>JAVJAQ010001667.1:1475673-2675673 GCA_032362365.1 Zygogramma bicolorata
GTTTTATACATGAACACCACTCAACCTTCATACACGAAAGTAGCTCATGATCATAACCAAGTTCATGGCAGATATTGAAAATTGCAAACGAAGCCGACGACTAACATCGTGGTCAAACTTGTAGCCGCTTGTAGACCGATTCAATCACAGCTTAAGGTATCCTGAACTCAAATGGAGATGGCGTACGAATGATTTTTGTTAAATTCAATTTGTTTTATGTGGTTTGAGATGAAACCGTTGTGTGAAGATCTTTATGCAATGACATAACGAATAATTTTATGTTCCATCTGGCCCGATTTTCAACTCATGAGAAATTTTCAATTATCAACTCTGTACAAGGAGAGGTGTGGCGCCATATCTTGGTGTCATCATGAAGCATTAGTAAGGTTAGCTTCAAACTATCATTATTTCAAGATATCTATATCATATGCACCGCGTGAGCATTATATTTCTTCTGGATCATAGAAGTCCCACATCGTTGTTTGATATTTGAATTCGACTGACGCATGCTCAACATCAAGCAATGTAATATCAACCAATGACTTGGAAGAGACATCTAGTGTTTCTGCTGCCCGATCCATTTACAAAAACTGTGTTTTCAATAATTGTAATTTTTTCAAAATTGAATTATCTTCTTTTCTCTTCCTGGTAATGAATTACTAATGAATTGAATTGTTCTTCCTTTGGTTTGTTCAATAAATCGCTTCAAATCGTTCTTCAAATTAAATGACATGAATTTTCATTTTAAAACTACTCTAGTTTTTTAATTTGGGACAAGAGCATTCGAAACAAACTAAATTAGATGAAATCACTCGTCCTACGGATTCGTGATTTCGTCAAACGGTTTGTTGCCAAATAAAAAAGTTTTCGTGTAAAGTAAAAATTTATAGATGAAATTTGAAGGACTCGTGGTATTACCTTTGAAAAAATCGCAAATAATTGTATTCACTAATGGATGGTGCCTTGAAATTCGTTATAAAATTACTTGGGTTACTATGGATACTGTTTTCAATCATTTATGCAGGGCACTAACAATATAATTTTCTTGAAGTAAAAAAATCATGAGTGTTTTTTCGATGACAAATGATATAATTGAACAATTTCTGCTTTTTTTTCGACGCCCGTTTTTCTTGATTCAATTCCAATCTGAAATTCTATTTTTTTCCATAAAGTATCCACAACATTCTTGTGTCTGATTCAGTTTTTTTCAATACAAATCACATGTTTTCATTATCTATTAATCTCGTAATGTGAGGAATGTTTCAATAATCAAGAAATGATAAAGTCGAAATAAAAATACATGTTTCCTTTTCTTCTGAAAATCCTCATCCGAATGATCGGCCACGTTATAGACCGATTTGTGATTTCCTTTCCATATATTCATTCAAAAAGATAAAGTTCGACATAGACAAGTGATACTTGGTACGAATACTTCCTTCACTACATCTGAGATGGATGAAATCCCGATTTTTCAAACTCCACTTGCCAGAATTGATGGAGAAGCTTCGGGGAAAAGGGTCAGAAAATATTCATGTTCTATAATGGGAAGCTGTTGTAAGTTCTGAGAGGGTGTCTCTGTGTGTATGTTATTTTTCACCTTTCTTTAAGTGGCTGTCAATCACGAGCATATGGAAATGGAGTGATATATATCGATGACACTCTACTCGAGATAGTACGTGGAAGGTTATCGTGAGAGTTTTTGAGTCTGCAACTCCTCCGAATTTAAAATCATCCGACTTGGTTCGGTGAATGATGAGTTTGGGGTTTTTGGGTTGTCTAAAATGCATAGCCAATCACGATGAATCACTTTTGGAAGGGTCCAATTATTGGTTTTCAGATTTTTTTTGCCCAACGGAGATAGGAAACAAGTGTTACGCCCCCTATCGACCTTCGAGAGAAGCCTTGAAGAACAAATAACCTATCGTCCTTTATACAAGATGTTTGTACGTTGTACGTTGTACGTCAGCTCTTATCACTCTGGTAGTTCTTGTTGGTTTTCGACCACGATTGTGATGGAATTCTCAAAATCAAATAACATTTTTGTGAACCATTCAAAATATTTGTCTTCAAATAATTCCGAACATCATAATATGGAGGAGAAGGATTATCTGAAGGATCAATATCGCTATTCACATTTTACCGATAGAAGACAATAGGCATGACGATAGTATCAAAAAACCGTCGATTCGATGGTTTTAGGGCAAAATCAATATAAAAAAAATTCAGGACACTACTTTAGTTTTATTTGAAAAAATCGTTTCATTAAGATTTTCAATAAAATAAAACATTGCACTGCAATCACGCTTAGGTAAACTCCACTGTCAATACCCTCATTCACATTGTTTTATTGTTGGGAATAATACTGATTACGCATTTGGATGACAATGGCTCAAAAAATCAAAATAAAATAATAAAAAATGTACAATAACTATGCAATATAACAAATTAAAAAGGAATGATTAAAAAATGAAATGAAATAAAATAAATAAATAAAAATGAAACAATCTCAAATATAAAATTTTGTTTCATCCAGTTCATCAGTGCCTTCCTGTTCATAAAACAGAACGTACGCCTCGCCATTTACGAGAGATTTTGAGGTAATCGGTGACACATGGGAATCATTGTATTCGTGCCACGTTCCCAAGTAAGGGTGTCGGCAGAAAGCCGTGTAGTGGCCGCTGTACGTAGAGGTTGTAGTGGCAAGGGACTACATTGGCTGCCGCGTAGTTGCTCATGTCCAGACTTTTCAAAGGGAAATTGTTGTTCTAAAAAACTGTTCTAAAATTGTTCGTTTTCGTTAACCAGCTGACGAACGTCAACCCTCAGAAGTCGAAACTTGTGCGAACAATGGATCAACAAGGCCTTACCTTTTAACGTGCGATTACCCAGCACGGTGACCCGGCGAGGATTCGAACCCCGGCCTTCCGCTTGATAGGCAGATATGCTAACCACTACACTACCGAGACCACAAATCGATGATGATATTCAATTTTCCATTGAACCATTCTCTGGTGATAGATAGTGACAGGTCCCAAAACAGGTCGAAGGGGACGGAACAGTACCCGCAATAAGTACATTTTAACGTTGATTTTAATTGGCCGACGAAGTTATCTAATATATTCGAATTGTCCATGAGCAGGTACCTCGACCATGATTCTTTAGCTTTTTCGTTGTCACTCAACCACGATCCTCGAGTGTTTTCAACGTCAACTGAATTTTCATCAATTTTAATCGAAATTTGTCCAGGTTTTTCTTTTCGTTGATTTAAGTTTTCATGCAGGCCCTTCAATAAATAGCGTAAGAACTCCTGAGCGTCTTAATGGTCGGAGCCAATGAAACGGGGAACGAGTTTTTGGATATGGGTTTTCAGCAACACTGTATCTACCACACTGTTAGCCAAATAATCGGACCATAATTCCTTTATAAGCTTGGCGAACGTTTCTATAAGGGTTGCGTCCGCATTGGAAATGTTGTTAGTAACAATATCCTTCATGAAGTCGTTCTTCCTGAGATATTCCATTAAAAATCTTGTGTTTGATAGACACCAGATGATACTGTTCATAAAACACGTGTTACCAATATTCTTTAAACCATTGAGACCTAGACTATTAGCACTACTGTGTTCTTTACTATAGTGGTCAGAACAGTTACTAGATCGGTGCAATAAAAACGTAGAATTCAAAATGTTCGATACAGAGTCTGATGGAGATATTTGTAATTTTGTGGAATCATAAACACTGGATAGCAACGAAGATGCGTCATATGTCTTTCCCTGGAATACAGCGGAATGAACCATCCGGGATCTGGAAAACTCAGTTGGGCTCAGCTTGTTGTGCTTGACTTCTGCAGATTTTTGTGGGCGGAAGAAAATTTCATCAAGATTTCTGGAACTGGCAATAGTACCGAGGACAGATGCAGCATTTCCCCTCTGAATTGCAATACTGATTTGTTGAATCAGGAATGACCTTGCCCTAGGTTCACCACAAGATTTAATAAGTTCATCACCGATTATTTTAATAAACTCAGATGCGTAACTGCCGAAAGCGCCAAATGTTTCAATTTGGATTGATTTTTCATTATTTTACATGTGATTTATCGACTTCACTCTTATATATCAATGGAACCAAGCTTTGTTGTGGCAAATAGCTGAAATTTGCCATGGATTGATATATCAATGTTGGGAAATTTCCTCGCAATAAATTTGAAACGTCAAAACTTCCTTGTGAGTGAATTTTGTATTTATTTTTACCATAGATAGAACCAACCCAAATATGATCAAACTCATTTTGAACTAATGCGAATTGATTTTCCTTTTATAGGTTAATTTTACAATAAACTTATCATTGTTTGAATTTGAGATTAGCCCCCTCACAGCTAGTAAGTTACTATTTTAGAGTTAATACTATAATAATACCCGATAAAACGAGTGAGTGTCTGTAACTGAAAGACACATCCTAGTATTGGTAGTATTTTTCCTCATAGTAAACATTAAACTCAACTTCAATAATTTAGTTATTCCATAGCCTAAACTATTTCACGTCAAACGAACGTTATAACTACTTTTCTTCGGGCTTGAAGGCCGTCGTTCTTTGGAATTTCTTCCTAACGTTTCGCTAGCGCAAGTGACCAGCTTCTTCAGAGGCTTACTCATTTCCGATGACGTTATAAGTTCAAGACCTTTCAATACATGATAACATACATCAAAGTGGTCTTCACGGAAATAAAGTGGCTCCAACCACTTATCTCTTATTATTTTCTTTTATATGGAAAATGTACAAACACTTTGTTGTGTTTCTACGCTGCGATACTGGACATCACTTAAATACTTTGGAATTCTTTCAATAATTTGATGTCACAATGACATGTTTACCTAAGCTTGACGTCAGAACCGACGCTATGACACCTGCAAGCTGTTTTCAAGCACTATTGAGAAAATAATAGAAAAATGACTTTCAACTTCGTTGACTTGAGTTTATTACCGAAATAAAGGTTTTCTCGTGAATAGTAAACGTGTACCCACATTGGGGAAAAATATTTGAAAATATTTCTCCACGGCTATTGTTTGGAGAAGAAGCGTAGTCACAACTCCAATTATTGTCCGAGATTGGTAATGCTTGTGGTTGTGAAAACATTTGTGATATGTACAGCGTTTTTCGAGACGATATTAGCAATGAATGAACAGTAAAATACCATTTTTATTTATTTTATTCCAATATTGGAATCTATACAAGTGTAGAAGGGCAGATATAAGCAATGAATGAACAGTAAAATACCATTTTCATTTATTTTATTCCAATATTGGAATCTATACAAGTGTAGAAGGGCAGATATAAGCAATGAATGAACAGTAAAATACCATTTTCATTTATTTTATTCCAATATTGGGATCTATACAAGTGTAGAAGGGCAGATATAAGCAATGAATGAACAGTAAAATACCATTTTCATTTATTTTATTCCAATATTGGAATCCATACAAGTGTAGAAGGGCAGATATAAGCAATGAATGAACAGTAAAATACCATTTTCATTTATTTTATTCCAATATTGGAATCTATACAAGTGTAGAAGGGCAGATATAAGCAATGAATGAACAGTAAAATACCATTTTCATTTATTTTATTCCAATATTGGAATCTATACAAGTGTAGAAGGGCAGATATAAGCAATGAATGAACAGTAAAATACCATTTTCATTTATTTTATTCCAATATTGGAATCTATACAAGTGTAGAAGGGCAGATATAAGCAATGAATGAACAGTAAAATACCATTTTCATTTATTTTATTCCAATATTGGGATCTATACAAGTATAGAAGGGCAGATATAAGCAATGAATGAACAGTAAAATACCATTTTCATTTATTTTATTCCAATATTGGAATCTATACAAGTGTAGAAGGGCAGATATAAGCAATGAATGAACAGTAAAATACCATTTTCATTTATTTTATTCCAATATTGGAATCTATACAAGTGTAGAAGGGCAGATATAAGCAATGAATGAACAGTAAAATACCATTTTCATTTATTTTATTCTAATATTGGAATCTATACAAGTGTAGAAGGGCAGATATAAGCAATGAATGAACAGTAAAATACCATTTTCATTTATTTTATTCCAATATTGGTATCTATACAAGTGTAGAAGGGCAGATATAAGCAATGAATGAACAGTAAAATACCATTTTCATTTATTTTATTCCAATATTGGAATCTATACAAGTGTAGAAGGGCAGATATAAGCAATGAATGAACAGTAAAATACCATTTTCATTTATTTTATTCCAATATTGGAATCTATACAAGTGTAGAAGGGCAGATATAAGCAATGAATGAACAGTAAAATACCATTTTCATTTATTTTATTCCAATATTGGAATCTATACAAGTGTAGAAGGGCAGATATAAGCAATGAATGAACAGTAAAATACCATTTTCATTTATTTTATTCCAATATTGGGATCTATACAAGTGTAGAAGGGCAGATATAAGCAATGAATGAACAGTAAAATACCATTTTCATTTATTTTATTCCAATATTGGAATCTATACAAGTGTAGAAGGGCAGATATAAGCAATGAATGAACAGTAAAATACCATTTTCATTTATTTTATTCCAATATTGGGATCTATACAAGTGTAGAAGGGCAGATATAAGCAATGAATGAACAGTAAAATACCATTTTCATTTATTTTATTCCAATATTGGAATCTATACAAGTGTAGAAGGGCAGATATAAGCAATGAATGAACAGTAAAATACCATTTTCATTTATTTTATTCCAATATTGGAATCTATACAAGTGTAGAAGGGCAGATATAAGCAATGAATGAACAGTAAAATACCATTTTCATTTATTTTATTCCAATATTGGAATTTATACAAGTGTAGAAGGGCAGATATAAGCAATGAATGAACAGTAAAATACCATTTTCATTTATTTTATTCCAATATTGGGATCTATACAAGTGTAGAACGGTAGATATAAGCAATGAATGAACAGTAAAATACCATTTTCATTTATTTTATTCCAATATTGGAATCTATACAAGTGTAGAAGGGCAGATATAAGCAATGAATGAACAGTAAAATACCATTTTCATTTATTTTATTCCAATATTGGAATCTATACAAGTGTAGAAGGGCAGATATAAGCAATGAATGAACAGTAAAATACCATTTTCATTTATTTTATTCCAATATTGGAATCTATACAAGTGTAGAAGGGCAGATATAAGCAATGAATGAACAGTAAAATACCATTTTCATTTATTTTATTCCAATATTGGAATCTATACAAGTGTAGAAGGGCAGATATAAGCAATGAATGAACAGTAAAATACCATTTTCATTTATTTTATTCCAATATTGGGATCTATACAAGTGTAGAAGGGCAGATATAAGCAATGAATGAACAGTAAAATACCATTTTCATTTATTTTATTCCAATATTGGGATCTATACAAGTGTAGAAGGGCAGATATAAGCAATGAATGAACAGTAAAATACCATTTTCATTTATTTTATTCCAATATTGGAATCTATACAAGTGTAGAAGGGCAGATATAAGCAATGAATGAACAGTAAAATACCATTTTCATTTATTTTATTCCAATATTGGGATCTATACAAGTGTAGAAGGGCAGATATAAGCAATGAATGAACAGTAAAATACCATTTTCATTTATTTTATTCCAATATTGGAATCTATACAAGTGTAGAAGGGCAGATATAAGCAATGAATGAACAGTAAAATACCATTTCCATTTATTTTATTCCAATATTGGAATCTATACAAGTGTAGAAGGGCAGATATAAGCAATGAATGAACGGTAAAATACCATTTTCATTTATTTTATTCCAATATTGGAATCTATACAAGTGTAGAAGGGCAGATATAAGCAATGAATGAACAGTAAAATACCATTTTCATTTATTTTATTCCAATATTGGGATCTATACAAGTGTAGAAGGGCAGATATAAGCAATGAATGAACAGTAAAATACCATTTTCATTTATTTTATTCCAATATTGGAATCTATACAAGTGTAGAAGGGCAGATATAAGCAATGAATGAACAGTAAAATACCATTTTCATTTATTTTATTCCAATATTGGGATCTATACAAGTGTAGAAGGGTAGATATAAGCAATGAATGAACAGTAAAATACCATTTTCATTTATTTTATTCCAATATTGGAATCTATACAAGTGTAGAAGGGCAGATATGAGCAATGAATGAACAGTAAAATACCATTTTCATTTATTTTATTCCAATATTGGAATCTATACAAGTGTAGAAGGGCAGATATAAGCAATAAATGAACAGTAAAATACCATTTTCATTTATTTTATTCCAATATTGGAATCTATACAAGTGTAGAAGGGCAGATATAAGCAATGAATGAACAGTAAAATACCATTTTCATTTATTTTATTCCAATATTGGAATCTATACAAGTGTAGAAGGGCAGATATAAGCAATGAATGAACAGTAAAATACCATTTTCATTTATTTTATTCCAATATTGGGATCTATACAAGTGTAGAAGGGCAGATATAAGCAATGAATGAACAGTAAAATACCATTTTCATTTATTTTATTCCAATATTGGGATCTATACAAGTGTAGAAGGGCAGATATAAGCAATGAATGAACAGTAAAATACCATTTTCATTTATTTTATTCCAATATTGGAATCTATACAAGTGTAGAAGGGCAGATATAAGCAATGAATGAACAGTAAAATACCATTTTCATTTATTTTATTCCAATATTGGGATCCATACAAGTGTAGAAGGGCAGATATAAGCAATGAATGAACAGTAAAATACCATTTTCATTTATTTTATTCCAATATTGGAATCTATACAAGTGTAGAAGGGCAGATATAAGCAATGAATGAACAGTAAAATACCATTTCCATTTATTTTATTCCAATATTGGAATCTATACAAGTGTAGAAGGGCAGATATAAGCAATGAATGAACGGTAAAATACCATTTTCATTTATTTTATTCCAATATTGGAATCTATACAAGTGTAGAAGGGCAGATATAAGCAATGAATGAACAGTAAAATACCATTTTCATTTATTTTATTCCAATATTGGGATCTATACAAGTGTAGAAGGGCAGATATAAGCAATGAATGAACAGTAAAATACCATTTTCATTTATTTTATTCCAATATTGGAATCTATACAAGTGTAGAAGGGCAGATATAAGCAATGAATGAACAGTAAAATACCATTTTCATTTATTTTATTCCAATATTGGGATCTATACAAGTGTAGAAGGGCAGATATAAGCAATGAATGAACAGTAAAATACCATTTTCATTTATTTTATTCCAATATTGGAATCTATACAAGTGTAGAAGGGCAGATATAAGCAATGAATGAACAGTAAAATACCATTTTCATTCATTTTATTCCAATATTGGGATCTATACAAGTGTAGAAGGGCAGATATAAGCAATGAATGAACAGTAAAATACCATTTTCATTTATTTTATTCCAATATTGGAATCTATACAAGTGTAGAAGGGCAGATATAAGCAATGAATGAACGGTAAAATACCATTTTCATTTATTTTATTCCAATATTGGGATCTATACAAGTGTAGAAGGGCAGATATAAGCAATGAATGAACAGTAAAATACCATTTTCATTTATTTTATTCCAATATTGGGATCTATACAAGTGTAGAAGGGCAGATATAAGCAATGAATGAACAGTAAAATACCATTTTCATTTATTTTATTCCAATATTGGAATCTATACAAGTGTAGAAGGGCAGATATAAGCAATGAATGAACAGTAAAATACCATTTTCATTCATTTTATTCCAATATTGGGATCTATACAAGTGTAGAAGGGCAGATATAAGCAATGAACGAACAGTAAAATACCATTTTCATTTATTTTATTCCAATATTGGAATCTATACAAGTGTAGAAGGGCAGATTCTTGATCTACCCCGAAAAGATGCCGCGTCTATTGAAAAACAGTACCTTCTAGATAGAATAAGTCCAATTGGTCAGCAACTTCTCGTATAACTCAAATTTACCTATCAAAAAAATTATATATATATGATATATATATATATATATATATATATATATATATATATATATATATATATATATATATATATATATATACGCAAATTCCTTTTCAAATGCAAATAATTTTTTTGACGATTTTCGAAATTGACATTAGTCAAAGATTTTATATGTCATGCTGCAAACTTCATAGTCGTGGGAAATGACAGCGTCATTTCTTGTTCGTTAAATTATATACTATTATTTATTCCTGCCATATTGCATTTATCATCAAATCAAAGTGAGTCTTGAAGACGTTATCATGACATCATTCATCTTTATTGATGAACAGAATCAATTGTTGAGTTAAACATATTATATTATGAAAACGTCGATGAGTAATTTAGGCGTTGGTAAGTGAATATTGCCTGCACTCCATGATGCAATTTGTTGCTGAATTTCTTGCGGATGGGTGACCTCATGCGGGGAAAGACCACATCGAAGGCCCATACAACTGCAGCAAAATAGCGTATCATAGCTCGCAGGCAATATATCGATGAGTACAAGATATATTGAGGATATGCCGTCCTTCGGAGGGGACGTGAAGTAGGTGGTTCCGAGTCCATGGATGTTGGGCTCGTAAAAGATCCCTACCTCTGGTTGGAATGTCAAAGGGTTCGGTAAAATTTCCTGTTGGGGGAAGTGTGCTCACCAGCGTGGGTGATTGGCCTTGGTAGCGAAAATAGTCTGACGTTAAATAGAGAAATTGAAAAAATAGATTCATATTTCAATACTGAGATTGAGGGAGCATGAGTCATTTTGATGACTCCTTATTGTGTGATTAGTCACAAAAAAAAAATGAAATCAGAATTTTCAAAGAAATTTCCATCCATGAAATATCAGATTAACATTATTTGCTAAGTCCGAAAACATTTTGATATATTATATCCGATTTTGTGAATCTCAGCGTAGTTATACATTCAAGTCTACTCAAGATACTTGAAGGCCCAGTATGGAACAGTAAAATAAAAAAAAATCTTTGAAATGTTTAATGGTCACTCATTGATTCATCTTTGAAGATTTAATCCAACATAAAATCACTCAGTGCATTCCAGACACCGTCAACAGAGTGATTATACCAGAAAAACAGGAATCCTATTATTATATATCTCCCGAGTCGTTAATTCCACAAATCCTAGAATACGCCACGATCATTTCTCCCTATTTATCTCAATAAAACTGTTGCTCAGCAGTTTCATAAAAATCCCAATTCCGTTCTCTATCTTTAATCACAATTTCTTCCGAGTAGATTGTAACATTTTATTGCGAATTTTATTTGTTTGGGTTTGTGCTCCCGTTCCGCCCAAGAATCCGATTTCCCCTATATTTTATTGTGCAACTCCGTTTATGAGTCCGGCTCCGCATCAATATCCACACATCAATAGATCGCGGCAGGCGATGATCCGGCCATGAATGGTTCCAAGTTTATTCCGAAGTTATCACAAGTTGGCTATTCAACTCGTGTGCAAAGAAGGATTTCAGCTGTTTGTGCTGCTGCGAAACATGTACACGCAAGTCAGTGGCGTGTGTCAGAGAGTTCTAGGGAACGCATGTACGTATTCGTTAACCCTTAACTACTCCAGAGAACTACTAGGACATTGGCATTGTGTTGGGGTCCTCTTATACCCCAGGAAAGAATCCAGAAATGACATTAACGCACAATAATTTAGATATTTCATTGTCTAAACGTCATATTTCAACATTCATAACATGAAAGAAATACAAGCAATTTTGAAACGGCAACCCTGTTATTTGAGCAGATATTTCTATTGCAATTCTGAAACACAACTTCCCTTTGTGACTTTTGGCGAGAACAGTAAAAACATCTTTCTTTCCTAGTTGGTTCAGTTCCGAGAAAGTATCCTGAAAGAGTTGTGGAAATTGATACAGCTGAATGTATACCAAGCTAGAGACTTATTACGGGCAAATAAAACTTACCATCACACTCTGGTGGGGTACTCTATGAATATTTTTTCTACAATTCAAAAATGAAATCTACAACACAGTTTTCACCCTTACAAAAAAGTGTAACATGACATAACTGGGAAATAGCGAAAATCTAAACTTCTGTGATATCAAGTAACTAACTGCAGTTAGGCCTACGGATTTTTTCTTCGCAACCACTATTCTAAAGTGGAACGAATAACACGTTAGCGATGGAATTGGCCGATAGAGATCAATATTCACGAAATCGTAATTAAACACAGTACAACACGCCTTAAGGAGTCATCGTACGGAAAAACACGTGAAACGACTCTGAAGAGAAAACTTAAATAAAATGGAGAAAACTGATGAACATTACGTACCTGAGGATATTCTTGAGGAAGTAGAGAAAGCAGCGATGCAGATTTTGCCAGAAAAGTCCCGAGATGTCTACGAAAGTTCAAAATATTTGAGTCTTGGATGAATTCACGGGAGATAAAAGGTATCGCTGAAAATGTTCTATTGGCTTATTTTTTACATTTGCAAAAAAACAGCCCCATTGTCGCTATGGACCAAAGAATCGATGCTTCGCTCGACTATTCACCTTTGAAAAAAATAATTCAAAACCTAACCTAACCTAATGAGCTTTTTGAAAAACAGATAACAGGGACGCAAACCAAAGAAGTTCGAGACATTAGAACGACCTGAAATATAGAAGTTTTTGAACGAAGCTCCCGAGGACGGGTACTTGTTGATGAAAGTGGCTTTGATAATGGGAATTTACGGTGCTTGTAGATGCGATGAATTGGTCAATTTGAAAATAGAAAATATTCAAGACAAAGGAAAATAGTTTCACGTAGTTTTGCCAGACACTAAACTTGAAGAAGGATTTCTAGCCAATTTATGTAAAAAACACATATCTTTGAGACCGAGTTCTAGCCGCTTTTTTGTTTTTTACATAAATGGGAGGTGTACCCGCTAATGTGTAGGAATAAACACGTTGTCGAAGATACCTTCGAGAATGGAATGTTTTTGAAACTGGTGAAACCAGCGCTCTAACACCGGTCACTGCCTGAGAAGGTCTCCGGCGACTCATTTGGCCAATGCAGGGGCTTACATGACTACTCTGAAGCGTCACGGCGGATGGAAGTTCCCGACGGTAGCAGGAGGATAACTAGAAGAATCGGTGCATAACAAAATACAAATTGCAGAAAAAATAGAAAGTTCTAATGTGTCAGCGTCTTCCAGCACTATCAGCAGCTGCACAGAAATGAAAGCATCTGGTTCCAATGAGCCAACAAATTTTACGATAACTTCAAATTCGAATAAACCGTTCGCATTTTCTTTCGGTTTCAATATAAATGTGAATTATGTTTGTAATCGTAATACACTAGAGAGTTATGGATAATAACACACTAGTGTGTTATTTGATAGTTAACTTGTCTGAAATGACATTATTAATGCCAGTTATAACTGTCATGTGTTAGATGAATAACTATTTTCTACTGCTATAATACGAAACTACATATGTCCAAGTCGTCATTGTGAACAGATTTGACACTTGGTTAGTTTGTTCTGATGTGCATCTCTAATTGTTATCCATGTTCATCAAAATGTATGACCAGAATACCAGGTGACAGTAGCCTTGCATTGTTTCCCACGTACGCAACTTAAAACTGCCCTAGGTAGGTAGGGTGTAATTTTTTCACCGATATCCACCTATATTTGAATCATCTTTGGACTTTTTCTGTCGCTCACGAATATTTTGTGATCTCGAAAAAAATCCGAAACTAATCTCGGAAATAATTCAAGCAGTAGTAGTATCACAAGTGAAAATCCCACAGGAGAATGTTCAAGTTATTTTCTTACTACTTGTTTTTTGGGTTCTCAACCTACCACAATCTGAAAAAATGAGAAATGATATTGGAATGTATGCAAGTGTAGAAGGACAGATTTTCAATCTTCCCCGAAAAGTTGCTGCAAAAATTCAAAAACAGTTCCTTGTGAATGGAACACCTTCAACTACTTATCGTAGATCTCAAATTTGACTATCAAAAAAGTGCAAGAACTAATATTTATCAAAATACTTTTCGTTGACATTTTAGTGAATGTCAGAAATTTGAGTTTTGACATATGTCTTTCAAGAGTGGCGCGATCCATATCAACCAAAATGTTTGAAATGCAAGCATCCGCAGACAGCATGTTGAAAGCAGATTCCTTCAACTTTCGTCTCCTGCTATTGCTTCCTTTTGCTATCATTTTAGTGTAATTCCATTCAACTGTATGACCTTCATCGGCAGTTAGAATGTAGTTTGATAATTCAGAACCACCAATCCGTCTGTTCTTGATGTACATCTTGTGTTCACTCATTCTTTCTTCTTGTGCCCGCATGAACAATGGATTCGACAAATACATTTTTTGTGTTCTTTGTTTTGTTACTTCGGTACATTGTGTGTCAGCATTCAACGTAAAGTATTTGTTGTTTTGGATGTTGTTCTAATATTATACCTGTTGCCGATCCGTTTTATCTTTTCAAATGATCTCGGTAGTGTAGTGGTTAGCACGTCCACCTTTCAAGAGGAAGACCGGGGTTCAAATCTCCGCCAGGCCACCGTGCTGGGTATTCACAAGTTGAAAGAATAGGCCTCGTTAATCCATTGATCGCACAAGTTTCGACATCTGAGGGTTGATGTTTGTCAGCTGGTTAACGGAACGAACAAATATAGAACAACAATTTTTCAGATAGTCGAGCTACGTAAGGCTGCCACTCTTGAAAGACATATGTCAGAACTCAAATTTCTGACATTTGCAGAAAACGAACCCAAAAACGAAACTGAAAGAGAATATTTCTGTAAGTTTTGAAAACGGAAGCGGATTTTGTTTCCGAAACGTCAACGATAAGTATTTTGATAAATATTAGTTCTTGTATTTTTTGATAGCTGATATACAAAAAGTTGCTGACTAATCAAACATTTTCCATTCAGAATGAACTGTTTTTGAATTATCGCAGCAACTTATCGGGGTAGATGGAAAATCTGCCCTTCTACACTTGTATAGATTCTAATATTTATTCTAATTTCTTCAGCTTGTGGTATGTAAAGAAACCATAAAACTAAAAGAGAGGATCCATCCACCACAAAATTTAGACATTCAAAGAATACTGAGTTATTTTCCTTATGAATTTCTATCATTCTTTGGGCTCGAGAATTTTGTATATGCTCCCTTTCAAGATCAAGACAATCCACTCGTACAAGCTGTGAAAACTCAAAATAAAAAAGTGGATACTAAGTTTATCGAGACACGAAATATACCAATTAGTTGATATTGAAAATCACTGAAATCTAATATTTTATTATTATCATTTATTCTTCCCCAATGATTATCTGTGTATATATTTCATAAAATAACACGAATATTCAACCAAAATGACTCGAAAATATATTTGATAACTTCTGAGGGTTGTTGAAGTCAACCTTTTCTAATGGAATTCTATTATACAAATATTCCATTTATAGTATTAAGGTATAGTTTGTTAATTCCGTTATTAATGTTACAGTTATATTGTCAGTTTCATTGTACACACGACTCATTTATATTTCAAACGAATTTATTTTCATTATCCTTTTTATTGTTAAAGTTATATTGTCATTTAATTGTATTTTGGAAGCGACCCATTCAGATTTCTTCCAAAATCATTATTTTCATTATTTCCATCATGTGTGGGAATGTATTATTTTGTGCACTCAGGAATATGCCGAAAACTCCGTGTGGATTAATATCCTTGGGGTTGGCACAGTTTATGATTTTCCAAACTGGACCAATAAAAACTGATAGAATGCAACGAATGTAAACTTTGAGAATTTGTGATGGTTGTTATTTTTTTGTTGTTGGTTGCCTTGATAACCAATCTTGGTAGGTGAAATCTCGATCTAATACTCCAGTCGACCCAAATACGCGCACTTGTGAAAGTATTTGACAACAGAAAATAAAAAATAAGTTTTATTCAACTATAATTATTTTCAAAGTGGTCATTTTATTCTCAATTCATCAACATAATAGTTCTATGATTTTCATCAACCTTTTTCACTTAGGGTGCACGCCTATGAGTAATACTTCCTACCAACTGTTGAACTCAAAGACCCTAGGCGGAGTTTCGGGGACATAGATTACAGTGGAAAAAGAAAGTTTATATAACTTCTATATGAAACTTCGCAGCTGGCCTCAACTTCATGGCTCCTCCAATCGAAATCTATTTCATTCAGAAAGTTTTTATATATTGAATTTCCATTTCTTTTGTGGGCCGGTGATTTCTGATTTGGGTGTTCTTTTTAATAACGTTGTAACTCTCGAGAGCAGATTTCATGTCATCCCCTCAGGATACGTTTCTTATTCTTGATGATGGGTAATCCAAATCTCTGTTCTTGGACAACTATTGTTTCAAATAAACGATTTCTTTTTTGATATCGTGGAACTATCAGTGATTCACACGGAGATATTGAAAAAATAATAATTCAAATTGATGATATCATATTAACCAGCTCAATTAACTTCATGATGAGAGCCCCAACAAAATGAAAATATTGATGATCCAATAACTATCAGATGGCATGGGCCAGCTCTTCAGGTTGACTGTCAGTCATTCGATATCTGAAGTTAGGCAACGCCGAGCGCGGTTAGTACTTGGATGGGTGACCATGCAGGGAAATACCGTGTCGAAAGCCCGTACAGCTGCAGAAAAATAGCATATCATAGCTGGCAGACAATATCTCAATGAGAACATTGGGGATATGCCGTCCTTCGGAGTCCATGGATGTTGGGCTCGTTAAATATCCCTACCTCTGGTTGGAATACCAAGGGTTCGGCAGAATTTCCGGTTGGGGGAGGTGTGCTCACGGGCGTCGGTGATTGGTCTTGGTAGCGGAAATAGGCCGACGTTGAAAAAAGAAGTAAAAAAAAATCAGTATTAGATTAACGAACATTTATTTATATAAAACATTTTCTAGATTTTTTCGAAGAGTTGCATCTTCCAAGGTTCAAATTGAAACTGACTGATTGTTTTCATTCTACAGATGAATAAAATGAATATTTGTCAGCTTGCCTGAATCTGTGATTTGTGACGAGGACTCACACTACATTATTTCACATGTTCTATCTGATGTTATATGCCTGTAGCACTGTGAGTTTTTCTTGGTTCCAGATACCCAACCGTAAAATTCAGTGAGACACCCAAGACGATTACGGACCTTGCCCGCACAAGGCTCTGCCTTTTGAGCGCACTTGTAAGAAAGTTTAAAAAGGGAACATAAAAAAATATAGAATTTTCTGTTCCGTTATTTTAACAACTGACTTCCCATCGTAAATTTTATTGTATTATTAGCATTGTTATTGTCAACTTTAAACGATAGGTATGTTGTTCTCATGTTACCCACATACGTATCTGATATAACTTATATATATATAAATATCTATGTAACTTGGTCAAATAATCTCAACGGAAATTAACTAAGCAACGTATGTCAACTAGGTATAGTTGATTTCGATTTGGTGTTAAGAGAATCGAACTCTCTATTGATAAAATATGTATCTTTCGCACAATAGATTGACCCAGGTATGATAGTTTCAAGAATAATATTTTTTCCTGTCAAATGTTTCCACAAATATTTCAATTTTTTTAAAATTTAAACAGATATGAAAAAGAATCAAATAATTTTGTTCGCTTTTCTCCACGGAAAGCCTTGTTATTATATATAATTAAATTCGAATATTTATTCCATCTGATATAATTTCTTCAACGACAACTGACCCCCCATCTCCAATATCATTCACATTTTTCTGTTAAAAAACAATTGATCCATCTGAAATTGTATTCACTCTGCTTCGGAATATTTTTCTGGAAAGAAAGAATCCTTCTTGATATGTCATCTCATTTTCTGTTCTGGAACAAATTGGATATCATCCGATCGAATATCAAATCAACGAAAATATCTAGAGAAAAGAGAATATGTGTTATTTGGATGCAAATTATGACTCGTCTCTCTTATATAAAAACTAATTGAGATTTTCTAGAGCTCCTTCGATAACAACAATGCATTTCACATCGTCACCACTTCATTCTCATATCATTAAACTGGAAAAGTTAATTGCGATATTTTTATGACCTACGCTAGTTCCTTCGAAGTTGCATACGGAGTAGAAACTTAATTAAGTTTTAAATGAATACACCCGAACTCCAGAAGTTTCAAACTTTGCAGTATCATCTCTCTCAGCTCGTTATGATCACAGTT
The DNA here is from genome assembly GCA_032362365.1 of Zygogramma bicolorata. NCBI lineage: Eukaryota > Metazoa > Arthropoda > Insecta > Coleoptera > Chrysomelidae > Zygogramma > Zygogramma bicolorata. Next base: position 1,493,994 of record JAVJAQ010001667.1, read on the forward strand.
ATGACGAAGAGTAGGGATAACTGCTTTATTAGGACGTTAATCACTCATATACATGGGCAATCTGGAAATATTTTTGTGATACTAGGTAGTGCCAATAAATTTATAGACTGTTTAGTATTTCACGATGACGCATGACTTGTGGTTTTGTTGAAGAACTGTTTTTTGTATGCCAATTGTAAGCCTTAAAATTCCAAATGACCAACCAAAATTACTAGTTTCTAGTTGACAGAACCGCTACACTTGTTTTGCTAAACGATAGCTCTCTCAGACCGGATGGAACTCTCTTGAGGAAACTATTGTATAGCGAAACACGTGTCGCGGTATTGTGAACCCACTGTTAGTTGGAATCGGTGATATTTTCCCTAAAATAATGATTTTCATTAATTATCGACTAGTACAGTTCAATTTTTGAAATGATCAATTCGTATCATCTGATTTTAATTTCAGTCAACTTATATTAAAATATTTCCGAGCATATATTTTTCGCAAGAGACGGTTTTTCTGAGGAATTCAAAGACAAACTGATCACATTAGGCATCTTCAGATGTTTGAGGTTAATATTCTGAGTGCGTTATACATTTGAAGACTAGGTCTTACCAACAGTCCTTTATGAAGGGATTTCGTGACCTTTTGGTCACATTCTAAAATACCAATCCAAAGTTGCAGCTATGATTAGACATCACATTGGGTGAACATGAAAATAGGCTTTTTTATATGGAGATCCACATGAAAGGGAAGCCCTGTTATGTTCAAAGAACACTGCATGAATCAAGAGACAGGAGATACGAATTAACATTCACTTTGAATTTTTGAAGTTTGCAAGCCTCTGGAAAAACCTCTCTCGTCAAGGAGTTCCAAAGCTCAGATGTTCTGTTTGAGAAAATATGCCTGAGAGGTTCGACAGATCTCCAAATTCAGAACAAAGGGGTGGGAACTCTGTACTTTTCGAGTCATCCGTGTAGATATTGCCAAGGGTGGAACGATTTATAACAATTCAGGAGAGCACCGACCGTGAAAATATCTATAGAAGAGAGACAAGTCTCCGACACTTCTACGATGTTCCAAAGAAGTGAGCGAGTCTGTGAGCGATGAATCACCAACAAGACGAATTGCCTTTCTCTGAATAGAGTCGAGAAGCCACAATGAATATTTTGGTGCCAAACTCATTACATGAAAACTGTATTCTGAGACAGGTCATATCTGAGCCTTGTAGATCATTAGACGCTGACGAGAAGTGAAGTATTTCTTCGCACGAAATAGAAATCCAAGTTTCTGGGAAGAACCTTTAGCGATCGATCTCACATGGTTTTTCCATAAGAAATTATCACTGATCGTAATTCCTAGCATCGAGATACTTGACTTTGTAGGAATAGTTACTCCTGACATCTGAATACAAGATGATGAGAGATCGGCTTTTCATCAGAAGAGACATTCCTGGATTTTCGTGGCATTAAATTCCACCAAGTTCATGTTACCCCATTCTTATATTTCAACCAAGTCGTCGTTAATTTCTTTGACGTGAAAGTTTCTTTGATTTTTTTTTCTCGAGCTCGTATGGGGGACTCTGTAAGAGAAACTGGCACGAAGAGTACTGTCGTCCGCAAAACTATGTATTGAACAAGATGTTCTCCAGAGCAAATCATTGATATGAAGCAGTAACAAAGTGGGCGCCAGAACAGAACCCTGTGGAACACCTGCTTTTATTGGAAGAATACCAGATGATACCCCATCAACAACCACATACAGAGACCTATCAGACAAGAAACTCTTTAACAAAGTACACAACTGGAGAGGCAAACCATAAGACGGCAGTTCAGAAAGGAGACCCCGATGCCAAACTCGGTCAAACGCTCCTGAAATATCGAGTGCAACAGCTATAAGTCACTGGTTGATCTTCAATGGCGAAATCTGTATTGTCGATCATTAAATGTTCCTGATGTCTCTAGATATTCGATTAGCTTCATATAGATTGCGTTTTCCATGACTTTGGAAATGATAGAAAGCAATGCAATTGGTCTATAATTACAAGGTGAAGTTTTTTCCCTCTTTTAGGAACTGGCTGAACTCTTGCTGTCCTCCAGGACTCAGGAAAACCCGCCAAGTTATATGAAAGGTTGAACAATTCGCAAAGTACTGGTGTCAATTCGAGGCACATGCTTCCAGAACGATTGCTGGGATTCCATCAGATTCCGCAAGCCTTATTCGTCTTCAGGTCCATCAAAATATTCCTTATATTTTATTGGTGAAAAATTATCTCAGGCATATGACTGTCGACAGGCGTGATATTTTCATGTAAAAGGTAAAGGATTCACCTTCAGAATCTCAAAAGAAAAAAGCGTGCGGGTTTGAAAGCGAGGTTTGAGCTCAATTTGTGTATCGAATCTCAAAAATGGAAAGATACTCATACAAATTTATTCAATATATTTCGTGCAATTTAGAAGAAATGCATGCAATTTCATCCCAGTTTCTTTTCCTGTGTTCATAGATAGATAGATGTTTATTTAACCACGTTATAAAACATTTGTAGCAAGTCAGGTAGTATTTACAGAAGATACAGATAATATTGCACAAAATTCAAAAACAAAAAAAATAACAATACAAAATATAAATATAAAATATGTGTGTACACATATAGCCTTTGCCATATTATACCATAATCCTTATAATGATATCAAATATAAGAGTATGAATGAAATGGCAATACAAGCTTTTCAATGAAATATATCGGTAAAAAATGGAAACATAGATTCTAGTAGATAATTATATATAGATGGGTTAAAATTTATCTAGTGACGTTACGTTAAGTTGGTTCCGAATTACATCCTGGGTGGGTCAGCCATATACTCAACAATATTGTAGTAGCTCTCCTCTTGCAATATTGCTCTGATGGAATTCTTAAATGTGGATTGGTTTTTGTCCTTCAGTGTGTTAGGAAGTACACTGTAAAGTTCAATGAGCATGGAGTTTTTGAAAGACTTAAAGTACTTAAATCTTCGAGACCTGATCAGATCTGCATTGCGTGTGTTATAATCGTGGTAGTTTGAATTAGTGTGGAATTTATTTTTATTTTCATGAATCTCTAACAAAGACTGAAAGATATATAAAGTGGGCAAAAGCATGATACTGAGATGACAGAATAATGGCCGGCAAGAATCACTATAATGCGCGCCACAGATTATTCTAATGGTTGCTTTTGAATTTTGAATGCTTTTTCAGAGTAAGAGGAATTGCCCCAAAGGGTCAATCCGTAGCTGATATATTATTGCATGAGAGAAAAGCAGGTAGAAATCAGTGTATTTTTATCGACAAATGATTTGAGTTTTCTCAGAAGGAAATTGTGTCTGCCTTACTTTGAACAGATATTTTCAATGCGTGGTTCCCAGCATAAACTGTCATCAATAGTTACTCCTAAAAAATTGGCATAGTTGCCCACTGTCACTTTATTGTTCGTTGAAAAAATTTATTTGTTTTGTCTTCTCTTTGTTGAGTTTCAATACATTTCTGTCAAACCACTGTTGAGCAAGATTTTCAGCTGTTCTCATCGAAGTGATTAGCGACTCATAACTGTTCTCAGAGCTTATAAGAGAGATATCACCCACCCTTCCTCACAGTTTGTTATTCTACTAATTCCCAATAGCTTCCATACTCTCCCCATCTATCAAGACGCAGCCTATTCACTCTAAATTTCATAACTTTCTGATTACGTAACAATCCGGGCGCAGGCATATATTATTACATGCTTTCCGGAGGCGTGAATGAAAGCCATTAAAGTAGTTTCTAAAGAAAACGAAAGCCCCTCGCGGATGCCGTTCGCTAGCAGCGACTGAAATCATTAATTTTGTACAAAGAATGTCATCTGCACATTCGGTAGTGTGTCGTTTTGATAATTAATGTAACTGGAATTATGGCTTCTGCTTCGCCGCCTCGAACAATGCGAATTCTCAGGAAAGTCATCGCAAAGTTCCCAACTCTAAGTATTTTTGGCGCTTCAGCTGCGTAATCGCTACTTAATGATGGCTGCGTGACGGGTAGAAAAGACTCTTGACACTGAAGACATCTTTTCGGTTGACAATAACGATCAGCAGCAAAATTTAAAGTGGTTTATTTCATCAAACATTTTTTTTCATCATTGTTATTCTCTCAATCATACGACGGCTTATTAAAATATGTCAGTGACAGATCAATGGCGTATTGACAGATTAAAATTTGTCATTGATAGATCAAAATCTGTCAATGACTATATTAAAATCTGTCAATGATAGTTTATAATCTGTCAATAACTGTTCCGTAATTTTCTGGATTTGTAACAATCTGAAAAAATAAGAATTGATATTGGAATCTATACAAGTAATGGAAGTTTGTTAAACAATTTCATGCCTAGTTGGTTACGATTTGTACTGGTCAATCTGTCTTTAGGCATAAGAAGATTTTGCCTGCTTCGGGTAACATAGTTATGGTTATATCCGACTTATTGACATATAATACAGCCGATGGCAAAGTGAGTATTCCAAGTTTAATGAACCAGGATTTGCCACTCTCTACCAGTTCAGTAGCCAATAAGTAATTACATTATGAAAAAATGAATGGTATGTTGACAGTGCAGCTTCTTTACCTATATATATTCTGTCTCACATGTCTTATTGCATAAATTGTGCTCGATAATCTACTCGCAAGTCTTTCTGTGTGTGTTCTCCAAGAGAGAGTATTATATAAATGAATGTCTAGGAATTTCACTGATTGTGAATCACATTCTTTGTTTACTTTGGATCATTATTGGTTCAATACAGTGCATATCCTAAGTGTCACCCCTCTATCTAACTCGTTACTGGACTCTTGTTAGGAAAATCGACGAAACACTTTGATTTTCGATTCCTAAAATGTACATTTGAGTATGAACAGTTCACCCCTAATTTCATCTCTTACTGGAGGGGAGAAACCTTTTCGAAAAATTCAAATAGCATGGGGTGGTGAGTGATGGCTCATTTGATAGAAACCCTCATTCTGTATTCAACAGGGCAAAGGAATTGAAATTTGCTACATTGATTTGAGAGCTATGTTTGTTCAAGATTAACGTACAAACAAACTAAAGAAAAACTACACATTTTATTTTATTTTATTTGCAAATTCACACGAAAGGAAAGCCTACAAGAGATATCTGCACTTGAACAGGAATTTGCGTATAAGTTTTGAGAACGGAAACTGATTTGGTTTCCGAAAAGTTAACGAAAAGTATTTATATATATATATATATATATATATATATATATATATATATATATATATATATATATATAATAACCATTTCAGAACACGCCAAATTAGGGAAGCCATCGAGATAGAAAAACATGGAGAATTAAACAAGAGAGACGACTCCCAAAATATTCCAAATGTCTGGAGGGCCCTCATCAACAAAAAGAATAACAGTTCAGGAAATGGTCCTGCGGTGGATGCAGGTCACCACAAACCAGACCGACCGTTACTACCTGAACAATCATTAGCCAAAAGTCCGACAACCATAATCAATCCGACGGCTGAGGGAGCAGATCATATCGGCTACAATTTACGACCGAGAAATCATTCAAAAACTGGCAGAAGTTTTTCAAACAACAGTTGCTAGCACCAAGTAGGAGCAGTAACATTCTTGAAAATGCCAACTGAGATGTTGGCGAAACGTCGAAAGTCAATACCGACAAATCAACGGATAAACTCCCAGAATACCAATTTCGCATATATATATATATATATGTATAAATTATTATTTTTTGATAGGCCAAATTTGAGTTATACCAGAAGTTGCTGACTAATTGGAGTTGTTCTATCCAGAAAAAACTGTTTTTCAATGGACTCAGCAACTTTTCGGGGTAGATTGAGAATATGACCTCCTACATCTAGATTTCAATATTAATTCTTATTTCTTCAGATTGTGGTTGGTGACAAACCCAGAAAACTACGGAACAAATGCTAACCTTGTTAGCGAAACGCGCGTCGGGTACAAAAATATCTGTTTGGTGTTACGGTAACTGATCTCTAGGAAAAGTTTCAACTTACGGTGCGCACTGTATATTTTACAACTGATTATTGGAAATATCATATCTGCCATAAAACAAATGTAAACATTCGGCGCTATTGGTTCAATATTCTGAAAAAATTTTAAGATATATCGTTATGACTATATTGGTACAATATTGTTAATAATATACAGAAAATTAAAAAATATTCTATTTATGTCACTTCATAATTTTTAGGTTCGGAACTATTCATTAGTTTCATACCTCTCATTCAAACTTAAAAAATTCTCTCACTCACATGTGCTAGCTGAATACCTATCTAAAAAAACTTTGGGTGCTGCGGGGCTTCAAATCAATCCAATTCAAATCCTCAATATGGAAAGTTTCCATTGTCGACCACTATAATGAACTCGCCACGGAAAGAATATGTAGAAGTATATTGTCATGAAATGCCCAAATTTGGAAAAAATCATTAATTATTCTTGCTATCATTTCATTGGGGAAATCAGGGCGAGGATTATTTTGTTATAAAAACCTTGCGACAAGTTCAGTAATGTTTAGAAAAACATCAGGCCATCAACTCGCACTGCGAGCCCGTCCATGTTTTGGAAAACAATCATGGTAATGATTCGTCACGTTCGCTTGAACTTGAAGATTCATTATAAATAAACGGGAGGATGGATAACGGGGCAGTAGTGACGTTCGCTGATCGAGTTGCTGACTGATCTCCTGAAGAAAGAAGAGCCCGGAATGCATCCTATCTCAATGTAAGAACTATTTAATCCTAACTATTCTTTTGTGTATGTTTTCCGATGACTTATATTTGCTATTGTGTTTTTCATGAATAAATGTTACTTGGTTAATCTGGTGTTTTGGTGATTTGGGTTGAACAGAGAGTACAGACCGAGATGAATCATTGAGCCCTAAGCTCCCCTACGAATAATTACCGGGACCAAGCCCCGTTCCCGACAATATGAAGGAGTTGGGTGGTATAGATTTGGTGACTATAAGAAATGTTCAAGGCAACATCATATTGTTGAAATTATTATACTCTATGTAAGAAAATGACAAGATTAAAGTTCGGTTATGATGAAAATCTATTTGGAAAACTCTGACGGATACAAAAAGTCCTGAGCGTAATTCTCTGGACTCGAAATTCACCACATTTCGATATTTACTTTTTCACATTCTTCTAGGAATATTTGATGATGAATATTGCATTACCAATCTGGATATTTCATCATTTTCATAATCCCAATACTCCTCCTAGGTTGTAATTAAAAAATGACGATATGAATGTATCCACTTCACTGTGAAAACAATATTCAGGCAATATCAGAGTTGACATATCTTCATTGCAGTATCATGTCAATATTCCATTTAATTTGGTAATTCAATATTGTTATCTACGCTCCCAAACAATATCGGTCATATTATTGGTATTCCAATGATGAAAATGGAGTTTATGAAAAATATGCAGACAATATTGAAATATCTCTTGTTAAAATGATATTTTTCATTATCACTCCATATAGTTATTCTGATATTGATAATGAGCTATCAAACCCACTTGACAACGATGTTAAAATTCATTGTTAATATTGAACCAATATTCATATTGAAATATGGTTTCTTCAATATTGATTCATATTTCAACATCAATTTCCCCACGTACGATATATCTAAATTGGACCAAAAGACAGAAATGTCAGTACGACAACGAATATCATTGTCGGTTCAAATATTTCATTTAGGTTTCGATTCAGAAGTAGATGGGAAAACCTATCTCCTAAATGATCAATTGAACAAAATTCAGAAGGGGAACTGTATTGGAATAAGCTGGAAACTACTGTTGATCCTCTCACCGAAATCGTCGAAGTGAATCCTAATGAATTCGATATGGATATTATTATTCAAACAAGATGGAGCACCACCACATTATTCCAGACGAGTAAGAAACTATTTGGATAATACTTTCCATGGTCTTTGGCTTGGCCATCGAGGTCCTACGGAATGGCCAGCCCGCTTGCCGGATTTGACACCTTTAGACTTTTTCAATGAGGCTATTTGAAACTATGGCAAAATAAGTAAGGGACAACGTGATGCATTGGTCCAATCTACTGGAGATTCCGTACACCCATTCTTTAACAGACTTGATGAAAGACTTGTTTCGTATTCTATTGAAATCCTTCGCCTAACGGGGTAAAAACCGGTTGAAAGTTATTTTAGGGGTGAATCAACGCATAGCCTAAACCACTTATCGTAGAGATCTGAAACTCATTATTAAATATGAATGAAGGATGAGGACAGAGTGAAGGGTGTGTTCTTTGAATGACGTTGGCATCCTATAAAAAAGGTTTGCAGAAATTACACCCTGAGGGGGTGAAAAACGGGTTCAAAGTTCAAGGTACAATCTACTTCAAATTTCGCATAAGCATCCTTAACCAGCATAGATGGAGGACTTTGTACTGAGAACTACACAATATTATTGCATCAAAAGAATAATCAACGCTAGGCTTCTATCAATAGCAATTGTTGAACTGTTAACCTCTATGAAACGACAACTTCATCGCTGAAACTATAAGTGCTTCATGTGGAACTGGTGGATTGAATTCAAACTGAGCGACCTCAAATCAGTTAAAAACACATATAAAATATATTACCAAACAATATGAAATTCAATTTTTATTTTCTGTGTTATGGAGTATTGTTATTTTCGATATTCCTACGCCTTTCCTACCTCCACCCTGTATCATCACTCGCATTTAATTAACCTTATACGAACTTCAGTAAGTCATCAGAAGTTTCCAATTAGCTGGTAAACTAACCAATTTGCGTCAAAATAAACAGACGCTAAGTTTGTTGACAATAAGCTGACTGAATTGAGAGTCTAACTATATAAAGCTCATGCAGAAGACACTAAGGAAAACAAGATGCGATTGAACTGGTCTGAAAACTTATAACGGTTCCTCAGTTGTGCTCTTCAGAATATATTGAAATATTTGTTATACCTTTGTGTAGTATATTAATTATTCACAGTTACTCAATAAGGCGGTTGAAGGAATATCACAGTATTGAAGTCAATATTTCAACTCGCGTTCTGGAAGAGTACTGATTTCTTACAGATAGTTCTTGATATTGATAATGATTTTGAATTAACAGTTTTGAGCTTTCGTTGCAAGATAGCTGAATTCTGTTTTAATAAAATGAAAATACAAGATATATAATGAAAAGAATAAGGTGAATCAACTTACGAGATGAGAGTACATATCTCTGATAACGCTAATTCAAATCTGAATAAACTCAGTTAGTAAAATATCTGGTAAGATTGTGAGTTCGATTTTCGGCGTCAACACTTCTTTTTTCTTGTCTTATTTGTTTTAATAATAAGTTTTTAGTCCACGTTTTATGTAAATAATATCAATAGGGAAGAGCAATCAATAATTACATGTGTGCATCTTACAGGATTAACGTGTTTGGCGGCTTATTGACAGCCGTGTGAAGAAAAAATTTTCGCACGAGTGAGAAAAAAGGTCACATTTCCATGGGAGTAGCTTGCAGTGTCCCGTCATAACCCTCGTTGTTGAACAAAACTGTTTCTGCATAAAAGTATCCCAGTCTTGCAGAATCACAACTGATGATTCCGTCTCAGCAGTACGGCAGTTGCCTTTGTTATCATCTCTATGAAGGAATCGTTCCAAAGGGTTCTAGATCAGTATGCTATTACATTTTTATGTCATTGCGATTGGCCAATTTCAATTTCAATACTTCATTCTCAACACGTATTCACCCAATTACAGAGAAAATATAATAAATGTACATGCTAAGTATTTATTGAAGCTTCTAGAATAATTGCTAGGCTATCATAATGTATATCACATAAAGGAGAGATACTATTGAAAAGATGACACATGGAATATATTGGAGATTTTAGTAAGATATTCGTTCTAGTAAATGTATCATAAAATGTAACAGCTTGTCTGGATTGTCTACGAGGGACCAGAAATTGTATTTTGCAAAGCAGATAACCACAATCGATTTCGTTATTGAGAAGTTTATACAGGAATGTTAATGTCATGCATTGTCTTCTCTCGACCAAAGATTGTAAGTTGAGAGAGCTAAGCAGAGTTCCGTGATCATAACCTCTTGAAGGATAGTAGCCATTGCATTTGAAGAATATAAGTTTTCAAAATTTCCCTTAAACTCTTTCCAATCTTTGGACGGAGTTTTGATAAACTGGAGACCAGGTAATTGCTGCATACTCAAGTTTGGTTCTTATAAAACCAATTCGCATCAGATATGCTGATTCTGATATTTTTCGAATATTGTTATCACAGAAAAATGGAAAAATCGTCATTTTCATTTTCATATAACCTGGGGAGGGTTGAGATTTTGAGAGTGATCACTTAGTCTATTCGAACAGATATCAATATTAGTAATGCAATATTTATGATGAGTGATTCCTGAAAAAATATGGAAAAATTGAAAAATCGATTTGTGGTGAATTTCAATAACAGAACATTATGTCCATGACCTTTTGCACATCAAGTTTCATATTCCAAACCGCCATCACATAAGACAGTGCACTGTTTTTCCAAATATATTGTTTTTATAATTGAACTCTCTTACATTCTGATTGTCTCGAACATAACTTGAAGTCACCACATCTACACCACCCAACTTGTTTTCACAACAAGTCTCTTCGTGCCGTAGATTGTATAATTGCCATAGTGAACGTCGTGAGTTCGGGCTCCGCAGTAGCCAAAGCTTTCTCCAAATTAGAATTCGGTTAGTATATGTCAATAAGTGAATTACCCAGGTTGACTATTTGGTAAAAACAAATGAATTGTTTTCAGTATAAAAATTTTCAGGAAACATCAATCGAATTTATTTTTTTCGTCTATATATTATTTACTATAATGTACCAATCTAGTCAAAACGATATATCCTTACTTTGTTTTCGAATATCGATCCAATATCGCTCACTTCATTGGAACATAGTAAAAGGGTCGGAGGCTTATTGTCTCTCTTCTATAGATATTTTCACGGTCGGTGCTCTTCTGAATTGTTATCAATCGTTCCACCCTTGGCAGTATCTACACGGATGACTCGACGAGTACAGAAATACCACCCCTCTGTTGTGAACTTGGAGACCTGTCGAATCTCTCTTGCTCAGGGATCTTTTTCAAATAGAACAGCTGAGTTTTGGAACTCCTTGCCGGAAGAGGTTTCTCCTGAGGCTTACTAACTTCAAAAATTCAAAGTGAATGTTAATTTGTATCTCCTATCCCTTGATTCACGCGGTGTTCTTTGAACATTACAAGGCTCCCCTTTCATGTGAATCTGAATGTATAAAAAAAAAAATTTTCAAATTTTGTTTTTTTTTTCGGTCAATTGATATTCACAATATAAGGTTAATATTCTCGTGATATTGAACCAATATTAGTCTAATACCTATCTAGACGCCATGATTCTTGTCGGCCATCATTTTCAGAGTATAAAATACTAACTTTGGTGCGATTCTATATTTTGGGGACGGTATGTCTTGTGCACAAAAAGTACAGAGGTAAAATCATATCAGATTCTGCCTAAAATACTCGATCTCTCACTACATCTCGCTTCCGATTCGCTCTTCCTCTTTAATCCGAAACTCAATGATAATTGAGAGTGGAAAATTGTTCAACCACCTTCTCCTTGCATTGAGGCGAACTCAAAGTGAAGCCAAGTTCAAGAGAGACGTGAAGAAGATCTTGGTTGGGGGAGCCTATTATGCTGTTGAGGAATATTATCAGGATTCTTTTGAATAAATTCAACTTATAAAATTCTAGCTCATTTGCTGTTATACAATTTTTTTTTGTTTGACCAACGTTCTTTTACGTTTTTAAGAAATTTTTCAAGTATATGTGTGTGTGCTTTTGTATATATATATATATATATATATATATATATATATATATATATATATATATATATATATATATATATATATATATATATATATATATATATATATATATATATATACATATATGCTAGAGTTATAGCAAGCACCCTTTTTATGTAAGTCTCAATAACTTGTATTGTATCTTACTGAATTTTTCAACTTTGATTGTCTGTATATGTTTTTTGTTTGAATTGTTCTGCTATAACCCTAAGAATGACTTTGTCAATAAGAATTAGATTCTTCCGACAATAGTCTGATTCTATTCGTTCTATTTGGGTCTCTAGCCTATTTTTCATTTTCTCTGAATACCCCAATCGCATCAACCCTGCGGCCATCTGGTGATGCTGACTCCACTAAACAACTACGTGCGTGTTAAATTTTTGTCAACCACACCAACGAATCCAGACACTTTTCCTATGGAAAATCCTTGAAAACACACACTCGAGAACGTGTTCGTGTTGAACTACGTACGAAACACGAGTACCCCTCGCATTGTTCCTCTCCCCGTCCCCCACTTTCACTCGACCTACTTCATCGCCGAGATCATCCCTCATCCCTCACGGTACACACATCGAGCGCGTGAGTCCTCGACGGGGCTTTAATTAAAAGAACCCACCGTGACGTAAGAAATCCGATGCATTAATCAAGTAATCGTGATAAATGGCGTATTAAGTAGTGCGGTAATGCGGACCCACCTTAGCAGCGAGGGGATCAAGCAAGCGGTGACAGTCCGTATTTAATCAAGTAACCGCCGATGATCGCATCAGTCACTGTCGTCCTTCCGATTGGAACGGAATCTAATCCTTATCAGTCGCTCGCTTCATTGGACAGGTCAGCCAGGCCGAGTCGGATACTAAATTAGACCTTTTTCCATAAATCAGTGGGAATGTTTTGTAAGACGACAGCGTGAAGGACTCGCTATCGGATTGAAGAAGGTCAAGGAGGAATTAGTTATGCTGAACAGGCTTTTGTCACCTTTCGGTGCGAAAAATAGCCTACTATAAGTCGATTCATTATTTATAAGCCGTGGTAAATGAATGATAGTTTCCTATCGGAAGGAAATTGAAAGCAAAAAAAAGTTCAATCATATCGAATATCCAAGGAATAAAAAAAATCTCTCCCAAGTAATTGATGTAACGTCTGTGGTACCCCAAGGATTGCACCTGGGACTCCTATCATACATACTAACGCTACCACAATATTTCTTAGAAAGTCATTGTATAGTCAAAAACGTGTAACGATTTCGTAAACTTTATAGTGAAAAACACGATGATATGTTGTTTTCTTTAAATTATGCAATGATTATTGGTGCGGTAATAATCGTCATGAATGATGATTAAAAATATCCATATATAGTGTAACGAAGTTACGTAATGTAACTGTTACTGCAGATTTGCCAGGCTAGTTTAGTGGAGATTGGCGTTGTGTTTTTTGGATTGACTTGCCAGTTTCAGATTTATGTTGGTGTCAAGCAAGGTTTTTGATCTTTTTTGGCTGGACGCCAGAAATTTTTGGTGAATTAAAAAGGATAAAAACTCAAACTTCCCTAAAATAGATAAAGATACTTTCCTTCTATGTTGAACAAAACAATAAAACACCAAGTAAATGTATATGATGTATAAAAAAAAATTTAGACTATTGAACAATTTGAATAGTGATGATTAACTGGAGGTTCAGTGATGTACCTTGTCTGCTAACTGCTGTAGTAGATAACGGTTTTGTGATTACTGATGGTGGGCTACTCAACCTTCTCTAGCTGCTGGTGGCTAGACTAGGCTTCCATACATTGGGCTACTATATTCACCCTAATATCCCTGCGAGAAGTTCAGGTACTTGGAGTAACTTGCAATCACTGTTGGGCTACTAGATTCACCCTAGTGTTCCTGGGAGACGTTGGGCTACTATGTTCACCCTGGTATTCCTGGGAGTCTATCAGGTATAGATTGGAAACACAGTGGATCAGCTTGGGTGTACTCTTGGGCTAATAGAATCAACCTAATGTTCCTGGTTATCTATCAGGTACAGTAACCAGGTCAGTAGCTCAGGTTTGGCTCACCGTTCCAGTTGTTTCATGAAAAACGATACGCCAAGTTATATTTTGAACCAGATATGTATACACTACACTTGAACCTTGGATGACTGATGTAACTAGCTAATGTCTCTCAGCGATTGTATAACTTATATACTAAATATATTGATATACAAGATTACGATTATAAATTTTTATGACTAAGGTCCTGAATTGAATCGAAAAATTGTATTTTGAACTGTTGAGACTATGAATAATTGATAACGTATAATGTATACTTGAAGCTAGTTACAGTTGTGTTCAAGATATGAATTCAAAAATGGTGTTAAAAATTATTACTAGAATTGGTTTCCCAAAAATGAATTGAGACAAAAGATATTGAGATAATAAAAATATTCTGAAAACATCAATCAGTGCTTGCACAGAATCAAAAAATTCGATAATGTGAGGAGAGTTCCAAAAAAGAAAGGAATAGTGAAATACTCCTTCACGAAATTTCACGTGATCCAAGTATATCAAGTGATAATAATATGAATATTTGAGTCCGATTAATTCGACTCAAATTATATTTTCAGAGATAAAGATAATGAAAAGCGAACGTTAGATGAATCAGAAGAAAAATCTCCGATTTGAAAAGATATATGTAAGATATTAATTTCAAAACCTCAAGAAAAACTGCCCAATGGGACTTGTGGCTCGAATGAAACTGACTCGAGGTGAGATAAAACACACAATTACTGATTATTAAGGTGAATAAAAAAATGTGTGTATCAATACTCACCTTGAATCATCTCCAGCCTTGATATACAGGATACCATGTGGGTAACTGTGTTTTCAGTATATATTTTTCTACAAGAACAGCTTTGGGCCTCTATTCCGAACAAATCAAATGATTTCCCTTCAGGATTTCATTCGTCATGCGACCAAATGCTGTAAAAACAATAACGCAGTCAAAATCTCAAAATTGAGAAATTTTCGTTTCACGAGGTTGTGAGAAGAAAATTGGAACGCCTCTGGCGATGAATAACCTGAAAATATTATGAAGGGAAAAGATAAGCACTTGAAAATTGAAGGATTACGAAGATGAATTGAGATAAAGATTTTGTGAAGCTATGGACGCCACCATTCAATGAGAAAAAAAAATCGTTAAGTTAAAAATAATTATAGAACTCTTCACACATACCTGACATTCCATTCAAAATAACAAACACTTCATTGAATTTTCATGCGGAAAAGGGAAGATATTGTGACGATATCAAGATAACGTAAAATAAATTCAGTGATCAAAACCAAAAATTCAAAACAATTTTGCTTCTTCGATCGTCAAATTACAAGAGAGCGATCTGCAAGCCTCGCCCAGTCAAGCAAGTCTTTAATTCGCAAATGTGCATTTTATCATGTGCAATCGTACACATCGAACATTGCGCCTGATAAATTTCTCAGCATTGAGCGTGATGGTTCAGCTACCCTCCGGTAGATGCTCTTTTATGTGTGAAATCCGTATTATTGATTTATGAAGAGAATTTAAATGTTAAAGTTTCAATCTCGATCACTTGATGATGGCCTCATTTGAATGATATATTCATATATTATAAATGATGTTTATCCGTTACAATAGTTAATATCGATGCCAGAAAATAACATCATAATATAGTCTAGTTCTTGAATTATAGATAGTGACTCATAGGTTGCATATTTCATAATTGATATAAAGCAGGTCAAGAAAATAAATCGGCTAGGTACTTAGGTTCCAGATCAAGTTTTACTTTGACACTTTCTTACAATCTCTCTACTCTTTCATATACCCTAAAAACCAGAAAATGTACGATGAGTCACTATCTACAATTTGGAAACTTTACCATATTTGGTCTCCTTATGAAACAAGTGTTTTTGGTGGAATATTGGCTCTATTGATGATTATGGCTCCGGCGATAATGAATTAAAATTCCACTTCGGCCAGTCTTTTTCTCAGGTGATCATTCCTTTAGAAGACTGGAGACTGAGATATATAATGGGTGATAAGTTTCAGTCGATATATTAATCAAGTTTTGGTCAATTATATTATTCACAATATTCTCTCAATATTAACAATAAACTCTCGTGTTGTTTTCGATAATTCTGCCGATGTTTAAAAATTTCCCAATGACCAAGATATTATTTACAATAATAAGCTGATGTTTCCGTAATATTTTACCAATATTGTGCCAATACATGTGTGTGACTTGCGATAGGGACATCACAGTCTCAAGCATCTTGTGACTGATGAGACACGACACGATTGGAGCAGATGATGACAGAAAAACGAAGTTGTAAGTATTTAGTAGGTCGTCTAGGACAAATCGTTCTTACATGCTGAACTGCAGATCTCGAATTCTTTTTTCACAAATCTGTTTCATTTCACCCATAATATGAGTATCATGAGTCAAATAATTGGCAATTTTCCGTTGGAACATCTGGAGTTGAAATAATCGCATGGATTAATGACTGGCGTATTATAAAATACTTGCGATGAAACTAATGAAGGTTGAAGAGTAACTACTATTGCTATGAATATTGTTATACGCATGTGTATATATATTTGACTGCTGATCATAACATATTTTGTTATAACTCACTCTACCTCATGAAACTATTCATACTACTGAAATATAATAATATTGTGCAATGAAATCTGTTCCTTACTAAACTGTCGAAAATATGTTTTCTCATGTCCTGAAGGCATATTACTTCAATAACAGAAAGCATATTCCATTTCTTAAATAGCTTCGAAAAGAAAATGGTCGAATATGCCCCATTTAGCTATTCACAAAAGTGGTATGCTTGATCCAACCAATTCGAGTTAGAATAAATTTTTTTTCTAGAGCTAGAAAATTGATTGGATTTCCCATACAAATCATTATCGATAATTGGTGCATTCATACTCCGCAGAAGCTTCGTGTTAGTTCAACAAATTTGGATTTTCTACGGATTTTCTCTACTTTCCACGTTTATATCGTTACTATTGCTACTGTAGTGACTGTTTTATTTTCAGTTACTATTATAATGAAGCATTATAATCATATCTTAGTATTGAAAAATATATGATAATTTCAACACATGTTTCGAAAATAGAAGATAGTTTAAAAAAATCCCGTAATCAAAATGGATGTCAATTGATAATGATAGAACGCGATATTTTTTTGGCGATGAAGAAAACAAACTTCACCTTCAATGACCTCTTTCGTGGGTAGTTATATTTTTGTGACTTACTGATTGTTTTCCAGAATATCCTAGTTTCACATAATTTTTCAGCATTATTGACAATTGTTGTTACATACCAAGTGAAAAAGGGCCCAGAAACAATAATTCAAAATCATGGAATAAAAGTTCTTTCAATCCTATAACCTACAAAACTGCTGTCTGACGTGCAGGATATTTGGCGTTGTGTTACTATATTCATGAAGTGTGCCTCTATGAGCAATCTCTCAGAGGAATTTCTTCAGTTGGAATTGTTCAAAATGGAGAATGCGGGATATAGAGAATTCGGACTAACGATTTTTCAGGCACTGGGGTTTACCTGCATCTTGGACCTCTCTGCATATACCGACATACGAATTTCCCTTTTTTTGTCGAAGTAAACTTGACATTTCGATGAGAATTTTGTTGCCTGGCAACTCAATGAGAAAAACTGCCTCTGAAAAAATTACGAGTCCGTAGTAAGAGTAATTTTTTCTGACAGTTTTTTGAGTTAACTAAAAACTAAACTCGAATCATAAATTTCAAGTTTTCGTCCACAAAAAAAAGTATCGAGTGTAATTCGGTACGACAATCTAATGAATACAGTTTAGTTCATTTATTTCAACGGAAAAGTACACTTGTTAAAAACACAATTCTTATATTTTATTTTCACAGATCAGATATACTCTTTTGACAACGCAAGTGTAAAATTGACAAAGTCGCCGTCAAAGATTTGTTTACAATTCTAGTTGCCATGCTTTCAAGAGTTAGGTTCCGTTTGTCGCTGACAAACTTAAGGCAAAGTTTTCTCGCTGTCATAATGACAAGATCACGGCGGCTTATGGGATATTTCATACATGAGTTGAATTGTCATTAGAAACTTTTTCAGGAAATGTTCTCGAATATTCTCAAAATATTCACTCGAAAAAGTTTCCAGCAATAAATTCGTGCTCTAGATAGATTGATTAGTGAATATTTTCCTCATATATAAAATTTCCCATAAGAGCAATGCAACTATCGAAAACTTACAGCGGTAATTGCATTTTATCAAGTCAACATAACAACACATTTGAAACCGAATCGCTAGACGTCAGTAAACAACACAAATAAATGTCAGATAGACTTCAAAAATAGAAAAAACAGTACGAGTTTAGGTGCTCCATAAAATCTCTGGAGGAAAGTATAAACGAACAAAAAATAACATTTCCGTGAGAATTTCTTCATTCGTGAAATATTCCAATGAATTACATTCGTGCATGAAAATGACCAGATAATTTTGCATTCAAGCGTGATATCTTATACAAATTGCATTCGGTTATTTTCATATTTTGTAAAAGAGCCCTCGTCCTTCTCACTCGGGCACTTCCGCCAAAATATGAAAATAAACTCTTGCAATTTTTAGATATCACGCTTTCTTGCAAGATTATCGGTAATTTTAATGCACTCGTGCAATTATAACCGACAATTTCTCACTCTACTTCGGGCGACTGACTATTGCTCGTTTGCAGATGGAAGAACGGATATTTCCAAAACCGGAAAGCGTGCGAAAGTTGGAAAAGTCGAAAACACTCCACCCGCCCTACACTCCCGCCAGTACTCGTTTCATCTCAGAGTGTCGACTTGTAATTTATTTTATTTGAACTAGTCGTGCGTAAATATTTAAACTAGGGATCTTCGAGGTGTTGAACCTATATTGAGCGCAACTCCAGCAGAACTACGGACTCGCACTTGCCGTGCGACATTTTCCTGAATTATTAATAAAGAGGAATTCAATTTGAGAACGTTCAGTTTTCCCTAACCCGTTCGAGGGTGATTGCTGCTATACGGAAACTGAGTTTCTTCGAACGAATTGAAGATTTGTTCCGTGGTTTTCTGGGTTTGTAACCTACCACAATCCGAAAAAAATCATTAATTGATATTGGAATCTATACAAATGTAGAAGAGCAGATGTTTAATCTACTCCGAGAAGTTGCTGCGTCTATTGAAAAACAGTTCCGTCTGGAGAGAACAAGTCCAATCAGTCAGCAACTTCTCGTATACATTGGAAACATTTGAGCATTCAATAATTTTTTGATACTTGTATCTTACTTTACCTATTGGTAACTAAACTCCTTCACCATTCACACCCCATTAGAGGTGTACGTGGAATCGGAAATTATTTTTCGGAGATTTTCCAGAAAGGTTTTCATCTTCCTGCGAGCGCAGTTTTCGGTTTTCAAAGTATGGTGAATTATCGTCGCCGATGTAAAATTTTGAATAACTTATCTGGAGTGCCACACCTAAAGCGTTAGGTGGATTCACATACAATTCGCTCACTCTTTTTGAATAAACGATGAGCCATTTTTAGATGTATTGGTTATAAGGAACGAACAGAATGAAATAGAATTTGACATTTACAGGAAAGACACGAACACTTTCAGATACATTCCAAATGACTCAAATCATTGTCCACAGCATGAAATGGCGGCACTGCAATTTCTTGTCCATAGGTTAATAACTTTTCCTTTGAAAAAAGATAAGTACGACAATGAAAGGAGAGTGATTAGGCACGTAGCTGGAGTGAACGGTTTTAACCCAGAGATAGTTGATAAGATAATTAGAAAATGTAAATCCTCGACTTTTAAAAAAGATGAGAAAAACGAAAAGTTTATAGTAATCCCATATGAACCTCAATACACTAGAGGACTCCAACAGATATTTGACAAAGTAAATATGAAAGTTGCATATAAAACTTCTCACAAATTACAGAAGCTTCTTGGTAACCCAAAAGATAAACTAGAAAACTCAGAGAAGTCGGGAATTTACGAGATCAGTTGTCAAAATTGCAACAACAAGTACATCGGCCAGAGCCGACGAGCTATTAAAACCCGTTTCAAACAGCACTTTGCACATATAAAATACGGAAGGGTAGAAAAATCCAGTGTCGCCCAACACGCTCTACACAATAATGATCACAAAATTGGTGAAAGCAATCTGAAACTGATCAAGCATGTGCATGACACAAGACTACTCGATGCAAGTGAGAGTCTAGAAATAGCAAAATGTAAAAACAGCATGAATGGTGACAAGGGACCTATCCCTTTCAGCCCGCTTTTCAATTTATTGTTGAGGAAGTAATCAGAAATCAATACTAACAGATGACGGAACTTCCAGGTAGTCAGTTCATTACCGAGAAATTAATTAGAATAATTAACAGTAACAAACGAAGTCCATATCGGACCGAAAACTTTAGGTATATAAATAACTAACCTCAGCTCTAGATTTAGTATCAATTTTCTTCTCCTGAAGATGCTAACCTTGTTAGCGAAACGCGCGTCGAGTGCAAAAATATCAGTTTGGTGTTAGGGTAATTGATCTCTAGGAAAAGTTTCCACTCTTTTTGAGACTATTCCCTTGAATGCTCAGAAATTTCCCAAATTGTTTATGATCAAGGTTTGTCTGCCCAACGCTGATGAGGTTCAAAGGCCGAAATAGCTGTCCGTTGGTTGACACTTTGCATCCTATTCGAATTGGGAAACATTGGAGAATTCAATTTTTGATACTTTTATCTTACTTAACCTATTGGTAACTAAACTCTTTCGTTGACAATTACAAAAATTGCCTGCCAACAAGAGATATTTGCGTTCAAACAAGAAATTGTGTATACGTTGTGAGAACGGAAGCGGAATTAGTTTCCGAAACGTTTAAGATGAATATTTTCGTATATATAAAAATATATAAGTTCTTATTATTTTTTTTGGAAGTCAAAATTTGAGTTATACGAGAAGTTGCTGACTAATTGGACTTTTTCTATCTAGAAAGAACTTTTTTCAATAGACGCAGCAACTTTTTGGGGTAGATTAAAAATCTGCTCTTCTACACTTGTATAGATTCCAATATTAATTCTTATTTTTTCAGATTATGGCAGATTACAAACCCAGAGAGCTACGGAACAAATATTGATCCCCACAAAATAATGACGTTCAAATAGTACTTTGAATTGAATATTGTTTTCCATTTAGAGTGTTTTTACATCTGCAAAGAAATACTTTAATACACACCAAAGCGAAATGTGCATCATTTAACCCAAAAGAACAGAAAACTCGGGGCTGTGGACCAAGATAAATAGTTTCTCGAGAGAAAAAATTGACCAGATTTACATACTTTTTTATTCACAACCATCCGGAAAAACATGACTCAGATAATGAGAAACAGGTTTTCAATATTATATTTTGCCTTTCTTCTTTTTGGAATCAAAAAATAGAAACGACAACTCCTATGAAAAAATCCCAAATTCCTAACGAGAAATAGATATATGCCGAGTTTTGTTTTTTATTATAGACTAGCGACCAGCCCCAGCTCCACACACGTAAAAAATGGTTATTTAGGGTTAAGAGATTGAGATATACCATCAGGGACTTTTCTGTAGACCTTTTCAAGATGTACAATACTGTGGTACATTGTTCGATTCATCTCGTAGGGTTCAGCAAGCGTTTGCAATGTAAGCAAAAAAATGTGTGTTTTGTTATGAGATCATAGTATGGAAACCTCTTGAATTATCAGTGTGTTATACTATATTATGCATATTCATATATATGAACTTCCCTCTTGAATCGCCCTATCTATTGAAGACAAATGCTCTAAAATCCGTAACCTAGTTTCGAAGATCTAAGTAATATAGGGACAGGAAGATAGCAGAAACCAACTTTATTTCATACTATGTAGTGATAGTGAAGTTGGGAGTTGGAATTTTCATTCTCATAGTCAACACTTTCAAGGAAACGATGACGGTTTCAGCAGAAAAGAAAATTGCTCAACGACATGTTGTATATCTCAATGTTAAGCTATTCAGAAAGGTTGATAGTGCAAAGATTCTTGTTTCTTGAAGAACATTTTATGAAGTGGATTGGTGAACATGTTATTCAGAAAGAAGTTCAAACTTACAAATCTTTTCGTATAAAATTTTCGTCAATAACGCATATTTTCTTGAAAACATTTCCATGAGTAAATGGAAATAAAATGAAATCATATCTACAAAACAAAATTAAAAAACGTCTGATAGTTTTTTCACGAGGACGTCTTAAACGATAATGAGACTCATCTACCACTTGGAATTAAATAAAAATCATCTCTTGAAAAAATCATCGGACTTTTTTAATTGTCCCCCAAAGTTTTGTTTTGTACAATATGTTCTCAATTTTTCTCTCCATATATTCCTGGGAATGTTTCAAAAAAACTAAGTATGCGATATTAGATTTTCAACCGATTACGTATTGAAGAAAATTCTATATGAAAAAAAATGTAAGTTGTAACTTCTATCTTAATTACATGTTCACTTTATGAAATGTTCTTCAAAAAAAATATTTGCTCCACCAATCATTTTGAATAACTTAATATCAATATATGAATATCGTCAGAAATCGCCTTGATATCCATTTCATCATCGTGAACAACTTCTTGCGATATTAGAATGAATATTTTCCTTATATATAAAATATCCCATAAGAGCAATGCATTTATCGAAAACTTACAGCGGTAATTGCATTGTTTCAAGTCACCATAACAACACATTTGAAACCGTATCGCTAGACGTCAGTAAACAACACAAATAAATGTCAGATAGACTTCAAGAATAGATTAACATTTCGCGTTTAGGTGAGTACTCCATACAATCTATAGGGGAAAGTATAAATGAACAAAAAATAACATTCCTTTGAGAATTTCTTTTTTCGTGAAATATTTCAATGAATTACATTCGTGCATAAAAATGACCAGATAATTTTGCATTCAAGCGTGATATCTTATACAAATTGCATTCGGTTACTTTCATATTTTGTCAAAGAGCTTTCGGCAAAATATGAAAATAAACTTGGAATTTTTAGATATCATGCTTTCTTGCAAAATTATCGGTAATTTTTATGCACTCGTGCAATCATAACCGAAAATTGAACAGTCGCAGGGAATCAAGAAGAGCTATCTATAACTCTGATTCATTCGAGTCAACTTCGATGATACGATGTTACTTTCATATAAATTTGTTCTGCAATTGAATGGAGTAAAAATTAGTTCTCCGAGTCAACCGATCAGACCTACTATAGTAATTTTACCTGATATTTCGACCAGAAAACAAAGCTTGCTACTTTTATATACTCTGATTTGCCCCCCAGTGGTAATTTCTTCAGACTACACCTTTTCCAATTGTAATTCAGATAATATGAGATGTTATTCAGAAAATATCAATTGTAATTCAGAATAGTCAACTGTAATTCAGATTGATCAAATGTAATTCAGAAGATATCAATTGTAATTCAGATCTGTAGATTGTAATTCAGGAGATATCAATTGTAATTCAGATCTTGTCAATTGTTATTCAGAAGATATCAATTGTAATTCAGTAAATGAACGATATGCAGTACTGGCACGACAATTCTGAGAACACTGCGAAAACACCAATAGGGAAGAAAATTGATATTTACCGATCTACGGAATATATAGGTACAGGATACAGGGCGTGTCTCTTCGAACTGTCATTCTGACTTCGAAGTGAAGGAGTGAAATTATCGAAATATATTTCATTTGAATGTTTTATGTATGTACATCCATAGATATTTATCAACGAATTTAGGTTCCTCAAATTGTTTTCCAATATATAGGGTACTGATTGAAAACGTAGCGTATAAAAATGTTTTTCGAATGAAACAACCTAATTATTTGGAAAAGGAACACGTAGTCTATGTACTACATATGTACATACTTTCGTATGAAACAACATAAATTTCCCAAGAAAAAAAGGATTCGAAAAATTGTGTCTGAACTCCCCAAAAAATGGGTATTTTCATTACGCAGAATGAAAAGAAGAAGAGTTTATTTTAATTCGAAATAGAGGACCAGCAACTTGAGTGTCACACATAACCATATTACATTTGCATGAAAAAGCTGCAAAATATTTTATACATTTTTATATTATATGCAGTGTTATCATTAACTTGTTAATAAGTTTGAATATGTAATATTTGGATATTTTTGCTACTACTCGATTCAATAATTAATGATATTTATTCATACAACCAAAGAATATACAGAAAATTCACAATTATAATGGACATATATATATATAGTAAATGTATTTTAGTGAACATGTGGGAAGATGGGCGCCGAACTCATTTCATTTCTGTTTCGGAAAATAGAGCCACGTGTGAATTTTCCTTCATTATACTCAGAATAGATGTCCTTTTCAACCCTATTAGAGGCTTGTATGCAAAAATGGGGAACCAAAATATGTCGCTATCTAACGGTCTGATTGTCTCCATTGAATATATAATCTGAATTACATTTGATATTTTCTGAATTACAGTTAACAAATTCTGAATTACAATTGATATTTTCTGAATTACAATTGACTATTCTGAATTACAACTGATATCTTCTGAATTACAATTGACTATTCTGAATTACAATTGATAGCTTCTGAATTACAGTTGACTTTTCTGAATTACAACTGATATCTTCTGAATTACATTTGACTAATCTGAATTACAATTGATATTTCCTGAATTACAATTGGAAAAGGTGTAGTTTATATCAAGTGTTCACTTATAATTCTCTTGATTGAGTGGATGGTATCGGTCTTTCCGCGCAACGTTTTTGAGCTTAGGGTCAACAACCGTCGGAGGCGCTGATGACGGTATTTTTATTCTGACGGAGAGTGAAGCTACTGAAACGCAAACTTCTATGATGTCGCCAGTTAACTTTTACGTGAATATGATAATCAGCGCCATCTTGAAATCATACAACAATGTGAAGCACGAGTTTCAAGTTAATTTTGACGAAATGGTTCTCTGTAGATTATTCCATTGAAATAATGAGCCATGATATATTTTTCCAAAATTCGCCTGCAAGAGTCACCACTTCTTCAAACACTTTACGGTTTCAGAACCGCGTGTTTCGCTATACAATAGCTTCTTCAAGCAGGATAAAATAAATCGTACAGGAAACTGTTTATTGTTAATATGGATTTGCATCAAGTATTGACTAGTTTGAATGATTTTGGACTGTGTCTGCTTAAGTCGTCTTAGGGTGCGTGACGCCATATTTTTCAAAAGAAACTGTTTTTCAGACAGAAATTATGTTTAAATTTTGGTGTCATGATAAATTTTACTTTTGGTTGGTTCATAGCCATCGTATTGGGTTTAGAAAATCCGCCATCAAGTTGTCGATTATACAGTATTCTGCACTTATAGTTTTCACAGTTCACTCTCATTCATGTTTATGAATTCTTGTATAGTTGAAGTCAAAAACCGCTACAGGAGGCGAGTAATTTTGGTATAAACAAGAATACTGTTTTTTATCTACACCTTTTTCTGTCATCTATGTTCCCGAAAGTTGTTGTCAGTGTTTCAGCATCTACAAGTTATAAAGTTCATTATCAAGAAAAGCTTTCAAAAGGAATAGGAGTCTTTCGAATTCCTAGGACGCTAACAGCGAACTTCTCAATATTCCAAATTTCCCACCGTGAATGAAAAACTAAGTAAAGAAATTGCTTCCCACTCATTAGCATTACATTCAGAAATCGTTCCGAACAGATTCCACTCCTCTACAGTGGATTTGCCGAGAAAAACCGACTTTGAATTCAAATCAGCGCAAAAAGACAAAAAAGGCGGCAGATTAGCTGCGCTCCCGCCACCTTGCGATAAGAATGAAAAGTGGGACATTCGCCGGCAATAGAGATGGAGATAAACCTGTTAAGACGTTGAAACCAATGAATTGAGATGCGATACCAGTGTTGGATTCGATATACGGGTGTAATCTGCACGGACGCTGGGGGTGAGAGGCAATAAACTGTGCAATCGGGAGTTATGAACGACGTTATTTGCTATAAAAGGGTTATATATTCTTTCGATTAACTTTTGAACGGATAATCAAACTCTTTGCCGATAGACTTCAGAAAATTTTTTAGGATCAGCAAGACATAGAAATTGTATTCGGTGTGAGTGTCACTCATCGTTTCTTCTTAATTTATTTGCCAGTTTTCGAATGATGTGTAGAAGGAAGGCGTTCGTGGATGTGGACCTAATTATATATTATACATTGAATAAATAATATACCTACAGTTGCCTGTAAGATTTTCACATAATACAGTTTACTTGACCGCGGCACGTGTTTCGCTATACAAAAGCTTCCTCGAGCAGGAACTATTCTTGACCCTGTTACATTTCGAATTTATACAACATTTTATCAGACGGGACAATATTAATATAGATTAATGAGATTAATAATCCGACGTCATATCCTTCCCAACTAACATTTTTAGTTATAATTACGTTAATCTTACCTTCGATCAGGTCGGTGACCTTTCTGAAAGAAGAATAGATTACATAATTTTCACCTTGTAATTACCAATGTGGGGAAAAAATTCGAAGTGATTTGGGCGTCGAAAATTGGAATATTTGGACATTGAGTTTACTAGGTTGAGGGTTGAAGTAAGTAATTTTGACATGTAATTGGTCAGAAATAAGTGAAAATTAAACTTGAATCAACCTTTCTGCTACCGATTATTTCCTTGGACGAATGAGTGAACAAAGAGAGGTTTCTTTATATGAATAGCATACATATATACATATTATCCCTATCTCAACTTCTCATAATTTGGTTGCCACAACGAATCAGCTATGGTCTACATAAAATGCTTACAATAAGTATGGGAATATAAAAATTATTGTCATACGGTAGCTACATGCTCTCTCCACAACAATATTCTCCTTGCGTCGCGAAATTTTCTGGAAGATGATGGTTCTTACCTTCATAAAATTCACGGGCCTCTTTGAATATGCCATTCAATGCAAAAATAATTCAGATCGATTGCACATGTTTAAATTTTTTCTCCGAAAAACACTCTTTTAGCAAAGTTATGGTTTTGAAATGTCATATGCAGCCATTATTTAGAAATAAATCGTCAGAATGAACTGAAATTCAATATATAATCGATATTTATTGATGGGTAAAACAGATATTCTAATTAAATATGGCGTAATTTTTGAAATGTACCTAAAAGTCAATACTCTTCTTCTTACGGTATGAAATCAAGTTAATAATTGAACTATTAGACCTGTTGAAGTATTTTTCACAGTAAATGGTATTGGCTTATTAACTGCAATAAACTACCCGATTCAATCCCATTGTGTACAAGGGTCTAATTGGTTTTATTATAATCCTTCAGTCAATACCATTTATTGTGAAAACTACTATAAATAACCTTTATATTCCCTGACCGTAACGCCTTATATCTAGTCACATTCAGGTAAATATTCACCAAGAGAGAATACCAAAACAATCATTGGGTTATGATGACATTTGCTTCGTAAATTATACCCTAAATAATACCAGAATTCAAACCGCCCCAATCCTTGCCACGGTTGGGTCATTTTTGAAGGAGAAAATAGGTAATTTCTCACACGTTTCTTGCTCTAAAGTGGCTTACGGAATTTGAAGGGGATTTACTGGTGATAACTCTCCTGTTATAACCCAAGGTTGCTACTTATAAATTATTTATACTTTGAAGTTGAATATTCATGGCCTGTACTACCAGTATTATCCTTTTTTAGACATTCCCCGGCATGTGGAATAACTGTCCTGAAATGTTAGTTGGATTATTAGTACAATTTCCTGGAAAGAACATATTCAATAGAGGCGAATTATTCAACTCCGTCTGATCATTCATTAGGAACACTTATTAATTTCCAAACTCTTCAAGAGATTGAGTTTCAAACCTTTACCTTGGAAATGAAGGATTTCAAATTCGTGGTTGAACTCATGTCCCTCTTCAATGAGGTGAGATGCATACGTTGAATTTGTCTCACCATTTCGGAAACTACTTCTGTGCTCTCTTACGCATGTGTCAAATGTTCTTCCCGTTTGACCGACCTAAAACATGGGACATGAACCACAATATAATATACTGAACTTCTATCTTTGTTGTTTTCGATATAAGAGCTCAAATTATTCTTTGTTTTATATGCCACCTTCAAATCTCCCTGTTTCAAAAAATAAGGAATTTTTCAACGTTCTGTTGTAATTCCTATCATAATTGTTTATAACTGTCGCGGTTCAGTAAACCCTGATATGTGAAAATCTCATAGGCAGCTGTATATTATTTGTTTATATATGTTCTGCTTTCGAAATTATTGTGATTTTGGTTCATCAAAAAGTTACTATGGATAATTTGATCATTTTGGCAATGAAATTATTGTGATATTAGCTTCATATACTGAAATGATGTAACAACAACCCCAGCAGTCTTCGTTTTCAACAATAAATTGAGAAAGTAGGTCTTGCATGTAGCTCGTCCGAACAGGAATTCGCAGTATTATATTTGAAAAAAAATTGATAAATCAGCCGCCTGGCTTCTTTTTTTTGTCTTCAACTGAAAAAAATTCGGGAACATCTCATCTAATAATCATTAAAACTTCTTGTGAGAATTTGGGACTCACAGTTGATACAACACTTCGTTTCAAAGAACACGTTACAAATGAATTGAGAATCGCATATGCTTCTCTGAAGCTCATTTTTCCTCAGAGACATTTTTTATCAAAAGACCTCAAAAAAATGTTATGTGACTCTTTGGTTCTCTCCCATTTTATTTACTGCGATGTTGTTTACAGAACTCATGTGTTCGTCTGATTTGTGGTATTAGAAAATTCAGTCGTATTTCAATCACTGATAAGCTGAAAGAACTGAACTGGCTATCTATGTACAAAAGGAGACGTCATCATTTGGCCTGCCAGTTTCATAATGTATTCAAATTCAAAACTCCACCTCATCTACATGAAAAACTCACTTATAGAACTGACATTCACAATTTGAATATTCGTAAACAAACCATTCTCACCATACCATCACACTGTAAAGAAATATACAAACGGTCTTTCTCCTACAATATGGCGGTCTGCATGAATAATTTGCATAAACTGGATGAATCATACCTACAACTATCGCCGTTGTTATTCGAATCCAAGTTCAAAAACTACCTTCTTAATATTCAGTGAAGTTTTGAACAAATCTATATCGCAAAAATTGCTCTGCTCTCTTCCTCTCAACCTTATCTTCTCTTTCTTTCATTTTTTCCCCCTTCTCTTCTATATTTAATCCTACTCATTCATTTAGTTATTTTAATGTGTTTGCTATCTGTAAAAAATGTAATATCCCTTTTGGCATTGGTGGAAGAACAGAAACGGTTTTCAACCGTTATCTGAACCAATATGTTCAGCCATTTATTCATCAGAATATTATTCAATAACACCACCATTAATGTATATTCTTCTGTTTTTGATGGGTAATAAATCTATTATTATTATTATTATTATTATTATTCGTCTAAACAAGCCTAGTCGGGTCCGTACTCCCCACTGCTCCGACCCAGTGGGCGGACGCGCTAGTATAATTAACCAATGACCACTCCCCGCACCGCGGGGAAGGTGGTCACTGGCTCCGAGAATCGTGAGTCCTGAGCAGACGCAACGAACCGAGGATAACGGCCTTCTGCATGCGGCCGGCCAAAATCTCTGCCGCATTACGGCATGCCGGTATGATCTTGAGCTCCGAGAGTAGCGCTGGTCTGGAACCACCGAGAACACCTTTTCATCATTATTATTATTATTATTGTTAGTTCGTCAAAACAAACCTAGTCGGGTCCGTACTTCCCACTGCTCCGACCCAGTGGGCGGACGCGCTAGTATAATTAACAAATGACCACTCCCCGCACCGCGGGGTAAGTGGTCACTGGCTCCGAGAATCGTGAGTCCTGAGCAGACGCAACGAACCGAGGATAACGGCCTCCTGCATACGGCCGGCTAAGATCTCTGCCGCATCACGGCATGCCGGTATGATCTTGAGCTCCGAGAGAAGCGTTGGTCTGGAACCACCGAGAACACCTATAATCAGAACCACTAACTTGACAGAATAGTCCGGGTGGAGCCTGCGGAGTTCGTAAAGTAAATCCTGGTACTTTGTCCGTTTTTCCTTCTCTTTTCGGACGATATTCGTTTCGGCAGGGGCCGAAAACTCAATAACGAATATCGTCTTACTTCGGTGGTCGAAGAGGACTATATCAGGCTTATTGGCTTGTATTTGCCTGAGGGTGGGGAATGAAAAGTTTCAAAAAATTCGACACCTTTCATTCTCCACTACGGACTCAATATCCCCTGGAGCGTAAGGCAGCACCGGTGTCCTGTCTATTTCATACGAGTGCCGAAGAAAATAGTACAGCACTCGTAAGGCCGCGTTATGGCGATGGATATAGGCCGAGACCGCATAAACTGCACAAGATGACAGCAAATGCATCAAAGTCTCCGGCGCCTGTCGGCAGGCCCTGCATCTAGTATCAGGGACCTCTATACCCATCACGCGGCTCCGGTAGACTAGGGTGTTGAAGACACCGTCTTGGCACGCCATGATGAACCCTTCAGTCTCCGACTTCAGCTCACCTGACCTGAGGAAAGCAAATGTCAGCTTAGCAGACAAGCCATGGTCCTCGATGTTCTTGAAAAAGACTCCATGCATGGGCTTGTCTGTATGCAGCTGCAGCATTTTAGCATTCTCTGCAGCCTTGATGTGAGCTTTTCTCCGTGCGGGCTCCACCTCGGTGACAGAGAGTTGGTTTACCCGCTCGGTGTCAAAGACTATACCAAGTTCATCAGCAGCGCGCCTTGCTGCCTTGAATTAAAAGGCTCCGACTCCTGCATGTTCATGATGTCGAACCATGCAGTGTAGGGGATCCGAACTCCTGATGACTCTACAGGCTCCATCTAGCACCATTCTGTTGTGGAGACACTCCAAACTCAAAAGTCCACGGCCCCCTTGTTGTCGAAGGAGATATAACCGTGGAACGGACGATTTGGGATGCATGCTTCTGTGCATATGCATCATTTTGCGAGTCTTCACGTCAAGTTGCCGCAACTCTTCCTGAGTCCACTTGACTACTCCGAAGGAGTAGAGTAGAATCGGAATGGCAAGCATGTTGGTGGTTATTATTATTATTATTATTATTTATTGAAAAGACAAATGTTTCGATTCAAAATGGCGCATCGTGGGTTTAATTTGAATTACCAACTGGCCAAAAAAACTAGCACTTGTTTTCTTCAAAAATTCAATTGGTCGACACTTAATGGAAATTCATTTTCAACAAAACATATCTCTCAGTATTTGATATCATGACATAAAATACCATGATGAGCTCCAAATAAGCTGAAAGATCTCAGATATCCATCAAGCTCGTCATAAGCAACCTCAAACAATATTAACGATCATCCTGCACCATTGAATCAATATCTATTCCCCAATTTCCCCCACATATGTAATCTAGGAACATTAGAGGCCTCCCTAACGCGCCCACTTTGATTCC
The DNA here is from genome assembly GCA_032362365.1 of Zygogramma bicolorata. Lineage (NCBI taxonomy): Eukaryota > Metazoa > Arthropoda > Insecta > Coleoptera > Chrysomelidae > Zygogramma > Zygogramma bicolorata. The sequence goes on from JAVJAQ010001667.1 coordinate 1,525,565, forward strand.
AACACATGGGATGAGCTTGCGTTATCTTCTTATACAATGGCAGCTTCGATCTCGATAAAAACCCACCCTACTTTGTTACTTTAATGATGTTGAGGATTTTTCCGATAATTGCTTTCTGCAAAAAATAAATTCCGCTCTTGGGCTTCCATTTTCTCGAGAGCATAGTGCTTATACAGTATAATTTCATTTTTACAAGCGTCTAACGATTCTTGAATTTTAATGAACCATCCTCTGTAGTGTCTCGACATTGTGGAAGTGACTGTAGTCCAAACAGAAATTAATGGGTACATTTTCGAATAGCAAATTATATCCAATTATCACGTTGAATTTATGGAGGATCTCGATAAGGGATGGTATGTACCGGCGTAGTGAAGTGAACATAATGATCAGTCATTCGATATCTGAAGTTAAGCAACGCCGAGCGCGGTTAGTACTTGGATGGGTGACCATACAGGGGAATATCGTGTCGAAAGCCCGTACAGCTGCAGCGGAATAGCATATCATAGCTCGCAGACAATATGTCAATGAGCGCAAGATATATTGAGGATATGCCGTCCTTCGGAGGGGACGTGAAGCCGTCGGTCCCGAGTACATGGATGTTGGGCTCGTTAAAGATCCCTACCTCTTGTTGGAATACCAGAGGGTTCGGCGAAATTTCCGGTTGGGGAAAGTGTGCTCACCGGCGTCGGTGATTGGCCTTGGTAGCGTAAATAGGCCGACGTTAAATAAAGAAAAAAAAACATAATGATGTTAGTAGGAGTCCCGAAAGTAAACATATTTCTTGAATACATAAACGAAATTATGTGTGTAAGAAGTACTACCATGGAATCCACCCTTAGCTGAGGCTGGTTTTGCCCATATCATCAAAAATTTACGTCACTTTCGGTTACGGGTTCAAGTGTTTTTCAAATGTGATCGATTACATGGATCTGCCATAAATGGAATCGTAGGTTTTAATGTGTATAATAAGATTATCTTAGGGTGCCAGGCTAAATCAACCCACAACCCTGTGGCACCCTTGATCAAAGATTTGTTTATCGTTTTATCGAATACATAGATTACCTAATGCTCAAAGTGGAGCTGACACTTTATATTTCAAGAAAAAAATGAGTTGATTTAATTTTGTTGGTCGCATATTCCAGGCCCTTCTTTGAATTTATTATCACGGATTAAAACCTTGTATGAAGTCATATTTTCTTAAATTAATTTTCTGAAATTTTTCTTATATTTCTCCTAATATAATTAACTATTTTTTCTTGAATCAGTTGATTCTCAATCTAACAAATAATTGTATTCTACTTTAATATTTCGATAGAGTAGGAGAGAGGAAGAAATTAATACCAAGGTATTTTATTTCTGACCGGGATATTATAAGCTTATATCGTCATAGTTACGCTATCAATAAAGAGGGTCATAACTCCCTTGGGACATTATAGATTTTATAATTCCCTCTACCTTCACAAGTAAAAATGAAATTATATATATATATATATATATATATATATATATATATATATATATATATATATATATATATATATATATATATATATATATATATATATATATATATATAAGTGTTCGGATATAGGTTTCCGCGGTCAGTTGTGTGTTATTGTTGAGTTCGGGTTCAACCGCGTCTGGAGTTTTGTTCTCGACGTTTCGGCTCCGATTTTCGAGCCATTTTCAAGAGGTAAATGTGACTTCACGCTGAGGTCTCAATCTGCCTACTCCTCAGGTGTTGTCACAGGGGGCAAGGGTTTGTGACTTGACGCCGGGGCCTCAATCTGCCTACCCCCCAGGTCTCGTCACGAGTTCTTTCTAAGGTCTCAATCTGCCTACTCCTTAGATCGAACTGAGGTATCGAGGGATGTTGGGTAGTATTTATAGCAGCGGGTGCTACTAAAGGACCGTCGGATGTCTTGGTGGGGACTTGGCATCTGGAAATTAGGGGTTTCCATGCAGTTGGAAGTCTCTGGCCGTCGTCACGTTTATTTAAGCAGGAAGGTCGCTTCTCGATTTCGATGGCCTCGCGAATTATACGAGCTTGTAGTGTTTTTGCTGTGGCGATGGTCTTAGTGTTCGCAAAGTCTATGTTGTGTCCTGTCTCTTGATGATGTTTGGACAGAGCTGAAGATGGGTCTGATTTTCGGACAGCAAGTTGATGTTCGTATACTCTACTGGTCACACGTCTGTTGGTCTGGCCTACATATGTTCTATGGCAATCAGAACATGGTATTTCATATATACCCTGTGATTCGTTGACAATTTTGTCCTTGGGGGAGCGGAGGAATGTGGAGATTTTATTGCTGGCTGTAAATATCGTTTTTATGTCCTGTTTTTTGAGAATTCGGCTGATTTTGTCGGTATCACCTTTAATGTAGGGAAGAAAAGCTTTGTGGGGAACGTTGTTGTCTGTTGGGTCTCTGGGAATGGACATCAAACTTCTCATTCCATTCCCAGAGACCCAACAGACAACAACGTTCCCCACAAAGCTTTTCTTCCCTACATTAAAGGTGTTACTGACAAAATCAGCCGAATTCTCAAAGAACAGGACATAAAAACGATATTTACAGCCAGCAATAAAATCTCCACATTCCTCCGCTCCCCCAAAGACAAAATTGTCAACGAATCACAGGGTATATATGAAATACCATGTTCTGATTGCCATAGTACATATATAGGCCAGACCAACAGACGTGTGACCAGTAGAGTATACGAACATCAACTTGCTGTCCGAAAATCAGACCCATCTTCAGCTCTGTCCAAACATCATCAAGAGACAGGACACAACAAAGACTTTGCGAACACTAAGACCATCGCCACAGCAAAAACACTACAAGCTCGTATAATTCGCGAGGCCATCGAAATCGAGAAGCGACCTTCCTGCTTAAATAAACGTGACGACGGCCAGAGACTTCCAACTGCATGGAAACCCCTAATTTCCAGATGCCCAGTCCCCACCAAGACATCCGAAGGTCCTTTAGTAGCACCCGCTGCTATAAATCCTACCCAACATCCCTCGATACCTCAGTTCGATCTGAGGAGTAGGCAGATTGAGACCTTAGAAAGAACTCGTGACGAGACCTGGGGAGTAGGCAGATTGAGGCCCCGGCGTCAAGTCACAAACCCTTGCCCCCTGTGACAACACCTGAGGAGTAGGCAGATTGAGACCTCAGCGTGAAGTCACATTTACCTCTTGAAAATGGCTCCAAAATCGGAGCCGAAACGTCGAGAACAAAACTCCAGACGCGGTTCAACCCGAACTCAACAACAACATATATATATAAATATATATATATTATATATATAGTGAGTAGTAACATTTTTCCGTGTCAGCCAGTCCAGATATATCTTGTATTCTTTTTGGTATACGGCTTCACTTTTCGATGGAATTAATGATTCTCTTGCTTGTTCAGCTTTTTTCAAAATATCCTCCATTATATTTGGGGTAGAAAACACGTTTTTACCGCAAACACAGCTTGATTACAAAGTTCTGTTTATAAACAAGTAACATAGCAACAACCTAGCAACAAGAAAACTCTACTAAAATCAACGGTGCCTGATTCAAATATACCGGGAAGGTAATGAATTGGTACATTTTTCCGTTTCAAAAATGAAAAATGTTTTATTGAAATCAGTCAGAAATAAAATTATCTATGTACCACGGGAATTAATGAGCCTTAATAACCTCAGGCAATTGCTGTCCCTTGGGCCAGAGGCCCTCGGGACGCAAACTTTGCCATCGGTAATTAAGGCCCTCCTAATTCCCTTGAAACATAAATACCTATAATGTTTCAACTGAAAATTTCACCGCTACTTTTTAACCAATAAGACGGCTCCATTATGACTAGTTAGTTGCCATGGTAACTAAAAAAAAACGGATTTTTTTTTTGAGGCGCTACGTTATTTGAGTGGAATTTTTTTGACAGTTCAATGAATAAACATGATCTACCAACCTTAAATAATGTAGATATACTCGTGAATAATGCAAAATACATTTCTACCAAATTCAGTGGCCTAAAATTATGAAAGTAATTAAAGAAGAGTTATTAAGTAATGTTTGCTTCACTCAACACACCTGGTGATATCGAAAATGAAGAACAGCAGCTTCCAGCTTTGGATAATGCATTAATAACAAGAAATATATTCGATGAAACTCCAATTCCGATTCAAGTGAAAGATATTCCAGTTAATAACACTGAAAGTGAATACTCAGGAAATTGTGATGGCTATGATGATGATGATATTACAATAAACGATAATATCGATATTGACTCTTTGAATGTTTTATGAGGTTGTAATGGCGAAGATTATAAACAATGATAAATATATTGTATTTTCAATTGTATTATAATGTGTGATGAAAAAATCTAATTGTGTTTTGATGTATATGAATACCTGAAAATATTCCTTTCCCTTCTCTATATTCTGATGTGGGAATTTGATCCATGATAATAACATTGAAAAAGGAATTATTCTTCCTTCTGCGGAAAAAAGAATCAAGGCAACCTATTTTTTTTAAGTCATTCATGTATTCGATTACATAGGATGACAAGAAATAAAACTCTATGGAGACCAGCAAGAATGAAATAAATGGAAATATTCTTTCCACTTCCAGATCAGTGGGGGCTGAAATAAACTCTTCAAACTGCACAAAGATTGTTTTTGATATTTTTGATAAACCGAATTGATCACAATTATCAGGTTCGATATAAATAGAATGTTTATAGTTTTCCTACATCCACGGTAATTCCCAACATAATACCATTGATTACAATTTTGCAGAATTTAGAAAAAAATACAAATAATTACTGTTATTGTGTTCAAAACTAATATAAATATTATATTTAAAAAATCTTCATGATTTATGGGGTGTATAGATAATAGCGGATGCAACTCTCATGTAATGGTTATTACATTCAATGATACAAATCGCCTGTCTATTCCATATTCCATCGCCTGATATTTTTTTTTATTTCAACTCCAATCATTACTTGTATATGTGACGATTTCCATGCTTGTGAAAAAGTCTCAGGAAATGAAGTATTGTATTGTATAGTATATACTTATTCAATGAACATGTAGAGAAAGACACAAGTTCAAATATGTGATGATTAACCTCTTATTTCAGTTTTATTGCAACTCTCTGTATAATTCTTGATTTGAATAGTTGATCCTGATGGTAGGTTGGCAGCTCCGAGGTGTTTGTGTCAGTCCAGAGATCCGAAATTTCACCATCTCGTAACAGAATAAATTATGTAAGTTAAACAATTCACCGCTATGCTAATGACAGCCGCTCCGAATGAAGATTATATTCTAAAACTCCGAAGTGCAAATGAGAAAATAACTCGAAGCGAACAAGTTCAACTAAAAATAATTAATTTGTGGATTTGAATCGTTCTCGCGAAAACACGTTCTTCAATTATTTACCGTCTTTTGTTTTGAACTAACTAGATTTCCTCTTCGGGATAGGTATTCGTAACACGTTCGAGTTGAAGCTTTTGTTAAATTAAAGCGAATTAATCTAAGAAGTATGAGGCGGCGCCGGCCAACTTCAATTTGAGTTTTCCTATTTTTCTCCTGATATATTGTACGAATTAATCTTTTCCTCCAGTGGGTATGTGTTGAGAATACGGTATCATTTATCTTGAAATGTTTTCTTCTGGAGACTATTATTTGTGTTGTGGTGGAGAATATTGATACAGGGGTGCGGAGAAATCAATAATAGTTGCAATAATTTCAGGCCAATTGCTATTAATAATATTTCAAGCAAAATATTTGAAAGAATTCTGAAAACGAGAATGGTGGGTCATTTTAATTTTTTCAATTTGTTTCATACTCCTCAATATGGATTTAAGTCATATTCTACAACAGATGCTTCAAATACATTGATATCGATAATTGACGAAGGTTTCGACAGAAAGGAGTACAAAGGTAGTATCTTTTGTGACTTGACAAAGGCTTTCTATTGCCTGTCCCATGATATACTATTAGATAAATAAAAAATCTATAGATTCTCTTCCGATATCCTTATATTTCTCAAATCATACTTCTTTGAAAGAAAACAATGTGTATTTATCAATAATTCTTGCTCAAATTATTTACATACATATCACGGAGTTCCCCAAGGATCGGTATTGGGGCCAATATTGTTCCTAATTCAATGACATCACTAACTAGTGATGATACAGAGTTTATTCTATTTGCTGATGATACCAACATCGTTTGCAAACATCCTGATAAATCCATTTTCGACAAGAATTTGCGGGACACGCAGTCAAATCTTCTTGACTGGTTCAGCAGTAATAGTCTATGCCTGAATGAGGAGAAAACAAAAACAATGTTTTTTACACTTCTAAACGAACAGTCGAACATCGATGAAGATGCTTCAGTGAGATTTCTTGGCCTGATCCTTGATTCCAAGCTGACCTGGCATGATTATACATATATTTTATCAAAAAAAATTACATCTTCAATTTTTTTATCGAGAAGTCTGAAGAGTATGGTAACAAAAAAGGTTCTCATCACAGCTTATCATTCTTCCATTCAGTCGCGAATTGGGTATGCCTTTATATCTTGGGGTCATGCACTATCAACCACCAGAATATTTGGTTAACAGAGAAAGCAGTAAGAATTATTGAAGGTCTTGATTATAGAGATGACTGCAAACATGCTTTTATAGTCCTTCAAATACTAACTTTGCCAGAGGAACTTAATATGTGTTGATCATCGTCTACTAAATAAGACACAAACAGGTGTGCAATATCTTGCCCCGAAAATGTTCAATAGATTGCAAACCTCCATAAAAGATCTCAGCCTACCATGTTTCAAAGAAATTATGAAAAATCACCTAATTAGAAAATGTTTTTATTCTTACGATGATTATTTTGAAAATAATTTTGGTGATATTTCAGACCTTATTCAATATTAACTAATTTTTGTTGATGTTTATGTATTTGTGTATTTTTAAATTGTTTATAATTCTAGTCGATATGCTAGCCTGTCCCTGACTTGTGTAAACAAATCTTGTAAAACACCAATAAAGTATCTATCTATCTAATGAAGTGGAATTTTGCACTGAAAGACTAATTTTCTCTTTGAATGCACATAGAGGAAAAAAATTATCCGATATTCCAAACTATCGAAGAAAATAAAATTAAGTTCTGTGATGGTTTTAATTTTTTTTTTGGGGTTGATTAATTTGTTTCTTCATAACTTTCTGACACTTGTGGAGGCATAGTTTCGAGATATGAAGAAAGCATAATTATGTTTATTTACGACTGATATATGATATAAAAACTTCGAATAAAGATCAATTACCCTAACACCAAACTAATATTTTTGCACGCGACGCGCGTTTCGCTCACAAGGTTAGCATCTTCAGGAGAAGAAAATCATCAATTTTCTTCTCCTGAAGAGACTTCCTTTAAGCATGAAAATCGTCAAATTAGAATAAGTGGAAGTATCCGTGGTTCAATAGTTTTTGAACTGATTCTACTGGTCTAGAAGGAATATCAACATCGTGGGACATTCTTCGTCAGGTGATTGGTTTATATTAATAAAGAACTGGAAGGATTTCGGGAAACTTCTCGAAGTCAAACCGCATGAACTGTCGAAAATCTATCTCAACTCTGCATCTTTCATTCTCTCAAGCATTATTTCTGGAGCGAGAAATATCGAACGAAAGCGATCCCAACAAATAATGCAAGAAACGTAATGTGCATTCGTAAGAGTAACCTTATCGAATATAATGAAATTAATTTTTTGTTCCTTTTTACATCACAGAGCAGGAGAAACTTCGTTGGAATTTATACGAGCAATTCAATTTGTGGTAGAACATTCGGCATTCATGGAACACACTCGAATCTATAGTGTATCTCGTTAAAATGAGCTCATCGGAAAAAGTAGTCAGAGAGAATTTTTTTTTTTTCGGTCTGAGGTACATTGACGGCACCCATTTGATTTCTCGTTATAACTGATTGAAAATGAAAAGCATTAATGTAATTTTGTCTAGGACTATTGTATGAAATATTTATTTTATATCATTGATAGTTCTGAGGTATTTGAACAAACTGTACATTTTGATTTTGGTGAAGTATAACGATTTCCTTTTCAATAATTCTTATGAAATGTATGGTTTACATAATAGTGGTAGACAAAGTATAGTATTCTACTCGCGTATAATGGCTAGTATTATTCTCTGGATGATTCAGGCCGTAAACTTCATCTAGTGAATAATAGCCATCATTATACGCTCGTTGAATAATCTTCTATTGTGTTATTATTTTTCATTGATGGAATATTGAACAATTCCAAGATATGATGGTGATTTAAGACGGCTAATGAAATTTCTGATTCAAAGTATTATTTCTTTCATCAATGAGACAACACTGCTATATTTTATTCATGAGTTCATTGATCAATTATTTGAGCAGAAACCATTTGGACATGATCATCAGAAAAAATCAAACAAGCTCTGAACCATTCAAATATGGCGGTAACGTGACATCAAATACTATCTAGTGTGAATGGGAAATCATGAATGAAAATATCGACCCCCGCAACAATAAAATCGTCCAATCGTAAGAAAAATCAGAAATTCTGATAGACCCAAAAAATACAAAAACTAAGTGGTATATCATTAAAATATCATTGGAAATATATCTGTGCCTTTTCACATGATATATCACTCGACACCACTTCTGATTTGAAATTGTAGGGTTGTGACATCTCCTAGCAGGGGCTTGAATGCATATGTTGAAGAATATTTCCAAAAAGTGTCCCCCTCGCAATTAAGCTCAACATATTCAAGCATGTTCGCTTTAAACTACAACAAAAATGGAAACTAGGTGTACATTTCTCGTTGGACCACTCTGTACCACTATTTCTTCAAAATACATGTGAATCGACGTTAGTTAATTGATAGTATTGACACCATTATAGAAATAAGTTTTCATTAGCTCCTCTCTCGTTCCAAACTATACCTTAAACAAAATTACCTTCATCAGTGCTTGCTGTTGCTGACCCTCAGAGACCAAACTCACACAGGCAGACGATTTTCACATTTCCTAATTCATTTATATACTCTTTGGGTCTTTATATAACACGCCTGAGGGAACTATTTTATGGTCAAACTCGTGTAGAGGTTTTGTAATTGTAAACTAGTAAAATCATACGATGAAGTGTTTCCACAGGTTTTCACTTCTGACGTTCCGCCTACAGCTGTTGTAGACATTATCAAAATCTATTGAAGTCATGATATAGTATGTGCTGTGAGAACGTGATCATTGCGTCCGTAACCTCATAGATTTTGATAATGTCTGCCACAGCTGTAGGCGAAACGTCAGGAGTGAAAACCTGTGGACCACGGCAAACGAACCCGAAAAAAACGCTCGGCCGTAGAGTTCACGTTCTTTGCATAGATATTTATTATGTGTGCCATCTATTTGATTTTATGCTTGGTATACAAATCTAGCAAAACAATGTGATTTCTATTCGACTAGTGCCCGTCGTGCCACGTTGGCTGTTGCTTGTGAAAGTCAAAAAGTAAAAAAGTTCAAAAAGTTTTTGAATGATATACATGTACCTATTAACAAAGATTTTTAGTGAATTTTTTGGTTTTACTTCTTTCATAGAAGTTGTAATTCATATTTCTTGATTAGAAGAAGAAAGCTGAAAATTAATTCCAGGACCTTCATTCTCTCCACAAAAATAACCCAGTTTCTAAAATTCAAATGATTTCGCTATTTAATTCTGGTCCTCTCTTATGGTTCAATCAGGACAAAGAGATATCAGACACTGATATGCTTGTATGTAATTTTGAATGATTATTATTTTGCCACAATTTCACGACAGGATATATGCATGATTTTTTGTTCTTTTGAATTAATCATATTCATTCTTATACCGTAGAAGAAAATATGAATAGGGATGGAAATATTCAAATTATTCAAAGTGAAATAGGAAAAACTGAATGAATTTGAGCTGTTCTAACGTCCCCCTGTAGCGCGCGATATAAAAGACAGCATAGGACATGTTCTGTGTTTGATTAATGTAAGCCTGTCATTCACTCATATTTTCTGTTTAAATTGCTATATAGATCTTGGAGAAGCTAACAAATCATCTCACAAATATTGTATTATACCGAAGTTCAAAAACACTATGAGGACTAAGTTTTTCAATAGCTATTCAGCAGCATAAAATTCCGTTTGAAACTTTACCTATTTATATTTATTCACAGAAAGTGAATGATCGTATCATATTTGTATCATTATATGGAATGTGGTGCAATTTTCATAACAAGTAATGTATAGGTTATGTTGTGGTATATTATGAACTGTTGCGTGAAGAATTAATGCTGAAAATCCATGTTATGGACTGGACTATATCATATAACATTATAATTATCGTGCAGCTTTCACTCCTTTGATCATTGCTCTCGTAACATCGTGATTTGATGTGAAATAGATTGTCATTTTGTGTCCTCTGACGTAATATTTCCTCTGGATCAGTGCTGACGCGTTTTGTATGTTTTCCCTTCCTAATTCTTTTTTTTCATATCATATTTTATGGGTTTGAATGATTACTAAATGATAAAAATAGGTTCTGATTACAATGTGACGATAACAAAGATTCGAGAAAGAAATATTTGATGCGAATTAAAATTGTATACATATATTCCCCATTGAATCCTCAAAGGTTTGTCTGGCGAAATTCATGTTGCACGCCACTGCATGTGGATGTGGAAAACGGCGCCTGCCACTCGTTCTAGCCCATGTCGTTGCTGTTTATTTCAGGAAATGAAAGTCGTGAGAGTGTTTGTTTTGTTATGTTTGTTGCTTCGATCAACTTTCTTGTATTTCGCCCATTTCTGTTGACGATGCTGAAGTTGGAATACTCTTTTTAAGGCCAATTTGATTATATGGCAAGATTTGGATTTGTCTTGTTCAACTTTCGTTCCTTTTTCTTCATATCTACTGGCTGTATGCAGGCTTTTGCAAGCTTGCAGCAATATTTTATTGGTCGAATGCTTTGATTTATTTGCAATATCTATATTGCTCTGGGAAACTTTTGTCCATTTACGATACATGAAATATGTTAAGCAGAGTTGCAGTTACTTCGAATATCGATGTTTATGGGTGCTCTCTAGATTTTTCAGATGATTTAAGTTTGGAAAACTTATATTTCCAGCACGTGCCTTCTTGATCGTTGCAGTGCAGTGAAACATATGGTGATATTTACTTTCGTATAATATATAATAACATGAACATTTCATGTCTTAGAGGAAATTTCAAATCCTGAAAAAAATCGAATACATAAATGAAATGACCGTTGGTTTCCTCAAAAAACAATGGTCGGTAATTATTGATTTCGAAAGAATATTTACTCAGCTCAAGTAAGTGTGAATTCGGGGCAAGTGTAAACAATTGTTTGGGCGGCCAATGAACAAATTGCAGCGCCCTCTGGCATAGACACGTACAAATTTCTCTTTATCCTATATAGTTTGAAAGCTACCCTGCATTCTGGAATTCAACAGAATCATTCAGAAAAGTTGCCTCCTTTGGAAATTACCATAAGTCACCATGTTGATAGTGAACATCCCGTATTGCATAATATAAAATCATGTCAGTGTTAATGTCATTATTGAATAGTAGATATTTATTCACGGGCAGGCCCGTGGAGTCGATGGGCTACTATTGAAGTGGATCAAGAGCTATCTTACGGAAAGAACGCAAATTGTCAGGGTAAATCATTACTATTCTCATACCATCGCAGTTACCTATGGTGTTCCGCAAGGATCTCACTTGGGGCCACTGTTGTTGAACTTGTTCATCAATGATCTAATACGCTGTTTCTAAGTGAGTGAAACTTTGTTATTCGTTGACGATTTGAAATGTTTCGAAATATCCAAAAGCAAGGCTGATACATTGAGTCTTCAAAATGATATCGATCGCCTATCTAACTGGTGTAAGCAAATGGTATGTGTCTGAATGCATCCAAATGCCATATTCTTCGTTTTCATCGAACTCATCATCCAATCATCTTCGAAAATAATATAAATAACTTGACCTTGCACTCTTCCTCCGAAACCAAGGATCTAGGTGTAATCCTAGACTCCACCCTTAGCTATGAATCACACATTTCAACTACAATACAGAAATCTATGAAGATGCTAGGCTTCATAAAGAGAACCACCAGTGATTTAACTAACATCGCTGCTATTAAATCCCTTTATTTCACCCTGGTTAGATATCATCTCGATTACAGTTTGGTCCCCACATTACGCTACACATAAATTGAAGCTTGAGGCTGTCCAGCACAATTTTCTGAGATATTTTGCCAGTAAGATGCGTGTATACTATGACTATGCTGCATTAGAACGCATACTGAACTTACCTTCTCTTGAGGTACGCAGAAAACAAAGAGACTCAATACTTTTATTCAAAATTATCAACGGACTGTGTATCAGCCCCGTGATTCTCTCCAAAATATCCCTATTCGTCCCCAGTCGTTCAACTAAGCATGTTCAAACCTTTTATGTCTCTTTTCACAGATTCAATTTCTCTCAAAATAGCTTTATTCCCAGAACTCTTCGATTAGCTAACTCTTTGAATAACCTCCAAATTTTCAATTGAACAGTTACCCACTTCAAAAATCATTTGTTTGACCTAGCGTTGTGATACCTTTGGCTTGAGTTTTTTGTATTGTGTTTAGTGTTACATGACCCGCATATCCATTGCATATCAATTTTACTAAATATGGATATCAATGTTTTTTAAGTTATTAGTAATTGTACTATTCATATAACCTACTTTCAAACCACTTTATTGTATTATCTACATTTAAAGCACTGTAATATTCTTATCTGGAAAGGGCCTGCCCGTGAATGAATAAATAAATGAATGAATAAATATGTTATCAACAAGTAAAAAGAAAAAAATGTATTAGTTTCTTCAGAAACTCTTTTCTTGAAACTGCCTTGTAGTTATTACTAGAACATGCTGCGTCAACAGAATTGATGGTGAGTTTTGATTTATACGTTCACACTCAAAATATTTTCTGGTTCCAGGTGCAAAATGGTTCATAATCATCGCCAAAAATCCAAAGGGCCTTGAATTATTCTCTAACGGATCGACAATGCAGTAGAAGAAATAAAAAGAGGTACGATGGACATTGACCGATCAAATAACGACAGAATAATTCTGAAATATGGGAAAAATTAATTCTCAAAGTCTGAAATCGAAGACACAGGTGTTTCAGTGGTCCGAGACATTGTTGAAGTTCTTTCTGAAATGATTATAGACAGAAGAGGAATTTTCAAGACATTTTGGTTGAGTTTCTTTTTTGACCTTTCCAAAGTTTATAACTTTTTCACCAATGAAGAAATGAATTTTTTGAAGTTTCAAAAATATTGGGTGTATATATATATATATATATGTGTTCGGATAGGTTTACGCGGTCAGTTGTGTGTTGTTGTTGAGTTCGGGTTGAACCGCGTCTGGAGTTTTGTTCTCGACGTTTCGGCTCCGATTTTGGAGCCATTTTCAAGAGGTGAATGTGACTTCACGCTGAGGTCTCAATCTGCCTACACCTCAGGTGTTGTCACAGGGGGCAAGGGTTTGTGACTTGACGCCGGGGCCTCAATCTGCCTACTCCCCAGGTCTCGTCACGAGTTCTTTCTAAGGTCTCAATCTGCCTACTCCTTAGATCGAACTGAGGTATCGAGGGATGTTGGGTAGGATTTATAGCAGCGGGTGCTACTAAACGACCGTCGGATGTCTTGGTGGGGACTGGGCATCTGGAAATTAGGGGTTTCCATGCAGTTGGAAGTCTCTGGCCGTCGTCACGTTTATTTAAGCAGGAAGGTCGCTTCTCGATTTCGATGGCTTCGCGAATTATACGAGCTTGTAGTGTTTTTGCTGTGGCGATGGTCTTAGTGTTCGCAAAGTCTATATTGTGTCCTGTCTCTTGATGATGTTTGGACAGAGCTGAAGATGGGTCTGATTTTCGGACAGCAAGTTGATGTTCGTATACTCTACTTGTCACACGTCTGTTGGTCTGGCCTACATATGTTCTATGGCAATCAGAACATGGTATTTCATATATACCCTGTGATTCGTTGACAATTTTGTCCTTGGGGGAACGGAGGAATGTGGAGATTTTGTTGCTGGCTGTAAATATCGTTTTATATATATATATATATATATATATATATATATATATATATATATATATATATATATATATATATATATATATATATATATATATATATATATATATATATACATATATATATGTGAAATTGGTATTCTGGGAGTTAATCCGTTGATTTGTCGGTATTGACTTTCGACGTTTCGCCAACATCTCAGTTGGAATTTTCAAGAATGTTACTGCTCCTACTTGGTGCTAGCAACTGTTGTTTGAAAAACTTCTGCCAGTTTTTAAATGATTTCTCGGTCGTAAATTGTAGCCGATATGATCTGCTCCCTCAGCCGTCGGACCTTTGTGACCTGCATCCACCGAAGGACCATTTCCTGAACTGTTTTTTTTGTGTTGATGAGGGCCCTCCAGACATTTGGTATATTTTGAGAGTCGTCTCTCTTGTTTATTTCTCTATGTTTTTCTATCTCGATGGCTTCCCTAATTTGGCGTGTTCTGTAATGGTTCACCTGCACTATTCGCTTCGCTGCCTCGAAATTTATTTTGTGACCCGTCTGGTGGTGTGAAAGCAGAAGATGTTTGTTTTGTCCTTATGCTATTTTTGTGTTCCTGCACACTAGCTGACATTCTCCTATTCGTCTGACCAATATATTGCTTATCACAGTCCCCACATGTGATGCTATATACTCCTTGGTTTTCGAAAGGAATCCTGTCCTTTGGTCTCGGTAAGCAAGACGAAATGGTGCTTTAAGGTTTGAAGACGGTTCGGTTTGTATATTTTGTTTTCCCATTAGTCTCATTAGTCGAAAGTCAATACCGACAAACCAACGGATAAACTCCCAGAATACCAACTTCGCATACTCAACCATCCGTGAAAACCTTATATATATATATATATATATATATGTTACACTGAAGGTTTTCACGGATGGTATATATATATATATATATATATATATATATATATATATATATATATATATATATATATATATATTAAACCAGTGAATAGTGGGGAATGCAGCAATGTCACAAAAGAAAGACTCTTTTAAGTTGATCCAAGCTTTCGGAACTTTTTTTATTCCATCATCAGGGAACTACAAATAGATTACATTTATGTGAAAGATTTTACAATAAGTTGTCTTATCATACTTACACTTAGGTGAGGTTATATGACACGATGTTCAAAAGTAATCATTAATGGAGTGCTCATGGAATGAAGTTGTATTATAAAACTGGGTTAGTAAATGATGTACAACCGAATCGAGCGGAAGATTTCAGACCAATCAATATGTTACCAGCAATAGAAAAAATACTAGAACGTGTCGTTTATACACAAATACTTGATCATGTTGAAGACAATGATATACTCTCACCTTTCCAATCGGGTTTTCGCAAAAATATAGGATGTGAATGTGCCGTTCAGTACGTCTTGAATGATTGGAAAAATTCTGTTGATCAAGGAAAGATTGTCGGTGTAATATTTTTGGATTTGAAAAGAGCATTTGAAACAATTGATATCTCCACTTTATTATTAAAATTGAGAAATTATGGAATAACAGAAAAGGCATTGGATTGGTTTGAAAGTTATTTATCAATAAGAAAACAAGTTGTTCGTTGCAATGAATACATATCTGGGAAAATCGAGGTTGACATAGGTGTTCCACAAGGTAGTGTTCTGGGGCCTTTACTCTTTAATTTATATATAAATGATTTATCAAATATTTTTCGAAATTGTAAATATCACTTCTTCGCAGATGACACTATGATTTATGCAGAGGCTGATGATTGTATTTCTCTTACAACTGCAATGAATTCGGAACTTTCTAATATAATTGAATGGACAAATTACAATAAACTGAAAGTGAATATAGATAAAACAAAATGTATGATATTAGGATCAAATAGGCAAAAAATAAATCAAAATAAATTCACATTTGAAATTGGAAATGATAAAATTGAGATGACAGAAAAATTTGAATATCTTGGGATTATAGTTGACTGTGAATTAAAATTCAGTCATCACATAGATTATATATGTAAAAAAATTTCTAGGAAAATTGGTGTACTCAGTAGAGTTGGCAAAAATTTGAGTGAATCTTCGAGAAAATTAGTGTACAATACCATAATATTGCCTCATTTCACATTCTGTAGTACAATTTTATATATTTCGTCACAAACCGATAGAAAAAGACTCCAAGTATTACAAAATCGGGCTATGAGGGTGATTTTGAGATGTGATAGGTATGAGCGAGTAAAGAGTATGCTTGATAAACTGGAATGGTTAAATATCGAACAATTTTTAATATACCAAACACTAATTTTCATTCATAAAATAAATAAAAATGTATCTGCTCCTTATTTCAACGACATATTGAAAAAATTCAGTGAAACACACACTCACAATACTAGGGGACAAAATAATTATATATTGAATCAAAATAACCTCAAATCAACGCAAAATTCAATTTTCGTCAAAGGAGTCATTGAATATAATAAATTATCAAACGAAATCAAAAGAAAAAATTTATACAGTTTCAAGTTTACTGTTAAAAATAAATATTTGAATACGAATTGAATTTATATCGAACTATCTACATGGTAGATAATTGGTGGTACATGGTTTATATAGGTTTTTTTTGTAATTTGAATCTTTTAGATAATATTGTTGACTATCTCTAAAAAATATTATTTATGTTCAGTTATCATGAAAGATTGTTAAATAGCTCTTGAACTAAATAAAGTTGTTCTATTCTATTCTACAGATGCACATTTACAAATTACACGTTGAAATTAATATTAAAACTCGTCACTCTGTGTCGACCATGTGACACAGAGTGACGAGTTTTAATATTAATTTTAACGTGTAATTTGTAAATGTGCATCTGTGTACATCATTTACTAACCCAGTTTTATAATACAACTTCATTCCATGAGCACTCCATTAATGATTACTTTTGAACATCGTGTCATATAACCTCACCTAAGTGTAAGTATGATAAGACAACTTATTGTAAAATCTTTCACATAAATGTAATCTATTTGTAGTTCCCTGATGATGGAATAAAAAAAAAGTTCCGAAAGCTTGGATCAACTTAAAAGAGTCTTTCTTTTGTGACATTGCTGCATTCCCCACGATTCACTGGTTTAATACCTAACTAGTCAGCAAAGACTACCCTCTTCTATATATATATATATATATATATATATATATATATATATATATATATATATATATATATATATATATATATATATATATATATATATTCACACTTGCTCCATTTCCATGGTGTGAGTGAACATCTTATAGAGATTTTCAAAAACGAAATCGTACTGGATTCTAGTTGTCACATCACAATAATAGTATGTTACTTCTTAGACAGACATTAGAATCTTGAGATCTTTGAAACAGCTATAAATGACAATAACTTGTTCACCTGTTTCACCCATCTTATAAGTGTTCACAGTTATCCGATCTCACCTCAATTTTTCCCAAGTTTCCCATCAAATCGGTATAGACGACATTATCGGTTGCATAATCATTAAAAAAAATGTTGAAAAAATCCATGGAATTTCCTATTATTAACAAAATTGATGTAGAAAACTTCATGTGGTCAATCCGATATTATTAATTTGTTATTTACAAGATAATGCTCGAAATCGGAAGGAAATTGTCCAATTTCAAAAAAAGCTATTCTCATAAGGAGAGGCTTCCAAAATATTCATTCATATATTTATGGCAAGAAACTAACAATACAGACACCCACCTCGCCTTCAGATGGTAATATCAGAGTTTTTGCCGTAGTTTTGTGGATTTCGTACCTACCATAATCTGAGAAAACCAGAATTTGAATCGGACTTTTTACAATTGTAGACGGATTGACTTCTGATCTTTCTCGAAAAGTTGCTGCGTGAATTTAAAAACAGTTCCTTTTGGATAGAATACGTTCAATTAGTCAGAGAATCTCAAAACACTCAAATTCGACTATAAAAAAAACAGGAGCTCATATTATTAAAAATTGTCATTTTTGTTAACGTTTCGGGAATTTAATCTGTTTCCGTTCTCAGAATTCATTCACAAATTGTATTCATTTGATATCAGTTTTTGGCAAAATGTCAAATAATAATTTAAACTTCTATGAATGGTTCACACATGTCAACAGAGAAAGTTTGCTGAATAGTTGATGTTTCCTCCTTTACAGAAGTTTTGTATTATTTTCTGTAATGACTTGAAGAAGGAGAAGTAGCACTAATCACTTTCTCATCGATTTTTGAAACAGAGCTACAAGGAAATAAACACGATTGAAAGATCCACAGCCAGGAGAACACCGCAAAAATATAACATCATTACTTTTAGTGAACACTCCAGAATCAACTACGTATCTTTTCCAAATCCAATGCCGTAAATGCAAATATCCAGCACTTGAGTTCCTCATCCACAACCACGATGAAACCCCTTTATCCTTTCCATTCCGTCATGATACGCAATACAAATTCAATGTTGGAAACATTCCCCCGATAAACCGAAACAAATACGGTTGTATTGTCGAGTAGTTTGCTTCTGTGCAGGATTTAAATTCCACATAAAAGCCGGCAGAGGCGATAGCGAAAGTCAAAATTCAATATTGAGCTCGGAGTTGTTGGTAAATATCTTGCGGAAGACCTGTTGCCACTTAGAATTCGGGTGGGGTTCTCTCGAACATCACGTCGGCCTTTTATTGGGGCCATCTTTGCTCGGTAGAGAGCAACCAGTCGCCGCCTGCTACGACGAAATGACGGTAACAATCTACAAAATAGACTACAACGTGGCACAAGAAGAATAGCTGAAAATAAAACGATTTTCTTTACCCCTGCGAACGGCCTCAGACTTTGTTTTTATGTGTTGCCATTATTACACAAATTGGACTTTTACATCGTAAATGCTTTGCGGAAGTCTCCGAATTTGGGAACAAATATTGCGGGGAATACTTATGTTCGGGAGAATGTCTGAATATAATTGGATACGAACTCATGAATACTTTTTTTATGACAGGAGTCACGGAAACGATTTCACATGAGGACCGAAATTGAGATTGAAAAAATGGCGAAGGCGCCAAGATATTATAACCAATTTCTCAAAAACTGACAACTGCTGTATGATAGAAATAGGGAGAAAATAGAACACACGTATAGTGATTATTTCAAGGAAGCGTTATAGGCTATTATGACACAAGGGAAACAAATTAGTTTTTTTAGTCGAATTGCAGAACCCCGGTTTGCAATTTCAATAATAATTTTCAGTTTAATGTACTGATTCTTAATATACCGAACCATTCTTTATCGAATGACGGCAAAAAGACCATGGTCAATTACTCTTCATTTTTCTAGTTGCCAACAATTGCCATAAAGAAAAACGACTAGCTATTATGTTACGTCCTCAGTTTTGAAAATGATGCACGTCCTCAGTTTTGAAAATGCTGCACACCCCAACAGGTCTTTGATGAACAATATTGAGTTCCCTTCAAACTGAAGGAGCAAAAAAGATCTCAAACACCAAAAATGTATGCATTAGGTGTCGCTTGCAGACATCTGTTAAAGGGTCGAATGATTGAGATGGAAATTACATTGTCATTCTTAATAACGTATACCACTACTTATTACCAAAATTTCATTTCAGCTGAAATGACATAGGTCTGGCAGCTCTGGGATCTTATCCTATAAGTTCAGCGGCAGTACTTGATAGTGTTCACTAGGCATTCACCCAGAAAATGCCTCTGACCTGAGTTTCGTAACTTGAATTAATCCACATTTTCGACATATTTCATTTGTTTTGTCACTTTTGACAGTTGGAAAACTGGATTTTGTCTTTGCTTTCTAATAGCTCCGTTATTTATGGACAGATTTCGATTTTTGAAATCCATAATGTGCATCAGAAACGCAGCAACTCAAACAGCCAAAATTTACAATTCATGAAAGAGTGTCAGTTGCTTGGTTTTTGCTTGGGACAGCCGCGAGATAAAATTTATTTTCATCTCTCATGTATACAGCATGCACATGAGATACAATTTTTCACGTAGCAAAAGCACTATTTGATTTGTCGAATACCATTGAATCTGTTTCTCATGCTATTATCATTCAGAAGTTGAGTTATTATAAAGGAGTAGTTGCTCTAAACCTACCTGAATCCTATCTGAAGAATAGCTATCAAGTCGTTGAAGTCAGTGGTGAGAGGCTAACAAGCTACAACTAAATGATAGTAAAACCCAGAGTTTCACATTTTCTACAATCGATTCTTACTTGGAGGACAATAATGTTGAATTATTGAGCATAACTATTGATAAAATACTTAGCTGGACTGCCATATCGAACAACTCAAGCGCAAACTCTCTCTTACTTTATTCTACTTCGTCTATAGAAAGGATATGTTAACCACGATGCAATGAAAATCACGTACTTTATACGCATTCGACTAACGGAATCATAATGTGGGCTAACTCCTCAAAGGCACTTCATTTCTTGATCAACGAAAAAAGAGACCATTGTTGTCCTTTATTTGGTCGCCTCAAGATTTTGTCGCTCTCTTTCTTAAATTAATATTATCGAAATACATAATAGACTGAAGAGAAATCCCAGTACATTCCCACTACACATGTCGGGCAAGTTATATCAGAATTCCCTTGTTGAGGATAACAGTCTCACGAAGAAATTTGCCAGATTATCTTGTATATGATATTTCACCATAGGATATAAAGTCACAATTTGGTTTCTCTCAAAAAATAGTTGGAAACTTTACTCTGACAGCACTGCTCCTATTCGGTGGCAGATTTCAAAAAACATAAATGCAATACTCTTCAGTGTCTTTCTGAATAAGCCATTTGTACCTCTTGCTCCCGACTCTGTTCGCTCAGGAGTGTTTTGGTGAGCAATGTTCATCTGTACCAATCTCTATTCGAGATCGTATGTTCTTCATGTATTTTCTGTGTGTATCCAGAAAACTGACTTGAAATAAATGTACTTTTGTGAATGAAATACTAAAATAAATGTTCAATTCTATTATAGTCTAGGTATAATTAATCAATTAATAATTATATAGTTCTTAATCATACTGTATATTATTGTGTACTCAGAACGAGGGAGTTAGGGTAGTGATATTGTTCAGGAATATTATTATGACTACATTTGCAAACATATGTATGCATAAACAATTGGGAAATGCAAATGTATCAATTTTCAAGTTGGAAAATAGACTTCCCTTTTAGCCGTTCTTGAAGGGGTACCGATTATTTCTACTGTCCCTAAATCCCCAAATATAACACTATTCTCTTCTAAGTCATTTTCAACAGGTATGTTGCCTACGGTACGTAGTGCATAACAAACGACAGGAACCTAGTTCGGAATATATTTTTATTACATTAAGATTAATGCTATAGTACAAAGTGTAACAAGTTATAGGGAATTACTATGAGACAACTATGTGCACGCAAATATTCGGCACTCAAGATAACAGAAACATGTAATAGTATTGCTGAAATACGGTAAACAAAAATACAAAAACGGGTCATCATTACCTAGTGGACAGCTTTGGTGAAAAAATGTCAATACCTACCTATCAGATCCTATCAAATTTTCAGTCCAAAGTTCTGCAAAACCATCACGGTCGAGAGCAAATTTCACAGCAAACCTCACTTTTAATTCTGAATGTTGTTCATAGCTCATTTCGAACTGATCATCGGTATCTGGTGGGAAACAGCTATCCGCCAGCCAAAATGTAATCACCTAAAAATAATCTCATGTTCATCAAAGTTCATGGCATTCATTTCATGACAGAAACCCAACGATTAACGGATTCAACAGAAACATTAATATTAACCTGTACGGTTGTGCCATTAAACTAATTGCTTGGTTATCAAAAGCACATCCCAGATTAATCCCAAGCGAACACTATAATATATTTACATACATTATTACGTTATGTATTATGATTCGCCGTGTTCCATGATAAATGTAACGGCTGAACTAGCATGTGTAGATTTTCCGAGTTAATTTTTCCAGAGTTGCATTATTTATGGCAGGGGTAATTGTTTTCGATTGACCTTATGTAGGAGACAGTTGTTCACTATGCATTGCAGCTCTTGATTCTCAATTGATATCAATAATGGGTTGCAAATTTCCTTTGTATCCGGGAAAATGTCTGTGATTACCGGTAGAATAGATTATTATTAAATGCACACCAAGGCGGCAAATTCATTCATCTCAGAGGCAAAATTATTGTTCGCTGTTAGAGCAGGTCAGGACAGGGATACAGAAATGTAATATTATAAAAAGCAAAGTTTACTGACTATTTTGTCAGTAGCGTATAGTTTTTTCCATTAATGTATTATTGCACTTTTTATTATTATGCAGATGAAACCCAATTGATTTCCTTAAAGTAACTGGTAAGAGACAGAGGTTAAAATTAACACCCTTCTGAGAAGTTACTAGATCACTCTATAGCCCACAACCTGAAATTGTATTCTGAAAAATCTCAACTGATACCTTCTGTCCATGAACACAGTAGAGTCAATATTGGAGAAAGAATGGAAATGAGCTTTGGTCAAGACATTGTACAAATGATTACAGGAGGCGGGAACCTGGGAATATGGATAGATGCTGATTAGATATTCTCAGACATTTCTGAGACATGTCGATTCATTTTGTAGTAGTTCTTACAATGAATACCTTACCTCAGCTGTATCAGAATGGATATATCAACTCCAAATTTAAATCGAAACTCCGTGAAACCTTCATATTGTCTAGGCTAGCTAATTTAATATAATGTACTTTGATACAGATCGCTTATAAAAATACAGAACAACTGCATACGTTTCTCTTATGCTGTGAGTGAATTCGACCATATGTCCCCCAGTTTTGAGGAGTTGTGTTGGTTACCGATTGCTAATAGGGACCTACCTACTCATCAATACGTATGAATTCCTAATTTACAAAAAGCCGAATCATATTCATGAAAGTTACAAAATTTTCGAAACACAGACCGATTGGAGGATACGAAACCGTCACACCTTTGAATAAACGAAACCTCTTCCTGAAAATGCTAATATTGATAGCTAAATGCGCGTCGAGTGCAAAAAATATCAGTTTGGTGTTAGGGTAATTGATCTCTAGGAAAAGTTCCGTAACACCTTTATTATCCCAAAACACTCAACAGCTTGCTTCACTCATAGTTTCATTTACAATTCTATCGCCGGAATATAAATGTGTTCAAACTTCCACTAACGTCAGAAAAAGCACCAATAGGAAAAAGATTTTCGAATCCGATGTTACATTAATTCAATGGTCAAGAATGTTGAAACCGAATAGGTACCTTCAAGATATCTCGACCATCGACTTTACATGTTCAAGCCAGAAATAAGATGTTTCATTAGTAATAATGACAAATATTTCATTTGACCATTTAGGTACTAGACTTACATATGGAAGGACACAAAAATACAATTATAGATGAAGATGAATATATTAACAAGTTACAATCAAAATAATTTTACATGCATATTTGAAGCATCAAATGAAGAGGGATATTCAGTGTATCGTGTAAAAACACCTGCGGGCCTTTATACTTCATATATTATTTCCTTAGAGACTAATGGCGAGGGATTAACAGTAACAATCAGTAAAACATTTCTCACAGCTTTTATCAAATGTTATAATTGTTTTCGTGCATTTCACGCTATTAGGCATCTTGTAGAAGGTTACTGCATTATAGAGGGGAGAATTTTCAAATTCAGCAGTCCTGTGGATTCGGTATTCTCAATGAATTACCTTTTCGTTACAAAAAAAAACTGTGAGAGGATGAATTAGTTATAAATGTCGAAAAATGGTTCCTAACAAAGTTCACAGCTGGAAAAATATATTGATGGTGCAGGCAGTACCTTCATCTTTATATTATATATCGGTTTGCGACTTTCTCGAATTCCAAACCATATATTAGTCTCACGAATAATTTTCGTGCTATGCACATCTTTCTGGAATACCTACTACATCCCCAAGATATGATGTAAAAAGGAATATGGGAATTGGTTGGTGCATAATAGATGCTTGAAAGGCTCTGTTGGTCGATACAGTTTTTCATTTGTTCAGTTTGTCGCAGAAACTGTCGATGTGCTCAGATCAGTTATTAATTTTTTCCACATTGTTCCCAAATACTCAATTTCGTCTACCTTATTGAAGTCAGTGTTAATAATTTCATTTACCATACCTACCAAGATTTTACAATTTTTACGCCTAAGGGCACTCCACTGATAGTATTGTTCGCAGCCTCATTCAAGTGTTGTAGCCCCTATATTATTCTCTCTTTATGTGGCAGATATAGTTTATTATTGAACTGATTTTAAGACTGTTTTATATGCTGATGACTTATCAATTCTCGAATCTAAGGATACGAACCAGTCAGCGTGTGAGCATCTGATGACTAGGATTGCATATTGGTTTTCCAAAAATATGCTTCATATAAATACAACAAAAACAGAGTTCCTTATTTTCCATACAAAACAAAAACAAGTTGATAGTATAACTATGAAGTTGAATAACACTTACATCAATCAGAACAATAGTATTAAGTTTCTAGGCATCACAATCAGTGCTACATTGGATTGGGAAAGTCACATACATAATATTACCAAGATAGTGAATACCAAAATCTTTCAAATACGGTGCATGTCCAAGATCATTACAATCCAAGCTCTGAAAGACTTCTACTATGCAGAAATACAATCAAGGCTGACTAATGGGATAATACTCTGGGGGCAGTCTCCGGCCGCAAATAGTTATTTGTATGCTAAGGCCGCGAAATACCTCTTTAACGTACCGAAAGAACAGTTATCGCCGAGGCCGCTTGCGGCCGAGGCAAGATAATCTTGAGGTCGTTAAAAAGTTTCGCGGCCATGGCATACACACTATTTTTCGTGCAATCGTTAAAATTATTAAAATAGATAGTTGTAAATAAATATATTATTGCTCTAAAATCAACAGCATTTCAATTCATTTAACAATATCACCGTGTGCTATGGAAATGATATGTTTCAATATATATTTTGACAGTTCTTGTCAAAACGCAAAATGTCTGATACTGATAGCGATATTTCAGTACCTTCCACTCCTCCGGAACTCAAAAGCGTTGTAAATTCGGCGCTTTCCGTTTTAATACCCGAAAAATCTAAACGGCAGTACGAAAAATGTTACGGCGAGTTTAAAGATTGGTGTGACAAACAGAATGTTAAGACGATGTCTGAAAACATTTTATTGGCTTATTTGATGCAGAAATCAAATGTTGTAAAAAGTTCAACTTTATGGAGCATTTATTCCATGCTGAAGTGTATGCTGAACATACGAGACAATATCGACATCAAGCAGTTTTCAAAATTAGTACCATTTCTGAAAAGAAAAGCAGTAGGTTATCGAGCAAAAAAGTCTAAAGTATTAACGCGTGAGCAAATTGATACATTCCTGAAAGAAGCTAATGATGAAAAATACTTATTGTTGAAGGTAAGTGTTAAGAGATGTTATTTACAATTGTTTTATTTATTGTACTGATTTTTGTAGGTAGTTTTGATAATGGGAATATCTGGTGCCTTGCGACGAGATGAGTTAGTAAAAATGGCCATTGAAGATATTCAGGAAGAGAATGCTGTATTAATAGTAACCGTTCCTGATACCAAGACGGATAAGAAGCGTGTTTTCACTGTTACTAATATTGATTTCATAAAAATTTATCGTAAATATGCAGCTCTTCGACCAAAACATATTGTTAATAATCGTCGTATATTCTTGAGATACGTAAACGGAAAGTGCACCGCACAAGTTGTTGGAGTGCATACCATTGCGAAAATGCCTAGTATGATTGCTAAGTATCTCAGATTACCAAATCCTGAAACATACACGGGTCACTGTTTTCGGAGAAGTTCTGCCACGCTGCTTGCCAATACTGGGGCTGATATGTCAATTCTTAAACGTCACGGTGGATGGAAGTCCACAACAGTAGCGGAAGGATATGTAGAAGACTCTATCGAAAATAAGAAGCAAATTTCCAACTCAATTTCTGGCGATATGGTATCTGGTTTGAATGTAGGCAATAACCATTATTCAGAAACACTAGATGTAGTTGCTTCAACTTCTGGAGTAAATATAAGTAATAATACAAACTGTACAATTAATGTAAATATTCATCCTAAATAATATAACTTATGTATTTGTTGGTATTCAATAAAAAATAATCCTTGTCTTTGTAGTATTTTAGAAATGTCAAATTTGGAAGTGACGTTTGGTTTCGCGGCCGTTGCTATGGGTAACGGCCGCGAAATTAAATTTCGCGGACTGTGCTGAGAACGCGAAATACTGACTTCGCGTGCGATTGCACGAAAAACACTTTTTATGGTGCAGAAAAAATGTATAAGAGCCTTGTCATGCAGAACTCAATCTGAACCGAGCAAACCTTTATTCCAAACACTTCAAATATTACCTCTCACGTGCCTCTATATTTCGGAAGTTGCCTGTTATGTTTATAAACAGAAAAATAATCTACCTTGTCGAAAAGACATTCATAATCATTTTACCCGAAATCAGAATCTTTTTAATACCCCACAAAATAGATTGAAACTAACCCAGAACTCTCCTCTTAGCATTGGAATTCAGATATACAATAAAATTCCTCAGGACATAAAAGATCAAGAGAATCATTTTCAATTCAAAAAATCACTAGTGAAACTTTTAAGGGGTGGCTTGTTCTATACTTTGGATGAGTATTTTAATGTGTAACATTTGTTGTCGTTTAATATTTAACTGTGTATCTGATATTTTAGCTAATCAATTTCATGTGCTGCATTGCATAATGTATTCTAAATTTTGACGTGTTTTTTACCTATGTGGTCCTTCAAAATGAATAAATTTGACTTTGACTTCAATATCAAACTTCTTCACCTGAAGATGCTTACCTTGCAGCCAGAGTACATCTATAATAGTGATTCTTTGGCTGTAACTCTTTTTTTTGCGAAATCTGAATGAATTGTCATTAATGTTACTATACAAATATTATTTATTAGGTACACTTCTCTGCTTCAAACATTTTTTTCCTTGTCCGTCCTATTTTTTTAGTAAATTGTCGGTTATAATTGCACGAGTGCATAAAAATTACCGATAATTTTGGAAGAAAGCGTGATATCTAAAAATTGCAAGTTTATTTTCATATTCTGGCGAAAGTGCCCGAGTCCGAAGGACGAGGAGTCGTTTACAAAATATTAAAAAACCGAATGCAATTCGTATAAGATATCACGCTTGAATGCAAAATTATCTGGTCATTTTTATGCACGAATGTAATTCATTGGAATATTTCACGAATAAAGAAATTCTCAAAGAAATGTTATTCTTTGTTCATTTATACGTTCCTTTATAGATTGTATGGAGCACTCACCAAAACGCAAAATGTTTTTCTATTTTTGAAGTCTATCTGACATTTATTTGTGTTGTTTACTGACGTCTAGCGATACGGTTCCAAATGTGTTGTTATGACTTGATACAATGCAATTACCGCTGTAAGTTTTCGATAATTGCACTGCTCTTATGGGACATTTTATATACGAGGGAAAAATTCGTTAAAATTTGTTTTAATCAAGATCGCACAATTTTTGTCAACGTTCTCATTCGAACTTTCAACAATGCAATCCAACAGTTCTCATGGAGATTCATTGACCTGCCCTGGCTTCCGACATTTTACAATTTTCACGCCTTACGGCACTTTACTAATAGTGTACTATCCGTAGCATTCATATTCAATATTAATCCCCTTCTCCTGAAGATGCTAACCGTACATTCGATGTCAGTTTGGTGCTAGTGAAGTTGTTGATTCGCATCTGTTTTCCATGCGAACATTGAATCGATATCGCAGTTCCTCTTGGAGCGTTTCTTTCCGTTCTGCGGTCATTCCACGCAAACTGCGAGATTTACCGAAGGGATCTTTTGTCTATTTTGATGGTTCGAGGCGCCGCAGTGGCCGCACGCTGTTTGGACTCGAAATATTATCATCAAACACGAGTTATTCGACGTTTTATAAAGGGCGGAATTACACGGCTGTTGCCTGGCTATCAACAAGCGAATTTCCATTATGAGGGGCTGAATGTAAATGCCCTTTCGGCGGATACCTAAAAGGATCGTAAGGAAGTTGTTTCCGGTATACAATAGACGGTGTGGAAGTTCATTGCCGCCATTCGTGTTTTCATTTCTTGGGAGCTGAAGTTGTTAATGAGAATGACTCAAGGAATTATGTTCCTGATGGAGACATTGACCTACACTTTCAGATGTGAAACGGTGAATTATCAAATTTTGTATAAGATGAGGTGGTTATGAAATTCGTAACGTTAATATCGAAGATTTCATGGCTCTGAATTTGAGTCAATCGGATGCTCGCATTTGGATTCGTCGCTATGGCAACGATCCGACTCTACTGGAAATTTCTCTACCCTTTAACAAAAATGATAAGTGTGCATTTTCCTAACCCCAAACACCACTGCACTATCTTTAGCTTTATCATTGAAATTACATGTAGGTATCTGTTTTCAGAGGAAGATTCATGAACAGAACTGCTTGAATAATTGTTTCGAGACACTAGCTAGGGGCAGGTTTTTTGATGCAAGATATCTATCAGATAAAAATAACCAACAGTTTTCATCCTTATCACTGTCAAACATTATTCACCCACACCCTCTTATTTCTTTCATATATCTGAACAAAACTCATTTATTCTTCTATCGAAAAACTGGCCTTCTGTTCAAATCATTCAATAAAAGATAAAACGATTCATGTCCCAAAATATAAGCTTTTCGTCAGAATTTGACAACGCATATTATGTCAGCAACTAGCTCAGCAGTTTTAGTATATGTTAAAAGTCTATAAACTCTAATGATCCCACTGATTAGATTCTGTTTAGATTTTTGTCGCGGAATAAACAATGGACGCTTTTGGAGGTTTCCCAATTTTTTTCTGTAGGTGGCGTTATGTTCCCATTCCTCAAATGCTTGGAATTTCATTTCGTGCAAAGAAATACTTCACTTCTCGTCGTCAGCTTCTAAGAAATGATCTACAAAGCAAGGTAGTCTTAGAATATAGTTTCAATGTATGGATTGAAACATTAATTGAAACTTGTTTATTATATTCAGAGAAATTAGGCAATCCGTCATCTCAGTGATTCTTTGCTAACGTGCTTGCTCACTTCGTTGAAGCATCGTAGAGGATAGGAGACTTGTCTCTCTTCTGTAGATATTTTCACGGTCGGTTCTCTTCTGAATTGTTAACAATCATTCCACCCTTTTCATTGTCAACACGGATCACCCGAAGATTTGAATTCCCACCCCTTTTTAATAACCTTGGAGGCCTGTTGAACCTCTCTTGTTCTGAAATTTTTTTTCTATAGAACAGCTGGAACTCCCCTACCAAAGGGGGTGTCTCCTGAAACTTACAAACTTCAATAAGTTCAATCCTTATTCGTATCTCCTGTCCCTTGATTCACGAGTTTTATGCATATTAAAGAGCTTTTCTTCCGTGTGAATGTTGTATGTGAATCTGTTTATAAAAAAGACAGGTATTGTAGTTCTCGAAAATCTGTAATATCTTCAAATTCTCCACAGACTTTCAAAAAGAACATCAAAGTGAACGAAGTGTGAATCAGTTTTGGGAACAGTATTACTACTTCTTTTCGAGTTTGAAGGACGTCTTTCTTTGGAATTTCTTCCTAACGTTTTGCTAGCGCGAGTGGCTAGCTTCTTCAAAGGATGTTGACTATTATTCCGATCGATCATCGAAATAATGGTCAAGATGATTGAGCCTCTAAAGAAGCTAGCCACTCGCACTAGCGAAACGTCAAGAAGAGATTCCAAAGAACGTCGGCCTTCAAACCCAAAGAAAAGTAGTGATACTGAAAAGCTCGGCCGCGAAAGACTCAACCATTTTGTCAGTTTTGGAAACGTTAACAAAGACAAGAATTTTCTAGAAATATAAGTTCTTGTATTCGTTGAGAGGCAAATAGGAGCTTTATGAAAACTTCAACAATGGGATTGAAATTTACCCTGATACTAAATTTATATTACTTGCACTTGATGCGCTTTTTGCTGACCAGGTTAGCATCTTCAGGGGAAAAACATTGGAATAGTTGCAATTGTACAGCAACTCCCCAAGGTACATTGGAAGTGTACCTTCCGATTCTTCTATAGATTTCAATATTTGTTACACTGTAGACCAAAAAAAGTGGAAAAAAAAGGGAGTGAATATGTGTAATATGCTAGCATTATTATTATCAATTTCAAACCGTTTCTATGGGATACAAATCCCGTCGAGAGCTAAGAAATATTAGTGTTTATCCAACCCCAATCCCAACAAAGCGTCTTTCACCGAATCCAGCTGGGTCACAAACTATCTCTCAATATTCCCACTGTTTATACATAATGCACCAAGCCATCCCTATTCCTTGTTTGTTCGGGAGAATCGAAAAATCTTATTTCCCTTTTGATGAATCGGTTTCGTTCCCCAATTTATGTATTCGGGGTAGCAAGAGAAATGTGTGCCGCTCTTGTTGCGCCAATGATTTATATCATCATTTCGTAACCATATATCACAGTCGTTCCTTCTCCACTTGGAAATTTGAATGAATTCGGATTATTTCGGGATGGATAGAAATATTCATGCTAGTTCAAGAATTCTCCCGGCATCTATTCCCGCGTGATCTGTGGTGTGGTTTCGCCATGATTTATTGTTTCTTCATTGAAATGTGTTCGGACGAAACTTCACAAATAAATCCCAGAATTTCTAACTGCGAGGGTTTTCTTCACCAAAATCCTTTATACCCCGAGCTCTCCAAAGCCCCCGATCAGATGAAAATATGAGGCTCTGGACAAAATGCATGAAAGTCTTGTTGCGTTGTCAATCATCTATTGCTGAATTATAGTTTTATTTTCTAACGAATATAACGTATAGCAACACTTCTAGAGATCGCCAACTGAGGTGCACTTGATGAATCTAGTAACATCACATTTCCTATGCACCTGATGATAATCTGTGAGTCATAGGTTGTGTTCATGAATTTCTAACGTCATTTTTATCTTATTCACAAATACTCATCTAACTTATTCAAATTGCTATGGATTCTGGTTTTAAAATTTCCAATTTTCTGTTCGTTTCCTGAAAACTGGAAACGATTGTATATTCTCAAACAATAAGGAATAATTCATGTGTAGTAGCTATTTTGTTGAGATAGATATTATATCCTGCATCAGCACCACATATAATGCAAAAAATCTTCTTTAAACTAACTACAACTTCATGAAATGAAAAAATGAAAACGCTAAAGATACAGACAAAGCTATCAAACATCAATTAGAATATTATTAGAAACTTTTTAGAATTCGTTCACTAATAACTCTCTCGGTGAACGAAAGATCCCATCCAAGTTCTGCCGATGGGATCTTTGGTGTCAAAATTAACTGCCGCCTAGCTTTGATAAATCGCATTTGTGTCACCACCTAACGTCAGTACAAGTTAGTTTCCACTTTGATTCCTCAAGCTTTTATGTTCGGATCTGTTACCTTAACATAAAACTGATATTATTTGAACTCAACACTCGCTAAAAACATCTTCAGGAGAAGAAAACTGAGTAGACAGCCTGATATCTGAACCCATGTTTGAGATATAATTATAAGGAATCCAATTATTCTGAACTGGCCGTAAACCAAGTCATACTGTTTCAAGAGAGTTGATAATTTCACAAAGAGAGTGCATTTTATGTTATTTTCACAATATTTGTTTACCTATTTCTCAGATCTGAACCAAGGGTTGAGAGGTTGACATGTCTTTCACCAGATGTGGCCGAGCATTTTGGGATAGTAACCAGAAAGTTGTTGGTTGAGTGACTACGAAGATCACCATATTTGATGAAACTGACTCGCCAAAGAAGAATCTCATTTTTAAAGAGTCAACAAGCATAGGTTTTTAATTCCATTTTGGGAAGAGTACGGAAGTATTTATAATTCTTTTCGTTAATTTCTTCATACCATATATGAATACAGGATCTAGAGTGATTCATGTACAATATTTGTTCGCAAGTGATATGAAGGTTTATTTTGCAAATTTTTGCATTTTCTGGGGTGGGGGTCATTAACGAACGCTTTTGACGTTCCTGAAGTTTTTGAGACGCTTTTGGAAAACGTTGAAACCGCATCTGTATCCTAGATCTACAAAATGTTGGATGCCTCTTCTAGGAAGGAAAGTTGAACTGGGAAGATTCAGTTCGAAGAAGGTTGTTTTAAAATCAACACTTTGTGGGATTATCGATTAATTAGTCATGCCATCAGCGTTACATTCCGAAAAAACTCACCAACAATTGAATTTATGAAAGAATTTCTAGAAGGATTTGACAACAAAAGAATAGGGAAAGCATATACATTTTTTGATATATTTTCTGATTCAGTGTCTCAATATAAAAACAATTCAGCTTTACCTTAATATTACAGGTACGTATTAGGGCAAATATTCCAATTCTCCCTAGATATAGATAATATGAGAATTTGAATTATTTTCAGGAAAGAGAAAACCCAAAAATGAATTTATTCCATGAAATGAAACTAGACCTATTTCAATATTTCCCCATATTCATCTGATATTCTCTCAATTTATAGAAGTGTTCCACATGGTTCAGCTCTGGCACTTACCTTGTTTCTTCTTCATAATAATGATTTACTGTGGATAACATCTTTTTTAGTACATAGTTCCACAGACGACAGTACACTTTATACTAGTTTCTCTTCCACACTCAGGCATGTTTCTTCTCAAAGGAAGCCGATCATTTTTCATCCAATATTCAGATATCTGGAGTAACTATTCCTGCAAATTCAAGTGTCTTGATGCTGGAAATTACAATCAGTAATAATCTCTCATGGGAAAATCACGTGAGATCGATCGCTAAAGGCGCTTCCCAGAAGCTAAATATCTATTCCATGCGTAAAAAAACTTCACTTCTCGTGAGCTCCTCATGATCTACATGACACAGATACGGTCTGGTCTGTCTCAGAATATATTTATCATATATGGAGCTGACATTAATTGAAACTTCTTGATCCTATACAGAGAAAAAAATACGTCTTGTTGGTGATTCTTCGCTCACGGAC
This sequence comes from Zygogramma bicolorata, assembly GCA_032362365.1. Lineage (NCBI taxonomy): Eukaryota > Metazoa > Arthropoda > Insecta > Coleoptera > Chrysomelidae > Zygogramma > Zygogramma bicolorata. Next base: position 1,558,909 of record JAVJAQ010001667.1, read on the forward strand.
TTGCTCACTTCTATGGATATTTTCACGATCATTGCTCTTCTGCACCCTTGGCAGTATCGACAAGGATGACCCGAAGAGTGCAGAATTCCCACTTTTTTGTAGCGAACTTTGAGAACTGTCGAACCCCTCTTACTTAGGGAGCCTTTTCCAATAGATCAGCTGAACTCTGGTTCTACTTGCCGAAAATTTTTTTTTCTGAGACTTACAAACCTCAAAAAATCAAAGTTTCTGTTAATTCGTACCTCTCATCCCTAGATTCACGCGGTATTCTTTATTTATTTATTTATTTTATTTATTATTCATTCACATGAGTAGGCTACTCAACAGATGGTTTGACCCCTCCAATTACAAAGTAGCACGAAATAAAGCAATAATGTAAACAGATTGTGAAAGTCGACTATAAACTAATTCAGAATAAATGTGACCATTGATTGACGAGTTAATATTCAACAAATTGTATGATTGTATCCATAACAAGAGTCGATTCTCAACATTATTCATAAAGTTAACCTAGTGATGCCATGTAATTGAGCACAATCATAGCAGTTCTAAAAATAACAAAACCAGCCTATCCTAAGCTAACCAAACTGTGGCCTCGGCCTTGAAGGTGAAATATCAATGAAAGAGTCACAATCATAGCAGTTTGAAAAATAACAAAACCAGCCTATCCTAACCTAACCCAACCTAACTGTGGCCTCGGCCTTAAAGGTGAAATATCAATGAAAGAGTCACAATCATAGCAGTTTGAAAAATAACAAAACCAGCCTATCCTAACCTAACCTAACTGTGGCCTCGGCCTTAAAGGTAAAATATCAATGAAAGAGTATTTAAATACGTATGATTCTAGGAGAGTACAAGGGGTTACATATGAGTAATGGCAGAACCCCAGGGTGATTGATGTAAGCGATTAAATCAGGGATGTCAAAGTACTATACAGACAGATTTGCTTCAATAGAGAATGGAGGTGATTCAAAACATTATCACCTTCGATCGTTTCTTGAAACTCATGATGGAAGTGGAAAAAATATCCAAATCAGAAATATTATCGACAACAGAGTTATAGGATCTCAGGCATCTAATGATCGGCGAATTCTCATATCATTACAGGGGCCTGTTTCATAAAAATACAAGTCTTGTAGCTACAAGAGGAACACAAAGGAACACGATGCTAAATAATTGTTTTTTACTCGTTTTTCACCTGTACCTACATTGTGTTTCTCTTGTACCTACAAGACTTATACTCTCATGAAATAGGCCCCAGGCCTTCCCTTCTTACGTGTGAATCTGTAGATATAGAAAAAATTCCATCTTGTTTCGTCGATACCCGAATAGACGCTAGCTTGTTGCACGTAGGAAGGAGGGGGAATTCCTTTATTTCGTACACCATATATAACATCCATCGCGTCACTTGCGAATGACATGCACTGCAATAAAAATGTTCTCTCCCGCCAGTGAACGCGGAGTAACGATCCGAACAGTTCTCTCAACTACAAACATATCTCATAACTGAATTGAAGGGGCAAGTGGATGAAGGTGATTTGTGACAATTTGTGAAAAACTTACTTTGTACCGTGGATGAAGGTGATATGTCCATCATTATCATGTCCCCATATTACATTTGGCCAAATGCCTCTAAAATGCTCAAAACTGGGTTGATGAAGGGAATATGTGACACTACTTGAGGAGACACCTAGTGGAAGGAGGTGATAATGGATGTTACCTCTGTGTTCCACTAGAGAGTGCGCCGGTTGAAGCACTTATCACCTTAATCAACTGACCAGTTCAAGTAAGTCGCCGGTTTCGGAGCATTAGTGTTCGGTTTTATCGTTTGTTTTGTGTTGCCTCTTTCGATTGTGACATATAATTTGGGTGAATTCACTATTTTTATTGTCAGAATGAGCAGTCGAAGCAAAAAAATTGTAGAAATGGCGGTAAAAGCGGCTGCATGTGAACCCGATTTGGATGCCAGTTGCCAGCCACCTACAAACCAAGGTAAGATAAAAGTTACTGAAATTTAATTTTGTTTTTCCAATGATTCGATACTAGATTCATTTATTTATTTACACGTAAATGCACTATGAGCCTAATTACAGGAAAATAATAAGATATCAATAGTTAAAACCAATGTATTATAAGCAATTAAAACATTAATCTCTAACAGATATAACAAAGTTTTAGTTTTATGAAACATTTTATGAATAATCAGCATGAATAGTTCCCTTTGTCAATACTGGTATCTCATAACAATGAACAAAAGCAAGACTAGAATAACATATTATGAGAGAAAATTAACCAGGAAGCCCTTATTATCAAATATTTTAAATGAATAAATAATTCAAAACATTTTATTAGTACGTACATGCGACTAGATGTTTTTAGTATTGAACTGAAACTCCATAATCACCAAAAAATATTAGTTTCTTGTACGATTCTCACTAACAATGGGTATACGAAACGTGTTTTGCTATACAGTAGCTTGCTCAAGCAGGATAACAACTTTTTGATCCTTCTTGAAGAAGCTATTTTATAGCGAAACACGTGTCGCGGTTTTGTAAAGCCATTGTTAGTGAGAATCGTACAGGAAATTGTTATATTTTTTGTTGATGTCCTTTTACTGTTTCATATTGGCTGATTTGTTACAGAAGAAGAACTGGATCCGACTAGCGTGGAGGATGAAATAGCGTTTAGCAGTGGTAGTTCTGACCTGTATGAGCCGTCCTCTGGAGACGACGACAGCTCAAACGAGGTAAACTCGATACTCACAGATAATGATTTTGATCATGAAGAAGTTATTGGCAGCTACAGTACTGCTCATGTTGAAGCATCTACTGAGAACAATAATAACGAGGAAGGAGTTCAGATTCCTGACCTTCCTTGTGAGCAGACAGCTAATCAAGGAAAGAAAAAAAAACTGAAAATGTTCCCATCAATTGAAAAGGCAAGTAAAAAAAGGAAACGTAATCCAGATGAATGGAAGCGGCGCAAAGCAACCCTGGCTCGTATGAGAGGGGAGTCATATATTTCTCAGAGAGGTAATGTTATACCTGCAAAACAAGTGAACTATGAACATCTGTGCAAAAAAATATGCCGACTCAAGTGTGATGAACAATTCGAAATCAATGCCCGTGAGGAATTGTTTGCCCAATTTCATAAATTAGATACAAATGCACAAAATGCATTCATCTTTCAGAGCCTTCTCTTGTTTGATGTTCAACGTTTCAGGAAGGGGGCAAAAAAACATAGAGCTGCGTCCATCAAATACATGATGACTTTGAACGGGCGGTCTGTACAAGTATGCAAAACAGCGTTTTGCAGTTTGCTCCAAGTTGGACGTAAAAAAGTTGACTGTATTGTGCAAAAGAAGAAACAAAATAACAGTGCACCACCTTTGGATCAGCGAGGTCGTCACGATAATAGGCCTCACAAAATACATGAGGATGTTAAGCAGTATATCAGACAGCACATAGAGTCGTTCCCAGCAGAATCATCACATTATTCTCGCCATATTAATCCTCACAAGAAGTATTTATCCCCTCTGCTCAATTTAACAAAAATGTTCAGACTGTACCTCGAGAAATGTAACGGTGAAAACATGCCCGGAAGGTACACTACAATCAAACAGTGTTCTTATGTGAACATATTTGAGACAGAGTATAATTTATCCTTCGGTCAACCAAAAAGCGATACATGCAGCACATGCGATGCAAATCAACAAACAGAAGAGCACCATGAAAATGTAAGCCTCGGTTTCGAACTTCAGAGAAAGGATAGGGCCAATGCGAGAGACAGTAATAATACATGTTTCGTCACAATGGACCTCCAGCAGACCATGCCTCTTCCAAAGCTGACGACTAATAAAGCTTTCTACTTGCGCCAAATGTGGTTCTACAACTTGGGGTTCCACATTATTTCAGGAAGTCAGAAAGAGTTTGCTGTGTTCTGTACTTGGACTGAGGATGTGGCAAATCGAGGAAGTGATGAGATATGCAGCTCTTTGCTAACTTTGCTCGAAATGGTTGACTCTCTCAAAGAAAAGGACCATCTGATTATATGGTCAGACTCATGTTCCGGGCAGAATAAAAACTGGCAACTAATATGTTTGTAACAACTGCTGATCAAGAAAAATGTTTTTAAAACAATCGATCACAAATACCCAGAGGTGGGGCACACCTACCTAGATTCTGACAGAGACTTCGGCAGAATTGAAAAAAATTTGAGGAAACATGAAAATATTTTCACCCCTGAAAAATATAGAGAAATAATATCGACTGCAAGTAGAAACAATGTTGTTCTTAATATGACTAACCACTTCAGAGACTTCACGTGTATCGATTCTGAACAGCGACTTATCAACAGAAAAAAAAGATTTGGTGGGATCGAAAGTGCCATTCAGAGATCTCCGATGGATTCGTGTAGAAGAATTTGGTAGTTATCTTTTCAAACAAAGTTTTCTCGAGTACGAACCATTTAGGAGAGTGAACATATTACGGAACGAAGCTACACCATCATGTGAAGCAGGAACATCACGAAGCATTTCTACTGTGAAACGTTTAGAAAAAAATGCAGGAATACTCTCAGACGAAAAGATCAACGACATCAAGCAGCAGTTGCTGTTTGTTCCCGAGGAATGCAAGTGGTTTTACGAGAAAGTAATCAAGACCAACGACGAAAAAGTTCGAGAAGGCAAAACAAAAAAGAATAATAGAAGATCCATGTAACAGAAGTGATGTAAAAACCGAATTCAAGTGCGTTTTTGAAGAAAAATTTCCTCGTTTTGTGATTTTTTGTAATTTCAATGTTTATGATTTTAACAAAAATAGAAATTCAATAAGATTTTCAAATATCCATTGGTTCGAAATATGTTTTTCATGTTCCACAGAATAATAATTATTGATGAAACTTTGTTGTTTGATAATGATTTTTATTTGTTTTACAGGCAACTAGTTTTGATTTTTCCTGTATGACTGGTTTTATCTCCTTATTACACACTCCCACATTTTTTTAACTACTTGTCATCAATGGATGAAGGTGATATGTACAGAAAAATGCTAAAATATCTACGTTATTTTCAGAAAACTAATATAATGTCCACTTGTCACAAAATGGTTGGTCATCAAGAATATGATCCCGTTTAACCCGTAGAAAAAATATCTATAGAAAAAAAGTAACAGGCAAAAAACTTTGAAAGCTTTTTCTGGAAATGTACAAAACTGTCGCATATCACTTTTATCCACTTGCCCCTTCAATTACCAGTCGTCATTGTAGCACATTCCCTCAAGAATCCCAAGGGAAAGGGCGAACTGCACCGGAATTGGTTTTGTTCTAATCAATTCCTGTCGACAGGGTGGTCGCCGTGAAATTGAACATGTGGTGTGTCTAGGGATTATAATAATAATAGTAATGTTCATTCACTTACAAGGTATCGAAACAAAGCCATTTAGACATTACATGGTGAATACGTCAAAATAAAACTTACTAAGCAGTGAACTGCTTGTGTTTAAGTAAGGATTGTATATATAGAAATGTTAAAATAGTTTGTATGAGAATGATTACAAGGCTTTCACGGCCGGTGTTAATATATCTCTGGTTTTTCGGGCTTGAGGGCCGTGTGCTGGAATTTTGACTTCCGGAGCTTTCGGCTACATCTGCGGCAGCCATCTTCAGCGGCGTGGTCTTAGTTGAACTCCTCTATGTGAGTTTACTATAACTGATGCAAATCTGGAATTGACTCGTTTTTACCTTTTGGTCCGACAGCGTTCTGTTGGTCGTCCGATTCCCTGGTTCTATCTGGCTTCGTCTTAGCTGTTCTTAGAACTGGATAATAAATTCTGTTCAAATTTAGTCCTTCTTCCTTTCTGTTGAAGTTTCTGTTACCTTGTGCTTATGTATTTCAATTGCTTCCCGGTATAAGCGAGTGGAGTAATGCGTCGTCGTTGACAGAATTGAAGTTTTGTCGAATTGTATATTGTTGTTGTTCAGAACGGCGTGCTCAGCTACAGTTGATTTGTCCGTTTGCCCCAATCGACAATTTCGACTGTGCTCACTGATTCGAGTCTTAAAACTGCGTTTGGTGGTCCCTATATATACTTTTCCACATGAGCATGGAATTCTGTATACCCTCTATCCAATGCTGGGGTCAAAATTCCAGCACACGACCCTCAATCCCGAAAAACCGGAGATGTGATTACAAGTTATTAAATATATGTGTTTATGAGTAATGGACATAGTACAGTAGACTTAAAACAAGAAATAACGTATCAATATTATAAAATTCATATGATATTTCATATACATGATGAAAGAAACTAACAAGATCGTGAAATCAGGAAGAAATATACATGGTGTTATGGAAAATAGTAGTAGAGATGTATTATCCATATTGAATGCATTGAAGGTAGCAATTTTTTGTGTGAGGAAGCGATTACAGTTAATCAAGTCATATCAGTAAGCGACACAATATAGCAGGCTACATAACTTATCATTATAAAATTTATATGGTAGCGACATATACATACTAAGGAACAGATAGTAGACTCACAATTCTTAATATCGAGATGACCATACATGACACAATCATTTTGGAATTTATTGGAGCTTGACACAAATTCGTGTCAATGCCCTATTTTTTCAGTATTTCTGCACGAGTTTTTTTCAAACATTTTTGGAATTGTCTCGTAATTTAGGTTTATCGCTAATGAGCGGAAGAGTTTTGGATAATTTTTTTGCCCTACTGTTTTGTTCATGACTGGTATCATTATGGTTTCTTTGTGACGAGGTGGTAGCATCGCATTCGCTATCATCCGAGTACGTATCATATGAAGATTCATGGATTTATTATCGAAAGTAATACCACAAGACCTCATTCGGCAAAGAAGTTGGTGCTTCAGTTCCGCATCCGCCTCACTATTCAAAGGTCATGGGTTCACTTCCCCAACAGGGCAAAGATTTTTCTTTAAAAGAATTTTTTTGTTGTGTTGGCGAATAACTCTTGTCACGTTTCCTGGTTGACGTGTCCGCGAATAACCATGCTGCTCCTGAGAAACGCGTAGGCAGTAAGTAAAAACCTGATTTACACATAGACACTTTACTGAAATATAAAAGACTTGATTTTTGGCACACATCCTAGATCGGTGCCCATAAAACCTACAAATAAAACAATCGAAGTCCTCAACATTTTACCGATAAATTTCCATTTTTCAACCAAAAGTTTGTTAAGCAGATTCTATATAGGCACGATTTGCGGAAAGAAATTACGATTGAAATGAGATGGAGATCGAACACTGGAATATCATTGGTCAATCTTCAGTTACATCTTTTTTCATTCGGACGGATTTTGTGAATTTCGTACCTACATGAACCCAGCTTTATTCAGCAATATCATGAGAGCAATCAGCTGTTTGTGTTAAAAAAATTGGCATATATATGAGAAGATTTTAAGCTCGAATGGCATTCGTAAAGATTAGTCCTTGAAATATTTACAGATGATTGAATGGATCAGAGAAAAAAATATAAATTCTGAAACTGAATCAATTTTTTCACCTGAATAATAAGATTATTCGATTGAAAGAACAATTATTGTGTCCTGGGTAACTTACCTACCTGAATTTTCTATTGTGAGAATTTACGTTGAAGATACAAACGGCATTTTGCCTCATCAGCACGTCGACAGGTAGTCTTCGCGTTTCGATTGGCTGGCTGTGATACTTAGAAAGCACAGAGTTGTATTATACTGTCACAGTTTAGTACTGAATAGTATTAACACTTATTGTTAGCAATGCATGTGTTACTTCAGTTAATATGTTCAATACATATATGGATGAATTTGACAACAATGTCGTATCAAATGCTAAGAGTCCTCGAATAAGTAGTATCTAGAAGGATATGATCTCAATGTATACAAAGATGAAGTGCATGAAAATCCCGAAAGATTAGTTGATCATATCCTTACAAAGGTAGCCAGTCATACAGGCGTATGTGAAAACAGGGTATGTTGGTAATGTTCGTTACTTTCTCCAACCCAAAAAGAAGAAGAAATCGATCTAAAATTCTGGATTTTGTGTATGGATTCAATGGAAATGCCAAATACCCCTTTTCAGTAGTTCCAAGTCCTGCCCTGATATACTCGACCCATCACGTGTATTTGTTTTTTGAGTATCAATTTTTTCAGTACCAATTCAAAATGATGAATTGGACAAATGGGATTTCACAATATCATATATGAATTGTTGATCTTCAAGGTGGAGATTGAATTGACGGATTTTTGACATGTCTTTGTGAAGTTTTGTGAATCAGTGAAGTTAGGCAATTCGTTGTACATTTCGGTCTCTCGTGCTCAGTGTATTGGTGAGTTACATTTGATCCACTTAGACTTTGTGGTATAGGTTGTGTAGAGGTTAGCACTTCCACCTTTTGACCGGCAGATCGGGGTTGAAACTACCGCCAGACCACCGTGCTGAATAATCACACTTTAAAAGGTAATGCCTCGTTAGTCCATTGCTCGCACAAGTTTCGACTTCTAAGGGTTGACGTTCGTCAGCTGTTTAACAGGAAGAACTATTTCAAAACAATTTTTTGCTCGGTAGAATAAAAAGACATATATGATTCAAAAATAATGTCAACTAAAGATGGATTCATGCAGCCTCAATTATAAGAAAATAATCAACAATTATAGCGAACTTACATGCTGATTCTTGAATAAATTTTCTTACGCCAATCAGCCCTCAGACTTGCAATAATAAATAATTGTTCTTGATAATTGAAGTTGCTTGATTCCAGCTCGAAGGTTGATTCTATGGGAGTCAGCTGTGACACCTGTCAGAATTATTGCTGTCTGCGTGTAATGGTTAGATAGACTTTTTCATCATCACTTTGGGGTTGAGGTAATTGATCTCTACGAAAAGTTCCAACTCTCATACTGAAGGTGCCAATCTCATCGTTTACTTTTAGAAATGTAAATCATTTGCATATGACACTCATGAGTCTGGAACCCGGGCCTATCCGATCATAACATTCATAACATTGTTAATATGGAGGTAATTTTGAGCAGTGATAGTGGATATGGTAACAACAAAATATATTACAGATCCTACAAAAATGAAAAAAACAAATTCAATTTTTTCCAAAAGTTAGGGATGCAGAGTTGGGATTTTGTTGATTCCAAGAAATTGAGCATGAACGACAAATTTCTAAAATTTTTAGGCATACTCGAGTCATGTATGGAAAATTGCTTCCCCCTCAAACAAAAAAACAATAACAAACAAAGCAGTAAGAAATACTCGTATACAAATGAGTTACAATCCATGAAACATCAATTTCAGCTCGTATCAGAATTGGGCCAAATATCTAATGATATGCATATAAAAAATTTAAGGGAGGAATGTAAAAAACTGTATAAACAAAAACTGAAAATTACAAAAAGAGAGTTTAATAAGAATAAACTAAAAAATTCAACTAATATCAACAGAACATGTTGGGAAATAATAAATGAAGACAGGGGTAAAACAAAATACTACTTAGAAATCAAACTAGACGAAAACGACTTCTTTATCAACAAGCAGACGATATATACCACAGCTTAATACAAACCCAGTCACATGTAACTTCCTCATCGCCAGGAAATGTTGATTGCTTCCCAAGCTTTAATTTTAGGGACATATCCTACAATGAAACTAGGAATATAATAAATAGAATGAAAAATAAAAACAGTGCTGACCATTATGAGCTGAATATCTTTTTGATAAAAAAAAAAATATCATAATCTCACCCTCAACAAAGCTGCTTAACGAAGCCATAAAATCCGAAATTTTTCCTGATTGCCTTAAAATTACCAAAGTTATCCCAATACCGAAAGAAAAAAATACAGAAGAATTGTGTAAACTAAGACCCATCTCAATACTCCCCGTAATAGGTAAAATATTTGAAGCTGCCCTCAAATCGCAGTTAGTAGAACACTTTGAGGTACATAACATCATTCCAGATTACCAATATGGTTTCCGGAACGAAAAATCAACCACATACGCTGTGATGCAACTGATAGATAGGATTGCAGTAGGATTCCAAAAATGTGTCCACACAGGAACAGTGTGCGATCTTCAGGCGGCATTTGATTGCATGTCCCATAAAATCCTACTAAAAAAATTGGAGTGGTCCAAATTTGAGGAAAACTCCCCTTGTTAGATCATATCTATCGGAGCACAGACAGTATGTTTTTTTTGAATAATAATGCATCTGACACCAAACAAATAAAAAACGGAGTTTACCAAGGTTCGATTCTGGGACCAATTCTGTACTTGATTTATGTGATTGATTTCGAGACTGATGATGACTGTGTTATTGTGCAATTTGCCGACGACAAATAAGTAACGCTCCAAGAAATAAACTACGAGGCTTTAGTTAATGAAATGAAAGAAGCAGAATCGAATGCTGATAAATGGTTGACAAATAATAAATTGAAACTGAATAAAAATAAAATGCAACATTACTTTTTTACACACAAACTGCCTATAGACCAAAATGAATCGATCAAATTTCTTGGATTCCAAATGGATCCAAAGCTCTCTTGGAAAAACCATGTAGATTTCATTTGCAAAAAACTGGCAAAGAGCATTCATGTTATAAGAAGTTTAATGGACATTTCATCTATTGAAACCATCGTCACTGCTTATCATTCACTTTTCATGTCCCATATCTCTTATGATCTAGTACTTTGGGGGCACTCGCCTCATGCAAAAAGAGTGTTCGGACTACAAAGAAAGGTTTTGCGAGTTATCTTCAAGCTGGGTTACCAAGAAGAAGTTAAAACAACATTTATTAGTAATAAATTCTTTACACTACCTTCTTTTTACATCTACTCGTACATAAATTATGTAAAAAAAATCCTCATTTACATTTCAATCAAAACAATTTCCACTTTCATAACACCAGACAATCACAACAAATCAAAATTGAGTTCACAAGAATAAATCACTGCCGTTTTTTGAAAAATTATTATGGGCCTATTTCATTTAACAAACTTCCAGAAGATATAAAAAAATTAAATACAGCTTCGTTTAATAATTACATGAGGAATGTCTGTTTGGAAAATGCTTTTTATAGCATCGATTGATTCTTATCGTTTGACTTTGTCACCAACTGATATATTTCGAAGTTACAATCTACACGGACAAAGGAAAGTGTGAAACACTAGTATTTATATTGAAATTGTTCACCTCCCACTTGTTAATTTAGTGTTTGTATGGTATTTGACAAAGCCTTATAATTCTATTGTATTTTTTTATGGTGAATAAAGGATATTCTATTCTATTCTATTCTATGATGACTGATGAAAACTGAACCACCCAACGGACAATGGATCGGATCAATACACACAAGTGCCTCAAGTTGCAAACTGCTACCGACACGTTCCACGCCAATCTGAACAGCTACTTTGATGAATGTATGAATAGCAACCGAAAACGACCGATTTCTATAATAATAGAAACTTGCATCAACATTGAACTCATTACCTCTATCAGCAAGAAAGGCAGATGACTAGGTAGTGCATACCAAAAATAAAGGGACAATATCAATGAACTATATGAACTATGAACAAATGAAGGAAAATTCAAATAATGTGAAAAGATGTACCACATTTTTTCTCATGACACCAATGAAAATATAAAATCCAACCGACAACTGAAAGAGCCATTGAAATATTCAGCTACTGCAATCATTCCTTTGTGAATGAAGGCTGTGATATGGTAGAAAATATAGATTCTTCATCGGATTTCAGAAATGATATTGAATACTATGAAAACCTAATTTTTCTTCCGCTGAAGGTGAAAACACAATACCTAGAATTAATGTATAACATTAATCTCCGAAATTTACTCTCATTCATTGTATTGCTGCTAACTTCTTCAGCAAGAAAGTAACATGAGTAGAATAACTGAGTGTTATTGAAGAAAATAATGAATAATCAAACATTCGATATCTGCATTTCACTTCAATCGGTGTAGTAGCTTACAAATATGATGGATTCTGCAATACAAGTATTATTATTATAATGATACCCGTTGTGAGAAAAATACAATTCACATTACATCAAACATAAAAACCTTCAATGGTTCTAATGTGCTGATGGATTCTGATAATACCAGTATCGAAGCAATATTTACTGGACTGCTTGAAAAAACATTCTCACTTTGAGGTTGATACCTTGTATATGACTGAAAGATGTTTCACATTCCACCCCTTAGAAGGACGTTCGAATTTCCGTATTTCCAAACGGAAGGATACTGAGAAGAATATCATAACGTTCGATAATAAATCAGACCACTAGATGATTGAAGCTTGAATCCAAATGATACGCTGTTTTGTGAGTGAAATCTAGTCACCCTACCATCTTCATGCACCCCAATTTCTCCATGTGTAATAATTCATGATGCCTCCACTTCAGTTCCATGAAACATTAGTGTCTCTGCTAGTAACATTCGTTTCTCGTCGGCAATTGTTTGTGTATTGTTTGGCTCTCGTGTATCCCCTTCGGATTGCTGGTGACACTTTGCTGAACAACAAGGCCTAATGGAATGAAGGGGTTACGATGCTGTGTGTTCTCTTCCTTTTTCAAAATTTGTCTGGAATTCATCAATTATCTTGTCAAATAACTACATCGGAATTTTCACTTGAAAGAAGTGCTCTTCAAAAAGATTGACAAATCATAAAAATGTCAGTTATCAAACTGTGATATGAGATTTTTAATCGTAGTTTGAGTAAAATGAAATGGTGGGATGAATTGGTGTTAGTATCGAGATAGTCACTTATTACTCTATAGTTCATTCGATAAACAATTTCCTGTCGTCGAAGAATACTGAATATTCACGAGAGTAGCTTGAAACGAAGTTTTTCCTCACTTCTAAGGAACGAGAGTACATATGAAGGAAGAGCCTGCCACCGCCAGACCTTCGTTATTTCATAAAACTAAGTTTCTCTGCGCATGTCCCCCACACAGGTGAGAACTATCAGTGACTATTGTCCATATGATATTGTCCAGGAAATGTTCATCCTCTTGAGTCTTGACAAGTAACCATTCTAAGAAATCCACTCTTCGAGGTAAATCAGTCTCTTTCACATGTTGGACACAGTAGAATTTATAGGGATGCCATTTATGCTTATTAAGAATTCGACAAATTGTCACGTGGGGTAGGTATACCTATCTCCCTTTCAGCCTCGTACAGAGAAGCATTTGGAAATGCATGAAAGTATCCCAAAACTGTTATACCATTGTCATCATCATCCACTTCAGTCTTCTTACGATTGATTTTTGGACGGAAGGTTCCATTCAACCTACAGTTTTTCAGTAGTGGATCTATCACATTATTATTCGGCTTAGGAAGTTTTGGATATCTTTCATGAAATACTCGGCATGTTCTACTTGCAATTCTATTACACCATAAATTATTGATAAATTCAAGAAATCCTCATTACTGTAACCTAATCTCGACATTATTCTATTATAATTGGTAGCTATCACAATCAGTTAAAACCACCAACGAAAGTCTGACGTTAAATAATTGGTTTATTCATTTTACCAAAACACACTATTGAAAAATATTAATGTGCACTGTTGTACGTTAGAGACCAATACCTCAATGTATACAAATTGTAACTGTTTCTAAGGTAGGTACATACCAATTTCGAATTGACTGATCTGAGACAGTTGAAAAACTGGATCAAAAAGAAATATCACTGAGTATAAAAAAATGTTGAATATGCAAAATAAATGATGAATTCAAGAAATCGAGCAAGAAAACCACGTCAGTTTCTGTTTGAAACAGTTTATCTCGAAAACGGTTCATAGATTTAGTATCGTCTGAACAAAGTAAATCTGAAATCGAATGAAAAGCTCAAAAATGTTGAAATATACAGGGTGTTCCATTTGAAAAAAATTGAGTTCCACTCATTTTTTCATGAGATAAAAGTATCTGCATTTTTTCAAGACCCTGTATGAGGCAAATGAAAATATGACTCCATTTTCAATTCAATCGTTTTAGTGCAACAGAGTTCAAGATTATCAGCATTTATGAAAATTCATTTTTGGTAAAAAAAAATATCTATATATATTCTAAACGGTAATAGATATGTTTAAGGAAAAAGTATATGAATCTGTTGACGAAGTGATAATGAATCATAATATGATATTATATATGGGGTTTTCATTTGAAAAATCAAAGAAATATTTACGCTTGGTTGGCCTAAATAACCAATGAATGATCAGGTTGAATTAAATAACTTCCCATTGTTGAATATGTTCCCGGCCAAGAATTCTATTTCTAGGAATAATCTTCAAATGTAATTAATTAGTATTTGGACAAATTACGGGTCGAATATCGGACCTAAGTCGGACCTACTTGTATATAGATACCGTATTATAGAATAGTGATTTATTTATCTTGCTTGAAGAAGCTATTGTAATAGCGAAACAGGTGTCGCGGTTTTGTAAACCCATTGTAAGTGAAAATCATACAGGAAACTGTAATATATTTTTGTTAATATGGATTTTCATCAAGTATCGGCCAGTTCAATTCAATGAATTGAGATTCATTTGGAAACAAAGATACTGGAAAATACAGTTTCATCATTTCCATTCAGTGTTCCTTCTACAGTCTTCATCAGGCATTCACGTCAATCAAAAATCCAATTGCAAGATGGTCTTGTTGCATGGTGTGGTTCTGATATTTATTTATTGAATATTCAATACACGAAGGACAGAAATGCAACAATTTTCCCGGTAATAACCGTTCCGTTTCTGAGGAGCCCACGACTCGCAGTCATATTTTATGATGTAATTCGTTAAAATGGAGTAGACGACCGAAATGACATGCAATGTTTCACCAATTCGTGCGCCGAATTTATTATCGGTACTTTACACAGTGTTTCTACTCAGCGAAAGATTCATCTTGTTCCCGATAAGGAGATATTTCAATTACCAATGACTGTGCATGGAGTATGTGAAAATATATTGTAGGTGATTATTTTCTGCCTCACTTGCCACTGGAAAACATTTCGAAGAGCGGTTGCTATGTGACCTCAACTATTTATTCCTTTTGGGAAATATTGTCACAAGCCAAATTTTCAGAAATACTAATTCCTGAAAATATTTCATTTTCCAAATTTATAACCTCAGTGCACCGCACTGTAACGGTCGAGCTAGTAAAAGTTTATTTACCTAGGTGTTATGATATTCGGCAATTAGCAATAATGCAATAATGCAGAATAGCGATATTAAACTTCGACCGAAAAATCGCGACAAGTCAGGGAGATCATTAGTTGCCACCTTCCGAAGAGAACAGATCCATCACCCCTGAAAATGTACCTCTGGTAAGTGTACCATATCTTTGTATTTTCATATTACTGAACTTTATTTATAACATTGTTGAAGGCTATGTTTCATCTCCTTTCCAATAAACCACACTATTTTCTACCAATGATTATTATTGCTATATAAATTCTACCATCTGCGTTAACCCCCAAACCGCGAGCCTTTTGGGTTCGCGACAATATCCATAAGGCAAAAAATAATGAGTCACAAGCAACGGCAACTGTTCATAGGAGAACAATTGGGGTGATATACTAACAAATAGATGAAACAAAAAACAGAATTTGAGATTTCGGCGCCATGTAACTTTAGTGCTTTGAGAGAGATCTATAAGTTTTCCCAAGTCACAAAATACAAAAACAAGCACTTTCAAATGTTAATGATGGAAATTACCAATATGCAAGTGAGGTGAGTAGAAATTAGAAACAAAAACTGTATTGACTATTTACTTGTAAATATCGAAAATATTTGCAAATTGGTTATTAAAGGGCAAAGTATACACATATTCACACATAAAACATTTGCTTGGGGTATTGTCATAGTGCACCATGGGTTTGGTTCACAAATTGTAATATATGAAACTATTTTGAGTCTAATAATTTCGATTTAATATGAATGAAAATCAAAATGATATGACCTGTTTAGTAGATTCCCTTGTATCCATCCGGTGGTATGGCTTCAATAAAACCTGGAGCTACTACTGGAGTTGGGTGGCAGGGTTTTTGTGATCAGTGTATGTGTCGTATTTCGTCAACCAAAATAGGAAATATTACTTCATCAAATCGTGTAGTTTTTACTCAGAAGAACCAATAAGCAGTTGATAACCCAATAGCAGAATTCCATAGATTATACTGAGAAGTAGGGAATTTCACCAATACCGAAACTTTACGGCAACATAGAACCCTAGAATAAATTATAAAATATAACTAATTATGTTATGATGACCAGAAGAGACGATCGAAATTGACTTGAAACACTCACCTTTTTCATAGGGGTGTGAATAACAAAAAAAACTTGTCAATCAGAGGATTAAATTTATGCGCCGCAGAAAACAGAGCATAAAAATTACAAAATTCCTCTAAAAGGTCAATTGCTCTTTCTCGAAAGTTTCAGAAGACGGCGTGATGAGTATATTTGAGAAAATAATACCAGACAGATGCCATAAATCGGAAATGATCTTTAACCTCAATCCTTATCACCATATATATCCTTTCACGACGAGAACTTTACCGGTACTAATGCCCATATCACCAAATTTTGAACTCGTTAGTTCACAAGGTATTTCTTGTTGCCTATACTGAGGTGCCACTGGGGTACTCAACATTTATGTACTTGCATTAGGAATAATATAATCGATAATAATTACTTAAATGTGGCATTTTCAAAATGCTACAGCTACTTGAATGGTTTTAGATACAATATATTTCAAGGAGATTCAAAAGACGTTCATTCTGTTTATTTCGTACTTCGTTAAAAAAATTGTAATAGTGAATTGTCATTTATTATACTATCACATTCTATCGTGAACTATCATAGAGTCAAAAATTTAAATACAAAAAGCATTGACAAAGCATGGAAATTAAAACTAGAAATTTTATCAGCTATAGTGGAATATGAAAATTTAAAGAATAGAAATTCAGTTGATATAATAATTATAATAATAATCAAATATATTGTAGGTGATTTCTTTTTGCCTCACTTGCCACTGAAAAGTCTTTCGAAGAGCGGTTGTTACTTGAATGGTTTTCTATGCAATATATTTCAAGGAGGCTCAAAAGACGATAATTTTTTTTATTTTGTACTTTGATTAAAAAAATGTAATAGTGAATTGTCATTGATTGTACTATCACATATTTGCTCCGTAGTTTTCTGGGTTTGTAACCCATCACATCCCGAAAAAATAAGAATTATTATTGGAATATATACAAGGCCAGATTTTCAATCTACCCCAGAAAGTTGCTGCGTCTATTGAAAAACAGTTCTTTCTGGTAGATAGATAGGTCCAATCAGTCAGCAACTCCTTAACGTTTTGAAAACTGAGTATGTTTCCGTTCTCAAAACTTATTCGCAAATTCCTAAATTCCTGTTTATTTTTTTTAATAGGCAAAATTTGAAATTTGAGATATCTGAGAAGTTGCTGACTATAATTGGACTTGTTCTATACAGAAAAAACTGTTTTTCAATAGACGCAGCAACTTTTCGGGGTAGATTGAAAATCTACCCTTCTACACTTGTATAGATTCCAACATGAATCCTTATTCTTTCAGGTTGTGGTAGGTTACAAACCCAGAAAACTACGACAAAACAAGATAATTTGATGAATGTACCGTGAAGAATATTCTGAAAATGTGCCATGAAGTATATTGTTGAAATATAACTTGAAGAATATTCTGAAAATAGGCCTTTTGGAATATTCAATAGATTGCACTTTGAGAATATTTATGGAGGAATACATAAATGTAATATATAAATGAAATATTGTGTGGATATTCTCCCAAGAAATTTCAAATGAATTGTCATTAAAGAATATTCCATTGTAATTTCGAAGGTTTTTATATTCTTCACCAATACATATTCCATGAATTCTCGATATATTCGTCCATTCTATCATAGAGACAAAATTTTGTAAACATATTGTGCTGTCTGGGATATTGCTTGGGTAAAATCCCCGGTAGATGAAATAAAAAACGTTTCCACTCACTCCAAATAATTTCGTAATCCCAGAAATAAAGTAACGAAAAGCGATCACGATCCACTCTATGAAATCAAACTCCCGTCTAGTCCTCATTTAATTCCGATCAATTATCGAATCGAATTCGAATTCTCCGGGAAATCATTCGCAGACGGCTGGGAACGAATAATCATCCGAACTGAACTTTAAACAAAGTCGTGATTAGAAGCAACCGAGAAATAGCGAGCTAGTCAGCATGAAACGGCCCAGTCGTAGCCCCATTTAGCCCCGATACTTCGGATATCCGCATTTCTCTGCTTAATCTAAGCTGTAATGATCCTATCGTGGCCAACCGCACGCTGAGATGGATATTGAACTGGAAGGCTTTCATTACTTTTTTAAATCTCTTTTGCTACTCTCGTCGCTAGTTATGGAAAACCTTGGCACGGGACTCGGTCACGCTGGTAACTCTGTACAGAGTGACTGTATCGTTGAGATGAACCTGGGTGTTGAAAGTATTTTTATCTACACCCGTACTCTAATAATACTTATATGTCCACAACCCGTTTTATAATGAAATCCATTACGATACAGATTTTCCGTTACGATACAGATTTTCAACCAATGCTCTGCATTTGACGTTTGTCAAGTCAAAATCGGTATAGGTATTGAATTTTTGAATAATATAGCCAAACTTTGATAATCATAACAAAATGTCTGACACCTTCACCGACAGAAATACAATTAGAATGATAAAATTTTTCATTTGACAAATGCATGATTTATTACTTATTTTTTCATCAAATTTTGTGGGCTCTCCGTAGCCGAGCCGTCTGTGGCGCTGACATTGATTATTCTAGCTGGAGGAGACATTGGTTCAATTCCGGTCTCGAGTAATCTTTTTTTTATTTGATTTTTGATCTTCTTTTCATATCTCATCGTAATACTATTTATTATTATTAAGTAATACTATTGATTACAATTCTGTGGAATTTTTTGAAGAAATTCGTTAAATTAGTATTATTGTGTGCAATATAAATATAATATTTGTAGTTCTTCACTATTTATCGGCTGTAGATAAAATAGCATATGCAACTCTCATGTAATGGTTATTAATACACTCGCATAAACCATACGAAACTCACCTTCGGCTCGTTCAACATGTTACGGTTTCATTTTGCACCGTAACACATTCTTTCTTGTTTTGGGAAGATACGCATAGTAGGCCTCGTCGATTGACCGCACACGCATCTATATACTACCTCACTTCCACATGATATCTTTTATCACACTTTTTCGAGTTTCAGAGTACTTGTTAGCGCTTCAGTTGCCTAAACGTAAACATTGCTTCAGTTTAAATGATTTGGCAACACCGTGTGCTGTCAGTCGATGAATATCCTACACATTTAAGGCATGGTCCAACGACTTCAGCGTTATTCGTAGTTACTACTGTTCCGTTACCCGAACAGAAGACCGTAATCTATTCCTCTCTTCTACTGTTTACTCCATCGCAAACTCCTTAAAGTTATTATGTTCCTAGAACCTAATCACACTACTCTTTTTGTAACATTCGATCATTTATGTGCAATAATATCAGAAATTGTCACCTGTCAGTTGTTTTGGTTCCGACAAGAGACTAGGACAGAACACTGGGAAGTTGCGTCCTCATATAGTGTAGTCTGAGATCAGTTGGTAACAATGAATTTTACAAGTTGTCAGATGAATGTGTAAATACCATCGGTCTAATTCTTATTGTCCAGATTTTACATGGAACCAAACATCAGATAACGATTTAATATCGTAACACTCGTATTCTCACTATTGAGGCATCCCATGATTGTTTTTGTAACTTCCTGATGTTCTGCGGATCGCGGAACCCCTTCTTGTATTTTGACACTGTTGGCATGAAGGACATCTGACAGCTTCCGTAGTCATTGATATTGACATATCGATATTCTCAGAAAGGAGAGTTGAAGGCTGAGTTTTTTTTTGAGAGTCTACCAAGTTTCTGCTCAACCAATTTCTTTTGGATTATCCATTGATATTTATTCAATCACATAACGGATTTGGGATATTCCATTTCTCAAGAGTTCTTCATTCGTCTGCGATTGTTTGCGCTGTGTATTTCAGGAAGAACTTCTTGTCTGCTCTGCAGGATTTATTTGGGTTAGGTTAGCTCGCCTCTGTGTGGACATCTCTCGATGATGCTCATACCTTTCTTGTTATGCATTTTAGGACTTGCGTTGCCACTCTCACTGGAATAAGAGATTGATTATCGAACGGCCGAACAAGCCATCAAGGTCGTATATTTACCCTCACGCTGAATTGAGGTTAGTGAGCTTATTGCTGGCCCCAACGATGGCACAAAGGCGCCATCATTCCATATAAGTGTAAACAGAAGTCAGACTGGTGATGTTTGTTTTAGGGTCCTTCCGGCTCACTCCTTCTGCCTCACTTTTTCAAGCTCACGTCCTATTTATCGGCCAACGTTCAGGACTATCTTCGTGACCCTACCTTGGTCTCTATTTACCACTTTGTGTGTTGTCAGACCCCTAGTGTTCATGCAGCAACTATACAAAGACTGACCTCTCTGTCGACTAGGAAGACAGAGATTGGCACCGCTAGTTCAAGAGAGTCAGCGTTAAGCAATATCACGAAGTATCCCAGTATCAGATAAGTTTAGATATTAAGCGGAGACTGCCTATCAGGCTCATTCACATCAAGTATTTTATTGATAACTATAATGTACGCTATCAACGTGACGTCACATGAATAGCCCTATAGCTGAGATCTAAATTAAAAATATCAATTTAATTAACCCAAATATAGTCACCTGAATATCCTCATTTGGGGTGTTGTGACTGAAACCTATTTGAATGCTGATTTCTGGTGGTTCAGTCAGTCTTCTGTCTGCATAGTTGATATTGTTCTACATTTACACATCTATTTGTTACTGGTGGTATAAGCCATATAAAGCTGTGTGGCACTGGTGTAACTTCATAATATATTTTATTAGTAAGGTACAAGTCTATTTCTTTAGTCTGGTCCAAGTTATTCAGGTACTGAAGAAATCATATATCTACCAGGTATTATTCCAATATCTTTGTTATATATATATATATATATATATATATATTTGAATTCATATTATTATTATAATTAGTGCAGTGGGTTGTCCCTTTCCATCAGGGTGGTTTCGGATTTTCACTGGCAATAAATCCGTGGCGCACCAGAAAAGTAACCCAAAGTGTTTCATTGATAACGAAACCTG
Source organism: Zygogramma bicolorata (assembly GCA_032362365.1). Lineage (NCBI taxonomy): Eukaryota > Metazoa > Arthropoda > Insecta > Coleoptera > Chrysomelidae > Zygogramma > Zygogramma bicolorata. The sequence continues at coordinate 1,580,206 of JAVJAQ010001667.1, forward strand.
ATTTTGTTGTCGAACCCACACCCAACTGAGCTGCTGGGACAGTTAGAGGCGGGTATCATCTTATGCACATTCACTGCTCATGCTCTTTCTCTAAATTCGCCCCTAACAAACATACATGGCAATTATGACTGTCATTATAATGCCAATTTAGACAAGTATCGAATGACACAGTAGTGATCTATAATCCATAACTCACTAGTGAGATGGATTATAACTCCCGTTCATATTTGAAGTAGTGTTCTATTTATTTATCACTATCACAAACAGAATTCACATTGATATTGAAATTGAAGGAAAATGCGAACGGTTTTCTCAAATTTGAAGTTATTGTAAAATTCGTTGTTTCATTGGAACCAGACGCTTCCATTTCTGTACAGCTGCTGATAGTGCTGGAAGACGCCGACACATTAGAACCCTGTTTTTTTTTTCTGAAATTTGTATTTTGTTATGCACCGATTCTTTTAGGTAAAGTAAAGTAGTCATGTTAGTCCCTGCATTGGCCAAACCAATCGCCGAAGACCTTCTCAGGCACTGACCAGTGTAGAGCGCTGGTTCCTCCAATGGGGATGACGGCTGCAAAACTCTACCACTAGGAGCGCCACCACTGCATGTACCTTTGACAGCCTCTCAAGTCAAATGACAACAATTCAAAACAGTAAACGTCCCTTCTTTACAATAATTAAGAATATAAAGATTTGAAATCGACATAAAATGGTCTTATGTAGTGCATTCGGAAGTAAAAATGTAGGTACGCATTTATTTCCGAAAGAAACAAAACTGAAAAAGCAGTGGGAAGTAGCCCTGAAAAGAAAGAGCTTTCATTCTTCTGAGCATTCTTGATTATGCTCCAGGCACTTACAAAAGAACGTAGCAGGGCTTGTAGATGGTTATTATGATGATTTTTAACGAAACACCTCTGTAATCAGTTTGAATTTTTTACCTTTCTCTCAGATCTTTTTTTTCCTTTGAGGGATCCAGCACGTTCCCTCAACAAACTTTTCAGTTCTGGTACAGACAAACATCCATATCTATTGGTTGGAGAAAACATCCTTATGATTCTTAAGTATCTTTTGAAAATATTCATTAAAATAAAAATAAAACATAACCTGCAAAATCACTCGTTAGGCACATGCAGTCGTGCTGCCACCTACTAAAAGCTTTGGGTCATCTTCCCCATTTGGAAAACATTGCAATTCTTGAAGGTATTTTCGTTAACGTATTTATTTCCACACACTGGCTGGTACACCTCCTATTCTTGTAAAAAACAAAAAGAAGCTGCTAGAACTATTATTATTTGGTCTCAAAGACATGTATTTTTAACACGAATTGATCGGGTTGGCTGAAAAATCCTTCAAGTATGGTGAAACTTCTTGATTTATAGTTTTCACTGTCTGGCAAAACTACGTGAAAATATTTTCCTTCGTCTTTAGTGTTTTTCATTTTCAAATTGACCAATTCATCGCATCTACAAGCATCGCTAATCCTCATTATCAAAGTAACTTCCATCAACAAGTACTCGTCGTCGAAAGTTTCGTTCAAAAACGTCTCTGTTTCAGTTAGTTCCAATGTCTTTGGTTTTCATCCCTGTCATTTGCTTCTCAAAGAGCTAGTTAGTTTGCCATATTTTGAAATGGCGATTTTTTTATGGAGGTGACTAGTCGAGCGAAGCATCAAGTATTTGGTTCGAAGCGACGATGAGCCTAGTTTTTTTCGCAAATGTAAAAATAAACCAATCGAAAATTTCCATTGATACTTTTTGTCTTCCGTGGAACCATCAAACAGTCAAACGATTTGAACTCGTCGCAGGCATCTCGGGAGTTTTCTGGCAAAAAAAGGAATAACTCAAATTCATAAATGTGGTGACGACCTTGGGCTATTCCCTTTTTTGAAATCAACCACTCGAATCTTTTTCCTTCGTCTACATACTATATTGAGACAATATATATTTGAAAGATAGTCAATCCCTTCGAGAATCCCCTCTACCCGCATGGCCTTGAATAACATCTGGCTATTTATTGCCCTTCTGATGCCGTTCGCCTCAGCGTGGCCATATTTAGTAGAAATCTACTTTTTTGTAGCTTTTCGACTCAAATCAGTAAATTTCAGTAGAAACAAATGGTCTATTAGATTTTGAGGAATATCTCGGTTTACCTATGTATTTTTTCATATGCAGAATCACACGGAAGGAAAGCCCTGTAATGTTCAAAGAACACCGCGTGAAATCAAGGGACAGGAGATACGGACTAACATTCACTTTGAATTCTTGAAGTTTGTAAGCCTCAGGAAAAACTTTTTTCGGCAAGGAGTTCCAAAGCTCAGGTGTGCTATTGAAAAAAGATCCCTGAGCAAGAGAAGTTCAACAGGTCTCCAAAGTTATAACAGAGGGGTGGGAATTCTGTACTCATCGAGTCATCCGTGTAGATATTGTCAAGGGTGGAACAATTGATAACAATTCAGAAGCGAACCAACCGTGAAAATATCTATGGAAGAGAAACAACAATAGTTCAAGTAGTGAAAAAAAGAAATCTGGGGTTACATATAAATTTCCTTTGTAGTTTTTCGTGTTTTCAAGCTACCACATTCTGAAAAATTTATTACAAGTTAGTTTGAGAAAAACGGGAGTTCACTACCTCACAGGTGGTGTGGAAACGTGTGCATATTATGTAGAACGCTTTTCCGCTTATGTTCAAATCATGGAAGTATGTTCTATAAGAGTAGTGGTGCAGAGATAATGGGGATGACATTTATATTTCGAAATTTTGAAAAACGTACAGGCTGTATGTAAGCCTCTGTGATTGTTCATGTTGAACCAGTTCAATCCACTTAGTTTGAAAGAGATTCTGGATCACCTTCCACAACCAAAAATTAGTCCCATGCAAGAATTTTGCATTTTTGCATGCGATTCATATCACTGCTATCAATAGGGTTTTTATGCGACATCACAATAATTTAAATGAGACAGAACTAGTGGAAAAAATCCCCATCAAACATCACAAGAAATTCCCATATCAAATCTCATTCCTTTTCCATTTCATCATGCTCGAAATATCCCGGTGAAACTTATTCCATGTAACAGATATAAAGGCGAAGTCATCACACCATGTAACATAATGTTCACATACAAGAGAAGCTCATGCTGAAAATGCTGATCATGAAAATCAACGTTATCGTTCTCTGCTGACGATGACATCTTCTCACAAACCTTGTAAAAGGGAACTACCTAACGAACATTAGTTTCAATCTAGTGAACTCATATCCTCATACTGTTTTCTCCACTTCTGGGTATGATTTACGGATGCGGTTTGGAAGCTGATACAATGGCGGAATTTTCCATTGTAGTGGAGAATGCAGGTTGGGAGAAGCAAGCATGATCCGAATTGAGGATTTTCAAAAACTTTTCGACATACTCGATAAGCATACTAAACACTTGCTATCTATATATGGTCCAAATTAATTTTCAATTATTGGGACGATCACACTTGCAGACCGTTTTCGGACTAATACCACTTATCAGTGTAAGATAGTTTTCCACCAAAAATTCGGAAGTAGTTGGTTTCATAAAATTGAAAATATTTTTTTCTGTTGGTTCTACTAGGCTGCAGCTAAACAAAAAAATGAGAAGTCCTGAGGACTGGTTAGAAAGAATTGGGAGTTTTTATTCTCTTCATTTCTATAATGCATTCAACTGAACTGAATTGTGTCCTCGATATCACGAAAAATCGGTGAATTTTCACCAGAAAAGATTTATTTGGAGAAAAAACACGTTTCCAATATTTGAACATTTTTGAAGTTTTCAGTTAATTTGTCAGGCATCGGTGATTACATATCTCATATTTATGGTGTGAAACAACATTCATTATTGAAACTGAGGAAATTGGTTGATATAGAAATCATGATAACGTGTTTTAGTACTACCAGTACTATGAACAGGCTATTGTATGGTGAAACTGTCTAGTAATTCTTCATTGAAATCGAAATCTGCCCGAATACCTGAAAAATATCAACTATACCAAAAAATTCGAGAGACCGAAAACATTCGATAACAATAAAAAATAAGTAATCATATTCAACTCATTTTTCAATCTTTTTTTTTGTGAAATCGGAACTTTAATTTGATTACAGAGATTGTATTCAACTATTTGTTATGTGCTTCATTCCCCTACATATAGATTCATTTTTCTTAGGAATAATAGATTCATTGTTATTAAATTCACCCAAGTTCATTAGTGATAATGACAACACAATTGTTAGTGTCTGTATAATTGACAATTTGAATAAAATATTTGCGGAATCCAGACATTTCAGGATTCAAAATAAAAAATTCTCTCACGCGGGATTCGAACCTACAATCTTTCGTTCACTAGATGGATGCTCTAACCATTGGGGTACGGAATATATTGAGTTCACCATCGCATATTCGAAAGTCATCCCTATAAAATTATGTCGTCAGTTGTTATTATTCAATCGAGAACCTTCGAGGGTTTTCGACTGATGGAAGTGTTATTCAAGAATTCTAGGCTATATCTTTCAGGAATGACTGACTCACTTTCTATGTTGTGTGGTCAAAAGTATTAATTTGCAAATTAGTTAGATTTTCTTGACCAACAAGGGGTTGAATCCAACAAGTGAGTTGAAATTTTTATCATTCCCCAAGTACCAGGATTGACACAGTATCTATTCCTCCAGGGGGTAAACTTATTTGATTGATACGAAAATCGGATAGATTGAATTCGAAATCCAAAATGGCCATAGCTATGGAGCTCATCAACACAACTAAAACACAAATCTTCGCAATAATACAAAACACGATATCTTACACCAATATCATCGTACGTCTGTATCGATAGGAATACAAAAAAACGCTCTACAAGGTGTATTTCTCCTTTTTTTTTTGTATGCAGATTCACACGGAAGGGAAGCCCTGTAATGTTCAAAGAACACCGCGTGAATCAATGAACAGGAGATACGAATCAGTTTGTAAGTGTGTAAGCTTCATGAAAAATCTCTCTCGGCAAGGAGTTCCACAGCTCAGCTGTTCTATTGAAAAAAGATCTCTGAGCAAGAGAGGTTCGACAGGTCTCCAAGTTTACAATAAAGGGGTGGGAATTCTGTACTCGCCGAGTGATCCGTGTAGATATTGCTAAGGGTGGAACAATTGATAACAACTCAGAAGACCGCAAAAATATCTATAGAGAGAGACAAGTCTCTACGATGTTCCAATGGAGTGAGCGAGTCTGTGAGCGAAGAATCACCAAGAAGACGGATTGCCTTCGTCTGAATAGAATCGAGCAGCCTCAATGAATGTTTTGGTGTCGAACTCCACAAATGGGAACTATATTCCTAGACAGGTCGTATCTGAGCCTTGTAGAAGCTGACGAGAAGTGAAGTATTTCTTCGGCCGATATAGAAATCAGCGAAATCAGCACCTTCAGCGATCGATCTCACATGGTTTTTCCATGAGAGATTGATACTTATCGTAATGGAGATACTTGACTTTGTAAGAATAGTTACTCCTGACATCTGAATACTAGACGACGATAGATTGGCTTTCCTTGAGAAGAGACATGTCTGGGTTTTCCTAGCATTGAATTCCACCAAGTTCATTCTACCCCATCCTATTATTTTTACCAGGTCATCGTTAATTTTATAGATGTGAATGTGTTTTTGTTTCTCGAGCTGGTATGAGGACTCTGGAAGAGGAACTAGTATGAAGAGTTCTGTCGTTCGTAAAACTATTTACTGAACAAGATGTTTTCTCGGGCAAATCCTTGATATGGAGCAGAAACGAAGTGGGCGCCAGAACTGAACCTTGTGGAACACCTACATTTATCGGGAGAATATCTGATGATACACCATCAACAACCACATACAGAATAATACTATTTCACGTCTATATCATATTGATGTATACGTGGTCTCGGTAGTGTAGTGGTTAGCATATCTGCCTATCAAGCGGAAGGCCGAGGTTCGAATCCTCGCCGGGCCACCGTGCTGGGTAATCGCACGTTAAAAGGTAAGGCTTCGTTGATCCATTGCTCGCACAAGTTTCGACTTCTGAGGGTTGACGTTCGTCAACTGGTTAACGAAAACGAACAATTTTAGAACAACAATTTTTTAGAACATATACATATACATAATAGTATATTATTGAATTCCACTCGAGTATAAAATAAATATAAAGTGATTTGATGTATATTTTGATATGGATTGGATAAGTTTGAAACCGAATATTCTATTGCTGAATAGCTTATGAGAAACTTATATATGACAAATTTAAACTGAGCTGTATATAAATGTAGCATATTGAGATGGTCTTTCGAATAATGGAAGAAAAAAACAATTAGTGGAAAATCAGCTGAAAGATCAATGTCTGGAAAACTAGCTGGCATGAAATGGAAACCAACCAATTGAGCCATCCCCCCAAGAGCCACAGTATTCCGTGAAGCAATCCTCCACCAAATTACTGTCGACATCTTTTTATTTTCGCCCTTGGAACTAAGCGAAAGCCGTAATCAGTGGGCACGTAAAATCGCGAGATAGGAAACCGCGTATTTTCCATAGCTCAACTCAACCAACCATATAAATTACGAGGCGACTTCCTGGCGATATAACGGAACTTAAATGTTGCATAAATAATTTTAAAGGAAGCAGAACGAATTAATGGAATATAAACATTTCTTCTTGTGTACGTTGTGGTTAGGAGCTGCGAGAACAATGGTGACGCTGTTAGGAGAGCTATCTCGTTTGTTCAAGCCAGGTGAACAATAGGGAGTCTATCCCGTGTATAACGATGCAATTATGTTGCCGAGTGAGATTCGGGATCGGCAGAACGCAAGTCAATATTCGCCGTTTGGATAGTTCTTCCTTCCTTCAGTTGGTGACCTCTCAGCCAGAAGTGATAGGCGGCTCGAACAGCGATGAATTGGAGGAATCTAAATATCTACTGATAACCAATAAAGTTCGGTTCAACTGGAAATTTGATCAGTGAGAGGAAAGGAATTGATCTCGATTATAAAATATTTGTTTTAGGCCTAAGAAAAAAAAATTATTGAATGTCTTTAAAATTAAAAATTGCCATGCCGTGGTTGGAAATATGGCTGAAATACCGATAATGTTTCATTCCAGACTTGAGAAATGAAGTTGCGTTTTTTTTGGGAAATGTTCATCTTTTTTCCCTTTCCAATGTATCCGCATTGTTTTGGAAACATATTGAATGGAAAATCACGCTATGGCCGGTCATGGTATTTTATGAAGTCTATGACTGGGGAAATTGTATAATTCACAGAAAATAGGAATGATACGACAGATTCAAAAATGGTCGATTTAATAGTTTTAGGGAAAAATTCATATCGGAAAAACTCCAAACACTACTTGAGTTTTATTCAAAAGAATCAGATCAAGTATTGAGATTATCATTAGTAATAACCCAGGGATATGATAATTGCTCGAAAAAAATTTATAACAGATTTTGAGAGCTTGTTGCTACGGCGTCGGTCTGTTTCCTATGAGAAACAAGCTTGAAAAGCAATTTTTGAGCATCTATCAATGTTTGAGGGTTAGTCGGAGAGAATTTTTTTTGCTGATTTTTGGAAAGAATGAAGAGCGGAACCAAATAATCCTGTTAGATTCCACAAGCATCTTTTGTTCATATGTTCACAGCCCAATCCTTCAAAATTGACGCCAATTCTTTAGCCACCCAATTTCCATCTAAATGATACTCTCATTGCAATAGTTCATCAATGCTCTGCATACAAGTTCTGTACTGTGAACAATAATTTTTGGTTTATTTGATTCTGCAATGCCATTAACATCCTAGATAGTATTACAAACAAATGGTGACATTTTGAAATATGAGATATTCAATACGTCAAAATCGAAATGAATCAATTCTTATGTATCTATGGCAACGTGATAGAGTGATAATGTTGTTCTCATTGGTTGAGTTCAATCAGAAGTCTTCAAATCAACAGATTTCATTGGATTCATACTCGAGTAAAAAATTTTCAATTGAATGAAACATTCAAATAATGCAATCGGCCGTTTTGATTGTAAAACCACTCACAGCACATGACGTCACTCTTAGGTAAACTCCTCTGCCAATACTCTCATTCTCTGTGTTCTGTTCTTCTGACTACTTGTGATTCATAGACTCCACTCTACTATAACGATGAAACCAAGCTCTTTTGAGGCAAATACCTCAAATTTGACCAAGATTCATATAATAATGTTGGGCAATTGCCTCGTCTGAGTTTATAAACGTGAAACCTCAAATTAAACTTTGTAATTATCTCAACCCTAGATACAACCAAATTGAATATAATCAAACTCGTTTTGAACTCATGCAAATTCATTTTACTTTGATAGGTTATTTTAATAATGATTTTGTCATTGTTTATTTTTGAGGTGAGCTCCACCACGACTTTCAGTTGCTATTTCGGAGTTGATACCATACTAATACCCGATGAAACGAGTAAATTTTTATAACTTTAAAGCACCCACTAATACTTGTAGTATTTTTCCTCAGAGTAAACACCAAACCACAATGAATTAGTTTTTCCATAGCCTCAATATTTCAACTACCCCACGTTAGACTTTTTGAGTTTCATACCTATCAATATATGATAACATACATCGAAGTGGTCTTCCCAGAAACAAAGTGTTCTGGAAACACTTTGTTGGGAGTTCTCATTGATGTGTTTCAATCCTGCGGTACTGCACACCACTTATAAACTTTGGAATTCATTTTCATCACACGAAGGAATATAATGTTTTGTTTACTTTTTTCGCTACGAAAAGATACAATGACAAGGTCACCTGTTACTTGGTTTTTTCCATAACTTCCAACTATTTCTCCAGCCGCCTGTGATGACCGAGCTGCGCCTCTTATACACCCATACGAGGTTCCCTTCACCAAATTCGTGAAACTGTATGCGCATTCGCCATATTTTGAATAGAAAGATTACAGTTTCCAGTTCGACTCTCACTGACAATGGGTTTACAAAATCGCGACACGTGTTTCGCTTTACAATAGCTTCCTCAAGTAGGATATCGAATACCCAGTGGCTGGTCTGTCAAGATGCCAATTTTTTTACAAGCAGAAAAAAGAATAGAGGCAGTCAGAATTGGCTTGCTTCTAAATAACAATATTCTGGACGTGGTCAGTGTATATCTGTTGTTGTTGAAAGTTCTGAGTTCAGTGAAACAAAGCATGGGATATCTCAGGGTTCTACTATCAAACCTGTTTTCTTTTTCCATCCTTTTATTCCACATCACCACTTATGACATCATTATGCCAGAAATCTTTATCGAACATATTGAAATACTTTCAATGACTAACATATCACTACTCACTATTCACTAGAGCGGAGTCCTCATTTGAAATCAACATAGAATTTCTTCTCGAACAGTTTGGGAAATTATCTCAGTTTTAAAATCATCATAGTTGATCAATAGAGGAAATCTACATTCAGACCAAAATTTCATGGATTTTGGATGCTCAAAGTTGAAGTTATTATTCCATTTAACGTTGATGATATATTCAGAAATTCTCATATATTAAGGAAACTCAAAGGAAATACAGTGATTGCCATGTATATGGAATTAGAACCTTTGAGCATTCAATAAATCAGTTGTGTTGATTCTAACGAAAGCACATACATCAAAGTTGACGAATTAGTGAAACGGCCTTCAAAGAATTTCATCAGAATTTCATCAGGTTCCTCGAAGCATCAAAGAATCTGAAAGCATCTTAGTGCAGTACTCACATGAATAGGTACGAAAAGTCTACTTCATTCAATCTGCTTTTTAGCTCAGCATCTGTCTTTGTTTAGTTGCTTTTTTGCATTAAGAGTCGATTCAAATAATAAACGATATATACATAAATACAATTAGACCCTGAATGAAAACTGAAATGGACGATACAATTATATGATTAAATAATACTTCAACATTGAGATTGGTCTATCTTCAGATAGTTCTGTTAAGATTTCTCTGGAAAAATTGTAGTTCTGTAAGAATAGTACTGTATTGGTGAAGTTGTATTGAATCAGGTGATCCCTAGTAAAGTTCTCGTAATTAGATTATTTCTACATTTCTGCGAAGAATACGTATGAATTAGCCCCAGTATTATTTTTTGAACTCGGTATTATGAAGAATATAGTTAGGTGAAGAATGTGAGGGGTAGAAGACCTTCTGATTCAAGCGTTGATCGATATGAATGAAACCAATATAAGTTTCGAATTTGTGCATATTTCTATGATGTAAAATAAATTGGTGGAATTTGCAGCCACGTTTACCTGGCAATTAGAAACAAAAATTTTTGTCAAGAGAATTAAAATTGATGAAAATTTTTTTTTTCTTCTCAGAATCAAAAAATTGATATTTCAACTTCTATGGAAGAAGTAAACACAAAAAATCACGTGTATAGTCATTCAGAGACGTTGGATTCATTCACGAAAATAAAAAAAGTCCATCTAAAACAGATACTGGTGAATGAGATCTTGTCTACAAATAGCTCTCAATTTTGATCAGAGAACGTAAACTTTCACGGCCGGAGGTGAGTGATTCCGGGGTGTTTTTCGGGTTTGTTTGCCGTGGTCCACAGGTGTTCAATCCTGACGTTTCGCCTACAGCTGTAGTAGGCATTATCGAAGTCTATGAACGACGCAATGTTGTGTGTACATAGAAAGTTGTACATGTACATAAAATATTGTATGTACTGTGGGAACGAGAACATTGCGTCCGTTACGTCATAGACTTTGGTAATGCCTACCACAGCTGTAGGCGAAAGATCAGGAGTGAAAACCTGTGGACCGCGGCAAACGGACCCTACGAAAACCCCAGAATCAGCTCTCTATTTTGCTTGGGGTCCGTTCTATCCATGTCCCCTTACAAACAACAGTTGAGTGCATCATCTCACTTTCTATCTCTATCCATCAAATAACTCATTTATCCTGGTCCTTAGTGTTGGTATTCCTATGTTTGTTAATTGATTTAATTTTCATTCGGACGAGAAGACAAGAAATAATTCATAATATTAACTGGCTTATAGCTATATTCCAGTCGCGAATTATTCATAGTGAAAAAACTTTTTTTGGCTTCATCGAAACACCACAACCTTACTGAATACCGAACTCGAAAATACAGTGCCAGCAAGTCTGCATTCAATTATTTCGAGCCATAAACTAGCCGCACACATGTTGAAGTAGTTATTACAGTTTCCTAAGCTAAAGTACCGGCAAAATAACGATTTGATGTAAAGTTGGAGTGGAGGACACGAGAACATCCATTAATTTCAGACTAGTAGAAGGACATTATGTCGGAATTAGGCTCCGGGGTCACTATTAGCATATCCAAATGGCAAACCCTACGTTGCTGTAGTCAATTCATATTCAGAATGCGGATGCGTTACTGTATGGGTTTTTACTGATGTGATAGTTCGTCAACGACAAACTGCCATGGGAGACTCTCATCTTTCAATTGAACAGTGGAATTCACGAAGGTAGCTTCAAATGAGTTGTTCAGCTGTGCAAAAGTTTGACAGGGTGACTGTTCTGGAAGAACAACTTTACCGGTGTGTAGCTGCGACTGGACATCAGAATGCGAGAATACAAATGAAGGCTATTTATGCGACAAGTAAGGCTGTCCTGAGCAAAAACACAGTTACTGACATTTTTCAAAAATTTATGATTCTAGTGTAAGCGAACTTACTGTTTTGCTACGCATTTCTGAATTTGAAAAATCATAATTGGTTCGTAAATAGCGGAGTTATCACCTTGCCCTAAAACAGTTATTGCCCCGATTTCGATAGAGAACCTATAACAAAACACAACTTCTCACAGAACACAGTAAGTCATAGCATTCAATGTGTATTTCGATGGGTTTGTTATTGCTCAGTTTCTGAATGGTCATATAGATAATTTTCTAACCAGTTCAGAATTATTTTTCCCCATTCAATAAAGTACCTGCAACGTGCCCCGTTATTCCTGTCATTAATTGATTGTTGACTAACAAAATGATTCATTCACCAGTGTGTTCAGCCAGTTCAAAAACATCACTATCAACGATCGATTTAGGTTTCTACAAAATCCTTCCAAAGAAACTGAAGTAAATTAGTAGTTATTTGTTCACTATTGGAAATGTTTTCCTTTTTTTCATTAGAGTCAACAACTTTCCAAATATTTTATAACAATTCATTTTCAATAAGGTTCAGGTATTAGTTTTCAGTTCATTTGTCAGAATATTTATATTACCACGGTAATGACATTGAAAAATTTAATTCCACTTTGAAGAATAAATCATATCACTTGATGAGAGTTTTTTCAAATCCTACACTAATCATAACTATTGGAGTACAGTAACAGAGTGAAAGCAGTAACTGTATTTTTCTATGAATTGGTCAAAAAAAAAGTAGCAGTTACAGTGAATTCTTTCATGAGACTCACATTCAGATGTTTTCAAAAAGTACTATACTAAACTATAAATCATGTCACATCTCGACTTTAGTTAAATTATGAAATTTTTTGAAGTCCACAATAATAACTGAGGTCCTACTGGCAGTTTCCGTGGGTGACTCTCAATAAATAGAGTGAGGCTATGAAATTATAATCAAAATGCATTGCTCTCAATATTTACTGAAATGCAATTACTGTGTCCTTGCTTTTGACAGCGAGCCTCAAGTATGTTGATGTTGAAGCAATGTGCGCTCATTCAACAAAAAAAGTTTCAAAATAAAAAAACTTGAATCTCCGACAAAGGATGAAAATTAAACAAATCTTCATTCCTTTGGAGAGTAGAAAGATCAAGTATCCGTGAAGCCTTTGTTTTCAACATATCGGCATCGCAAAAAATACAAATTTCATAAGGGAATGAATACCAGTATAGTATTCAATTAGCCAAAAGAGTTATTGATATATGCATTTCCTTCACAGAGTTATAGCATTGCTAATGCCTCTTCTGAAGACCTGCTTTGAAAACTCGTGAGATTAGAATAATCTGAACTAACAATCATAAACCAATGGAAATGGAATAAAATCCACACTCGAACAGTAGAATATATAACTGTCAAATAATTGATTTCGAATTAATAATTGAAACAATAATGAGAATGAAGTGAGAAACTGATGTTTGGAAAGTAATGTTTGGATTATTCCTCTACAAGACAATGACTACAAAAATATCACGAAACTTTGATGAGAGAAATAACATCTAAACTTTGGCAAACAGTTTCTGCTAGTGTGTATATCATTCGGAGACGTTCAATTTATCATTGATAGAATTCAATTTCCATTATCTGCCTGAGGAATATTGTCCAGAAGAGATTTGTTTTGATGATTTCAGATAAAGGACAGATGAAATATCTGCTATATTTGGTTGTTCGTCAATTTCCACTCTCGTCACGAAAAACTCAGTACTTCTGGGAAAATGTTGGTACTATAAATTCATTTGAAAATATGATTCGGTAAACTGCAAAATAATTCATTTGTTTTCAGCGCAGCATTTCATAGCTATAGGCGGGAAATTCACATGATACATTAGTTGAGAGTGGAGCAGCACAACAAGAAAAAGCCTACACTTTGAGAACAATCCTCTATATTTTTCCAAGAACATATTATCTTTATCACATATAGCAAGCTATATTTCATCGTACCCCTAACCCGCAAAAAACGATATTAGCAGAAAGATGCCATCAAAAAATAATTACCAACATCCATTAATACGATTGCTTCTTGAGAATCGAGAAAAACATGTTTTTATCCTCGGTATTTTCCTCTTGTAGATTTATCTGTAACGTTATATGGAAGGAACAACACAAAACAGAAATGCATAGCACAAAATAATGTTTAATATTGCGAAAAATTCAGCTATAACTTTGATATATGCTGCGTTCTTTTCTTGTAATGTTCTTTTCTAGGGAACTGTTTACATGATGAATGTGATACGGGAAAGCAACAGGGCTGTACATTAGAATAAACTGAAGCGGGTGAAATTGATGTTATATTGTCCACTCTCTTGTAGCATTTTCATACCACAATATCAATTTCGACAGCCTGTTTCGGGTTTGGGTAACTGGTGTATGAAATACTCCCCCCCAATTGATAAAACCCATTACGATTCGATCGATCAAAAGCATTTGTCTATCAGATTCCTTGTTGCTCTTTCTGCCCTTTCAGGTATGATCCTTGAATGAATATTTTCACGGACGCTGAAATATAAAACATAGTCCTGTTATATATCAGAACTAACAGACATAACATTGCTGTATTGATAACAATCAATCAATCAGAACTGAGCTTTATTGTCCAAGAATTAGTCCTTATTGGCAAAGCGATAAATGCGATAACTTGTGGTAAAATCTACAGTGTTTATATAAAAATTGAATATGCATATGAAACATGTAAGTATATTATTCAAAGTTTGAAATGTAATTTTTATATTGCGATAATTCTTGGAAAATAATTGTTCTGAAAAAATTGTTCTAAAATTGTTCGTTTTCGTTAACCAGCTGACGAACGTCAACCCTCAAAAGTCGAAACTTGTGCGAGCAATGGATCAACGAGGCCTCATCTTTCAACGTGCGATTACCCATGTTAGATTCGAATATTCGAAATACCTGCCTGTGCTGGGGATGACTCAAGGGTTATGGCGAGATGACCAACCGCTGTGTCATATATCCCGATAGATGAAAAACTACCAGTATAGTTCTAACGTTCGTACGAGACAGTGGGTCTGTGGTTTTAAAATTATTGTGGGTGAATAGTTGTGATTATTGTATTGTGGTGTTGACATTTATTCAAGGTAGGAGTGGTTCTTTTGTATACCATGAGCTTTAGAGATTTTCATTCGAAGCTACTTGGTGGAAGCAATTTATAGGTATTCTATTATTACCACATTGTTTTGCTTTGCTGTATTCAAACTGAGTTAAAGCTTAAGTGGTCCATCTTACCCTGGTCTGTGTGACCTTCTGCTTGGGATCTAAGTGGTCCATCTTACCCTGGTCTGTGTAATCTACTGCTTGGGATCTAAGTGGTCCATCTTACCCTGGTCTGTGTGACCTTCTGCTTGGGATCTAAGTGGTCCATCTTACCCTGGTCTGTGTGACCTTCTGCTTGGGATCTAAGTGGTCCATCTTACCCTGGTCTGTGTGACCTTCTGCTTGGGATCTAAGTGGTCCATCTTACCCTGGTCTGTGTAATCTACTGCTTGGGATCTAAGTGGTCCATCTTACCCTGGTCTGTGTGACCTTCTGCTTGGGATCTAAGTGGTCCATCTTACCCTGGTCTGTGTGACCTTCTGCTTGGGATCTAAGTGGTCTATCTTACCCTGGTCTGTGTGACCTTCTGCTTGGGATCTAAGTGGTCCATCTTACCCTGGTCTGTGTGACCTTCTGCTTGGGATCTAAGTGGTCCATCTTACCCTGGTCTGTGTGATCTTCTGCTTGGGATCTAAGTGGTTCATCTTACCCTGGTCTGTGTGACCTTCTGCTTGGGATCTAAGTGGTCCATCTTACCCTGGTCTGTGTGACCTTCTGCTTGGGATCTAAGTGGTCCATCTTACCCTGGTCTGTGTGACCTTCTGCTTGGGATCTAAGTGGTCCATCTTACCCTGGTCTGTGTGACCTTCTGCTTGGGATCTAAGTGGTCCATCTTACCCTGCTCTGTGTGATCTTCTGCTTGGGATCTAAGTGGTTCATCTTACCCTGGTCTGTGTGACCTTCTGCTTGGGATCTAAGTGGTCCATCTTACCCTGGTCTGTGTGACCTTCTGCTTGGGATCTAAGTGGTCCATCTTACCCTGGTCTGTGTGACCTTCTGCTTGGGATCTAAGTGGTCCATCTTACCCTGGTCTGTGTGGATCTAAGTGGTCCGTCTTACACTGGTCTGTGTGACCTTCTGTTTGGGATCTAAGTGGTCTAAGCGGTGGCCTGAATTATGTTGTATATTTTCTATATTTATTGTTATCGCCATGCTTGTCTAGATAAGTTGAAATATAATGTAGGTATCTTGCTATCGAGGGTTGGCTGTTTTTATATGTATATGCATATGTATATATGTGTATATGTATATGTGAGTGTGTGTGCGCATATGAGTTTCATTCAAGTCACGTAAACCCCCCCCCCCAAAGAAAAAAAAAAAAAAAACCTGTCACAACTTTCAGAAGTGGGATAAATTCAGCGCCTTTGTGAACAATAATTTACTTACTTTTCTCAAGATCTGGTGTACGTAAAGCCCATTTATTCAAGGTTAGCTACAAAACAACATGGGTAGGCGATAAGGGTCTCACAGATCCACCAAAAATTATGAAAACATAATAGCTGTAGACCATATGAGACCTTGGCTTCCAGATGGAGGGATATCAGATTCGACAGCCAGCGAAAGCGATGGTGATGATCAGATACCAATGCCTATTGATTCGGAGAATGACTGACTTGCCTCGGGGCGAGACAATATGCAGTATGGCCGACTGTTAGATTCGAATATTCGAAATACCTGCCTGTGCTGGGGATGACTCAAGAGTTATGGCGAGATGACCAACCGCTGTGTCATATATCCCGATAGATGAAAAACTACCAGTATAGTTCTAACGTTCGTACGAGACAGTGGGTCTGTGGTTTTAAAATTATTGTGGGTGAATAGTTGTGAATATTGTATTGTGGTGTTGGCATTTATTCAAGGTAGGAGTGGTTCTTTTGTATACCATGAGCTTTAGAGATTTTCATTCGAAGCTACTTGGTGGAAGCAATTTATAGGTATTCTATTATTACCACATTGTTTTGCTTTGCTGTATTCAAACTGAGTTAAAGCTTAAGTGGTCCATCTTACCCTGGTCTGTGTGACCTTCTGCTTGGGATCTAAGTAGTCCATCTTACCCTGGTCTGTGTAATCTACTGCTTGGGATCTAAGTGGTCCATCTTACCCTGGTCTGTGTGACCTTCTGCTTGGGATCTAAGTGGTCCATCTTACCCTGGTCTGTGTGACCTCCTGCTTGGGATCTAAGTGGTCCATCTTACCCTGGTCTGTGTGACCTTCTGCTTGGGATCTAAGTGGTCCATCTTACCCTGGTCTGTGTGATCTTCTGCTTGGGATCTAAGTGGTCCATCTTACCCTGGTCTGTGTAATCTACTGCTTGGGATCTAAGTGGTCCATCTTACCCTGGTCTGTGTGACCTTCTGCTTGGGATCTAAGTGGTCCATCTTACCCTGGTCTGTGTGACCTTCTGCTTGGGATCTAAGTGGTCCATCTTACCCTGGTCTGTGTGACCTTCTGCTTGGGATCTAAGTGGTCCATCTTACCCTGGTCTGTGTGATCTTCTGCTTGGGATCTAAGTGGTTCATCTTACCCTGGTCTGTGTGACCTTCTGCTTGGGATCTAAGTGGTCCATCTTACCCTGGTCTGTGTGACCTTCTGCTTGGGATCTAAGTGGTCCATCTTACCCTGGTCTGTGTGACCTTCTGCTTGGGATCTAAGTGGTCCATCTTACCCTGGTCTGTGTGACCTTCTGCTTGGGATCTAAGTGGTCCATCTTACCCTGGTCTGTGTGATCTTCTGCTTGGGATCTAAGTGGTTCATCTTACCCTGGTCTGTGTGACCTTCTGCTTGGGATCTAAGTGGTCCATCTTACCCTGGTCTGTGTGACCTTCTGCTTGGGATCTAAGTGGTCCATCTTACCCTGGTCTGTGTGACCTTCTGCTTGGGATCTAAGTGGCCCATCTTACCCTGGTCTGTGTGGATCTAAGTGGTCCATCTTACACTGGTCTGTGTGACCTTCTGTTTGGGATCTAAGTGGTCTAAGCGGTGGCCTGAATTATGTTGTATATTTTCTATATTTATTGTTATCGCCATGCTTGTCTAGATAAGTTGAAATATAATGTAGGTATCTTGCTATCGAGGGTTGGCTGTTTTTATATGTATATGCATATGTATATATGTGTATATGTATATGTGAGTGTGTGTGCGCATATGAGTTTCATTCAAGTCACGTAAACCCCCCCCCCCAAAAAAAAAAAAAAACCTGTCACACCCAGCACGGTGGCCCGGCGAGGATTCGAACCCCGGCCTTCCGCTTCATAGGCAGATATGCTAACCACTACACTACCGAGACCACATTTATTATCATCAATAATCAATTATCATCATAACACACACTGAAGGTTAAAACTTACTTATTATAAAATAATAAGAAAGTAGGACTGTTTTATTGAGATCAGAAACACAGTAGGACTGTTTTATTAAGGTAAAAAATTTTCATTATAGTTTTCCTACAGGTTCGTAGTATGCTTTTAGCATGAGGGAGTCCTTTACTGCTTCTTTGAAGTGTTTAAAATTTTTCAATACTTTCAAATATTCCGGCTGATTGTCATATATTTCCCACTCTCATATATAACTAAATTATTTGTGAGAGTTGTGTTTGGTATTGGCATGCAAAGGTTATTACTTCGGTTGGTTTTCAAGTGAGAGTTAAATTAATACTCGAAGATTTTTTGTTATGAATCAAACAGATAATTTTCAAAATGGAAATACTGGTTATGGTAACTATTTTTTTGGATATAAACAGCAGTCTACAATGGTCCCTTGCTCTGGCCCTGCACAAGACCTTATGGCCGTCTTTTGTTGGACAAAAACAGAGTGTGATAAATTCTGGCTACAGAAACCCCAGAAAGCTATGCCATACCTAAAATGAGATTCGATGAGGGGAAAAGCAGGTGTTTCTACCGATGACTGGACCGAGTTCGTTTGACACCACTAGTTGCGTAGCAGTCAGATATTAATATTTTTTAGGGACATAATATGGTCTTCGAATCATAGTTTATTGTCAATGTGTAATCCCGGAAACTGACTAATGATTCATTTTCCACATTTAGTGTGTTCAAAGAAATATTTGATTATTCATGAATTGTCAATAGTTTCCGGGCTTCTGAGCCATGGTCCGCAGGTTTTTGAACCCAAAAACCGTGGCCCAAATCCCGGAAACTCCTAAGAATTCATCAGTTGCTGCCCGTGAAAGTCCACAGTCTTTGATGAATATTATTCAATTTGAACTGACTCGAAGGATTCACTTATACATTTCCCTAGGATATAAAGAACATTGTTTGGTAAAATTTCAAATATGTTCATCTACACCCACAGTTGATATAACCCCAAATTTTTGAATATTTCAGGTTAGTCCGATTCGGAAAATAACAAACTTTCTGAAAACATTGAATGAAATAAGTAGCACGGGAATGAATCAACGCCTCCAAAAGGCTAGCAATGTAATGAAACAACAAGGTCTCACAAGATCCGTACAAAGTAACAAAGAATACATAACTTTTTTTTTCAAACATAATAATAGTGAAAGTCACTGGCTCGTGAATGAAGATGTGGCTCAATATTGTATTATCATCAGTGTGCTAAATTGCTCAAGTGCCTTATTTGAACGTTACATTATCTTTAATTCTGCTCAAAGTGGATAACTGACGTGTTATGTCGAACAAAACATTATTATCTGCTCACGTCAAAAAATATTCACCATAATTTGCCCTAGGTTACCACCAAAGAAAGAAATTCCGATAAATACTTCTGTTGTCATGGTAACTCGAAACAAAAAACACATTCCATTTCTCATTGGCCAAAAACTGTTGGTGTGAAATTTCCACTTGTAATACCACTAGTGCTTGAGTTATTTCCAGAGATTTCTTAGAGCTCACGAATATTTTAAAATTGATTAAAGAAGTAATTGATAATTTTTTTGAAATATCCGTTTGCATAAAAATTTACAAGGATAATCCAAATAAGCATGGTATTCCGTGAAAAAATCACACCACATTGAACACGAATTAGTTGTAGTTCATGTTCAAGCTTTTCAAAAGACTTACGTCAAGATAGGCTTTGGATTACATTACAGATTCAAAAATTGAATCCTAATTGCCTTGTTCTGTTATATTTGATTCAAGTTCAGTGTGAGCTTTAAAAAAATGAACCTATTGGGTCAAGAAACTACCGAAGTTATTGATTTCACTTTCATAGAAGTATAAGCAATATTTTCAACAGGGAATATGTACCCATGTTGCGTACGTTGGTAAGAAGGCCACCACATTTCAGTAAACATGGACGACAAAAAGAGCTGCAATTTGAATCAATCGAATGTAATCACAATGAGAACTTGGACATCTGGTAAGTCTCTTAGTTCAGCAACGAGCACTCGAAATAATTATAGTAGTGATGCCGATTACAACTGCAGTAAATCTAACCCTGATTTTCTATTTATTTCAGGTCCACCCATTCCGAAAATAACGAATTCTCTGCGAAGGGGAAAACTCAAATCACTGAAAAATATCAATTGCCTAAATGCAATGAAACAACAAGGCCTCACTAGAAGCCTACTCAAAACAAGGACTCGAGAATACTTATCCTTTTTTCAAACATGACAAAAGAGTGATGTGTCAGTGGCTCGTAAATAAAGATGTGGATCAATATAGCATTTTCATTAGTCTGCTAAATTGCTCTAGTGCCGAATTTGAACGTTAGATTTTGTTATTTTCTGCTCAAAGTAGATGAATGAAATGTTTTGTTGAAAGAAATATTTTCTGCTCATGTCAAAAAAAATTTCCACTATAATTCCCTACCAGAGGTTGTCGAAACGCGAAACAAAATACGCATTCCATTTTTCGAAAACTGTTGATGTGAAATTATCGGTTATAATTGCACGAGTGCATAAAAATCACCGATAATTTTGCAAGAAAGCGTAATGTCTAAAAACTGCAAGAGTTTATTTTCATATTTTGGCGAAAGTGCCCGAGTCCGAAGTATGAGGGCTATTTTACAAAATATGAAAATAACCGATTGCAATTTGTATAAGATATCACGCTTGAATGCAAAATTATCTGGTCATTTTTATGCACGAATGTAATTCATTGGAATATTTCACGAAAAACGAAGTTCTCAAGGAAATGTTATTTTTTCTTCATTTATACTTTCCTCTATAAAGTGTATGGAGTACTCACCTAAACGCGAAATCTTTTTCTATTTTTGAGGTCTATCTAACATTTATTAGTGTTGTTTACTGACGTCTAGCGATACGGTTTCAAATGTATTGTTATGGTGACTTGATACAATGCAACTACCGTTGTGAGTTTTCGATACAATGCAATTACCGCTGTCAGTTTTCGATAATTGCATTGCTCTTATGGGACTTTTATATATGAGGGAAATGAGGGAAATATTCTGTTATAATTGCACAAGTGCATAAATATTACCGATAATTTTGAAAGAAAGCGTGATTTCTGAAAATTGCAAGTTTATTTTCGTATATTGGCGAAAGTGCCCGAGTCCGAAGGACGAGGGCTTTCTTACAAAATATGAAAATAACCGAATGCAATTTGTATAAGATATCACGCTTGAATGCAAAATTATCTGGTCATTTTTATGCACGAATGTAATTCATTGGAATATTTCACGAATACTTTCCTCTATAGATTGTATGGAGTACTCACCTAAACGCGAAATCTTTTTCTATTTTTGAAGTCTATCTGACATTTATTTGTGTTGTTTACTGACGTCTAGCGATACGGTTTCAAATGTGTTGTTATGGTGACTTGATACAATGCAATCACTGCTGTCAATTTTCGATAATTGCATTGCTCTTATGGGACTTTCATATAAGAGGGAAATGAGGGAAATATTCGGGGGTTATATCTCGAGTGCACCAAGTTTATTCGGTTAAAATGTGTGCTGCACTTCCATGATTCTCGAAATTCTGCTCAGCAAATGACTTGAGTGTATAATAATTTAATAAAATCCCGAGACCGCAGGTCGAGGGATTTTATTTTAAATTATTATACACGAAAGCATTTGCTTGACAGTAAAATTTTGAAAATCATGGAAATGCTCGCATTTTGGTCGATTGAACTTGGTGAAGGAGGGATATATGTTTAGATTATTTCCAGAAAACATGTAAACTCAGGAAACATCAAAATCTGTTTTAATTGCACAAGTGCATAAAAATTACCGATAATTTTGCAAGAAAGCGTGATTTCTCAAAATTGCAAGTTTATTTTCGTATTTTGGCGAAAGTGCCCGAGTCCGAAAGACGAGGGCTTTTTTACAAAATATGAAAATAACCGAATGCAATTTGTATAAGACATCACGCTTGAATTCGAAATTATCTGGTCATTTTTATGCACGAATGAAATTCATTAGAATATTTCACGAATAAAGAAATTCTCAAGGAAATGTTATTTTTTGTTCATTTATACTTTCCTCTATAGATTGTATGGAGTACTCACATGAACGCGAAATGTTTTTCTATTTTTGAAGTCTATCTGACATTTATTTGTGTTGTTTACTGACGTCTAGCGATACGGTTTCAAATGTGTTGTTATGGCGACTTGATACAATGCAATTACCGCTCTAAGTTTTCGATAATCGCATTGCTCTTATGGGACATTCTATATATGAGGGAAATATTCTCCATAATTCCTTTGTTCCCGAAACCCAGTCATAGGAAAAAGCGATAACACTCTTTTTCTGCCGATAATATGATTGACAAAGTGTCATTTGCATGCAGTATTGTGCTCTTTCGGCCTCCACCCACTCCAGACTTAATCAACAATGCGAAACCCAGACGCCAGCAGAAACAAAGGAGGAATGCGGCGAGCGAATAATTAGACACAAAGTAAAATTCGCCAACGTATCCCCGTCGAGTGTCAGTCGGTTTATTCTTTTACAAAGACACTCGTGGGCGAGCCGGGAAGAATCGGCGGCGAGTAGTGCTCTCGAGTTTGTGCTGACTAAGTATCGCGATGGAGCCTAAACGAGAGCACGTCGGAAAAACAAGTGCCAGACCAGCTTGAAGCGGGTAGGTGGTCACTTAGATTCCTCTAGCCATTAGTGGCAATTTGTTGTACGGCGGTTTTCCGCCAACAAAAATTCCCGATATCGATCCCACTTGCTGCTTGTAGAGAGGATGCAGCCCGGTTCCTTGGGTATAAAGAAAAAAGTGGTTGGGAAGCATCAAATAGACACGCGGTGAAGTGGATGACTTCGAAAGTAGGGAAAAATATGAATGATTGTATTTCTTCACTTTTCGGGGTGTTGGAACCAACAAAAAGCTGAAAAATTGTATAATGGATACAAGAAGTTGCAGATCATGTTCTTATATTGTATTGCTGTGAAATCAACAGTGAGGGGATATGGAAACAAAGTGGACACATGTGTGGTATATTGACTATGAATCGAAGACAATTCCATATTTGTTCATATCTTATGATGAAAAATCCTTTATCTACTCAGAAGCTATTTGGGATTTTAAATCAAGATCGCAGTGCCACATTCAAAAAAACTCCAATTGATTAGCACCACTTTGACAACTATAGGCATTCAAGGTTATGACCAACATGAATAAAAACCCTGGTGCGTTGACCAATATGCTTTTGTTTAGCCAATTCCTCTCGACCTGAAAAATCGAAGAGTAAACTTACATTTTTTGACGGTAGGTGGTGTTGAGGTGGTGATACAAATGCGATTTTCTAAGGGTACATTTTCATTGAGGCGGCAGCTCATGAGTGATTTTCGATACCGGCGGTCTCATTGGATAAACTCTTGCGGGATCATTCATTCACCAATAGAATTATCAGTATACAAAATACGTGAGGTCAAGTTCGTCTAATGAAAAGCTATTAATTTTTTTGAAATGTTTGACAGTTCGATTTGGATGCATTTGAAAGTTCCTTTAATATTCAAAATCTTGTACCTAGTTCTTGTTTTTTTTCACGTTTTTCTTGTTTGA
Source organism: Zygogramma bicolorata (assembly GCA_032362365.1). Taxonomy (NCBI): domain Eukaryota; kingdom Metazoa; phylum Arthropoda; class Insecta; order Coleoptera; family Chrysomelidae; genus Zygogramma; species Zygogramma bicolorata. The sequence goes on from JAVJAQ010001667.1 coordinate 1,603,968, forward strand.
ATTGTTTTTAAGTGTTTATCGTTGCGGTTCTTGTATTTGTTTGATTTCATAGTGATAGTTAGATTTATTATGAACCGATTCACAAAGCTCAAAATGAAACGCTCGTGTAACGTGTATCCCTCATATCATCGGCTCGTAATCACATTAAAATTGCATTTTTAAACACTATGAACAAAAAGGTACTTACCTATCTTCGGTTCCTCAGAAAGTAGAAAGATAAGATATATATACTTTCCAGTTTCACTCCCAACTATTGTTTCGGAAGATTTGAAATCACATCACAATTACTGAGTTTTTGATTTATTTTTCATCAAATTGAAAGCCAAAGGAATACCTAATAATCAGTCAAAATGTGATGACTACCTAATTTCTAGCATTTCGCGGGAAAGCAAGAAATTGTATGCAAAACATGAGACCATGGAATAAACATAACCTATAAATCTATAAATAATCGAATGGCCGTCGAGCAGACGGATAACATGGCATCACAGATGAAATTAAAGTCACGTAAGGTGCGCCTCTGCTAGCAAACTCTCGAAGGCATCTCTTCAGTTGAAATAAAATGTAGTGAGCGGATTTGTTAATATGCATATTTACACGAAAGGGAAGCCCTGTAATGTTCAAAGAACACCGCGTGAATCAAGGGACATGAGATACGAATTAACATTCACATTGAATTCTTGAAGTTTGTAAGCCTCAGGAAAAACCTCTCTCGGCAATGAGTTCTGAAGCTCAGCTGTTCTATTGAAAAAAGATCCCTGAGGAAGAGAGGTTCGACAGGTCTCCAAGTTTACAACAAAGGGGTGACAATTCTGTAATCGTCGAGTTATCCGTGTACTTTTCACCAGAGGGCGTGTCGCTAATCTTGAAATCCCAATAACAGCAATATATTCAGCTAAGGGGAGGCTGTAAGAAGGGGATGTGGAAGCTCCTTATCAGCAAGGAAAGAAGGTCAACAACTTATTTTCTAGAACCCCCACTACCGAACAACTCAGTTTTTGACTTGGACGCATTGATAAGACTCATGTATTCAGAAGTTTTTGCAAATCATCAGTTATATGTGCTTGTGCTATATGATTTTCTTATATATCAACACAAGAAACAAAAATTCAAAGAGGCATGAGCGTCGATAATATCAACGATAACTTGGCAAAAATAAGAGAATAGGAAACATCATCTGGGTGAAATTAATTGCTGGGGAAACCCAGGCATGTCTCTTCTCAAAGGGAGCCGATCTATCTTCATCAAATATTCAGATGTCAAGTGAATATTATCAGAATGTTTTTTTTTGAGGAGGTAGACACATCCTGAAATCAACTTTTTGAATTTTCTCCTCCCTGGAAATGAAAAAAACTAAAAGCTTTGAGTTCTTTAAGTTGTCAAAAGATGTGTTCATGAGACAAATCGATATATTTGCCAATAAGTAACCGCAATATAATGAAAACTTATTGACCAAATTGCACAAATGAGACGCCATTTGAAAGAGAATTAAATGTCCTTTCAAAAGAGGTATCACTCGAGCCCTTGTTCTATTTGAAAAAGTAAGGGTTGGTCCCCCCCTCCTCAAAATTATTAGCAAACACCGGTTTTGGTTTCAGGCGGAAAAAGATGAAAATTTTGCTATCTTCTCTTTTTCTCTTAATGCTGGTGAAGTAGCCGCCGCAATATTTTGTGATATTTCAAAGGCGTTTGATTGCGACAACCTCGAAATTTTACTAAAAAAACTTCATCGATATGGATGTAGAGGTGTGACGAACACTTGTGTTGAATCGTACCTTTCAGGGCGGAGTCAAATGGTGAGGACAACGGAACTTTCGGAGAACAGGGCCATTGAATCTGGTGTACCACAGTGTTGTGTGTTGGGTCCTGTTCTGTTTTTGTTATATATAAATGACTTATCTATAATCGACATATCTGGTAGTTTCACTCTATTTGGGGATGATACAACGATATTGTGGGAGGAAAAGAACTCAGTGGAGCTAAATAAGATAATATCATCCGACTTGGAGAAGGTGAAAAGTTGGTGCGATGCCAATTTATTATTTTTGAATGCATCGAAAACGAATATAATATCATTCATATGTTTGCTTGAAGAAATTCTTATAGACTCTGCCATATTGCAAAATAAATTACACACAAAATTTCTCGGTGTATTCATTGAAAATAGGCTGAAATTTGACGAACACCTTAAACAACTTAAAAGTAATATTTCCTCCGGGTGTTATGCAGTGGGAGTGGTTTCCAATGAGTTGGGTTTCCATATCGCACAAAACCGTTTACCATGTTCTTATCGAATCTCAGCTACGATATGGAATACCGTTTTGGGGAGCATGCAAATTATTCCTCCTCTCTTCTGTGTTGATATTCCAGAAGAGGGCACTAAGGTGTCTTTGTGGAGTCAAACCCAGAGTATCATGCAGAAATTCGTTCACTTCCAATAAAATTTTGACAGTCATCGCACTTTTTATCCTTGAGACGGTTCGCCTTATCTATAAACATAAATCGAAGTCCAACTTTGTTTCTACTCCATATGCTACTCGTAATAGTATTTATACCTTTAGACTTCCCATCCCGACTTCGAATCTAATGAGAGACTCTATATACTATAACGGCGGTGAATTGTTCAATCATTTACCATTAGAAATGAAATCTGCAACTTCCATTTCAAAAAGGCGGGAAAACATCTACTTGTTGATAGACCCTATTATAGTTTGAATATTTTAGCGAATCTTTTCAAGAATAATTCAACAATTTATTATTAATGACTGTTATTTTACATTATAGTGTTTTATATATACATTCTTAATACTTTTTTATATCTACATTTGTATTTCTTTGTCAATGAACTGTAAATCTTCAGACAATGAAGTATATTCTGATTCGATTAGAGGATTAAAGTTGCAGTGTTGAAGATCGTATCAAAAAACCTCCCCCTTGACCAATGTAATTAATTACATGTACGACCGATGTTTTTGTACGAACATGAAATCAGATATTTCGTCTGTTTCGTTCTGAAGGGTAACCCGTGTATATGCGAAATCCATAAAATCATCGCCGACTCGGGAAGAACTCCCTGGGGTGCCTATGCACTTCGAACCGTACTATTCGACTGGAGCCCGGAGCCAAAGCTGGCAAGTGGCCACTCTGTTCACGAAACTCGAGCGAGGCCAATTCGATCACCTCGGAATCGTTGAGCGCTTGATTTATTTATTTTGTGTTGCTTTCTTGCAGCGAATCGATTCCTTAAAAATTTTATTATTTTCGGTTTGGTTTATAGCCAGATTATGGCCTGTGATAAACAAGTGTTCGGCCGAGGAATACATGGAAGCCTTAAATAAGAAAACGCTCCTGTTGCCACAGCTATAAACTAAATATGTTTCCATGAAAGTTTCAGGACGGCGTTTCGTTGTTTATGGCCGGGAGTTTCTGCTATTGGTTTATTCTCTTTTTGTGGTGGTTTGATGTGAAGATTCGTTTTCAATGATTGATTGCGTGCGAGTGTTTGGAATATTTTCGTTAGGATTGAAATCTGGAAAGAGAATACTGAAAACGTAAGAAGTACTTTCAAAACGACACGACATCGTCAAAGAGAGTTCACTCTTGAAAATTGGTGATCCAGGAAAAAATCATAAAAAGTTGACAATCTTGCAAGACCGGTTTCGAGCTTTTCGTCCCGTCATAATTGCAAAGTGGGTCGCATTCAACAGCTATCAAGTTTTCCATTTCCCATTATTCAAAATGAAAGTTCACATTCATATCATTACTCTATGAAGGTTGAAGTGGACTAGAAGCAAGTGAGCCCATCACCACACCATCTATCAACAAGATCTGAAAACACACCCAACAAAAATGCTACAACTGCATGGCCAAGTGGAAAACAACACGAAAGCGTCGGAGAGCTCAGTTTGAGCTGATGAACCTTCAACAGATTGAAAAATTCGAACGGAACACCAAAGTCAGTCTTCAGATTGATGAGCATGCATCTGTCATGAAACAACTACGTCCCTGGCTGATTCCACGAAAGCCGTTGAATTTCATCCGACGGGTTCCAGCGAGGGTTTTCACCAAAGAAATTCTCGTCATGTAATAGGTCGACTGGATGTGTTTCTGATTTATTATCCATCCCAATAATCGAAAATCAATTCGAGAATTTGTATTGACAAACAAGTATGTGGGAATTTTGTTCCTGAAGAATTCGAACTGGCATCTATCGTTGTTGTAGTGGTTGTTCACAAACAGATTTTAGTCTATCACCTTATTGTGTAGCTATGCGAGACTTTCAATGTCTAACTGTGAAATTACTATCATCCACTTCCCACCTGAAATGATTTGTCAATCATGAATGATTGATTTCTGAGGGTGCAGCTTCGTTCAAGAATGATATCCAAGTGAACAAAGTCAGGAATGTTCTGCACACCCATTATATTCGATTTTCTGCCTAGCAAATAGCTTGGGTCTATTGATATTTGATGAAATCTCAAAACAAAAGTGAGTGTTATTTTCATTCGAACTATCACAGACAAAAGCTTTTCTGTAGCTGCAAAATTTTGAAAATAGTTTTTTGATTAATCCAGCAACTTCTCGGGGTGGATTAAAAATCTGTCCTTCTTCACTTGTATGAATTCCAATATTGATTCTCATTATTCCAGATTGTAGTAGGTTAACCACCCAAGAAAAACTAGGAAGAAAGAATTCATCAACCACAAAAAATAACTTAACAATATTAAGAGCTATTTAGTATTATACACTTGTTCGTCTAATTTTTTTTCTTGTCCCCTGCACTTGCCAATGCGGGTAAAATGTTGGTAAGTAGATGTGAGTGATGGTTGATTGTGAAGGTGAAAAGAGGTAAATGAGGGATCACAGTTTCGCTTATTATGAGCTGAAATCAATGGAATGGTTCCAAATGTCACTTTTTTTGTCATTTTCAATATTCTTTCAATATAATCATAATGATGTACTATACACTTATTTCGTTTCAAAACATTGAACCAATATTGCCATTTTTCGTATGTTCAATATATATTATTCAAAATATGAGTCTCATGTTTTCGTAATATTGAACCAATGTACAAAATATATGTGAGACTGACCTCGTTGGGACGACATGGACACAGTCAATATGATGGCTGCTACTATATATTCGACAAGTAACAACCTAGTCGATTTCGATTGGGTAGTAGTAGTGAATGGCATTCCTGGTGTTTTCACACCAAACGCCATCATTTCAGCTGGAATCTTTCATCGAACAGGCATTGTCAACTAAATCTGACCTAACCTAACCTACTGGATTTCGATAGTAGTAGTAAATTTCATTCCTGGTATTTTCACACCAAACGCCATTGTTTCAGCTGAAGTTTTTCATCGAATAGGCATTGTAACCTAACCTAACCTAACCAAACATAACCTTACACTCACCTTACGAGCAGCATGATTAAGTGTGGACCCTTCAACCATAAAACATTCAGGGCAATTACTCCCCAATACGACAGAGATAGATTCTAGTGGAAAAAATATCTGCCCCAGGGTTATCAAACCCATGACGTTTCGGTCATAAACTGGAAACAAAAACAACTACCTGTGCCAAGTCAATTTTGGTATGAATGCTACTTCTCGTACGAAATAATAATAATAATATCATTATTCGTACTGAGAAACACATGGTTTATAGACATGTCATAACAAAATGGCACTATTGAAATCAGGCTACAAGATTAACATCGAAATACACATACATATTAGTCAACTGGTAACGTATTATTCATGTGGCCACTTCAAAGGCATTACTATTCATTTCGACAATTCCATAAAACTCATTGATGTCATACAGAAGATGTTCAGTTATGAAAAACCTCAGCAAGTACTCAAATTTTTCAAATGACGAATTATGAACATCTAGCGGCAGAGTATTGTATAGCTTAAGGCCAATGTTGTCTGGCCTCTTTAGTATATTTTCTTGCATACCAAGGTCTGATTCATTTCCAGTGTCACGATGGTGAATATCTGTACGAGAGGTATAATTTTTTATAATTAGTCGAATATGTAGTAGGTTTTCATGAACAATAACTGAATACAGTGTCATTAATTCGCGATTTTTGAATATTGGACGCCAAGTTTCATCAAACCTGGCATAATTTATACTTCTCACAACAGATATCTGCAGGATGAACACTTTTTTAAGATGGGAATTTGATGCACTCCCCAGGATATCATTCCATATCTCAGAACAGAGTGAAATGGAGAATGGTATGTAGTGAAAGCTGCGTTCTGGTTCGCAGATCTTTTAATATATTAATTCTAATTGCGAACGTTGACCTACTCAGCCTAGTATATATATATATATATATATATATATATATATATATATATATATATATATATATATATGAACTGTTCTGTTCTGTTCGTTTTCGTTAACCAGCTGACGAACGTCAACCCTCAGAAGTCGAAACTTGTGCGAGCAATGGATCAACGAGGCCTTACCTCTTAACGTGCGATTACCCAGCACGGTGGCCCGGCGAGGATTCGAACCCCGGCCTTCCGCTTGATAGGCAGATATGCTAACCACTACACTACCGAGACCACAATATATATATATATATATATATATATATATAATATATATATATATATATATATATATGTATGTATATATATATATATATGTATATATATATATATATATATATATATATATATATATATATATATATATATATATATGACAATGATCGAGGAAAAAATGGTTGATTACCAAGATCAATATAATTTAATAACAATAGGGTGAATTCATACTCATCTCACGCAAAGAACATTTCTTTCAAGCGTGGATCTCCACAATCATTGTTCTTATCTTATACTGATGCCCGAAGCTGTTGCAATAGTATGCTCGCCAAAATATAATGAAACTGGTTAATTTACATTAACCTCAACCCATGGTTTACAATTCATTGCACTGTCGAAAGAGTGGATTTCGTCCACATCCCACAGATTCAGCACTTTTTAAAGTTGCTGAACACGCCCGAATTGAGAACAGTGCACCATCAGAGGTTTTGGATTTAACGCCTGACAATTTTGTAGTATATATTTGCAATAAATAGTAATTAGTTTATTTGTTGCGAATGAAGATCGTGCTTTGTATAGGATATTATTCAAAACATTTCAAAGAGTTTTGAGTTCATCCAATTCTCTGCTCAAGGTTGCTTCATCATACATGGTTATTTTAATATCAGAAGAATTCGTGAAGGGTGGTAGATCATTTATGTGTACAAGAAGGAGGAGTGGTCCTAATATGGAGCCCTAGGGAACTCGTCTTATTAATTCCATTTCTCGACTACGAGATTCTCTGCATTCCACCACTTGAATTCCCCCGTTCAGGTATGATTCTATCATCTTCTGGCACACTTCTCTCATACCCTTGAAGTATAGTTTATCGATGAGGATTTTATGATTCACACAATCAAACGCCGAAGTGAGTAGATTGAATACAACAATATATTTTTTTTTATTCAAATGCGTCTTTTATGTCATTTGTAAGAGAGTTGATTGCGTCTGAAGCCGGTTTGATGTGGCCTCAAAATATCATTGACTTTTAGAAATTAAACAAGTTGTGTGAAAATGGCATATTCGATTATATTCCAGAAAGATGTTAAGATGGAGATTTGTTGAAAGTTTTTAGCTTATGAGCAATCACCTTTTCTGTGAATGGAAAGAACTACCAATTTTCAACTCTAGTGGAAAATAACCCTTACCAGAGGTATAAGTGCACAGCTTTTGATAACCATCATTTTTACAGCTTCCATATCCATTCCATTATTTTTCAACCTGTTCCAAATAATTCTAATATATGTTATGGTCGGAAGAACGTAGATTCATTTATATAACAAATTAATCTACGTTCTTCCGTTCTTTTCAAATATGTTTATCGAATCTGATCTGCAGTTAGGTTCCCAGGATCGTTTGACAAAAGTGGGAATCTTATGCCAATCGATTCGAAAACACACCTGTGCTATCAAGTAACCAGATGCTGTCTGAATGCATCCCATTCCGGAAACGGATAAATGAAGGAGTGAAGACTCGTTAAGTCCGTTTTCGAGGAATGCATTCAAATAAGTGCAAAGCAATGTGAGATCGCATTCGAATGGCTGAAGATTGAAATCATCCGCATCCGTCGGACTTTACTGCCGATTTCGCATTCATGAGGAGGGATTCGGTTCATTTTATCCATTCTATTATGCATTCCATCTAATCACGGCGTAATGCGGCGAACATCGATAGTGAAGTTTACGATCACACCAATGGGATCTACTTTTTACAAAGGAACCCATAAAATGGTTGTACAGGGCGTTTCATTATTCGACGCAAGAACGTGTCCTGCAAGACAATCGCCAAATAAATGGAAGAATGGGGTTATGAAGTTCATTTTTCTATATTTTTAACTTCTTATCAAAAATATTTATACATCCAATGTTTGGACATACTGGTATATTTTCCATGACACGAAACTGTGACACTAAGACAGAACTGAGTGACTATTTGATCAATTGGCCAATTTTCTATATATGTTCGGAGATTAAATGAAAAAAAATGAAAAATAATGCTTTTTTCTAGGCGACTACAGTTGATCTATTTCTAAAAGCCTTAAAGCCTGTAAATTTTATGTCGGGGTGAATATTGCTAAGGTAATTGAGGAAAGTGTGAAGGCTTTCGGATCCATGATCCAGATAGCAAATAAATCAACGAACAACGCTATTCCTTTCTCAGATGTCCATATCACGAAATCCAACAATTACTTCACTCATATCTACCGAAAATCTACGCACAACAGATATCTCAATGCCAACTCCCACCATCCTCATACTCACAGATGACCACTTCTTCTGTGAAGAATCCCACACTAACACCTGTTGTATGTAATCCAATGCCCTTCGTGGTATTAGCCAGAGAAGTAGTTGTTTTCTAATAGGTGTTAGTCCGTCAACCTACAGTGTAGGTGGGTTGAAGCTGGCCTGAACAAATGATGAAGTGAGCCGAATTCTGACAAAACACGACATCAAGACAGTTTTCACAGCAAACAATCAAATATCCTGTCTCCTGCGCTCACCTGAAGATATAATACACAACGAATCACGACTGCCCGAGAACATACATAGGACAGACGAACCGACGAGTATCGATCAGGTCCTACGAGCACGAACTATCTGTACGTAATTCGGACATGACCTCGACTCTCTTCAAACATAACCACGAAACCGGACACAAAATTGACTCCAACAACACGAAGACAATTACCACAGTAAAACACCCCACTCCAGAATAATTCGCAAAGCAATAGAAATTGGAAAACGCCCTCAATGCCTCAACAAACGAGACGACTCACAAAGGCTTCCCAATTCCTGGAAACCATTACTTTCCCATCGAACAAATCCCTCAATTAATCATTCTCAAACCAATCCTACATGGGGTACGACCGCTGCTTCAACAACGTCGGACTCTCTTATAGCCAAAAATACCATCCCTCTATCCACAAAACCACATTCTTCACTTTGTCAAGATGAGAGCTGGGGGTTAAGGCACCAAGTCGCGAAAAAGTATATACAAGAGTGTCAAAATTTCAATTCGATTAAATAATCTGTATATTACCATGATATTCGACTAGGAGGGTTCTTCGGGTAGAAAAATCGATATCTGCTTTCATTATCATTGTAAAGATTAGAGGGCACCACCTGCGGTACCTCGCAAAGAAATAACTTTTTTGAGCCTCCACTGTTAAATAAAGGGACCAACGTTTTTTGCCATAAAAAAGTACACTTGAGTTAATTTGAGCAGCCGTTTTTGGTAGTTTCGTTTTGCTTCCATATATATGTATAGAGTGTTGATTATGAATATTCATTCGTTAGCACCATAACTCCATAGTGATTGATTATTCATTACTTTGTGAGAAGAAATGAATATATTTTACTTAATTGATGAATGTGTCCTCTTTTCGTAATATTAATTTTCAGCTTCTTCATAATTTATTGGAAGATCAAGACTCAAGACAAATATAAAATTTCTTGTATTTTTGTGATAGGCAAATTGAAATATATGAGAAGTTGCTGACCAAAACTAAGTGTAGATATCACAATGAACATTTGTTTTTTTCAGATCGTGGTAAGTTACTAACCCAAAAAAAATACGAAGTAAACGAAAATGAACTCCCATCAGGAGACACAATACTTATGATAGAAAACCATCGTATTCAGCGATACGAGACCGCGAGTGCTGAGTAGATAGTAATCGCGGAGGAGGATGTAATGTCAGCAGACCTCATTAGTGGTTGCTAACCCTGTCGCTGCCTTTCCTGCTTTCCATAGTTTCTGCTGTGTATTCCTGTTGGGTGCCGCGCGACCTTTCAGAAATGTCGCCGAATTATTTCACTGTCTATTTCGGTATAAGAGCGGTGGATCTAATTCTGTACGCGATGTGAAGGATGCAATTGTGACGTGAGCATAGCTTTGCCAAGGCTATGGCATACAATAAAATTATGATGGGGAAAGCAGATATGGAATGAAGCTAACCAATAGCGATCATCTCAGATTAGAAATAAATCCGAAAAAATAGTAAAATTGAATTGAAAGAACATATGAATCAAACACAACGAAATTTGATAAATATCCTATTGAGGTTCTAATTGATCGGCATATATTTATATGTCGATCATCCCTGTTTGTGTCTGTTATATTATATTTGTAAACTTTTATCATCTCATTTATACATGAACAATGTGTGACTGTTTTTCATTTCAGTTTGTTATTATATTTGAAAACTTTCATCATTTTACATACACTTAGTCGATGTGTGACTGTTTTTCATTTTGAATTGTTAACTGAATCCATTAGGAGACATGACTTATCGTTTTCATATTCATTGTTTTCATGTAACTGGATATTATTATTTCCTTTCAAGCAAGCAGCTTCGTAAGATGTACTGTTCTTTTTTTCACCGTTTCACTTAGACTTGCCGAACAGCTAAGTTATCTTGCAGTTTCGATTACTTATCACTATAGTGTAATTCATGAAATGTAATGGAACTATGAATAAACTATCGATCTAATACTAGATGATTATTCAATAAATAAAAATGCAATATTCTGTGAGGATGTTATCTGGAATGCTCGTTATATCTTAGCTTTGGATGAGGTACATACTCCAAGATGCTGAGTGGTTTCGGTTCGAAATAAAACAAAAGGTATTTATTTGTTTTATTACTTTAATAATCTTTTTTTCGATGAGGAATCTCCTCCATAATGGTTTCACACTTATTCAGTTACACCCTGTATTTATTTGATAATGAATAGGTTTGAATCTGGACATTGCAAAACTGTTCCTAGAAGTCAATTACCCTAAAACCAAAATGATATTTTAGCACTCGACGCGCGTTTCGCTACCAAGGTTAGCAGCATCTTCAAGAGAAGAAAGTTGATACTGGACATTGCAGTTAGCAATGGACATTGGAGTTAGCAATCAGCTCTCCAGTTGCGTTGACACGTGCATGCTGAACATGTCAAATTTGCCACTGAGAAAATCAGAGTGCTCATATTGCTATTAGAAATTTTGGAACATGTGAAATTTTCAGTGTCCACCCAAAAATTTATTTTTTGAATTACTTTTCAAAAAATTATTCAGTTGAACATGGATTTGCATCAGGTATCGACCAGTTCAATTCAATAATTGAAAACTTTTCCCAAGTTCCGATTTGAACGAAACATGATTCGAACAATTTAAAAACACAAAAGTATTTAGTTTTGAGGATTCACACCACAATATGCAATATCCTGAAATTGAACGGAAAGTTATTACTCAAATTGTGAATCTGTACTGAAATATTGATGAAAACACTTCTCTAGGGGATGACTGATTAGAATATTGCATGAATCAGTAACCAGAATGCAGTGAGGGGCCTAAACTTAGGATCTGATTTCGATTTTTCATTTTCGATTCTTACCGAGTTCATCATTCTCTGAAATTATTATAATCTATTCAAAATCATCTCCATTCGATTTTTGATCATTCACAATCCTCTACCTTATTACTAACATTCTTGTTTGAATTATTTGGACAAAACTCAGTTTGATCTATTTCGGTCATATTTGGTGTATTTCTTTTTTATTCTTTCCCCTTTTCTATTTTTGAATTTTGGAAGTATATTTTCTGGCGTTTTTCATCAAACCAATGGAGAAAAGAGAAAGTCAAAATATCTCCCGGACAAATTGGAGCGGAAAAGAAACAAACACATTTTTTGGAGAAGTGTGTAACATATTCAATCGAATTTCCAATCGATTCTTTCAGAAAAACGAAAGGTAAAACTTTGTCAAACAGTTACTTGATTTGCAAACAGAGAAGTTTGAGGTAGTTTTTTCAGAACGAAACAAACTTGTCTGAGCTTCTGAAAATGAGTGGAATTTCATTACAAACTACCCTCTACTTTTTTCTTTTGTGCAGAAATGACCAAGGGCTGCTATATATTTCATTCAGATTTTTTGTGCTTGGTATTCAAATTGAGCAAGCAAAAATTACTACGATGGAGTACAACGCCCATCGCGATATATTGGCAGCGTAGTTTCTTTTTATTTCTAAATGCCACTTTTTATGGAAGTTTTGTATGTATCTTTTATTAATTTATTCGTCTCATTAAAGATGATCTGTTCGGATTAGTCCATTCTTAGTCAACTTTCGTATGAGCAGACAGGCAAATATATTGGAGGTACACACATATATTAGAGCTTCGAAAATCGTAATGATTGCATTAAAAAATCCAATGCTAGACAGCTGTTTCGACCTCCATGAGTCTCATCAGTGTCATAATGCAGGACTTGCGAACCAAAACATATCGAACTGTCTACACCATAGGAAGTATTATTCTTAATCTGGCGTAGATTTTGATTCTGCCACTGAGTTTTACATCATTTAAATCGGAGTGATATAAATATCGTAATATAAAATGGAAATTTTTTCACCGACAGAATCCATCAGAACCCAATATGATTTCAGAAAGTGTATAATTTTTACCGTAGGAGTTGAAATAATCTATGGTGAATTCTATTGGCTTCAGATTAGCCACTCAAATATTGTTTAGCTGAGTTCCTGATTTTGAGACCGCTAGGTTGGCAGCACATGTAATGATTTATTTCCTTATTTTGGTTGAAAAATATGATTGGAAATAGTTAAAGTGCATACCAATTCCTTTTGAGACAAAACTCATGCATTTGCAACTCTAGAAGAAACCAGTAAATGTACCATGAAAGTCAATGAACACACGGAACTCTTCAAATTTAATCTCATTACATCACGGAATTTTGCTTCAATACCATGCAACCGAGATATCTGATTAAGATTATATGATTATGGTCAATTTTCGAGTTATCGTCTTGGAAACGACCAGTAATCCATTTGCTAATAATAACAACTATAAGTTCGATAGAGAAGTTTCCCGTCAGCACTCATATGAATCTAAATTATATGTTTTTTGAAAAGACTTGAAGCAAAAATGAATATAGAACACATGAACATTGCAATGGATGCACTTCAAAAACAGCTCCAAGATCTTTCATTTGCTTAACCCATTCTCCTCAAAATTAAGTTGATAATAAAATTACCCTTATTGGAATTTGAATTTCAAAGCAGTAAATCATTCCACGAAATACATTTGTCCCAATAAAGAGCCCGAATTACTTTCATGGGACTGAATCAACAGGAACATAAAACTTTTATAAACAACCGCAGATGCTGGCAGCAAATTTTTTATTCCGCCAAAGTGCTGCAATTAAATGAAACATGGAAACGTACTTTCGGTGGGTTCTCTTCGGAATAAAAGTTGCCATATAACGGCGGAGATTTTTGATGTTTTCATTAGCAAGTGACAAATGAAAGTTCTCTGCTAGGTGCGCTGGGAATATTGAGGAAGACCCACTTGTTTTTGCTGATCAAAGGAACGTTCCATCAAAAAAAAAACATGAGCTTTCAGCTCAGAATGAGAGCAGTCAACCAAATAAATGGAACATAATTCGAACGTCCGAACGTGAACAACAAATTGTGTACTTGTTTGAACGTCATCATTCCATGGATATAGTAATTTTCCTAACAAGTGCGGAAAGTGATTCTTTCCCGCACGCGACTGCCGTTAACCCGAACGACGCGAAGCGGAGTACGGGAAAGCAGTCGAGTGCGGGAAAGACACTTTCCGCATGAGTTAGGAACAATACTTTTTCTACAAGCGTAGGAAACAAATTCATTTTTTCAATTATTTATTCATGCAAATGGAAACAACCAACAAGAGTAACATTTTCTATCCACTAATTATTCGTAATATTTATTGTAAATATACAATTTGATGCATTATGTAAATTTATAGCGGAAGCCAGCATATTGTTTGAAGATGCCTGATTTCCTGAAGAAGAAGGTAACTCGGGCAATACATTATCGAAAGAAATCGAATGTGCAGGCACAGGCATCAAATCGTCGCCGATCGATATACACGTGGATGGTTCTAAAATGCACCCGGAAGACGATGTAGTGTTCAAATTGAGAATTTTGTTGGACATTTCTTTTTTTCGATTGGTGGAGTTTTCTAAATACCCCTCTTCAACTGAAGTCGATTTCCATCCTCCTAGGCGTTTGATATTAGTTATACCCACACCACAGTCAGCAAGTAAAGTGGCTGAGGAACGCCTGAAGCTGTGACCTGTGTAAAGCTCTGGATTTTGAAGGTGCAGATATACTGCTATTTCGGAGGATATCTTCCCTATGGTATTGATTCCTACACATTGCACAGTACATTTTCCACTTTTGTAATACAAGAATAAACGACGATGAGGAGTCTCTTTTGGACGTAAATGTACATAATTTCTGTATACGTTCAAAAAATAACCATCATTTGCTTCTTCAGATATCACGAAGGATCTAGAGGAATGATTTTTGGAATCCTTGATATTAACAATTATCAGGTTTTTTTTTGTCGTCTATGTCGTCAATGGTGAGTTTTGTCAGCTCTTCTCGTCTGCAAGCACCAGCTAATCCAAAAATTGCTACTAACTTAATCATGAGGTGTATTTCATCGGGTGCTTCAGTCATATATTTTGAAACGTCTTCTTGAGTGAAGATTTTGGCCTTTTTCGGTCGAAAACCGACATTCTGTCTTTTAATGAATGCAATTATTTTGTAAAATTTGCTAATATCAAAATTTTGCTTTACTTTGAATACACTCTTTAACATTGAATATCTTGCCCATAAAGTGTTCGGCTTCCATATTTTAGACATTTCTAGAAAATAAGCCAAGAATACTTCTTCTTCATTTGGTGTTTTCACTTTTTTATTGTTGCACCATTCAATAAAACTCGTGTATTGCTTCTCATACCTTTGTTTAGATTTCGTTGGCAATCACTCTGTTCGCCTCTGTAGCTGCTTGCACGATCTCTTGTGGAAGTTCTTTATCAAATGAATAATCAATCCATTGTGGCAATTTCACTGAACCGAAAATGTAATATAAGTAACGCTTTGTCTGTCACTCTGACAATTACAAACAAATTTGTGTATTGATCGGCATGACATCAATTGTTACCTACTCGTTATCAGATCGATCAAAGCCTATATATAGGGTGATTTTCATAACAATACAATTTTATTTATCAATATTTGTTCATTTTTTCGATGAATAGTGCAAAATTATGGATGATTTTGAACAAACTCACTCAGTATTGCAACAAAAAAGCTTGAACTTTCATATTTTGTCACCCACCACTTATATTTTACGAGGATATCATATAAATGTTTTTCCCGCACTAGTGTGGGAAAATGACACTTTCCCAACTGAATTGCGTGCGGGTGGAGGGTGAATCACGCACGCTTGTAGGAAAAATATTTTTCCGTAGTTTTCTGGGTTTATAACCTTCCACAATCTGGATGCCCGGAATTGAACTGACATTGAATAGCTAACGAGAAACACAAAAAACACCAAAAATTCACAATATATTGCTAACTTGACAGGATTGTCGAGAAGGAGATGCACTACATTCTCCAACTGTTCTGGAACCGTTTCTGAAGAATGATCAGTGGGTACTGACTGATTTACTGATGCTGAGGTTGCAAGCTTGCTCCGAACACTGTACTGACGTGGAATGCTTAGCACGCATCCGTGCATGTCAGCGAATTTGGAGATTGTTTTATATTCCTATATCCTGTAATCGTATCAATTTGATGTCTATGAATTTGGAGTATTGAAATATGGAATTGTAAATACAGAGTGTTTCTGTTTTAGAATATTGAAGTTGAGGTTGGAACATCTCTCAATTCATATATTTGTTTGAATGGATTTGAATAAATTAATAACAACTTCCAATATTTGACAATATGCATATATATATATATATATATATATATATATATATATATATATATATATATATATATATAGGACGACTGCAACCCCAAAAGTTTCACTACACATATATATATATATATATATATATATATATATATATATATATATATATATATATATATATATATATATATATATATATATATATATGCGAAATTGGTATTCTGGAAGTTTATCCGTTGGTCTGTCGGTATTGGCTTTCAACGTTTCGCCAAAGTCTCAGTTGGTATTTTCAAGGATGTTACTGCTTCTACTTGGTGCTACCAACTGTTGTTTGAAAAACTTTTGCCAGTTTTTCAATGATTTCTCGGTCGTAAATTGTAGCCGATATGATCCGCTCCCTCAGCCGTCGGATTGGTTATGGTTGTCGGACCTTTGGCTAATGACTGTTCAGGTAGTAATAACGGTCGGTCTGGTTTGTGGTGACCTGCATCCACCGAAGGACCATTTCCTGAACTGTTTTTCTTTTTGTTGATGAGGGCCCTCCAGACATTTGGAATATTTTGAGAGTCGTTTTCTTTTGTTTATTTCTCCATGATTTTTCTATCTCGATGGCTTTCCTAATTTGGCGTGTTCTGAAATGGTTCACCTGCGCTATTTGCTTTGCTGCCTCAAAATTTATTTTGTGACCTGGCTGGTGGTGGTGTTGAAAGAGGGCGGAAGATGTTTGTTTTGTCCTTATGCTATTTTTGTGTTCCTGCACTCTAGCTGACATTCTCCTATTCGTCTGGCCGATATATTGCTCATCACAGACCCCGCATGTGATGCTATATACTCCTTGGTTTTCGAACGACAGTTGCTAGCACCAAGTAGGAGCAGTAACATTCTTGGAAATGCCAACTGAGATGTTGGCGAAACGTCGAAAGCCAATATCGACAAACCAACGGATGAACTCCCAGAATACCAATTTCGCATACTCAAGCATCCGTGAAAACCTTTAGTATAACACATTATATATATATATATATATATATATATATATATATATATATATATATATATATATATATATATATACACATGAAATTTTGTTCTTCAGGAGGGGCAGCCATCCATATCAAGCGAACTCATAGATATGCATTCTTCACCATCTAAGAGTTCGCTTGATATAATTCGCGGATGGCTGCCCCTCCTGAAGGACAAATTGTTATGTCAGATGTGAAATATTTGACAAATGTCAAGTACGAAGATTGTCAACAAGAGATAATTGCATTTGAACAGGTATTTGCATGTAAGTTTTGATTGCGTGGATTGTTTTTCAAGGTATTCGAGCAACCAGGAACATGAAACCTCACAAAATCAATCGAATTATATATATTTATATAAGCATACCACTATCTACCGAGCGTCCGTACATTAACAAATTACTATCTTCCAAGCGTCCGGCTCCAACAGAGCGTCCATATATGGACGCTCTGAAGAAACTGTGTAGAATCTGAACTCAGAGCACCAGAGTAGTTCACATATTTGAAAATTCGTTGGACGCCTTCTTGATAGTTGTGCAAATTTTTCGAATACTTTTGTATATTATTAGTTCATCAGGTTTGCCGCCAGCGACGCAAGGTGCATTTCTGAATATTCATTGAAAGGTATATATTACTTTCGGACCGTCGATTTCCAAGCGTCTTTCAATTTCTGAAGAAGAGGCAACGCAGAAAAGTGCAGTATTTGTTGACGAACATTCGTTGAGTGAAGAGTGAGTGATATTTGATAAACCGATTTCAGGTTTTCGCGGGAAACCACACCATTCCTAGCTTCTTCAAAGGCTAGCCACTCGCGCCAGCAAAACGTCAGGAAGAAATTCCAAAAAACGACGACCTCCAAACCCGAACAAAAGTAGTGATACAGATGGCTTTTCCTTTAAGGATATCATGCCAGAGTGGTGATAGGATGTCGTGTGTGTCCAATATCCTTTACAACTATTTGGTTTGAACCTCACAACAGGGAGAACAAAAAATTAATTTCAATTCGTTATTTACAACCTCTATGGATTGTGTAATAGATCATTCATCAACTAGCCCCCATGAATTGAATGAATCGAAATAATTCATAATCGGTATTTTTGATACATGGTGGTAAAAAAAAATTGGTTTGAAAACCATTTGTTTTTCATTCCGGATACGCGATGTAATGTCATATACAGGGTGGCTCATCGAAAATATATCGCAAGGCATTAGAGGCTGGAAAATTAATTTCGATAAAATCCGAATACACGTCAGAAGGACAATTCTTGACAAAAAATTAAAAATTTTATTTGATTCAACTCAAAAATATACCGTATTAGTTAAGTGAATGTGCACACTGTTGAACGCTTATCTTTGGATCTTTCGGAGTGCTGTGAACTTTGGTTTCATATGCTCAAAAAAAACTAAAAGACTCAAGTCGGGCGACCAAGAGGGCCACTCAGTTGCACCCCTTCGTTTACCCAGGGACCTGGAAACGTGCCATTCGAGTAATTGCGTACATTCAGCAAGTAATGGGGGGAGCTCCGTTTTGTGGAAAAATATTTCTTGTGCATCACATGCAGGGTCATTCTCTATGATATTTGTCATTCTATATGATATTTGTGATTGCGTACATTCAGCAAGTAATGGGGGAGAGCTCCATTTTGTGAAAAAATATTTCTTGTGCATCACATGCAGGATCATTCTCTATGACATTTGTTATAAATGAGTCGATGGCAATTTGTAGTGAATCCAGATACAGGACACACGATGAAAATTACCTGTTATTGAATAATACCAAGCTAGGTAGGGTCCCATCAGAAAAACAGGGAGTTCTGCCAATAATCTCAAGCCCTATGAATGTTGTCTTATTAACTCAGGTGGTCAGTCAGTATACTCAATAACGATCGGAAATTCTGAATCGATTGAAACGTCGCGTCGTGCTGATACTAACAACTCAGACAATGGAAGTCTGCGATAACAGTAGCAAATTTACATCACTCTAAAAATTTAAAAAAAAATATGCGAAGGATATGCACAGCATTAAAAAACAAAGAAACCTCTCAAAAAAATTTATTGGAATAAAACGGTCAGTATTTAGGTGAAAAAAATTCGGTTCTTGCATTTTTCGTCAAAGGTAGTGTTGAAATTTTGAAATTCGATATTTTCTGAACGAGAAATATCTTATTTGAAGAGTTATCATTTCATTTACTTCTTTCTGAATGATTCGAGTGCTAACGCCTAACGCTCCACTTAGGGAAAGGTTTGGTTATGCTTTTGTTGCTGTTGTTGTAAAACTCACACCTAAAACTCCAGAAAATTGCATGTATTCATGCAGGTTTTTCGAGTTGCATGATTTTTTTTTGGTGCGATAAGTTGCTACGTCTGTTTTCGGGTATGTTGGGCCACAAAAAATATTTAATATCATTCAGTGTCTCAGAACTTCGTATTTTCTTATAAAAATATTGGCGTGGAATCATGAAAATTTTTTTGCAGTCATTATTATATCCATCCGTACAGTGGCAACTGTAGTAACCTTTTTTAATTAAAAAAGACTACCAATTCTAGCCCTATACAGTGTCATCCCCAAAGTATGCACCATATGGGAAACTCATTTATTAAGGGTCTTTCGACAAAAAAACGGTAAAACACCAACAAAATACGGTAAAACAGACGTTATATACGAGGAGCCTTCAAATATTTGATTTTGAGACAGTAGTGAAGTACTCTTATTCTGAAAAATCTCGGGAAATGTTATTTGGAAAAGTTGTTCAGCATCAAAAAATACATCCAGGTTTGAAGGCATGGCCATCTGAGTGAAGTTTAATTTTTTACCCACTTTTCTCAAATGGGGACTACGAAAACAAAAATTTGTTAAAACGATAAATAGACAGCATCCTGTATACCACGGTTTATTTCAGAAGGCTGTAATATTACAAATCACACAAGTAAGGTGTTAACCACGGTCAATTTTTTCGAAGAGTTAAATAATTTTTCAAGTTTTTGGTGCAAGGTTATTTTTATTTTTTGTTGACACCGAATGTTACTGAAAATTATACAGTATTCTAACAATAACTTAATATTCGATAATATCAAGTCACAAAACGTCAAAATAAAATAGGTATTTTGGAAAAAACTCATTGATTTTCTGGAGATTTTCTTGTCCAAAATAGTTATGAAGAAAATGGGTAAAAAAGTAAAACTTCACTTAGATGGCCATGCCTTCGAATCTGGATGTATTTTTTGATTCTGAACAACTTTTCCAAACAACATTTTCCGAGATTTTTCAAAATACTCTTGTCTCAAAATCAAATATTTGAAGGCTCCTCGTATATTACGTGTGTTTTACTGTATTTTGTTGGTGCATGTTTAGTTTTAGGGGATACACAAACTCTTATCAGGAATAACTTTTTGTCGAAAAACCCTCAATAAATAAGTTTTCCATATGGTGCATACTATGGGGATGACACTGTATATGTTTGGCCCCCCTCTCAACATACATTTTGGCTGCTCATCACAAACACAAGTGAACACTTTGCCGTGTACCCTTTTATAACAGAGTATCTCCACAAATAAATTTTTCTCAATATATTTATTTATTTTTTATGAGTTGGAATGTGATTCTTAGGGCCATTTTCCAGATATGTGGTCATGTCATGATTTAGTAATGTTTGAAGAAAAATATATAATTTCTTGTAGGGACTGGTATTGAGTAAGCTTAATACAAAGCTAAATAACGAACAACATGACCACAGGTAGTGTGGCAATTAATACTGATGTTTATAAGCTGTGGAAAAAGTCAGTTTTACATAAATTGTATATATTTAACAAATCACATATGAGTGTATAGATAAAAATAACAAGTACATAGTGAAATTAAAAAAGTATCAAAGCAAAATATCAGAGCTCAGAAAGTCATCCCACGAGTAGCATCTTAAAGTTACCTATTGCCGTTATGGTTTAATCTGGCATCATCGCCGGGCGCTTACGAATCGGAAGGACGAAAGTAAAATATATAAAGCGGACGCCAGCTAGCGGAAATTCTTGAATATATTGGACGCTGAGAGGGGGCTCCATGAAAGGACGCTAAGGAATGGACAAATGAAAATTCCAATTATTTATAGTCGAAAAACAAAGTCCAAACAGTTTCCATGACACGTCGTGTATGAATCTTGAAAATATTCATCTGTACAACTACAGGTTTCTTGAGAACTACATGACGGACGCTCAGAGATTGAGTTGTGAAAAGACGCCAGGAAGATAGCTGGATGTATATATATATATATATATATATATATATATATATATATATATATGCTGGCTGGAACTTCCGGTTGATCCGCGTCTGGAATGATTCACTTGTCTACGTTTCGGCTCCCATTTCGGAGCCATTTTCAAGACTTAATGACCCAGAAACACGTGTCTACGGTTGCTATTTTCATTTGAGTACAAAGCCCAATAAAAAAACCTCTGTATCATCTATCCACTCGAAACTTCTATAAATTTTATAATGTATTTCCTGGGCATGGATGTCACGCAGGTGGCTATAGCTGCCTCCGTGGTGACGTCAGTTGATGCCTTGTGATAACAAGGTCTTCTGACCGAAACCACAAATGTGCGGCTGGCTTCTGTTGATGACTCCGTTCATTTGTGATGTTTCTCCAAGTGTTGTCCATCCTTGCACTTGGCTACACCGTGCTGAAGAAGGGCAATGACCCAGAAACACGTGTCTACGGTTGCTATTTTCATTTGAGTGCAAAGCCCAATAAAGAAACCTCTGTATCATCTATCCACTCGAAACTTTTATAAATTATATATATATATATATATATATATATATATATATATACATCCCTCTATCTATAAGTCCTCTCTAGGTAGCGCAGCGATGAGTCTTCCACCAGAAGGAGCGCGTATATTATAGTTTTGGTCGCGTATACGTCATATTTCACTTCCCCTCATCACGAAAATGCCGTAAAATAAAAATAAAAAAAATAAAATTACCATGCAAGTTGATATCCTTACGTCCTCCATCTAAACCACTATATTTGTGTCTTCCGGGTATATATTCGTAGACAAAATCACAGCAATAAGTACTCCGCGTATATTATGTTGATTATGAACTCCAGTGGATAGTTCTTCCGACAATGTTGCCAGTCTGTACTTTTTCCGTTGCTTTACAAGAGGATATTCTAAGTGAGTTTCATCGTTTTATGCATCAAACAGAATATAGGGAAGGCGCTTAATTCATTTTCAATATCAGTATTATGTAAGGACTCCAATTCGATCATTTATTGTGCCATTAACTTTTTTGTGTATATGAATTACTTCATTTCAATTTTCATTACAATTAAAGTGTTCGTTTCGGATGTTATTATGGCTATCATTTCTTTTTTTGCTTATCAAAACACATATAATCTATTTTTGTTGTAAATATGTTTCAGGTAATAATAAAAGGTTTTGCTATTCGAAGTTCATTGTAGAAAACGCTCAGGGCAATGGAAATGTTAAAAAAAATACAAATAGGTGCCTGAAAATAAAAAAAAATCTCGAAAAACTCTGTGGTACATAGGGAGATGGGAAAGTTGCTATTGTGTTTTTCTTCAACTCTGAAGACCAATTTCCAGGGCCGTAATTTAGAAGGAAATAATTAACCTAATTATTATAAAATATTACCGGAACATCTCGAAATATCAAATTAATTTTAATTTCTCAGTATGAAGTGAACGTCGAAGATCCAAAAACAACAACAAAAAATACAGGTCCGTATTTAAAAATTCAAATATGGGGGTGGCCCAATTCAGATGACACCCCGTATAAAATATTCATGGACATATTCTGATAGCCCACATCAAGTGCCGAAAGCAAAATGTAGACAGTTTTTCAATATGTCTGCGAACAAAGAAGATACTGGCAAAAAAAAATTGGGAATTGGTTTATTGATTCAGATTCTTTCACAAATTGTGGTAGTTTATTGAACTCATTCAAGCCTTTGTGAAACACATATTCATTCCAAATTTTGTGTTAGTTTTATTAATGTAAAAATTGTTATTTCCTCCCGTATTGTAACCATGAACTCCATTATTTCTCAACAAAAACCTCTGAAAGTATTTGGGTAGCAATCCTTTATGCAGCTTAAATATAAAAATCAAAGTCATAAATAATATACGTTCATCAACTGACAGCAATGACTATTCAGTTTCAAGTTCGTATCAATTATAAATCCCGAATATTTCATTTCAGTTACATGTTCAATGGTAATATCATTAATTTTGATGACAGCATTCGACTAAACAATTTGATCATACTTATAAGACGATGTCAATATCATACTTTTTATTTTACTGACATTAAGTTTCAGTTCATTATTAAATGAATATGTTTCAATGTTATTTAAAGACCTATTCATTTCAACAATTGCCTGTTTCAAATTTTTTTGTATACAATAAACCAATCAATGTATCATCTGCAAAAAGATTAATACAGTTTGATCCAGAAATGTGGTTAATATCATTTAGATAAATAATAAAAAGCAATGGACACTATGAGGTATGCCACTCTCAATTACAAGTTCATCTGACAATTCATTCCCAAATTTAGTTTTTTGCCTTCTGTTGAATAAGTAACTTTGAATCCAATTAAATGCAATCCCTGATATTCCATAATACCTGATATTCTAAGTAAAATTGTTCGGTCAATTGTTTCAAATGCCCTTTTAAGGTCAAGAAATGTCGCAACAATGTATCGATTTCTATCAATTATATTTTTCCATTCATTTATTAAAAATTGTAGAGATGTTTCACATGAGTGCGTAGCTCTAAACCAGATTGGTTGCCCAGGAATAGGTCATAGGTTTCAAAGTATTTAATTAATTGATTATATACAGACAATTCTAAAACTTTTTCAAGAGTGGGGAGTGTATTTAATATGGCCTAAAATTTTCAGCTTTAATCGAGTTTATTTTCGGTATAGGAACAATAGTGGAAACCTTAAATTGATCAGGAAAAACTCCTGTTCTAAGTGAAGTATTATTTAAATTTAATATTGCGTAACCAGTAACATCAAAACTTCTTTTTAAAAAGTTATTATTTAGAATTTCGGCTTTATTAGTTTTGTTCAGAGAGAATATAATATTTCTTAATTCATTTATTGTCAAAGGCGCGAATTCAGAGAAGGTATTTGATATAACAGGGTAGTCATGGGTCCACTGTTTCACATTTTGAAAAACTGATGTTATTTCATTTACACTATCTATAAAATATGAATAAAAATTATTAGCAATATCTAGTTCCTTATGCAGAATTATATTTTGATGATCAATCTCAAATTGGATACGGCTAACAATATTTGGTTTGGCTTAACAAGTTTTTTAAGACATCTTCACATTTCCTTACTATTATTTTTATTGTTATCAATTGTTTGTTCACAATATGATTTCTCGTTTTTTCATAGTAGAACAACATATTGATTCCTAATGATCTTATAGACATTCCAACGTTCTTCTTTTTTACCACCCTCGCAATGCCTGAACATGAAATATACATTATTACGCTCTCCTCTTTTTTCCTTAAGTTCATCATCAAAGTAGGGTACATAATTGCTTTTAAGATATACTGTTTTTTCAGGGACAATTTCATTAACAATTGTTGACACATTATCAATTAATTCATGTAGAATTTTATCAACATTAACAGAATTATTGTTTCAATTACAAGAGATTAATTGCATATTTATATTATGATACTCTTGATCTGTAAATTTTCTAAAAGATAACTTAATGAATATAATGCAATGCTCAGAAATGCTAGGTTCATTCACACTTACAGTAACATTATCATAGTTGGTAACAACATGATCAATTAAGGTTTTAGAATCACCACAACATCTAGTATACTCCTGAACAACTTAATCCAATCCATACATATTAAATAGTGTTTTTATTTTCTCCTCATAATATTCAGTACTGAAAAAATTGAAATCGAAATCACCTACCAATAAACATCTTTTACAGTCAGCAAAATATTTTTCTATTACGTCTTCTGGAGTATCAATAAAAACAGCTTTACTGGAACTAGGAGACCTATAAATACCCCCAACGTTAAATAGATCATTGCCAATTTTGATTTTTAAACACCGATACACCATGTCGATTGTATGAGTTTTACTTGATTTAACTTCAACAACTTCTCTTACGAAAATTAAAACTCCACCCGTATATCGACTTGTGCTATTACATCTGAACATCTGGTACCTTTCAATATAAATTTCAGCATCGCTTATATCTTCAGTGATACATGTTTCACTCAGAACAATTACATAAGGTTTATAAGAAATAATGTTAAGAAGAATATCAGCCTTGTGAGCTAAGAAACTACTAACATTTGAATATACAATATGTTGATCAAAACTAGGAGACCTCAACCATCTTTGAATATTAGGCTCTACTTGTGTTTTGAATCAACAATTTCAGGAACACAGTTCACATATTTTATAGTTTTAGAAGTATCTCCATTTTCAACCATCTCTTTGAGTTTATCCTTAACTTGCTTATAATATTCACTTTGAATCTTTGTTTGATCAAAAAACAGCAGGCAATTTATTCCTATTGAAAAAAACTTTCTTTGCATCCTCTTCTGTATATGAGTTCATGGAAGGAAAGAATATCATATCTGATCTTATGCTACTAAAATTATATAACCGATACGAGTTCGATTTATATCTTTGTTTATTGAGTAAAGTAACGGTGGATAGATGTATCCTGAATTATATTTATTTTGAATCTCCCCCTCAGTTCACGTGATATTCTTTAAAACTTATATGGTGTTTCCTTTCATATGGAATTGATGAAGATAAAAACGAACTTTATTCTAAGAAAAGAATTTCGATATCAAAATGCAGCGTCGAAGTTTTTGAATCTTCAAATATCCTGTGACTTAAACTTTTGAAAATGTTTTCATAAAGGGCGAATTCAGCATGACACCTCTGAAATTATTATGTTATTATAAAAATGACACTTTTTACTCAACTCATTCAACATTATCATATTCGAAATTCTGTATTTCCGATAGAATTTTCACAGAACGAAGGTTGAAGCCACCAACCATCGTTGTATCATGATTTGAATATAGTATATTATTCAAGGAGCGTATGATGATGGCTATTATTCACGAGGTGAAGTTCACCTAAATCCTCGAGAGAATATTAGCCATTATACGCGAGTAAAATACTATACTTTATCCACGACTAAAAAAAATTGTTGAAGTTTTTTTGTTGGAAATTTTTGTTATATTTTCAGAAATACTATTATTCAGTTCTAACAAATACTTCATGCAATACTGTTGACAGATTTGAGTCAAATTATATCTTTTTCGATATGACACGCACATTCATAGTCGCTGATAGCTCAGGGTAGATGCTCCTTGCCTTCTTTTTTAATATCTACGTAAAGAACTGAATTGGAAATATTTGGTGGTTTACACGATAGAATTTTAGAAACCGATTGTTTGTAGCAAAACGATATAATATTATAGCTAAATGAAGTAAGGATTTGACGGCATTGAATAATGACTTATTATTCTCTAGTGAATAATGGGTGAAATTGAGGTCGAGCAAACAAACTTATAATGAGTACATTATTCAATCGTCGTGGATAAAAATAATGTGTTGCATATGCGATCGAATATGGGGAAGCGACAAGAACAAGAGAATGTAAGTCACTTCAAGTATTTTGATGTTTCTTTCAGAAATAAGGAATAATAATTCTTACTTTTTCAGATTGTGGTAGGTTAGAAAACTAAAAAACTACGAAGGACATTTTTATCCGCCATTACTTCATTTCAATTTTCATTACAATCGAAGTGTTCGTTTAGGATGTTATTATTGCTATCATTTCTTTTTCTGCTCATCAAAACACATATAATCTATTTTTGTTGTATATATGTTTCAGATAATAATAAAAGGTTTTGCTATTCGAAGTTCATTGTAGGAAACGCTCAGGGCAATGGAAATGTCAAGAAATATGAATAGGTACCTGAAAATGAAAAAAAATCGAAAAATTCTACGGTGCATAGGGAGACGTGAAAGTTGCTATTGTGTTTTTATCCAACTCAGTCGACCAATTTCCAGGGCCGTAATTCAGAAGGGAATAATTAACCCCCAATTATTATAAAATATTACGGAAACTTCTCGAAATATAGAATAAATTTTAATTTTTCAGTATGAAGTGAACGTCGACGATCCAAAAACTACAACAAAAAATACAGGTCCGTATTTAAAAATTCAAATATGGGGGTGGCCCAATTCAGATAACACCCCGTATAAAAGATTCATGGACATATTCTGATAGCCCACATCAAGTGCCAATAGCAAAATGTAGACAGATTTTCAATATGTCTGCGAATAAAGAAGATACAGGCAAAAACAAAATTTGGGATTTTTTGGTTTTGCCTGTATATCTCCAGAACCAAAAGAGCTATACTCGATTTTTTTACATCATTGAATAGGTCTCTGAAATATGCAACTTTGCCACAATTTAACCGACACTCTATCTCTTATCGTTTACGAGATCCCCATGTACAGAAACGAATTTGAATAGCCCTGTATATTATGCATGCATCACAAACAAAAATGAATCGGAAGTTTTACATTTCATTGTTGTGTTATCTGCTTATGTTAACGACGTTTATCTTGAAAGATATATATTATTTCACGTAGCATTCATTCACTATCAGACTTGTTTTATGTAACATGTTCGTTCATTTTTCTCATATTCTAAATGTGCTTCCTGGAACTCGAAGGTGCAAAATGATCTATTTTGGACAGAGTGTCACGAATAAATAATATTTTCATTAACTTAGCTAATCTACCAGATGAAAGAACCTGCTACAACCTAATCCCAATCACTATCTCAGTTCAGCTAGGAAATATTTGTGTTTTCAGGAAATAATGGCTTCATCACTATTTTATACGGTGAAACTGGGGTTTAAAAAACACTTATCAAAAACTATCAATGGCACCTATAACTTAGCTGAATTTTTTTAATTCCTAACGGATCATATATTTCTAGTCCTGTTTTTATTTTTTTGACATAAGTTCCAATTGAATAAATTGAAAAATTCAATGAAATGTATCAATCTATCTATACGTACGCTGAAAATCAAAACCTGTGAAAACACTGGAAACGTAGTGATGATCAATTATTCAATCTAATGTTCTTGGTTTCAAGACGTTTTCTTATGCGAAATTCACACATATTCCATTATTCTATATTATGCTTGTTGAACATAGTTCTGCTCAGAAACTCATCTAGGACCATTCCATATTTGAATCATTGATAATGTCTGAAGTAACCTCACTTCATTTGGCAAAGGTTCCGGGGGCCACAGTGGTACAACGAACATTCGTGCATATTCCTTGGAATGAACAAATTTGTACAATTGGAACCAACTAGTGCCGGTCGATATTCAAGAGGGTAGGTAGGTAGGTCTGATATAATATGCCAGAAAGAAATCAAATATTTTGAAGAAGTAATTTTTGGTTTCTTCTCCAGCATGTCGATGATAAAGAAAACAAAACTTTTCTGAAAGGGGAAACATAAAATATTCAGTAAAAGGTCTCTGTCGATATGTGTGAATGATTCATAGAAATTAGAGTAATTCACTGAAAGGAAGGAATAGTCTTCGTGATTAATATAGACCCTTCCTTTTTATTTGAATGACTAAAACATCTATGATGAAAACTTTATTCTTCCACGAAAAATATTGAGGTTCATATATCGTATATGTTCGTGAATAGTATATGGCAGACATATCTGTTTTCACTGGGATCACCTGTACATTTAGTGCTTTTTAATTCTTATGTGATTCTGTAGGTATTCCAATGTAAATTATCGCTTTTCAATATTTCGCAAATCTCATAGTTCTCAATAATAACTGTTCATCATGCTCATTCGAAAATAGAAATCACTCAAAATATCCTTTCATTCCAAATTCTTCAGGAGATTCTAAGAACACTTCGTTATATCCTGAGAATTGAAACCAATGGATCGGCATGTATTTGATTGTCTACAAAAAATGCTTCAATAAACTGGAAGTTGAATTAATTTTCAGAAGGCTGTCATGAAAAATATATTAACGGTGTAAATGGAACCTTTGGTGTAAGAGTTGAAACTATTTGTAGAGATAAATTACCCTAACATCAAGGTCAGTATCTTCAGAAGAAGACCATTAAGTATCAATTTCATCTTATTTTCAAGACGGACCTGTACTTTTCATTGTGTTTTTTAACCCCCCGAGGCCATTTGGAATACCTGTCGAAATTTTTCGTTTCCATATCAATTCCTTCTTGAATTACAATAAGATTGGTCCCGAAATACAATTTCAAAATATCCAATATTTCCCGATGATGAATAATGCTATCGAAACAATTGAAAATTCATGTCATTAA
Source organism: Zygogramma bicolorata (assembly GCA_032362365.1). Lineage (NCBI taxonomy): Eukaryota > Metazoa > Arthropoda > Insecta > Coleoptera > Chrysomelidae > Zygogramma > Zygogramma bicolorata. The sequence continues at coordinate 1,633,772 of JAVJAQ010001667.1, forward strand.
ATATTCCCCGAAAAATTTCGAAGAATGAAAAGGATTCATTTTCAATTGAACCTGATATAAGAAAAAATATCTAAATGTAACAGGTTGAGAACAAACCTCTCAACGTCATTATGATGGGCCCCCATTCAAGGACCGCATACCTTCACTCCAGTCGCATCACATCAATTCACGATCGGTACTGATTATTATTTATAAAATTCGATATTTCTGAATTTGAAATCGTTATTTCCCATTTCCAATCGATATGAGATATATAACATGTTTGGAACATTTCAAGTGGTGTAATAGTATGAATAAATCTTTCATTTTTATGTATACGAAATTTCAAATCTTTCACCCAATCGCGTTGAACCAATGTGACGAAAAAAAACCTTAAATAAGCAATGATTTCGTTAATCGGATCTCCCGCCTAAACCGTCCCTGTAACTGTTACCGTTTTCTAGATACCCATGCATTGAGTCAACTTTACTAACGCGGTATGATTCTCGAAAACGTTTCCCAATACCTAAATGAATTCAATATTCCCTAAATGTACCCGAAGCAGTATTGCCAAATCGTTGGAGGTCCTATCTACTGCGAATTGTTAATACTAATACAGCGGAGGACGGATCCACTGAAGGACAGGAAAAGCATATACGCGAGATAGTATACGCCCAACAGCGACATCACCCTCAGATATGGAGAAAACGGCAACTAAAACTATACGAAATAGCGAAAAACACGTTTTAGGTCATCCTTTTGAAATTTGTTCTGGTGATGTTTTATGAAGTCATGGACCGTTTAACATGTGAAGTGATAGGTCTTCCGTATACGGAGGACTCATCGCACCCGGAGGACCTAATAAATGCAAATGTACTATTATCGGAGGACCTATCTACTGTGGGATATATATATATATATATATATATATATATATATATATATATATATATATATATATATATATATGTGTGTGTGTTTATTGAATTTACGATTTTGAATGGGTATAAGGTAGTTCTGTGTTTCAATAACTGATTGGCTAGACCAATTCTCCATGCTGACAGCGAGTGATGAGTCATACAAGGGACTTCATTATCGAAAATTATCTCTTTTCACGAAAAGTTTAACCGACTTCGATATCTACTCTCAATAAGAACTCAAGCATCAGAAGCATATGAACTGTGCTTCATAGACTGAATTGGAAAGAATCGTATTCGTTATGTGTATTAAACTTCGCCACATCCTCTTCCCATTATAACACCCGGAACAGCAGACACGCTCTGCAACTCACAGTGCCAACTAAAAACATCACCAGAGACTCCATATTTTACAATGGTTGGATAATGTACAATCATTTTCCTCTGTATATAACATCTGCCAATATAAATGACTTCCAATTCAGAAGTTAGCCAATCAATTTTTATTTGATAGACCCTATTATACTTTGAATGAATTTTTTGACGATAACTTTCAACTGATTGACTAGCTCATGTTTTTTATCTTCATTAAGGAGCTTTTAAGTTTTACTTTCTATGTCTATTCTCTTTTATATATGCATACTTTTTATAACCTCCATTTTACCATGGTTTGTATGTATTTTTATAGTTTTATTTTTGTTATTTTTTGGTATATATCGCATTTTTTTAAGTAAGTTATTATTACCCAAGCTTTGTCGACAAGATTGTCTTATGATAGTAAAGCATATTATTATTGTTATCCCCCTTAAGTATATGAATCAGTTTTATGGTCCCCTATTAGTACAAGGCACACTTCGCAATTCAAGGGAATCGGGGGTCTAATGACTTAATTTCTCCCTATGGAGTGATTAAATGGCACAAAAACCGTGGAAATCATTCCATTGTACACTCCGAACTCCGAAGTTTGAATGGTCGTCGTCATGTATCAAATTGTTTGCCAACAGCGGTTGATGTTAACTAGGAAAACTCACTCAAGGCGTGATTTGCAGCTATGACCATAACGCAAAGTGTTCAACATCCGGACACTTCCCTACTGCAGTTAAAGTACTTTTCTTGTTTCGAACGGGGTCGCAAGAGCCTTGAAACCGCCCGACCATCGCATAAAGCAATTTAAACTTTTCAACAACTCCGGAATTATTATAGAAGAGTATAATTACTGTAGTTGAAGTTAAGATGAAGCAAATCATTACAAATCCAGCGAGAAACGGGTTCCTTGGATGATTTTAATTATGTTCCTTTCGGTTCATCAGGACGAATTTATTCCAAGTGATGTGGGTTTTTTATCCATTCAAGCAAGAGTTTCCATCTCCTAAAAAAAAAGAAAAGAAATTCACCTTGTAACTATAGAACAATTGCATTGCTCTATCATTTTCGAAATCATAGAAAAAGCAATAATTATAAATATTATCAAATATCTGGAAGAATCAGGAATAATTATAGATCGACAATACGGATTTCGACATCAAAGATCAACCAGTGACTTATTGGCGTACGTTTCACATATTTAGCAACATTGCATAGAAGAATTCAACAAAATGTTAGCAGTTGCTCTCGACATTTCAAAAGCATATGATAGAGTTTGGTATCGGGGTCTGCTTTCTGATCTGTCGTCTTATTATTTGCCAACTCAGTTGTGTGCTTTGTTGAAGAGTTTCTTGTCTGATAGGTCTCTGTATGTGGTTGTTGCTGTTGTATTGTCTAATATTCTCTCAATAAATGCAGGTGTTCCACAGGGTTCAGTTCTGGCGCCCACTTTGTTTCTGCTTTACATCAATGATTTGATGAAGAAAACAACTTGTTAATAGATAGCTATGCGGACGACAGTACTCCTCATACTAGTTTATCTTCCAGAGTCCCTATACCAGCACGAGAAACCAACATCCAGAGGAGCATCATCGTCGATAGAATAAACGTTGACTTGGCGATAAAAATAGAATCGGATAACATCAACTTGGTGAAGTCTTATGCTGGAAAAACCCACTCATGTCTCTCAAAGGAAGCCGATCTGTTTTTATCTAGTATTCAGATGTCAGGAGTATCTATTCCTACAAAGTCAAGTATCTTGATGTTAAAAATTACAATCAGTAATAATCCCCCATTGGATTACCATGTTAGAGCAATCGCTAAGGGTGCTTCCTAGATGTTTGGATTTCTATTTCGTGCGGAGAAATATCTCACTTCTCGACAGCTTCTAATAGTCTTAAAGGCACATATACTATATATTAAAAAATAGTTCTAATGTATGAGGCTCAGCATCACTACTTTCATTGAAGCTTCCCGATTTTATTCAGAGAAAGCCAATCCTTCTTCTTGGGAATTCTTCTCTCACAGATTCGCTCACTTCTTTCAAAAATCGTAGAGAGGTCGGGGCTCTCTTCTATCGATATTTTTACGGCCGGTGCTCTTCTGACTTGTCGTTTATCGTTTCACCCTTGGCAGTATCTACACGGATGACCAGACGAGTATAGAATTCTCACCCCTTTGTTGTGGGCGTGGAGACCTGTCGAACGAACCTCTCTTGCTCAGCCAAAATATGGAACTTGCAGAGAGATATTCTCCTAAGGCTTACAAATTACAAATCGAACGAATGTTAATTTGTATCTCCTGTTTCTTGATTTACGCGGTGTTCTCTGAACATTATAGGGGTTTCCTTCCGTACGAATCTATATAAAAAAAGCTCAGGATCCCGGTTGAACTCACATTTTATTGATATATTGTAATTGCTACTCAATTTCTTGATTATCGTTGACTACTTGACCGAAAAATCAACAATCCTGGCGCCAAAATCTTGAGTCAGACGAATTTATTTTCGTTGGAATGGGATGACGTGGGGCGCTATGGATTCAACTGCATCACAACAGAATGTCTCAAACGATTTTATCTCGAGAATACCACTCCTGATGTGTTCATTATGATTCTCATCTCGTCCTCAAAAAGAACAGATACGGTTTGTAGGTGGTCCAACCTGTGGGAGTATCCCATTCCCGTTTGTTCGAGTGTCGAGAGGAGTGACATGAAATTTTGGAATTGCGATGTTCTATAAGTTACCTTTATATTATATACAAGGTTTATTTCGTACTTGTATTCGCCCTATTTCGTATGACTTTCTTTCTTCAAATACAAGAGCACCAGAATATACTGATATTGAAAGAAGAGATTCAATAATGATAAGAAGTTTCAATTGATGAATTTTGTATCGAAATTCAACGTAGAAGCATCTCGATATTTTTCAGTGAGATATGGAAAAATTGAAAAGTAAAATACTTCACCAACGATGCTTATTAATTATATTAGTTACCTCTTGATTTTCCATTGAATATCCATTGTTAATTTGAACACGTTCATTAGACGTCTGATTGAAGATCGCATGTTTACAGATAATTGCATTTTCTGGTGATATCATAAGGATAGCCAATCAACTGCTTTTGTTGTTGATGTACAAATAATCAAAATAATTTTATTCGTCGGTGGAAACAAGGGTATTGGCAGTAGTTTTTAATGGAGACATGAAACAATTGGTCATGTCCCTGATTATTACTTTCCCTAGTTTTCAGCTCTATATATTTGACATTACCCTTCAATTTCAGATAATAGAGAGTTATTGCACGTTATCTGGAGTATACGGTATGCCTCACAATGACGTGTACGCAAGCTCAATATATTATTACTATATTACTATCAATAATCGATTTGTTGATGAGTAAAAAAGTTGTTTCAGCTTCGTCTATGATCTGTATAGCAACTGAAACTGCACAGCAACTGAAAGGATTAAATTTATTCAATGCACTGAATTTCACTTTCGCAAATAGTTTTAAATATTTTGAAGTCTATTTAAACGTCATGAAGATGGAAATCTCTCTTGGGAAAACCATGTGAGAGCGATTGCTAAAGGTGCTTCTCAGAAACTTCGATTTCTATTTCGTGCGAAAAAATACTTCAGCTTCTGATTATCTACAAGGCTCAGATACAACCTGTCTTGGAATATAGTACTCGTGTCTGGAGTTCGGCACCAAAACATTTATTGTGGCTTCTCGGTTCTATTCAGAGGAAGGCAGTCCGTCTTGTTGGTGATTCTTCACTCACAGACTCGCTCACTTCATTGAAATATCGTAGAAGGGTCGGAGACTTGTCTCCCTTCTATAGATATTTTCACAGTCGGTGCTCTTCTGAATTGTTATCAATAGTTCCACCCTTGGCAATATCTTCCCGGATGACTCGTCGCGTACAGAATTCCCACCCCTTTGTTGTGAATTTGGGGACTTGTCGAGCCTCTCTTGCTCAGGGATCTTTTTTCAATGGAACATCTGAGCTTTGGAACTCCTTACCGTAATAGGTTTTTCCTGAGGCTTAAAAACTTCATAAATTCTAAGTGTATGTTAATTCGTATCTCCTGTGCCTTGATTTACGCGGTGTTCTTTGAACATTACAGGGCTTCCCTTCAGTGTGAATCTGCATATAAAAAAATTTTAACAAAAGATATATTTATGACATAATAAAAAACATGCATTTTCCCTATTGGTGTACTAAATTTTCCTCAACGCCCAGCGATCTGCCTTTCGAATTTCGGCAACAATTTATCTGATTCGCAAACGTAGCAACTGTGAAATAGAACAAGCCTTTGTTCGAGATCGTCTACAAAACCGATACCCACCACTGCCTCGAAGTCTGCTTCATTATGAAAGCAGTCGGAAAAGCAATTTAAGGCAATTCCAACAGACAATCGAAAGCTACAGAGAGCATCAAAAAGGGATGAAAATACTGGCTTTTGTTCTTCAGATCCGCAACCAAAACAAATAACAGCTCCGTTTTCAAACGAATATATCGGCATTCATTCGGCTTTAATGGAACAATTTCGTGAACCCTATTCAAATACAGGTTTTGTGTTTTGGTATTGCGGTTAGCATGAGGGATTTGATGTAAGAGAAAATTATTAAATATGATTTGCGATGTCTTGATAATATCGAAACCATATATAGAATAATTACTCGCAGAAAATCGAAATCACGGGTAGAAATATGGGAAAAGGATCATGTGAGTTTTCTTCGATGTTTTTTTTCTGTAAGAATCAGGAAATAATATTGAAATCTATGCAAGTATAGAAGGGCATATTTTTAATCTATCCCAAACATGCGTAGTCAAATTTCACACTTATGACAAATTTTTCAAAAAACGTTTATAGAATCGAAGATTCGGAGATTTGAAAACAAAAACAGTCTGTGTTTTTCGAGCAGTCAGCTGGGTATTGTTCTATATATGATATAAAAGTAAAATTAACGTTATTCGAGACTGACTGATAGGACATTTTCTATTCAGGTGAGATCTAAATATCGCAGAGCGCTTTCGGCTATCAAGCCATCTTCAGTGCTATACTCGTCTAGGTATTTAAAGATCTTTGAAGATCTTCCTGTAAATACCTAGACGAGTATAGCACTGAAGATGGCTTAATAGCCGAAAGCGCTCTGCGATATTTAAATAAATTTATTTACACGAAATACGACTTTCCCTGATTTATTTTCTATTCAGAAAAACTTGTTTTGGATTAACGCAGGAACTTTGAGGTGTAGATCGAAAATCTGACCTTCTCCACAGGGGCTCCAAGCCATTCAGTACCATCCGATATTTTCGAGTAATAATAATTTTTTTTATATATACATATTCACACGGAAGGGAAGCCCTGTAATTTTCAAAAAACACCGCGTGTTCCAGTCAAGGGACTGGAGATACGAAATAACATACACTTTGAATTTCTGAAGTTTGTGAGCCTCAGGAAAAACCTTTTTCGGCTAAGAGTTCCAAAGCTCAGCTGTTTATCAAAAAGATTCCCTGAGCAAGAGAGGTTCGGAATTTCTTCAAATTCACAACAAAGGGATGGGAATTCTGTACTCGTCGAATCATACGTGTAGATATTGTCAAGGGTGGAACGATTGATAACAATTCAGAAGAGCACCGACCGTGCAACTATTTATAGGAGAGAGACAAGTCTCTGACCCTCCTAAGATGTTCCAATGAAGTGAGTGAGTCTGTGAGCGAAGAATCACCTGAATGAAATCTAGAAGCCTCAATAAATGTTTTGGTGCCGAACTCCACACATGAGAACTGTATTCAAAGACAGGTCGTATCTGAGCCTTGATCATTAGAAGCTGAAGAGAAGTGAAGTTTTTCTTCGCTCGAAATTCGCCTTCAATGGTGTATGTTCCATTAAGTTTGTATGATTCCTCTGGCAATGAAAGTCCTTGTCAGTTTTAATATAAAATTTGAATATTAAAACTTCATGAAGGTGCGTACGCATTACATTGTCAACAGGTCCATAGACCAGACCAAATGTTGCAGATAAGTCTTAAAATTAAAATGTGTACTGCACGACCAGGTTTTCGAAATTTTGTCAGCAAATGAGTTGAGCCTATAATCGCTTTTGTACTGTGTAAAATTAGTCTAGCCTTCAGTTTTTTCATTAGTTATCCGCATTGAGGAAAATAATAATAATAATAAAATGAGATCAAGATTTTCATCGAATTGCTGAAGTGAACATTCTGCAAACTTTTGAGGATTCGAAATGATATTGGAGTTGAGATTTAGAAGAAGAAAAAACTCAATGCATGAGTATATAAATAGCCTGAGAATCCATGGCACACACCATGAGGCGTTTGATGTACCATGAAACTTTGTGAAGAATTATTTCTTGAATTGGTGAGTACAAAAATGACTGTGTACCTGGTTACAACTGGTATTGAGCATACAGGTAAGTAATGAATGAAGAATCGAAAAGTAGTATATCGTTTACCAGGCAGGAAAAGCCGAGCATTCCGGGACGACTGTAAAGATGCTAAGTCCGAGCCGGTAGCCGAGACTTAGCAACACGAAGTCCAGGAACGTGGCTTCTCCTAAGGGGTAAACATACTATTTTTCCGCAAATCGTTGGAAATTCGTCAGAAATAAATAATTTCTGAAGAATTGCAAATAATTTTATCCAAAAATAAATGTTGCTTTGAAATTCGTAATGATGTTACTAGGGTTACTATGGAAACTGTTTTCAATCATGTATGTAGAACTTTAACAACAGTAATGAAATATCATTTCCTTGCAATAAGGAAATATCATTTCCTTAAAGTAAGGAAAACTTGACTTTTCTTCGAGGAATTTTGACAGGAATGTCCTAGCGATTTGCGGAAAAATGTTTAATAAGCCGTTTGATAGCTTTTCAGAACAAAGGTTGATTAAAAGTCAATAAATTAATGAGGCAGACATTTTTGGAGGGGTTCAAATTGAGACGAACAACTCCAAGGTTATTCATGCGAATACAGATTTGCGGTTGAATAAACGATGAACTTTTCGTGTAAAAGATTTTTTCTCGAAATCAATTACCTTGATACCGTCCTCGATGTGCGATTCGCTAACAAGAATAGTATCTTCAGCAGAAGAAAATGTATACTGAATTTGAAGACTAGGGTTCTGAGACAGTGGAGGCAAGCAGAGGTTTTTTTCCAATCGATCGGCTTTATCAATAACTACCTATAATTCATTCATCAACATCGGACTGAATAGCGGGGTAAATGGACTAAGCCCTTTGACATCATTCATATTATTTGTACATTTCGCTATTTCAGTCTCCTATTAGGCACATCATTGATCGCTCGATGTTCAACGAATCGGGTTCTCTTACCTTGTTGACTCTCTCCAATGTATTTCTTGTTGAAATCTTGAAAACTGATTTCATATTAACTGATTTCATATTTCCCCGACTTTTTTCTTCTCTGTTATCAATATCATATCGTTTTCAAAACACCCCAGTGCAAGCAATATCAATTTGATGTGAGGGTAATTGATCTCCAGAAAAAGTCTCAACTCTAGGGTTGTTTGTCATTACGCAAACCACTTCAAGATTTATGAAGTATCAAACACTCCTGAATCATGGGCTCTTCGACTGAAAGTGGCACAGAGTGAATTCTGTAGAGGAAAAATCAATGTCAGAAAACTGCTTTATTATTTCCCATGTACTTTTCCATTCAGATTTATGAATCTAATAAAAAAACAATACGATTCCACTGGTGACTTGTAAACTTTCTCTCCAGGAGAATTAAAGATGGATTTGTATTTTGAATGGATATCTAAAAATTGAGAAAAGTTGTAAAATGATGAATTGATCAGGAAAACTTAACATTTGTTTCATATATAGCAAGAAAATTATAAAATTCTCACTGTATATTATCTCTAACCTTTCGAATAATGAATGAATGATGGGATTGTTTTACAGCGTCAAAAACGATAAGGAGGAAAAGTCTGTCCAATTTCGGTCGCCCATGCACATCACAGCCTCCCGGAGCATTGCTTGACTCCAGACACTCGACTAACACTAGCCATCTCTGTCTCCACAACTGAACATAAACTTCAATTGTTGCTCATACAGTGAACCAGAAATATACTTTTATTTATCTCAATATTGAAAGCTTGGAATTTTCAAATTTATATAAATGTTCTCTTGTATTAAATTTCATAGACAGAAAAATCAGAAATTCATTGCACTGGGGATGACTTTATGAAAGTCGAAATTTTCTTTTTAGTTTTTTTTTTCATCTCATATTGATTTCTTCCATTCTCGTAACTGTTTGATATCATCCTCTATAAAAGTTTTTTCGCTGTGTTCCACAATATTTTTCAATTTTCATTACGAAGTTCCCAAAGGAGAATCGTCGATGTATGTAAAATCAGCGATTCCAATATTTGCTGCTTTGCCAACGAATTTGCGGAGCCGAATATGAACATTCATATTATGTTTATCCAAAGCAGTTCGGAGGAAGCAAATTTCGTAAATGAATATTCTTGAGGGAGAATATGAAACGTTCTGATATGAAGAGATATCGGATCAATGAAGACTGAATTTAGGAACCTTCAGTGTTCAGAAGAATGTATCACTATGAATTGAGATGGCCTTATACTGGTGCTTCCAGTATTGCGATAGACAGGGTGTAGTTGTTCAGAATTAGGCCTTAAGGGTGCGCTTGTGGTTGAAATTCCTAAAATTTTTCGAGATCACTCGATCCATGGAACACGTTGCCAATACAGGTCACTTTTGGTTAGAACAGAGAATAGAACGATGACCTACCTCCAAGAAAAATTTCACGTTCTAGTGTATTCAATAACCATTTGAAAATTTTGTAGTGATCATGAAAAAAACACAAGAGAAGTTTGCTGGCAACATCATCCTAGAGTGTGCACGCGTTCTGAATATTCTATAAATGCAGTGATATGTATTTTAGATATTTTTAGTTCACCCCAGAAGATTATAAAAAATAATAATGATTTCACTCACTAGAAAGAATGACATTCTCTCACTTCACATACCCATAAAATTTATTCACAATTCTCACTCCTATACGCTCACACGTGAATAATATTCGGCTGAACTGTGATACTTCTTCTAAACTGAGCTTTTGAATTGAGATCACAATATTATATTGCTCGAATGAAAATATCAACAATCAACTAATTTTTTCAGCACATAGACCAGAATTCGCAATATCATAGCCACTTGGCAACACAGGACGTGCACATCACTGTCATCTCAACTGAGAGAGTGACGATACCTGTCCAATTTTTTGATCAAGTAGGCCGGATCGGTCGTCTGATTTGCTGACAATCTTTTATATGGAGTGAAAACACCAGTATATAGCCACCTCACTATGAATTCACATATGTGCATAACTTCAACCTAGTTTCAAGCCCGAAATCGACCAATTGGTCACTCAGAAGAACAAGAAGGGGTCGAAAAATAACATTTATGACATCCTTGCACTTTTTCAATCTCTTTCAATTCTCCCATGCGAAACGTCATCACGCTCATCGACAAAAGAAACATATCTCTCAAGAAAAAAGTGTTAACCTATGCCTAAGTGCTCGAGAAACAATAGTTCTTTATGAAGATAAATAATATACTTTCCGCCTGGGTATGTGAGAAATTTTTTATTCTTTCATAAATCGCTGCGAGTGAAGTAATATCATGAAGAGAGAAATCAAGCGGTGATTTTTCGGAGGAAATTTTTTTTTCTTTTTCCTCGTCAACATCATTTCTGTTGTCATTGATGAAAACATTGAAGGAGATACAATTCTCATTGAATAAGATATAACACCATTGTTCCTCTCGATAAAGAGTACACATCCCATGGAACTTTTGGTAGAGATCAATTACCCTAGCACATGACGCACGTTTTGCTAATAAGGTTAACATTATAGGAAAAGAAAACTGATTATAATCCTCTCTCCTTGTTTTGTATTGTTAACAAAGAAATGTTAAGGACTCATAACGAAACACTCCCGCGATCCTGATGATATAACTGAATATGTTTTAAAACAGATATCGACCAATGCCACAAAACCTTCGGAATATGAAGATTTCACATCTAGCACCAAGATGTCGCTGATAATGTTTTATTCGAAAGAGGTGATAGCATTGTTTATAGGGAAATAGTAAGACAATGTCAGTGTGAAAAGATTTTGAAGCGTTTTTGTGTCCCTATTATTTCGATATTTCTGTCGACGAAGTTTCCTTCTCCAAGGAAGGAGGAAATAGGTGCAGAGTTCTCTATGCAGTTTGACTGAAATGTTGGAAGAAAGATAATGAAACTTCAAAATAGAGTTGATAATATAGAGGTTTATGAAGGAAATGAAAGTTTGGGCATTAAAATCTCCAAAACATGAATGATCTAGGACATTGACAAAAAAGTACACTTGTGTTCCTGCATTGACTGCCATCTAATGGCATTTTCTATGAGTTTCCAAAAAAATGTTCGATTCAAACTTCAACGTCCGTGAGTAGAATGAAAGAAAAAAACGTGACTTGGAAATGAAGTTACTAGTGACATCTTTCCATAGTATCCATCCCTTCAAATGGTATTTCCATATGTTTGGCTAACTATATCTATATAAACATTGGTGATAGGTACAGGAAATATGAAGAATTATAGACCAGTGTCACGAACTGTTATATCAAAAACTCTCGATAAGCCATGAGGATCATTTCGATAGGGTTTCTTGTGAAAAATATTTTTTTTTTAATCAACGTAGTTTTCGTGAGGACACCGTTCACCGATAACAGCTTCATATTCCAATTATGTAAATATTGGAAAATCTGAAAAAGAAATCCATCCTGTAGCTGAGTTTTGTAACATGTATCGAGCTTTCTATCGTGTTAATTATGGTACATAGTAGCTATTGCTACAGAGTTAATTATCTCGATGCTAGGAATTACGATCAGAAATGACCTCTCATGATAAAACATTTATTGAAACTTATAGATTATAATCAGAGAAAAGCGATCAGTCATGTTGGTGATTCTTCGCGCACAGACTCGCGCACTTCATTGGAGCACCGTAGAAGGGTTGGAGCCTTGTCTCTTTTCCATAGTTATACTCACGGTCAGTGCTCTTATGAATTGTTATCAATCGTTCCAAGCTTGGCAATATCTACATGGATGACTCGACGAGTACAGAATTCGCACCACTTTGTTGTCAACTTGGAGAACTGTCGAACCTCTCTTGCTCAGGGGTCTGTTTCCAATAGAACAGATCAAGATGAATAAAAACCAAGGTGCGTTGACCGATATGTTTTGTTTGGCCAATTCCTCTCGACCTGAGAAATCGAAAAGTGAACTTACTTTTTTTGACAGTAGGTGGTGTTGAGGTGGTGATACAAATGCGATTTTCTAAGGGTACATTTTCATTGAGGCGGCACCTCACGAGTGATTTTCGATACCGGCGGTCTCATTGGATAAACTCTTGCGGGATATTTCGTTCACCAATAGAATTATCAGTATACAAAATACGTGAGGTCAAGTTCGTCTCATAAAAAGCTATTAATTTTTTTGAAATGTTTGACAGTTCGATTTGAATTTGAATGCATTTGAAAGTTCCTTTAATATTCAAAATCTTGTACCGTACCTAATTCTTATTTATTTTCACGTATTTCCTGTTTATATTCTTTTTAAGTGTTTATTGTTTGTGTTCTTGTATTTGTTTGATTTCATACTGATAGTTAGATTTATTATGAACCGATTTACAAAGCACAAAATAAAACGCTCGTGTAACGTGTAGGTATTACTTATCCCTCATATCATCGGCTCGTAATCACATCAAGATTGCATTTTTTTCAACACTATGAAGAAAAAAGTACTTACCTATCTTCGGTTCCTCAGAAACTAGAAAGATAAGATATCAATACTTTCCAGTTTCACTAACAACTATTGTTTCGGAAGATTTAAAATCACAATCACTGGGTTTTTGATTTATTTTTCATCACATTGACTACATAATTTCTAGCATTTCGCGGGAAAGCAAGAAATTCCATGCAAAACATGAAACCATGAAATAAACATAACCTATGAATCTATAAATAATCGAATGGCCGTCTAGCAGACGGATAACATGTCATCACAGATTAAATTAAAATCACGTAAGGTGCGCCTCTGCTGGCAAATTCTCGAAGGCATCTCTTCAATTAAAATTGATAAAAATCAAGATGGCGAAAAGTCAAGAAAATTTGCTTACAATCTATTAGATATAAGTCAACACACCAGGGTTTTTATTCATCTTGGAACAGATGAACTTTGGAACTCCTTTCCGAAGGAGGTTTTTGCTGAGGCTAACACACTTCAAAAATTCATAGTTAATGTTAATTCGTTCCCTGTCCCTTGATTCACGCGGTGTTTTTCTAACATTACTGATCTTTTCTTTTGTGTGAATCTGTATACAAAGGAAATGAATAGAAATTGTGATTACACTTAATTTTGGAATAAGATGTAAGATACATGGATGGTTTCAATCCAACCTGACAAATCGCACCGTAAGTTCCGAAATATCTTATGAATCATTGAATGTTCAAAAACAGCTCATATCAACATGAGTACAAAAAACGATTCGGATTTATCAAAAATGAATCAATTCATTATGATACCAACAAAAATTTCAGTTATTCGACTTGAACATAACAATCCCCCCAGGTGAATAAACAGAAATAATAGTATATTACTTTATGAGGCGGAGAAGCATGACTTTTCTTGACGCGCCTCACTTCGTTCGGCGCGTAATAGAGGGCAAGTCAAGAAAAGTCGCTTCTTTGCCGAATAAAGTATACTATTTTTTCTTCAAACGTACCAATTTTCAACCATAAATAGTACAATTCATACGCTATTTTTACTCGAAATTTACTGTGACAACTATCAAAGTCGTCTAGATGTTAGAAATTAAAATAATTAAGTCGTCGGTGGGATTTGCTTCTCCCTGGTTACAGTTGTTTGACAGTTATTTTATGTTATTAAAGACAGCTTATTGTTGTTGCAACCGCAAGCGCAAATTTAGTGCGAAAATGGAAAACCTAAACGAAATTGAGTCCGCGGCTAATGATGCAGTAGCACGTTTGGGGCCCTCCAAGTCCGGAATAAAGTATCGGTTAGCGTACAAGCACTTCCAAGAGTGGTGCGATACAAGAGGAGTACGGCAAGTTACCGAAGACGTTTTATTGGCATATTTTAATATAATGGAAAATGAAAATAAATGGAAATCTTCTACAATGTGGTCACGATACTCTATGATAAAATCCGAGTTAGTTATTAGAAAAAATTTGGATATAGGCAAATTTTCAAAGTTACGTGCCTTTCTGAAAAAGGCAAGCGAAGGATATACTGCAAAGAAGTTTATAGTTTTCACTGAAGACGAGTTTGATAAATTTTTGTTTGAAGCGCCAGATGAGTTGTATGTAGGATTAGAGGTGAAAAAAATTATATTGCAAAGCATGTAGTATACTCCACTAAATTATAAAAATATTTCAGATTGTTTTGTTAATTGGGGTTACCGGCGCCTGTCGATGCGACGAATTGGTAAAAATGATGACTGTGGACATTGAGGATAAAGAAAATGTAATAATTATCAAAATCCCAGACAGTAAAACACGACAAATTAGATCTTTTACGATAATTGGTCAAAACTACATTAAACTGTATAAAAAGTATGCATCACTACGGCCTGAAAATTTCAAAAAAAAACGATTTTTTATAAGGTACCAAAATGGAAAGTGTTACCGAAGCGTCATGGGAATACATTTGATCAGCGCAGTAGCCCAAAAAGTAGCTAGTTATTTAAATTTAAACGATGCAAGATGGAGGCGGAAATCTAGAATGCCTCAAACGACATGGGGGCTGGAAATCAAGCACGGTTGGCGAAGGATATATAGAGGATTCAATAAGAAATAAGAACGATAATGCTCAAAAAATTTCAAACCCTCATGATTCGCCAACATTGGGAATGATTGCTGAAAGTTGTGCTCGACCATCAGTATCATCAACAATTACCAATGCGTATCAAGAGTCGGGAACATTTTTGCACGGTTTCAATTTGGAAAATGCTTCATTGACTAATTGTACTTTCAATATTACTATAAATAAAAATGATGTTGAATTGTTGTTAATGACATTTGTATTGTTGCTTTGTGACATGTTTCATATTGTTGCCATGACAACATTTTTCCTTCCACCGGCGCCGTAAAGAAATGGGAAAAAAAACTGCTGCCGGCGGAGACATCAAACTTTGACAGGATCAAGTTAGGTAAGTAATGTCATCATTATTTGACGTTTGAAGAAAATAGTAATTCACGTAACAAGTCCGGAAATTACTGTTTTTTTGGACGAGTGGACAAAATTCTAGGACGAGCGTAGCGAGTCCTGGAAGTCTGCGAGTCCAAAAAAACTATTTTTGGTCGTGTTACGTACACTATTTTTGCGGCAACCGACCCACTTCCCGGACGCTTTTTCTTTGAGAAGGTAGCATTTTCCCGGCCTAGTCCGGGAAGTACGTATTTCCCGGACTAGGCCGGAAAAATGCTACTTTCTCAAAGAAAAAGCGTCCGGGAAGTGGGTACTTCCCGGACGGTCGCCGAAAAAAATATTTGTCAGTCACTCGTTTGACATTTCATCAGATATCTTGAAAAACACTCGGACCTCACTTATATAGTAGGTATACCATTGACTGTACGTTTAGAAATGAGTTTTATAGGGAAAAAATAAGTGTTTTTTTTCAATGGTATTTTATATTCTTCTTAGTTTTTTGGATTTTTATCCTACCACAATCTGAGAGAATGAGAATTAATATTGAAATGAATACAAGTATAGAAGGGCAGATTCTTAATCTACCCCGAAAAGTGGTGCCTTAAAAAAAAACTGTTCCTTCTGGGTGGGGATTTTCAATTTAAATCAATGTATTTTCCATGATTTTATCAAGTGGATTTCCTCCTCGATCCTTTCCGTTGAACTGCATACCTTTCTCTTCTATCACAAAGACATTTTACTATACCTTTTTTGATATTTGTATGGCGGTTTGAATTATAGTGTAGATATATGTTAGTATGTTTTTTTATATGAACAATTGTGTTTACATAATGTGTTGATTTCTTCATCAGTACATTTGATGAACCAGAAAAATTAGGAAGAAAGAATTCATCCATCACAAAAAATTACTTTCAAACAGTATTCTAAAGTATCGAAGGGTTCAATGAATATTTGAAAAAACAAACGTTGCAATGAAATCATCTAATGAAATTGTAACTGACGGACGATAGAATATCCACTGTAGAGTTCTCAATTCCACATGTCGCCTCCAAGTATGTTTTTTCTTCTATGAATGATTTTGTTAACATAATGTGTTGATTTCTTCATTTGTACATTTGATGAACCAAAAAAATTAGGAAGAAAGAATTCATCCATCACAAAAAATCACTTTCAAACAGTATTACAAACGTTGCATTGGAATCATCTAATGAAATTATTGTAACTGACGAACGATAGAATATTCACTGTACAGTTCTCAATTCCACATGTCGCCACCAAGTATGTTTTTTTTTCTATGAACGATTTTGTTAACATAATGTGTTGATTTCTTTATTAGTACATTCGATGAAAAATTAAGAAAAAAGAATTCATCCATCACGAAAAATTACTTTCAAACAGCATTCTAAAGTATCAAAGGGTTTAATGAATATTTGAAAAAATAAACGTTGCAATGGAATCATCTAATGAAATTATTGTAACTGACGAATGATAGAATATCCACTGTACAGTTCTCAATTCCACATGTCGCCACCAAGTATGTTTTTTTTTATGAACGATTTGTTAACATAATGTGTTAATTTCTTTATCAGTACATTCGATGAACCAGAAAAATTAGGAAAAAAGAATTCATCCATGACAGAAAATTTTTTTCAAACAGTATTCTGAAGTATCAAAGGGTTCAATGAATATTTAAAAAAACAAACGTTGCAATGAAATCATCCAATGAAACTGTAACTGACGAACGATACAATATCCACTGCACAGTTCTCAATTCCATATGTCGCCACCAAGTATCCAATACTTCCCGGAAAGTGCTCGATCTAATTGATACGTATCGTATTATGATTATTGCGGGTATTCAATACAGGAAACGACATTTGTGGGTATCACCAGATGAACTCCATACCGCACAGAACTTCCACCAGGAATTAGAAGTAATACACACCTGCAATCCCGTATTCGATTACCGCGAGATGGATTAGTCCGTGGGCGCAGTACGAAATGATGTATTGGTTGAAACGCATTCACCTACTTCCGAATTATTCGGGATCTCAAAAATATTAAGTTGTACAAAACATGAAATATTCAGAATGATCCAAAGAAAATTATGCACCTAGCATTTCTCTTTTGTTTGTGATTCGAAGCAAAAATGCTAGGACACGTAGAGTTTTATTGTGAGGGTGACACTTTTTGGACATAATCTCAAACATATGCATTCGACCTCCTAGCGAGGAGGTGTCACAGTATCACAACCCCAAGAATTCCAAGTGAAAAGTGGAGTCAAGTTATACATTATGTGAAAAAGCACAAAATTATTCTTCTAACGACACCTATTTGTTGAAATCTACCCAAAGAAAAAATGCCAAAACGGCGTTAAGAACATTAACTCAATAATTTTGAGTATTGGAAACAAAACATTCACAAAAATGGTAGATTTCAATGCTTGTTATCATAACGGTGCTTTAGAAAAAAAAAAAACAAGCTGTTGATTTGATTTAATGAAACATTACTTCAACAATAATTGAAAATGTGATCCATTTGCTTCCATACAGCATTATAGATTGGGTTCTGCGGTTGATGTTTCACATAACAGTCGAACCAGGTACCGACAAACTTCATTACTTCGCAACACAAATCATTTTATCGGAAATTCAAAGTTTACAAAATTTACAAGTTGAAATCAATTTCAATGAAACCAGTCTGTACCAGTGACAAGACTGAAATAAATGTTTGCTTGAATTTTTTTTCCACACTCACCTGCATTTTTACCTACAAAAAAAAACGATAAATGAGGAATTTGTTAGTTATGAGAAATTTCAACATTGAAATCTTGCTTCCGTTAAACTTGAGGAATTCAGAAATTTTTGGATTTATTTTTATTTTTGAATCCCATTAATTATTTGTATTTTTCTTTTGTAAATGACCTTAGATTGAACTTATTAGCCAGTTATTCATAATATCAAAACAAAACAATGTAGAAATTCAATTACTTAGTTTCCAGTGGGGTATTGCAGATGGGAGCCACATTAACGTTAGATAGCCATACATTCATGTTTAAAAATTCATCAGTACAAAAATTATTGGGCTGATGTTGCATTGAATGTTTTGATGAATTTCAATAAATATGGTATCATTGAAAAAATAATATTCTACTTTTTCACATGATGTATCACTCGACCCCACTTTCCATTTGGAATTTT
The DNA here is from genome assembly GCA_032362365.1 of Zygogramma bicolorata. Lineage (NCBI taxonomy): Eukaryota > Metazoa > Arthropoda > Insecta > Coleoptera > Chrysomelidae > Zygogramma > Zygogramma bicolorata. Next base: position 1,652,515 of record JAVJAQ010001667.1, read on the forward strand.
AGGGTTGTGACACCCTCTCGCTAGGGGTTGGAGGTCAGACTATGTGCAAAATATGTTCCCTTCGAAAGCAAACTCCACATTACCGAACCTACTTGGTTCAAATTCCAAATTGAGGAGAAAAGCTCATACAATGGAAAGTGGGATGATAATTGAAGAATACGCTGTAGGATAAAAATACGATGGCATAGATAATCATCAATTCGGTAAATATATTACATGAAACTATTTTTTCATAATGAAAGATGTAATAGCACAAGTGCTGTACTGTTGAACTATGAGAATTTAGTGTCCAGGTATTTCAAAATAGACTTTCAATATATTGTCAAACTTCTCTATTTCGCATGAAGAAATATAGAACTCAAAACATTAACTCAATAATTTTTTCAAATTCTTTCAAATTTTTCAAATTTGCTGATAATCGATAATGAAAAGTGTTTCTACTATTCTCTGTACGATTTTCACTTGGGAAGAGTTTAGTTCTAGAATAGTTTTCACCAACAGGTGTTCTCCTTGCTTGCATCCTGTAACACATATTGCGGTTCTGTAATTCTAATAAGACTGAGGAAACTGAGGGAGAATCATATTCATTTTCACCAACTTTGGAAAAATTGTATCAAAACGAAACACCCTGCAAGGAAAAATACTGCAAAGTTTTCTATACTTCACTGTGATAGTGGTGATGGACTTCATCTCTTTATCATTAGTTTAATTTTTCATTCAAAGTAGCAGGAATCTAGGACTGCTGATCCTTCAATCACTTTCTAGAAAAGCATCACATGAGTATTTTGGAACTAAGTATTTGATTAACGTGCAAAATCAAGCCTTCTACTCCCCTACACTTGGATGTTACTCCATGCAACTTGACTGTATCAGATGTTAGATATCTTCGAATCTATACAATTATAATAATAATAATAATATTTATTCACCATTTCGGTACTTATGTACATATGTTAAGTCAATACAGGTACTATACAATATAAATAAAGATGGGATCATAATTTTTCATATATAAATGAAACCATAACAGCACATGATATATGAGTATCACAGTTGGATAAGGCACAGATATTTAATTGGTATCTTAAAATTAAGATTTTCATCGTAAATAATCCTGGACGCTATAAAAACAATTTTCAATTAAGAATCTTTAGGTGCTATTCTTAAATATTACATAAGATTTAGACTCCATAATTGATTTAGGCAGTTTATTATAAAGTGTGACTGAATGAGTTATTAGAAAAGTTATAAGTCGCTGTTTCTATAGAACGATTTTTTCGAAATCCATGTTGATTATTACATATCAAATCATTTGACTCTAAGTAATTCACTATTCTAGTAGCCACCACTTTTTCATACAGTTTTGAGAGTGAACAGAGTAAAGAAATTTGTCGATAGTTATCTATTTCACTTTTATCTCCTTTTTTAAACAGTGGAATAACTATGGCTTTCTCAAACTCTTCTGGAAAGTATGGTCTGAATTTAGCCAAAATCATCCGACATGAATATATCATACAAAAATTATTAATAATGAAATTATGCTTGTAAGCTTTGCCCATGGACTACTGCGTTGGCACTGAGGTGTACAACTGTTTGAGTTAACAACCGAGCTTTGTGGAGAAACGGCAAATGTTTTCAGCCTGAGGCCTGCTTTTAGTTGCGTGGGCAATTTTTTTTTAATTCACCTTTGTTGTTCTCACCGACAAATAATAGAGTTTCCAGTTTTGTTCCACATATAAATCGGACAGGGTGACTGATTCAGGAATTGAACAAATAGCAGTTACAAATGTGTATAATTACTCATATAAAGGAGGAAATAACTCCATGTCAGAACTAATCGTCGGAGAAAAAATCGAAGCACTTGGTACTTATTTCTGATGTTTTGAATATGAAACATCTTTATCCCACTTATAATAATATCGACGTTTCGATCGTTCATTCGATTATCCTCAGGAATCATCAATTGAGACATTATTGGTGGCAACATAACAAGACCTCTTGATATCATTGATGAATTCTTTTTCTTATTAAATTATCTGTTATTTGGAAATGAGACAAATACGACACGAACGATTGAATTTAGATTGTGAACGATGGATTATTTTAACTAGTCTTGGTTTCCATATCATTCCTATACAATTATCTAGTCAAAATACAAAGATATTTGTCTAAAGAACGGGATATACCTATTGAAAAACTATAGGAATATGGAGTCGTCAACACTCATTTCCAAAAGATAGTCTTCTCTTCCCTCAAGAATTCCGGGATGTTACAAATGTTAAGGAAGACAATCAGTTCGAAGTTGAAGGCTCACATAACTGAAAGTTCTCTTGAATCCCTATCTGCCCAAGCATCAACAAACAAAAATGCCTTCTCACTCTGCTATTCCAGGCAATAACAGTAAAATTGTTCCTCAAACTTTTTCTACACAAAAATACTCAGGTTTCTAAAAAGACAATAACTCTTTGTCGCTGAAACATGCAGCAAAATCTGCCAACTTTTTCTGTTTCGGGTGAATTTTGGTAAGTACACTCTTGGATATAATATCTCTCATTTAAAATGGTGAAAAATCGAATGAATGTGTTGAATATTGTTTTTTAATGGATATAATATTACCGAAAACGACTTGATTCAATATAATACATTTCATGACTGAAGAAGGTTCTTATGATAGTTTTAGTTATTTTCTAGTGCTCAATAAGGGATTTCGACTCCACCCTACTCAAGAAATCATCAAACTCCGTGCAAGAACTGTCACTGCACTCATATCAAATACTCAACCAGACAAATTCAACTCCAAGACACTTGACGATTCCAGTAAAAATAAAATATGGTCCACTGGGAGAAATAAGCAAAAACCGAATCTCTTATGACATCACTGAGATTATAAAGTTGTGTTTCCTGGAGTGCAGTCTTTTTTACCTGCTAAGTACTTACAAAGTATGCAGATACTTTTTAAGTGGCAGCTTTAAAATGCATAACACGAAACCACTTGTTTCAAGCCGGGCTGGTATCAGTTGTAAAATCTAACTACTCCTCTTCGGGCTTGAAGGCCGTCGTTCTTCGGAATTTCTTCCTGACGTTTCGCTAGCGCGAGTGGCCAGCTTCTTCAGAGGCTTATTCATCTCCGATGACTAAACAGTTCGATTTCTCAAGGCGTATTTATATTGATGCAGGTAGTCTGGAGTGTTAATTACTTCTGTCGGGTTCGGGGAATAATCATCATTACTAGTTGCCGCACTACCTGCTGGGATTTCATTAGTTATTCTTGTTTTCTTCAGAATCGGATTCCAAATTCTGTTTAGAGTCAACGCTTCTTCCTTTCTGTTAAAATTGTCCGCATGTTTTTGGATCTCTATTGCCTCCCGCACCAGTCGGCTATGGTAACCCTGGTTGGGGGCAATCAGTGTGGCATTTTCGAACAGAATCTTGTGGTCGCCCTCACTCAATGCGTGTTCCGCCACCGCCGATTTGTCGGTTTGCCCCAGCCTGCAGTTCCTTTGATGCTCTTTGAGCCTTGTACCCATGGATCTTTTCGTGGTACCGATGTAAACCTTCCCACAGGTGCACGGAATGCGATAAACCCCTGCCGCTGACAGTGGGTCTCTTTTGTCTTTAGCCGACCTGAGGCTTTGCTGGATCTTCTTGGTCGGCTTGAAAGAAGATCCAGCAAAGCCTCAGGTCGGCTAAAGACAAAAGAGACCCACTGTCAGCGGCAGGGGTTTATCGCATTCCGTGCACCTGTGGGAAGGTTTACATCGGTACCACGAAAAGATCCATGGGTACAAGGCTCAAAGAGCATCAAAGGAACTGCAGGCTGGGGCAAACCGACAAATCGGCGGTGGCGGAACACGCATTGAGTGAGGGCGACCACAAGATTCTGTTCGAAAATGCCACACTGATTGCCCCCAACCAGGGTTACCATAGCCGACTGGTGCGGGAGGCAATAGAGATCCAAAAACATGCGGACAATTTTAACAGAAAGGAAGAAGCGTTGACTCTAAACAGAATTTGGAATCCGATTCTGAAGAAAACAAGAATAACTAATGAAATCCCAGCAGGTAGTGCGGCAACTAGTAATGATGATTATTCCCCGAACCCGACAGAAGTAATTAACACTCCAGACTACCTGCATCAATATAAATACGCCTTGAGAAATCGAACTGTTTAGTCATCGGAGATGAATAAGCCTCTGAAGAAGCTGGCCACTCGCGCTAGCGAAACGTCAGGAAGAAATTCCGAAGAACGACGGCCTTCAAGCCCGAAGAGGAGTAGTTATACTAATAACCTCGGCCGCGAAAGCCTTAACCATTTTGTCAGTTGTAAAATCTTCCTGAAACCACAAATCCTGCATATTGGAGTGAGTACACTTGTGGCTGTATCGTGAGTGTTGGTTGCACTAAGGAACACATTGTTGTAGATTGCATTTTCATCAATGATATTCATGATGAAACATATTTTCCAGTCGATTTCCTTGTAGCACATCATATTGGCTGAGCCTCGTTTTCAGATGAGGTCAACATAGATATATCGTAAGTGGAAAAATTGAAGTTGAACTAATATTGATTAGTTCTGGAAAAAACGATATTTCGATATAATTATTTATCCACATTCGATGAAAAATTCAAATATTGTGGGATAGCTCATTATCGATATCAGAATTACTATATCAGGTAACATTCACTAATATCAGTTCAACAAAAAGATGACTCAATATTCTTTTGGATCAGTATGTTTTCGGTTATAATTGCACGAGTGCATAAAAATTACCGATAATTTTGCAAGAAAATCTCTAAAAATTGCAAGTTTATTTTCACATTTTGGCGAAAGTGCCTGAGTCCGAAGGACGAGGGCTCTTTTACAAAATATGAAAATAACCGAATGCAATTTGTATGAGATATCACGCTTGAATGCAAAATTATCCTGTCATTTTTATGCACGAATGTGATTCATTGGAATATTTCACGAATAAAGAAATTCTGAAGGAGATGTTAGTTTTTGTTCATTTATACTTTTCTCTATAGATTGTATGGAGTACTCACCTAAACGCGAAATGTTTTTCTATTTTTGAGGTCTATCTGACATTTATTTGTGTTGTTTACTGACGTCTAGCGATACGGTTTCAAATGTGTTGTTATGGTGACTTGATAAAATGCAATTTTCGCTGTGAGTTTTCGATACAATGCAATTACCGGGAGTAATTACACAAGTGCTTAAAAATTACCGCTAATTTTCCATGAAAGCATGTTGTCTAAAAACTGCATGAGTTTATTTTCATAATTGTCGAAAGAGGGCCGAAGGAGGAGGGCTCTTTTTGCAAAATATGAAAATAACCGAATGCAGTTTTTTTACTGACAACATGCTTGAATGGAAAATTATCAAGTTTATTTTGATGCACGAGTGTAATTTGATAGAATATTTCCGGAGTTAAAACAACGACGTTTGAAATTCAGTATTAATGCCTGTCAAGATGACGAATATACATTTTAACAATCGGTAGTATAGATACACGGACCAAACGGGTATTTTTCGATACCTACCGGGTATTTACCAGCCCGAAAATGTTCCACCGGGAATTTATCGCTGTAATTGATCGAAAATGTCCCGCTTCATAAGGGATTTTTAACATACGATGGAAATATCCGCTGTAAGTTTTCGATAATTGCATTGCTCTTTTGGGACATTTCATATATGAGGGAAATATTCGGTTAGTAGGTATAAGGGTGAATCGAGTTGAAAGGAATTGAATCACGACCGATAATTTCAAATGCAAAAATTCAAAAATTACGATTTGACGTTCACTGAATTAATACGAATTCCACTTTTTTGCCTATATATCACTCACAATATTGTATACAAACAGGAATATCGATATATCCTTATATTGATTTCGAATATTCAACCAATATCGCCGAATGCTCATATTTTTTTCAAAACTAACGTACTATTCACAATATCGGTCCAATATAAAAAAATGAGAGATGAAACTTCCTGTGTATCCAAACGGACATTATATCAATCAAACAATACAAACTTTAGTATTCGTTTGATAATGTCCTCATAAGATGAGACTGCAATAGCGTTATTTACAAATGTAGTGGTCTGAAAAAATTTAAATTTTTTTTTCTCATTTTCCCTGTTGATCTCCTACTACATTGCAACGACTACATTTATCAATTTGTATTATGTGTGTGCTATTCGAGTTGTGGTCCCTATTTTCATAACGATTTCCAAATGAAACTGTGTATACGTATAAAAACAAAACTCAAAAACATGTATCCGTAGGATAATAAAACTAATCAAAAATGAAAAAAAAGTTTGTGTCTGTTCTGAGAGAAACATAACGTGAGAATTGTCAGTGGGTGAAATTCGATCTTTCCTTTCTTTTCCGAAAACTTCACGAATTCACCCAGAGGGCAGAGCCTTGTGCGAATAGGGGTCGCCTAATGTTCTCGAGTGCTGCAGCGCTCTGGGGCATCTTATTGATTTTCCGGTAGCGCATTTGCTTATTCGACACAAAATAACTATGAATGATAATAATGAATATGAACGAATAGAGAAGAATAAAAAGCTCTTGAAGAGCTCGTAAGTGAAAAAACATGAGAGTTATATTAATTCTAGCCCTGAAGATGCTGACCTTAAAACTCACGTCGAGTTATTTAGCATTTAATCATCATATGATTCATAAAACCATAATATTAACCCAGATAATGTCCAACCTTTTTTATATTCATTCAAATTTCAAATCTTGGTTCTAGGGATAACCAAAAATTGATATTTTAAGGAATTTTTGCATTTCAATATTAGGTTTTCTCTAAGAACGGTGTTCTTCTTCATTCAATTTTTTACCATTTTCTGTCCAATTTGATAATATTATCCAATAAGAAGTGAAATAGGACACACTGTACATACCTTCTAGTATCCATGACAGATCACATATTATTTCATATCATATATAAAATTGATTTTTCACTTTTATAGTTGCTAGCACCAAATAGGAGCGGTTATATTCTTGAAAATGCAAACTGAGATGTTGGCGAAACGTCGAAACTCAATACCGACAAACCAACGGATAAATTCCCAGAATAACAACTATATATAGTATGAAATAGAAATCCAAGCTCCTGGGAAGGACTCTTACCGATAGATCTCACATGGTTTTCTCATGACAGTTTATTACTGATCGTAATTCCTAGCATCAAGATACTTGCCTCTAATGGAATAGATACTTCTGACATCTGAATACTAGATTAGGATAGATCAGCATTCTTTGAGGAAAAACATGCCAGGTTTTTCCCAACATTAAATTCCACCGAGTTGATATGTATGTAATTTTTTTTTATTTCACCTCTTTCATAAAAGTTGTAATTTCTGCTTATTATTGTTTGAACGTCATTATTTTGTGGTGGATCAATATTTGTTCCGTAGTTTTCTGGGTTTGTAACCTACCACAAATCTGAAAAAATAAGAATTGGCATCTATACAAGTGTAGAAGGGCAGTTTTTTCTGAACAAGTCCAATTAGTCAGCAACTTCTCGTATAACTCAAACTTTGTCTATCAAAAAAATAATAAGAACTGATATATATGAAAATACTTATCTGTTAACGTTTTGGAAACTAAATCTGCTTCCGTTCTCGAAACTTCTATATATAGACAATTTTCGTGATTGACATTTGTCAAATTATTCCAAATTTGACATAACATTTTGTCCTTCAAGAGGGGCAGCCATCCGCGATCCATATCAAGCGAACTCATAGATATGAGCATGACAGCATGATGAAAGCAGATTTCTTTAATTTTCGTTTCTTGCCATTGCTCTCTTTCCTTATAATTTTAGTGTCGTTCCATTCTACTGTGTGTTCCTCATCGGCAGTAAGAATGTGTTCTGATAATTTAGAACCACCTATCTGCCTGTTCCTGATGTACATCTTGTGTTCACTCTTCCGCACTTCCAATGGTCGAGACGTTTCACCGATATATTTTTGACCGCACGAACGAAAAATTTGATAAATACAATTTTTTGGGTTTTCTGTTGAGTTGTTTGGTTTGGTATGTGTGAGTATTGATCTTAATGTATTTGTTGTTTTGAACGTTGTTTTAATATTATACCTGTTGCCGATCCGTTTTATCTTTTCAGATAAACGAGGGACATAAGGTTTAATGTTTAATACAAGTTGTGTATTTTGTATAGGTTGTATGTCTTCATTGTGGACTGTGTTCGGATTTTCAATTTCTGTCAATTTTTTTTATGAATTTTTCTGGATAACCATTTTCTTTCAATACTGATTTTATGAAGTTTATCTCATCATTGATATTTTCTTGTGAGTAACATACAATTTTTGTTCTATCATAAAGGCATTTTACTATACTTTTCTTGACACTTGTGTGGTGGTTCGAGGTGTAGTGTAGATATCTGTTGGAATGTGTTTTCTTTCGATATACACTTGTATCTACATGGCGTGTCGATTTCTTTATCAATACATCTAGAAATGGAAGTTCATTGTTATTTTCTGTTTCCAATGTGAATTTTATCGTTGGTTCTTGTTTGTTAATATGTTCCAAAAATGTGTCAAGTTCATTTTGACCATGACTCCATATAGCAAAAACATCATCAACTTTCTTTGAACGAATCTTCAAAATACTCCATATAAATATCACTGAGAATTGAAGAAAGTGGTGAACCAATAGCCATACCAAATTATTGTTGATAAAAATTATTTTTGAATTGAAAATATGTTTTTTATGTTCAAAGTTCTAAGATATCCATGATCGCATGTATGTTTCGGAGAAGAAGAAAGCCAAAAAAGAATTAATCAATCTTCATTATCTCCACAGAAATACCCAAGTTCCATATCAAGTGAAAGAAGTATGAAAACAAAAAGAGATATTAAACTCTCCATAGAGAAAAATAACAAATTATTCCAAATGAAATCATTCATTATAAGCCGAAGCCGGAGTCAAGCACCAGGTAGAACTTCAACATGATGCTGCGAAACACTTCTCTTCTCTTTCATCCCCTAATTCCTCCCATACATTTCCATAACATTTCCGAAGTGAATGTTCCAGAAACACACACCCAGAAAGGTGACAATGAAAAACGCGCATAAACGCCTCTAACTTTACGCAAACGAATGCAGAATATAAATTATTTCTTTCGCCGCAGACAAAAATAAAAGCGACGTTTCTTCGGCTGCACATATTCCGTGAAATATTCCGGTCCACTGTATACGTCGAGATGATTGCAAATGTGTACGGAATGGAAATATCCCCGGAAAACATAGCGCAACACTTCAAACAGTCGTAAGGTTCCCGGAAGAAAAGTGATGACAGGGGAGTCGCTATCACGTATTACCGCTGACGAAAAACCTTCATGGAGGGTCTTCATCGAATACGGAACAGTGGGAGTGGGTTTCTGTGGTTGTTTCATTTTTTAAAATTCATAAAGGGTGTCGAAAGGCGCACAGCATCTTCTCTTCATTGTTCTTGTTGAATCTTTGGTCGACAGGAAAGGAAGACTCGTTATTTACAGAAAACGTCGTGAGGACTGGAAAAAGGAAAGAAATTCGTGTTCATTTGAATTCTCCAATAATTTAAGTCACTGAATATAATAATAATGAAAAACATATTTTTTTGTTTTAATGATTGTTTGATCATATAGCAGAGTGAATAAGTTATGCCATCATGGCTACTCTTACACCTAACCCTGCACATTGATAATACATAATACATAAACTTAACATACTTCAATTCTCACTCACTAAATGCAGATAAATTGCAATTATTCTATAATGATATATTGTATTGTAAGTGATGATAGTTTTAATTTCAAAAGCATTATTTCGAGCAATAAATGCAATTCGAGCAGTTTTTTGAAAGAATAAATGACATTAGTTCTGAAAGAGGAATCGAGTGAATTTTGAAATTTCACAGCATTATAGGAAACAAATGCTGGTGCAATGTTGTCGATCGGTGCTGTATATCCAATGAGTTGTTCACTCTTACATTCACATTGTGTTTTTGATTACGGAATATCGATTTGTTTCTCAATTGAATTGAAATTGATGTAATCAGCAACCGAAGAACAAAAATGAGACAATGATATTTCCACATGAAATCAATATTCTGCCATCTGAGCGACTAAGATGCCTAGAAGTCCTGGTGACTCAACTGATTAGATTTTGTTTAGATTTTTGTGGCGAAAAAAACAATCGACGCTTTTGAAGGTTTCCCCTATTTTTTCGGTAGAGGGCGTTATGTTCCCATTTTTCATATTTGATGACAAGTGTCAAGTTAATTGTCATATTGTTATGTCAGTTTGAAATTTTGATGTTTACGATGTTTTTATCGTGTTTATTTGTTGATTTCATTGCTTTTAAATATCGAAACGTTGTTACTGGTATCTCATTGTCCACCCATTAAACTTTAGGTTGCGATCTCTTCTCGCTAGCCAATCAAATAAAAGTGAAAAAAACTCGACTGCACATTATTTTCACTTAGTGCAAATTTAGCTTCAGACAAGACTGACAAGAGCGTGTTGGCGACATCTGTACATATTGTATGGAAACCTCCAAAAGCTCAATTATCCACCAAGAATCAAGCAATCCAGATTTCGCCACTTTTATCCCAAACTTCTACAGGTATAAGTAAATACACCAGGGTTTCCAGGCATCTTATGAGCGACTAATATGATCAAAATCTCTGGTTCCATAGATGGAATGAGAACAGGTATTTTTGTATTTTTTGCAATCTTGTAATAATCACCTTGTACATCAATGAATATTAAATATTATGAGTCAGTATTGGCAAGACTATAGTTTCATACACTTTTTTTTTTCTCAGGGGAAAATCCACAATATCTCAATTTGCAATTGAGAGTTTCAGAGAAAAATTTGATCTCTTTACTAAATTATTTACTTGGCTCATGAACTGGAAGTCAATGTCCATTATTGGTCCGAAATTCCTAGCCTCGGTAACCAGTGGTATGAGAATATTGTCAATATGAAGGATAATTTCATTAATTTCATTTCCTCATATGCTTCGCGCATAACAGCATAGCTAAATATGTCTTAGGATTCAGTTTCAGACTCTTTACAACAATTGTTCCGGAGTTCCAAGTCACTGTTCAATCTCTGAACAAGAGAAATATTTTCTACACCGAAAATGCATTTTATTTGCGTATCATCAGCATTTCAGAAAATTCAATATTCCTGTATATATCGGCGGTGTATACAAAGAAAAAAGGCCCCAAAATGGAACCCTGTGGTACCTCTGACCTAACATAACCTGCAAAAGATATGCCTTCCTTTGTACGAATTTGCTGTGTTTGATCGGAAAGATAGGAGGAAAAAAATTCTACTGCGATATTGTCTAAACCGTAATATTTTGATTTTGTACTAAGTAATTCATTGTCGACAGTGCTTTTGAAAAATTCAACAGCACTAGCACTGTCGCCTTTTTTCTGTCAATGGCTGTTATAATATCATTATTTACTTTAATTAATGCACTACTTCTGGTTCCATGTCCACATCTGAAACCTGATTGTCATGAATTCTGTAATTGAATATTTAAGAATTTTTTCAATATTCTGCTCAATGCCGGCAATAATCTTGTGAATCACAGTTATCTCATGGATTATGGTTCCTAGCTATACGGTTTATAATTGCATTCCTCCACCCAGCTGGAGAATAACCAATCTCCAGGTAATAATATGTGTTAGAAAGGAAAATATTGAAAAAAAATTTGTATTCATTCATCGACTGACACACTATTTTCCAAACCATCAGCTTTCCAATCGGCTGAATCTATTGATATATCTATAACTACATTGGCGACTTCATAACCCGATTCATTTTCAGCAAATTGTATTTAAATGTTTCAGTGAATTGTTTGAGTTCTGTTCAGCAACACAAACGAAATGGTTTATTGTTTAATCATATGAGTGGGAAATAAGCATTCCATGCAAGTTATACACTATACTTTTTCTACGGCTATAATAGATGATAGCAAATGATTCAACAGAAAACATGAACTTCGGGACAGCTAAAAAAGCTGTCATTGCTTGAAAGTTGACATTCTCCGGGAGCCCTGATTTATCGTGTGACAATAAACTACAACTGTAACAAAATAAATTCATTATTTTATCAAGTCAGAAAACTAAATTGAAGGCATACTACTATTGTAAGACAATGAAGCTATTGTGTAATGAGGTAAGAAAATGAAATTGAAGACATACAAACGTACCTCATTCTTCTATCAAGAATAGTTAAGGGCAGTCTTTTGTTATAACAGTTGAGAAAGTTGGATGCCATACGCTATTTCTGCAGGACAAGCGTAGTGAGATCCCGCAAAGTGGCGTGCATTATACAAAATGAAATTACAAGTTGGTGAACTTCAACGTCCAAATAATACGGACAAGATCTCCAATAAAATTTACGTCCGGGGAGAGTCTTCAGATGAACACTTATGTGAACTGTAAAATAAGATGGTAATATTACATACTCTATTGAAGACGTTTCCTAGGTGAGGACTATAATAGCAAAAGGTTTTTCTGTAACATTTGGAAATCTGAATTTTTTCAGGATGCAATTATCAGCCCTATTCGGGTTCGCAATAAATATTCATCTAGGACGGTTCAAAATAGTCACCCACCCAATTATTGTAGGTATATTCGAGACGAACCTTCCACGCCTAAATAGTCCAACTATTTCGAACTGTTCCTGGACTGTTTGTGTTGTGAACCCGAATACGCCTATTGTTGAAGTGATGTGTGCTTGTAGAATAGATATTGATCTTGTTAACATCAAGATATTAATGGAAATGTAAAAAAAGACTATAGCAAATGATGAATGAAACAATACGTGTGTTCTCACCATAAAAATTGAGATATTCAGGTTTGGTTGTGATTTTGAGATCTCCATCATACAATATTTTTGATTCTTGAACTCGAAATGAATGTCCTGAATAAGTTATGCATCACTTCTAGGAATATCTGAGAAATCCGACTTCATTGAACAAGTGTCACTTTTAATGTCAGTTGAAGAATTTGAAACCAAAAATCCTCGAAACTTTCCTTTCTCTACAAAAATAATCATGTTCCTTTAACATAACCTCCGAAGGCTCGTTTCCAATCATGTCAATGTATATGTCATCGAAATTTCAATTCATTCTGAACTCAGAATGAAATTTCTCTATAATATTTGATGTATGTAGTGAAAAAGTTTCATAATTCATCCATATGCCCATTGATGAGGTCAATGTATATGTTTCTCTGAGCTAAACAAGCTTGTCTGGGTGTGAGAATGAAATGTTATTCCAATGAATAAATTTACTAGAGATTGAGCCAGAAAAATGACTTACTGTCTTTTTGGAAATGACTTGAACGTTTATGAATGATTCACAGATATCAACAGGAAATGTTTGCCATTTGATGTTACTCCTTCCATAGAGGATTTGTATTCTTTCGGAATGACATAGAGAAGAAAAAGACAAGAATCACTTTCTCAAAACTGCCTTATCTGTACGAATATTTTCCTCATATATAAAATGTTCCATAAGAGCAATGCAATTATCGAAAACTCACAGCGGGTATTGCATTGTATCAAGTCACCATAAAAAAACATTTGAAACCGTATCGCTAGACGTCAGTGAACAACACAAATAAATGTCAGATAGACTTCAAAAATAGAAGAACATTTCGCGTTTTGGTGAGTGCTCCATACAATCTATAGAGGAAAGTATAAATGAACAAAAAATAACATTTCCTTGAGAATTTCTTTATTCGTGAAATATTCCAATGAATTACATTCGTGCATAAAAATGACCAGATGATTTTGCATCCAAGCGTAATATCTTATACGAATTGCATTCGGTTATTTTCATATTTTGTAAAAGAGCCCTCGTCCTTCGGACTCGGGCACTTTCGCCAAAATATGAAAATAAACTCTTGCAATTTTTAGATGTCACGCTTTCTTGCAAAATTATCGGTGATTGTTATGCACTCGTGCAATTATAACCGAAAATATTTCCACTAGAACGTAATAAAATAATTATTATTCCACAATCAAAGAGAGCCTCCAACCGGTTGTTATTCAATTCCCACACAATTCAACTCGGCAGCGTGAAACAAAAGATTATTTGATCGTTTGTTAGCCGCCTATAAAGAACCTTTTATTATTTCCTCCCGACCTTTCTGTCCCCTTTCCTCTGCGTCCAGTATAATATCAGCACTCTGGCTGTGTTTTATGACCAGCAGGTCCGCTTCTTTGCTGACGATTGCTGAATAAACTAGGTAACAGTCTGCAGCATTAAAACTACTGTAGAAAAGCATTCGATATGTGTGTGGGAATGGATCGGGGACGAAACCTGCTGATACGAGACATTTCACGAATTCCCGTCGTATACAACTTGAGATCGCAGTGAATACTTTGTCGTGAGAAATTGAATGAGAATACATACACGAACCAGTTTTGATTCGAAAGCCCATTCACTTTTAGTTCCGTGATTTTTTTGAGTTTCTAACCTACCACAATCTGCGTCTATTGAAAAACAGTTCTTTTCAGTCAGCACATTATCGTATATCTCAAATTTGGCTTTTTCTTATGTCATAATTTTAGTGTCGTTACATTCTACTGAGTGACTTCCATCGGCAGTAAGAATGTGTTCTGATAATTCCGAACCACCTATCTGTCTGTTCCTGGTGTACATCTTGTGTTCACTCTTTCGCACTTCCAATGGTCGAGGCGTTTCACCGATATATTTCTGACCGCCCGAACAAGGAATTTGATAGATACAATTTGTGTGTTTTCCGTTTTGTTATTTGGTTTGGATTGTGTCAGTATAGGAAGTATTTGTTGTTTTGAATGTTCTTCTGACATCATACTTGTTGCTGATCCGTTTTATCTTTTCAGACAAACAGGGGACATAAGGTATAATATTTGATACAGGTTGTGTATTTTGTGTAGGTTGTATGTCTTCATTGTGAACCGTTTTCGGATTTTCAATTTCTGTAAAAGTTTTTCTATGAATTTTTCTGGATATCCATTTTCTTTCAATTCTGATTTTATGAAGTTTATCTCATCATTGATTTTTTCTTGTGAGCTACATACAATTTTTGTATTATCATGAAGGCATTTACTATATCTTTCTTGACACTTGGGTGGTGGTTTGAGGTGTAGTGAAGTTATCTGTTGGTATGTGTCTTCTTTCGATATACACTTGTGACGTGTCGATTTCTTTATCATTACATCTATGAATGGAAGTTCATCGTTATTTTGTTTTATGATGTGAACTTGATTGTTGGTTCTTGTTTGTTAATATGTTCCAAAAATGTGTCAAGTTCATTCTGACTATGGCTCCATATAGCAAAAACATTCTTATGATTTTTTTGATTGGAAAATTTGGGTTGAGCGAGAAGTTGCAGGCTAAAAGGCCTTTTTCTATCCAGAAGGTATGGTTTTTTAATAGACGCAGCAAATTTTTTGGGTAGATTAAAAAGCAACCCTTCTACACTTGTAAAGATTCCAATATTAATTCTTATTCTTTCAGATTGTAGTAGATTAGAAACCCAGAAAACTACGGAAAAAATATTGATCCACAACGAAATAGTGACGTTCAAACAGTACCCATTCACTGGCGACTAGTTGAAGGTGAAAATTGGCCATCACTTCCGAGTTGTTCGACCTCCTTACATGAGAATTTTGAATCTCATCTCACTTCATAATGAACCCATGCTCAACTTGTGCTTTTCGTTATCAAGGGTCGTGAAAAAAAAAATAAAAAAATGCAGGTTTGAACATTCAATGGGTTAACATCTCACTTAATTTTGTAGATCATTTCCTTCAATGCGATAAAAGGTGGAATGTGTTTGGAGTTGAGGCAACCGAAACAGTTTTTCAGTGGTAAAACGCTCAATCCAAAAAAAAAGAATCAAAGCTTCTTCTGAGCAGCGATAAAACCCAAATCGATTCAATTCGAAAATTGACAGTTTGTCCTCTTATCGATGCATTCAGTTGGGAATACTTCAGGAAATGATCTTCACGATTACCTCCCAATCTAAGAGTTGTTTCAGATGAATCCAATTTCAAACTCTCAGTTTGATATATTCAAGTAATATCAATCCAGCGACCAACAATAAATGAAACCACTCGTTTTAAGGACCCGAGGTTTCATTATTTTGGTTGCTCCCATGTTGAGTAACAAATTTTGTTGAAAATTGAAATAATTCGATCAAATTTTGTAATCTTGATACTTTTTTCGGGTTCTCGAAAAAGTTAATGTGATATGAACATCACATTCATCACTGATAAGTTATTTCCCTTGCTCAAATGGAAGACAATTCTGCCAGTAGTCACCACAGCATGTTCATCCATGTTGGTTTCCAGTTTTCCACACTTTTGATAACAACAGCGCTAAATATCATTTCAAGGATATAGAGAAGATATTTTCAATTAGTCAAGGTTCTATTATGTATCAGTAAATGATGAAAGTTTCCAACATAATGAATATGCCTGATCAAAAAAGTTCTATGATTTCGTGGGTATGCCCAATTGAGTACATCAAAGGGGGAAACCCAACAACCGATACCATTGAAAAATCCTATTGGCTATTTTCAATTGATAGAAATGGTCATAGCAGGAATATTTTATTCCATCTACTTCCTCAAAAGTGGAGATTGACTGGAGAAATCTGAATTAAATAGGCCATATCTCATCAGAGTTTTCTAAATCGATTGCAGAATTGAACAGCATTGAAAGCGAAAATGTAAATTATAGATTATAGGTTTATTGATGTCGAATATACAGTTGTATGAATTGTAACAAGAATAAATCAATAAAAATAAATAAATAAATAATAATGGAGCTTCAATTAACAACTTATGACTCCGTTCAAGAAACATGATTCGTATATTAATTTCAATATCGTCATTTTCTTTCCGAGAGCATCTCTTGACTTGAATCATTGTTTATAGAGACACATAGTTGATCAAAGAAATTGAAATATCATTCGAAAGGATAGGTACTATGAGTAGATTACACTGGTGATTCCGTTTCAGAATCATGTCTTTTCATTCATTTCCCTTGCGGATGTCTCAGTTCGAATCACACATTTTCTTGATCACTTATACAGGATACCAAAAGAATGCATCGCAGGTTGAAGGGTAAGGCCTCGTTGATCCATTGCTCGCACAAGTATCGACTTCTGAGGGTTGACGTTCGTCAGCTGGTAAACGAAAACGAACAATTTCAGAATAACAATTTTGAAATAATTCAGAAACAAAAGTGGAATTTTTCGTCCATGACGTAGAAGAACATTCATATTTTGAAATTGTTTTAATACCTCAGCTTTCATTTCGATAATAAACTTCTATCGTTAATCCTATTTCGAAGCTTCTTCTGGGTTGGAAACTTTGTCGTGAATTGTAAAGTGATCGGAAATATAGACATTATATTACAAATGGCGTAACAGAACGTATTCGATCTCTCTCGATTGAGGTCTTCATTATTCAAAATCAAAACACAGTTATGCTCTCAGATTAGGCCATTTGTTTCATGTCATTCGGAACAGCTTAAATATTTAGTGAATTACTTTCTTCCCACTTCTATTCAAAGAGAATGTGCTGATTCCTTTATAGTTCACTAAGCGGATGAGTAGGAGATTCCAGTCCAGATATGATTTCATTTCCACACCAGGTAGGATATGAATTCCACCAATCACAGTGAACAAAATACTTGGTTACCAGGAACGACCTTGTATAAACGTCACAATCATGATCTGTCTACTTACAAACAAGAAATCCAAGTTGTTTCATTTGAGCATAAATAAATTACAAATATCTGAAATATTGTCTAGTTTATCAAGTCAAGTTTGAATTTTTTTTTTGAAATTGAAGGACTTCCCAGATAGCACAATGACGTCAAATCATCCGTAGGATACCGGTGGGCGTCCCAATCGTGTCACTAGGAAGCGGAAATGTTACCAAATTCCTACTTCCTAGGACGTCTCCAAGATGTCCTACCCAAACCACCAATATGAAACGGGGACTATATGGGATATGTTGGGGATCAAACTATGATGTTTTCAGGAGATCCTGTATACGTCAGAAGGATATAAAGCGGGGACCTTGTCAGGTTAAGCTCCGGATCATTTTCTCTGAAAATATGATGTCCTTTGGATATCCTGTAATATATTGTTCATAATTTTACCTTTTTTGGCCTCTATATGGGGAATATTGACAAATTAACAGAAGTTTATTCATTACTCATGTTCTACAAGTCAAACAAAGACTCGAAAACTCATTTTGGAATATGGGGACACAATAATAAATGTATTATTATATCACAGAGAAAATAATAATAATTCCCAACTATCCACTGAAGTCTTCTCTTTTTATCTGTCCTTTCTTTGGTATGATGCATAACCAGCTCTCAATAGTACCCTCCAACGACTTTTTAGGGATGGCATCTTTCTCATGCCCTCTGAAATCAGAATATTCAGAGTTTAGAATGGAAAGCAAGTAATTGGAATCTGATTACATTTTTTGTGAAACAATGATGGTAACTCAATATTATCATCACTCATGATACGTCGAGGACAAGATGAGGATATTTCTACTAATATTTTTCATACACTGCACTCGGAATACGTGGGGTCCTACAATAGTCAACTCTGATGAAACTGGGATATCCTCGGGATCTCAGCTGGATATCAACTAACTATATCCTGTGGAGTGACTGGTATCGGCCCTGGGATAGGGTGGGGATCAGTAAGGCAGGATATTCTGCGGTGCTACATGGGCACTATTATAATATCCTACAGACATTTAGGGGAGGCAAAAAAGAATGAGGAAATTGGGATATCCTGGGGAAAATGTGTACTATCTGGGTTACATCTACTCTTCACAGAAATGATTAACTCTAATTATACAGTCCAATTGGCGCCTAGGTGGTTAGAGCTTTAGCCCTCTGAGACTATCCACTTTATAGTCGTGGGTTCTAGTCTCACCAAAGCCGACTTTTTTTTACCTTCCTTTAATTTGACATTAAACATTCTTTTTGTTTCGTTCAATATTGAATTCAATAGAGATTCTTTCATGTGGGCTTTTTATACTTATCTGAAGAATACTGTATATCTGAAATTGATCATCGGTATGTTACTTGAAAGAGAGTTCTGAAATATTGACCTGGTCGAAGGAAAAATCAACTGTAAAACTCGAATGGATATTGGCCATATCCACCATATCCACTCTTGTAATGGATATGACAGAAGAGAACCTCGGATCCAATATTTCCATTGGAAATAATGTACCTCATCACCCCTATCAGAGCATCAGGAACTGTTATCTTTCATCGAAACATGCTTACGGTGACGACTATGGCCCAACAAAAATAAAACCCGCTCTAACAACGTTCTTGAAATACTAACAAGTGCTCTCAAAATAAAAAGAAAATGGTCCCATTTATGTAACTCGGTTATTTTGTTCTTTCCGTAGCTGGAAATATACCAACTCGAAAGATTATATGGCGCCATCACTGTTTTGGTTTTGCTTTCCCGTTCAGGTCTGTATTGTTTTCGGATTCGCTGGGAGCTCTCGCGAAGCTTTGGGGTCTTATTGTTATCACAGGATGTTCCTTAAAATTGAGCGCGCAAACAAAAGCACAGAGTATACGGTACGGTAATTCCAGCTCCTACTTATGTTTCTAGAAATAACTACTTTGCTACGAAAACAATAAAAACTCCGGTAAGAACAATAAGAGTGCCAAGTTTTGTCCCAGTTTTCGTATTAGCTGGAATTTCTTTTGGATGAGCACTGTTGTTTCGCAATGAAAACTTTAATTGAATTAACACGTGAATTCATCTGGTCATTGTCAATTATTATCTCAGATATTCACATCATCGAGGCAAATCAAAATCGTATTGATATCAAAGTGGAAACGTCAAATGATACTGAATTTGCATTTTTTATTTACAGAGATTCACATGGAGGCGAAGTACTGAAATGTTCAAAGAACACCGCCTGATTCTAGTAACAAGAGAAACATATTAATATTAACTTAATATTTCTGAATTTTTGACCCTCAGGAAAATCCCCCCCTGGCAAGGAGTTCAGCAGTTCTTTTGAGAAGAAATCCCTGAACAAAAGAGGTTCAGTAGGTCTCCAAACTCACAACAAAGGGGTGGAAATTCCGGACTCGTTGGGTCATTTGTGCGCCAAGGGAGGAACGGTTGATAACAATTCAAAAGAGATTGACAGTTGAAATAAATACAGAAGACTGATCGTAATTCCTAGTATCGAGATAGTCGGCTTTTGAGGAATTGTTACTAGTGACATCTGAATATGAGATGAAAAAAGATTGGCTTTCTTTGAGAAAAAATATGTCTGGGTTTTCCTAGCATTAAATTCCATCGAGTCGAAGGTCGAACTAGATTTTTATGGTGTCCCAGGATGATGACGGAAAAATCACTTTTCCCCTAATAATGATTTCCAGCAACACCAGTGTATGTTTTGGTGTCGAACTCAACACATTTTAGTACAATCTTCTAGAAATAACAGGTTCAACCTTGTAGTTGATAGTGTGGACCCTATAAACATTCTTGGAATAACAAATAAGAAATAATTGAACGATGGTTTGATGATATTCAAGTTTTCTCAATTGGAATGTATCACCTTCAGGAAGTATGCTTCGAAATATACAACCAAGATAGTATAAGGTTTTCTCATTGTGCAATATATTATAGCAACATATATTCCTTCAATTATCCTGAAAATTCTCTTGGAATGTTATACCATCCTATGAATGAACTAGAAATATATAGTTCCTTCCACAATATTATGATTAGGTTTCTGCCGATACTTTGGATGATTTCCAACAAGTATTTCAAGAATATCTCAGATATTCTAACATTATCCGTAGTATTTGAATATTTTCAGAATATTCAGAATATACTGTCAATTTGAAAGTCACTATTTTGGGGTAGATGAGTTTTCCTTCGTGATTTCATCACATTTCTGAAAAATCAGGAAATAATATTGGAACCCAAACAAGCATAGATAGATATTGGGTTTCTAAAACTTCAACAAAAAAATGTATTTTTATAAATATACGTTTTTTCTGCAAATACTGGAAGTTACTGACTGACATGAAGTGTTTCATCCAAAAAGAACTGCTTTTTTATTTATCGCAGACATGTTTTGGAATGGATTGCAAGTTTGCCCTTTTACACGTGTATAGATTCCAAAATTATTTCATGAATGCTTCAGATTTTGGTGGGTCAACAGCACAAAAAACTATGAAGATGAAAATAGTATCTATGTTCACGTAATATAGAAAATGAATATTGGAGAAACATTCAGAATAGAATTCTCCAAGTATATATACCTGAAATCATTTGGATATCCTTTCTATTATACACCATTGTCTGAAAAGGACGAGCATGTAATATACATTCTAAGCATATAATGCAATATATTTCTCTGTCAGACTATTTTTCAAACATTGCTCACATTTGGACGATAAATAGAATGAAATATAATCGGGGGTTATATCCCGAGTGCACCAAGTTTAATCGGTTAAAATGTGTGCCGCACTTCCATGATTCTCGAAATTTTGCTTAGCAAATGACTTGAGTGTATGATAATTTGATAAAATCCCGAGACCGCAGGTCAAGGGATTTTATTTTAAATTATCATGCACGAAAGCATTTGCTTGAAAGCAAAATTTCGAAAATCATGGAAATGCACGCATTTTGGTCGATTGAACTTGGTGAAGGAGGGATATATGTTTAGATTATTTCCAGAAAACATATAAACTCAGGAAACATCAAAATCGAACACAGGAACAATATAGTACCAGAGATAGTACCTGAAAAGTGATCCAAACGCCCGGTTTATTTCGAACATTTTAATCGGTTAAAAGGTCTGGTGCATTTAATCGCTGTAAAACTCTGTAAAAGCAGTCTAGCCTTCGACTGTTTCATCGTTCATTCGCATTGAGGGAAATAATCATTTGAAAAATTCAACATTGGAACAGTTCCTGCCGCTCTGCTAGCTTTGAATACAGACAGTCGCGAAGATGATGAAGTACTGAGAAATGCTGCTGGAGTTCTATTCGGACCAATATCTATGTGGATACCGAAGTTGATAAAAATGCCTGAATGCTTGTTACAACATTTGCTCTTCTCCCAAAATACTGAGAGGGCCAGCCTCAACTTCCTAGATTTCTAATAATACCACAGAGTATATCCTGAGAATATACCGTGAACAATATATTCCGTTAAGAATATTTTGAACTCATGCCGTATGGAATTAAAAACTCAATGCATGTTTTCTGGAAATATCATAGGATATACATTAAAAAATAGGAATATTCTGAAGGTTTGTGTATATTTCATGAAAATTTCATGAATAGTTTGTTCATTTTATGACACAGACATTAAGTATATTTTATGAATATCCGGTGCTGTCTGGGTATCACTCACCCTATATCGTGAATTAATTCGAGTTCCATGAATGCTATCCAAGTCCTATCTCTCACAGTGATGTCATGATTTCATACAATTTTCTCGTCAATTTGTGGCATTATGTACATAGAGAAAAAAGAGGAGGCATTAAGTTATTCATTTGAGATTCGATCCAATGTTCTTTTATTCCATGAGAGTTGTGTACTCATATTAAATGGCTGTTAGAAATTGGGTGTGCAGATTAATGGATCAAATTTACTGAATGAGCTTGACTGGAAACAAAAAATAATAATCGACTCATCAATCCATTTATATTGATTACTTATACCTGGTAATATTGGCCGATACTCAGCACTTTATTCCCAAGAGGTGTACACCTGATTACAAAAAATTATAAAGAATATACGCTGAAAAAAATAACAAGATGATATTCTATTGACATATTCTGAATGTATTAGTCTTCAAAATGTTGATATGAAACAATTAAAAAAAAATATATAAGTGAGAGAATTGAACATAACTATTGATGATGTTCAGAACTTCCATTTATATCACACATGTTACATAATAAATTAAAATTATAACAAATAATATTTACTGGTGTTCTGGAATTCACATCTGTTCTTCTACTCTGACAATAAAATGTTTTCTCGGATATTGAGTTGTGGCGTGGTACATACGAATTTTTTTATTTTTTTGTAGTAGCGGATACCAGGAGATGTTATTATTCCTTGAATTATATAGAAATGTGACTGTAATGAAGAGTCTACTTGTATTCAATGATATAATATCAAATTGTCTCAGAAGGATAGAATTCCCCTTGAGGGATGAGTACCTGTGATTCTTAAAGACGAATTCCAAGAACTTTCTTTGGACAGCTTCGATTTGCTGTATGTGAGAATTATATATAGGAAAGAGACCAGATCATTGCCCGATACTCTAGTTTGAATATCACATAAGCTCAATGTAAAGATACAATTTCATCTTCACAATGTCAGTCCAATATTTTTACTTTGATTTATATTTTTTTTTTTGGTGCTCATCTCTACCATTTTACTCAATTTATTTATCGTGAGAAAAGAAATAAAGATTTTTCGGAAGCTTGACAAAATGACAAAGAATTAACTAATTGATTTCTACAAGTCTCGAGAAAAGGATTCATGCAGCTTCAATTGTTAAGGATCAATTAACAAGTAACAAGTAAGAGTTGGTCAACTTTTAACTTCCTTACTTCAGTTGTAAACTATGTGTCTCTAAAGGGCAGGTTATGACGGATTATTTGATCATAACTAAAATTTTCTTCAAATAATTCGTTTTTCGCGATTGTTTTTCTGTCCATGGAATGTGAGCGAGTTGAAGTTGAAACTGTAGGTGCGATTCTGGTGGAATTTCTCAGTAAAACAATAATATTTCATTATCAATTTCAATCTTTGACTTTCCAAAACGAAGCTGGGGTATATAAAAATGAATGAAAAATGCTACTCAAAAGTTTATGTAAGGTTGAAGTTGATCCCCTTCCACAAGCTTTGATCATTGTTAAATTCAGGTGCATGATGAATGCTTTCTTTTTCATTAGTTTCTACTTGATATGATCATTGTAATTCGATTGAAGTTGCATGAATCCACCTTAATTGAAATATATGTTTATAGGGAAACACTGTGTCAGATTCAGTGTAGAACTATAACACGTCTGAGGGAGCTATGGTAACTCGAAACACATTAGGGCTTTCGTAAACTGTCTAGTGAATATCACACAATAATCTCAAAATGAATGTGTTTCTGATTATTTATCATCATGATGGTAAACAGGAGGAACTTCATTACTCGTATATACCGATTTCATCGCCAACTCAGATATCAGTTATAGACCAGGGGGCTTTTTCATAAAATACAAGTCTTGTAGTTACAAGTGAAAGACAATGCAGGTACAGGTAAAAAACAAATATTCATCATCGTCTTCCTTTGTGTTTCTCTTGTAACTACAAGACTTGTACGTTCTTGAAACAGGCCCCAGGAGGTGATGACAGGTGACGTTTTTCCATTTTACACTGCATGCCTTTTTAGGCTTGATAGTTAACCCTAAAATATGAAAAATAGACAGGTTCCTGGCAGCCGAGCGTATACACTTCTTAAGGAAAAACGCTTTTCTTTTTGTGAGGAATTTTCGTGTTTTTTATTCGCATGCTGTTTTGGATTTCATTAATATATATATCATTCCAAGTTATTGACGTGAATGGCATGCATGTAGCTAGAGCCCAACATACAAAAATTGTGAAAAAAAATTGATGAACATAATTTTTTTTTTCAAGCAAAACTGTACTGATTTCACGAAGACCGCATAAACCTTTTATGTCTTCTATATTCCAAACCCCTAAAACTTTTTTACCTGATACCAAAAACCTTTTGATTTACAATGGTCGACTATATTTCCTCGTTTTCGTAATTTATTTGATAGGAAACCACTTTTTACGAGACTCTTTATGTAAATTTCTCTTCGAAAAGCACGCACAATACCCAAATACAGACACGCACGCTTTCTGTAGTGTAAGTCAACTCATTAACATGAAACACGGCTCGCTTGCGAAATAAAGGATTAGGTTTTTGTCAAAGGAGACCCTGTTGCTAAAAGCTCACTATTAGGGACTGACAAATACCATGGAGAGATAATGAGAAAAATGAAATACGTGCTAATAAAGACGTATGTCGCTCTAGTTTATTCCCGTTTTGCTTTCACGGAGCGCTACGGTTCACTTGTTGAATTTTAAGTTGGCGGACGCTGCTCGGTCTTTTCTCTGTTCTTTTTGCTGACATGACTCGTAGGATCATTTATTTCGCTGGTAAATAATGGAGTTTGCTATCATAAAACGTCGGGATCGACAAAAGAGCTGGTAGACGATCTACACTCGATGGAGAAAAGAATAACGAAAAGTCAACTATGAATATGAAACATCAACAGAAACATATCAGAGTATAGATCAGAATTTCAATGTAGTTCTGAAAGGAGTGGTGAAAGAATTCGAAAAAAAAATAGTTGACATTCATATACAAAATGGTTAACGCTTTCGCGGCCGAGGTTTGCAATATCACTACGATGGTTCGGGTTTGAAGGCCGTCGTGTTTTGGTATTTCTTCCTGACGTTTCGCTGGCGCGAGTGGCTATCAATCAATCAATCAAATATGCTTTATTGTCTAAGGAATCCTTATTGACAAAGCTACTGCAACTTTATAGAGTCAAAGTGTTAAAATATAACATTAAAATTATGAAATACAATGAACCATCACTATATAGTTAAAAACATATGTACATAGACGAATACACTTAAATAAGACAAATATTTAAACCATTGTAGATAATCACAAGATTAATAAACCATCACAGATAAGTGAGCATCAAAAATACTAAGTTAGAATGCATCATTGTAACATTCCCTTAAGGCATAAAAGGCTTTTTGCAGAAGTACTCCTTTAACTAATTTTCTGAATCTTTTAAAATTTGTTATGGCCCTGTAGCACATTGGAAGGTGGTTGTATATTTTCTTGCTCTCATATATCAAAGAAAATTTGGTAAGTATAACTAGTTCTCTTCGGGCTTGAAGGCCGTCGTTCTTCGGAATTTCTTCCTGACGTTTCGCTAGCGCGAGTGGCCAGCTTCTTCAGAGGCTTATTCATCTCCGATGACTGTCATGGCTGTCATGTCATGGCTTCTTCAGAGGCTTACTCATCTCCGATTACTGTCATCGGAGATGAATAAGCCTCTGAAGAAGCTGGCCACTCGCGATAGCGAAACGTCAGGAATAAATTCCGAAGAACGACGGCCTTCAAGCCCGAAGAGAAGTAGTTATACTAATAACCTCGGCCGCGAAAGCCTTAACCATTTTGTCAAAATTTGGTAATTTCTGATTTTGGGATTAGCAAGGGTATATTCCTACTTCCTCTTGTATCGTAACATGTTTCATTATTTGCTTCTGAGTTATAATATTTTTTGTGTATTAGGCTCATGGTTTCTGAAAGGAACAAACAAGGTACAGTTAGGATTTTTTGACTGATGAATAGTGGTTTGCAGTGGTCTTGAGATTTTGCGTTACATATGTATCTGAGAGCCCTTTTTTGTAGAATGAATACTGATTTCAGTAATTGCTGACTACATAAGCCCCAAAAGGCAATTCCATATCTCAAGTGCGACTCGATCAAGGAAAAATACACGTTTCTGGCTGAGAATTGATTGAGTTCATCAGAAACAACTCGAACAGCATATCATCGAGATGCTATTTTTTTGCACAAATTTGTTATATGCTCATCGAATTTTAATTTTTCATCAATAAATATCCCCAAAAACTTTGTGTGAGTTTTTTTAACTATAGCGTGATTGCCTATGAGTGAGTCGTCGAAATTGAACTTGAAGCAAATGATGTTTGTTTTATTTGTATTGAAACACAAGGAATTTGAATCGCACCACTGTTTGATCTTATAGAAATCCAGAGTTATGATGTCTCTGAGATTATCTTCATTTGTCCCACGCCAAAGTCACCAGATCATTCAGATAAAGCAGAAATAGAATGGGACCCAGAACCGAGCCTTGTGGTACACCTGCTGTATTATTCTCAGAGGCCTATACTTATTGAGTTAGACTCCAATGACCAGTTATTACGACTTCGAAAAGTGTATTTATATAGATTCAGGTAGCCAGCATTTTCTGGATTCGGAGAATTTTCATTAATATTGATTGCCGTAATTACTGGATTCGGAGAAGTGTTATCAGCATTAAATACCGCACTACCTGCAGCCATGTCATTTGTTATTTTTGATCTTCTCAAAATGGGAATCCATATTCGGTTAAAGTTCACAGATTCTTTTTTTCTGTTGAAATTATCCGTGTGTTTGGGGATCTCTATTGTCTCCCGAATCAGTCGACTATGGTATCCCTGGTTGGGGGCAATGAGTTTTGCGTTTTCAAAAAGAATCCTGTGGTTTCCCTCATTGAGTGCGTGTTCCGCCAGCCTAGTTCCCATAGATCTTCTGGTGGTACCGATGTATACCTTCCCACAGGTGCACGGTATTCGATAAACCCCTGCTGATGCAGTGGGTATTTTTTTGTCCTTAGCCAATCTGAGGCTTTTTTGTATCTTTCTATTGGGTTCGAAAACAGTTTTTATGTTGTTTTTGCCTGAGAGTTTTCCAATTCGGTCTGTGACCCTCGGAATATATGGTAGATAAGCTTGTGCAACTATCTGAGCTCTTCCCCTGTTTTGAACCAAGGAACCCTTCAGTTTCATGGCCCTGTTGATCTCGGGAAAACTGTATCCATTCGAACTGAAGGTTACTTGAAGATGTTCTAATTCTCTCTCCAGATGCTCTGGTTGAACCAGATAACAGATGGCGATACTCCGTGTTGTTGGCATCAGCTTTGGTCGGGGCTTGATACTTTGAAGGTTGTTGAGTTTGTCTTGTACTGACGAGTGGCCAAATAGCCCTAAACCGGTCAGCAAGTGTGTCCGTGCCTATAGTTGAAAATCAATTCCTTCATTTGTATCGCCAGAAGCAAATGCAGTATTTTTTTCTGTGAAGAAACCTGCACTGACACTGGTCGGATATAATTCAATGCCCTTCGTGGTATTAGCGGGGGGAGTAGTTGTTTTCTGACAGGTGCCAGCCAAACCTACTGTGCAGGTAGATTTGAGACTGGCCTAACGAATTGTTCGAAAGATTCAAGAATGTTTGTAATTATTCTGATTCTTGAATTACAATATTTATTTATACTTTTCATCAGTACCAAAATTATCGGGTTGGTGTTTTTAACACCGATTTTGCATTGAATGTTGGATTTCGATGAAAAGGTATCATTGGAAAAATAATTTTGTACCTTTTTACATAAAATATCACTCAACCACACTTTCCATTTGGAATTCGCTAAGGGTTCGTAGGCAGAGATGAAAAATTATATCAAGGAGAAAAGCTGGATGCATATTCCTCGTTGGCCCACTCTGTATGCAAACTTGAAGAAAGTAATTATAAACACTTGCGTACCTTGCAATAACTCCCACACGCCCTCTGCATCTAGTTTCTTCCCCTCTCTCCTCCCCTCGGATGAGAATTTAATATCGCTTAGACTCTTCAATATTCACTTGGGGAATAGCCGTAAAGTTGAGAATTTTCACGTGCAACAGATGTACATTTTTTTAATGTAGGGGATATTAAAAAGGGGATAAAATAAGGATACGGCGGTATCGGAGCGTCTTCTCTGTATGCTGCTTTGGAACACTTTCAATAAAGAATAAAAAAGAGCGTTAATGTAGAAGAAATACGAGACTCGGCATCATTACAGCCTCGCCCGACTTCACAAAGAAGTAGGAAAAGAGGCGGATTGTTAGAACATAACAAAATGTCTTCCTTTTCCTGACACCTTTGACCAATCACCCAAGAAACAATTGCTTCCATATTTAAGACCAGCTGCTCACTAGCCACTGACTAATTGTGATGATGAAACGTATTTGTTTTTATATGATATCGCGCATTAGCAACGTTTTGGTTAGGGCAACTGAAAAATTATATCTTGAACTATTTTGAAGGCGATTCAATTTTTAATTGATATAAACAGGTCTAGAACGGTTCAAGCCCACTGGGGATTATTTGGCTGCTCTTTTGAATAATTTGACTTCACTCCTCACTGGACTAACTTGCACTAACTTGTCAATAGTGTTTTGAAAATAGAGTGTTACCTTAGTTGTTGAACCTTTCGTTGGTCGTATGTATCTCTCAGATAGAAGGAAGATTTGTTCAATGCACAAAATCGAAGTTTAGGTATCGTTACTTTTGACGATTCCAGTATCTTCAGCACATACAAAGAGTGACACAGTAGTGAACTTGCCTGCCACGGTGACGCACGGAGGTTTGAGAAATTACGAATTTTTTATCTCATAGTTACATACGAATATTGATGTAAAATGTAAAATATATTCATGCCTTGAACATTGTATATATTTTAGTGAAGAATGGGTTTAACTTCATATAAATTTTGATTAAAATGAGTATTTTTCTATTTTTCCCGAAATATGCTTTGTTTGATAATATCAAATGTGGAAATAATGAAATTTTTAAGATTTTGTCGATTTTTCAGCCAAAATTCAATAATGTGTCTATACATACATACGCGATCTATCATCAAAGTTCTGGGGTGCGACTAACGGAAAGTTAAAAACAGACAACTTGATGAACAGCATCTACATGGAGTGGTTCGAAGCATTCGCCATCGAACAGGCCAAAAAGAAACCCCGAGTCTGGTTGAGATATGTCGACGACACGTTCATAGTATGGAACCACGGAGATGCAGAATTGGACGCCTTCCGAGAACATCTGAACAACGTGAGGCCACCATCAAGTTCACAACGGAAAAAGAATCTCAGAGCAGACTGCCCTTCCTTGACGTGGAGGTGAAGAGGACCAGAAATTAATGGGAAACATCAGTCTACAGAAAACCAACGCATACTGGACAATACCTGAATGAGCAATCCAATCACCATCAATGTACGAAGCGGGGAAACGTTATGTCTCTGATTGATCCGGCAATCAGCCTCTGTTACACCAAAGAAAGTCTAGACAAGGAGCTGAGCAATATAAGGAAGGACTTCGAAAGAATGGCCACCCAAAGAAGCTGGTGGATCAAATATTGGCCCGGACGAATCGAAGGAACTCTGAGGAGATACTGGAACAGCAAATTCTTACCATCCCCTACGTGACAGGACTTTCAGATAGGATCAAGAGGATAGGACGGAAATACAACGTCAGAGTCTGTTTTCGATCAGGGAACACAATACGCAGCCAGCTCACAAAAATTCGAACACTGAATAAAAACACCGACATCAACAACTGCGTTCAACAGATACCATGCGAGTGCGGCAAATCCTACATCGGAGAAACCAAAAGACCATTGGAAGTGAGAATGAGCGAACACAAGAAAAACACACAACGAGGAGAAACAACAAAATCAGGAATAGCGGAGCAGGTTTGGACAAATCATCACAGCATTAAATGGTCCGAAGCCGAGGTCATACACGAGGAGGTTCAAGAGGAAATTCGAAAAAGCCGCCTACATTTTAGTCTCACTCAGAATGATTTGCTTTTATCATCGCAGCAACTTCTTGGAGAAGACTAGTCTCATAGATTCCAACATCAATCCTTTATTATTTCAGATTGCGGTAGCTTATCAAGTTGAAGAACTACTTAGAGAAAATCCACCCCACAATGAATGACTCCCGAATAATACAACGAACAAACGATTAGAGAAGGAAAAGCTATTTGTCAACAGATTTTGAATAAAAAACTCAAATGAGAACTCATCAACGGATCTTCCTCTCTCAGAACAAACCCAGACTTTTCGTTTGTTGGAATACACTGTATACTTGTATACTTTTATTACATTCTTCCGCGATATATTCGGGCAAGTTGTATCATTTGAAACACAACGGTCATTAATATGTTGAAGATGATGTCCAGCTGAGAGACAACATTCATTCGAAGAAGTTAAAGGCTGAGAATCAGTTCCTGAGAACTTCCTCTCTTCTCATTTCAACCAGGTTCCTGAGAGATTCCATGTTGTATCGAACATTCCAAAGCATACAATTATAAAGAATGTTCGAACATTTTTTGAGGAGGTAGAAATTGCCTTAAATCAATTTTTTGGGTTTTCTCTCCTCAGGAATGGAAAAAAGGAAAGGCTTTTAACTCCTTTTATATGTGTATTTTCAGGGAGAACTGTTATATATGCCCTGATAAGTTTCTGCAATATTATATTTGAAAATTTGTATCGAGATTAGAATTTTTGATTAGTTGCATCAGAATGTGACACTGACCTGACTAATTCAGAATAGCCCCACCAAGTGTTGATTTCGACATTTTAATATAATCTACTCAGTTCAACTTCCCCTTTCAGAAGAGTCATCCAACATTGATTTATCATATTCAATGACCGGGTAGCAATCTATCCATTTCCATTTAAAGAAGTACCCTCAGTGAGTTTTTTTTCTGTTTCATTCTCTTCTGTTATCAGTATATTAATACTATTTCATTCAATCATGTATGTACCATTTGTTGATAATATATGTTCACCTGATTTCGACTGATATTTTTTATTTAATTATAAAGAATACGAATCATCTTTTTCCTCATACTATTGTATTGAAGTTTATACAACGTCAAAACCTTCGGAAACATGATTAGTCTTGCGGAGAAAAGTATTCTTCTCAGCATTATTTTCATAATTCCTCGTTCATTCAAGAAAAAAACAAATCACCACATAAAATTATACAAATCTCATGATTTGGGTTAGTCATTTTCTGCAAAAAAAACTAATTCAAACCTATATATGTGGCAAGTGAGTTCTGCAATTTTGGAAGTGACCTGACGATTGTGGATGGAAAAATTATTTTACATGAGTACACTCAAAAACAACGTGATTCTAGATGTGATGGTAGACTGTAAGTTACTCGGCATATTCCTGCTTCCTCGTCATTCCTACTTCTTTCACATTTCTTGTTCCTGTTGAATGTTATACACTCGGGCTGGAGACTGTAACTTAAAAATGCGTTCCAAGGTTCAGGTTTACGCTCGAAGAATTTTCCAATAAAAGAAGGGCATTCTGAGGGAAGTCTAATGAAAAAGTGTCCTGTGACGGAAACATGAAGAATCAGGTGGTTTTATTGAAACAACCAAGAAAAACTACCGAGATTGCTCGAAGCTTCTCTGTTCGTATTTGCGAACTGAAAAGGAAACTTTTTCAGTGAGATACGCTCGAAAAATCAGCTGAATTATCTATTAGGAGCACGAACAGCAGAAACTGAGTGGGAGAGTTTTATAAATCTAAATCAGTTTAATAGGAAATGGAAACTTTTGGGACCATCCGAAGTGGAATCTTCATTCGGAATGGATTCATTTTTATGGAGCAGGAATTACACGCGGGCTGAAATTCCTAGAGGAGAATGAGTGCTGGAAGAATAGAAATTACATTTATCAATTCTTCTAGGTTCAAACTTCGTACGAGATCATATTTTTCAATGGTATACTGTCTTGCCAGAAAGATCAAGGCGCATAAAGCAGAATAATCAATTTGGCAATCTAGTCTAATGGTATGAAGGAGAAGCGAAAAATATTATGGGTAATTATATCAACTTCTGAAACGAATATTCATCGAAAAATTTGATTCTTATATTTTCAGATGTGAGGTGGAAGAAAGTAGGTGCATTGAATATTTGTGAAAGTTCATTTATATTGAAATATTAAAACTCATTTAGGGTCTGTTAATGAATGCCACTATCTAATAGATATACTGGGTGTCCCAGAATGATCTGTGTATGTTCATACACACAGAATTAGTTTTCTTCTCCCCAAGATGCTCAGTTCGTAGTGAAACTCGCGTCGAGTGCAAAAAATATCATTTTGGTGTTGGGATAATCGATTTTATCTACACCCGTACTCTAATAATACTTATATGTCCACAACCCGTTTTTTAATGAAATCCATTACGGAACAGATTTTCATTACGATACAGAATTTAGTCAATTTTCGATAATCGTATAATAGTATATTATGCAACGATCGTGTAATGATGGTTATTAATACATGAGCATAAACCGGGATACGAAACGAGCCGAAGGTGAGTTTCGTATGGTTTATGCGAGTGTATTAATAACCATTACATGAGAGTTGCATACGCTATTTTATCTACACCCAATAAATAATGAAGAACTAAAAATATTATATTATCAGGTATTTATATTGAACACAATAATAATATTGAACATTGTGAACCGTGCATTAGACTGATAGTGTTGGTATATTTCACTCCTAAGAAAATCGCATATTACCAGATAAATAGTGATTGGAAAATTATAGGAACAAGCAGTGAGTACAACATAGTTTCCACCAGTTGAAAATTTAATCGAAACGTGTCATTTGAATGAGTATCATTGTTAAACCCAGAACATTACCACTAAATCGAGCACTCAATTCGTGAGTAAAAACCATCAGCTTCTTATCAGCCTCTATCTGAAAAACGAAATTCCATTATTAGGCGATTAAAGGCTAGCTCACACAGTTAAGAATGCAGATTGATGAAACTAATCTCCAAAGAATCATCAATGAAATTCATATAAATCGATCCGAACTTAAGAACGCCATCGAAGCCAGTGAAGTCCGATTGCAACTCAGGATTCAAGAGTCGAATGAGAGAATAAACTTACTGGAAAAAGAGAACTCACTCTTGAAATCCAAAGTTGAGAAGCTAGAGAGGCAGCAGAAACTAAATAACATTGTGGTTTTCGGTCTCAATAAGAATTATCAAGATATTAATTTTGAGTACTTGCGTGGAGAAATAAAAAGACTCCTAGATATTGACATTACCGTCACCGACATAAAAAACATACATTGCCTAGGAAAACAGAAAAACTGCCCTGTGAAAATTGAATTCGTGTCCAGTATTCTGAAAAAAAATATTTTACTCAATTGTAAAAAATTAAAAGGCACCAACATATCTATAAGTCACGAACTCACTGAACAACAAAGGAATGAATTAAAAATCCTGAAGAAACATCTTCGTGTAAGTAAACAGAACGGCACGGAAAAATCATATATTAGAGGGAATAAACTCGTCATAGGAAATGATGAATATACTGTACAACAACTTCTAGAAATTGAAGAACGCGACGAAGATTTTATCAAACACAGTAGCGCTCCTCCCACACCCACACAACATATAAATAAGGCGATCACAGAATTGGTTTATGAAGAAGAAAATTCAAATTCTCCCGAACTGAAAATCATAAATCCACTTGTTACCCCAAAACCATCATCCGAAACTTTTACTTCAGGGACCAAACCCAAACAGAAACAATTTAGCAAATTGGCAAAACGGAAAAAAAATAACCGTAAACAATAGAAACATTGGATCACTACAAATTCTTTTAGAAGAGTACTGTAATTGTAATTAGTTGTATCTTCATTATTTGTCTGTACTTTTTTTTCCATAAACTGAACATGGATCAATATATCAGAGATTTTTCCAACAAACCTATAAAAACACTCATTCTGAACAATTCTATCGAATTAACCGAGATATACAAGTCTGAGAGTAAAAAAAAGTCCAATTCTGATATATTTTCCATTTATCATAATAACATTCGTAGTGTACATAAGCACTTTGATGAGTTCCAAGCTTTCATATCCGACTTCGACCCACCTTTCAAATGCATTATATTATCTGAAACTTGGGAAATCAAAGACTCAGAAATACTACACCTACCGGGTTATGTTTCAGTTCACAACAATGATGTTAGAGGGAATCAAAATGATGGCATAATTGTATTTATTGAAAGTTATATGAGTTTTGAGTACCAACTAGTGAAAGTCAGCGATTCAAATGGAATTTTGATAGAGATTAATTACAATAAAGAACAAATTGGATTATTAGCGCTTTATAGATCACCAACAACTGTGATAACTGAATTCAATAAAAAATTGGATACATATCTAGAAACATTAAATATTAACAAATATAAATACTTCCTGATCAGCGGCGACATGAATATAAACATTCAAAATAATGAAGTAGATACAACCGATGAATATTTGAATATTATGTCTGAAAATGGCCTAATCCCTATAATCAATGAACCTACGAGAGTCACTACTACCTCTGCATCCTGTATCGACCATATATTTTGCAATAATATAAATGAGGACTATTCAGTAATTATACCAGCAATACTAAAAACTAATATAACAGATCATTACTCAGTAACTGCAGGAATCATAATGGAGAAAAAAACCCAAACGATAGATGAATTCACACATTGGAAAAGATTAGATAACAATCTACTTCTCACAAATATAGAAAACGAAAACTGGGAAATTATTTATGGCTGCGAAGATGTCCAGGAAGCAACAGATCACTTTTACGAAATACTGAACAAAAACATAAAACTTGCAACATCAGTGTACAAACAAAAAATTAAACGCAAAAAGAAACCCTGGATTTCGAACGGAATAATCATCTCAATAAAAACGAGAGATAAACTATACCAGGCTGTCTTGAGAAACCCCGACGATCAAAACACTAGAAAAATGTATACCGACTACAGGAATAGAGTCAATCGTCTAATCCAAAGAGCTAAACGAAATTATTTTGCTTCGAAAATATATGCATCTAACTCTTCCAAAGATGTGTGGGACGTGGTTAAAGAATTTTCTGGCTCTCTTAATCGATCAGATCAAATCACCAAAATCGTCACGGAAAATGGGGATATTATAACGGACAAAAAAAAAATGGCAGATAGGTACAATGAGTATTTCACAGAGGTTGGGGAAAAATTAGCTCTGAAATTAGAGAGCGACTTAGAATTCACTGGTATCGGCTCAAATTATCCGCATTCTATGTTCATGGAGACTACAAACCCACATGAAGTTAAAAACCTAATTTTAGAACTTAAAAATAAAAAAGCAGTAGGTCCTGATGGTATATCAAATGAGTTACTGAAATCACTAGTACATTACATATCGGAACCACTGAGTCACATAATAAATTCAGCAATTTCCAACGGTAGAGTTCCACACCAATTCAAAAGCGCTATCATCAAACCATTGTACAAATCAGGAAAAAAATATCTCGTTGAAAACTACCGTCCAATTTCTCTTACATCTAGTGTCTCAAAAATATTTGAGAAGGTAATAAAAAATAGGCTGATCAACTATCTTAACCAAAAAAACATCATTTCATCAAAGCAGTTTGGTTTCAGGCAAAACATGTCAACTCAGGATGCAATAGCTTATTTAACTTCTCGGATTTATTCCACAGTAGATGATTCCAAGGCCTGTCTAGGAGTTTTTTTAGATCTCGCAAAAGCCTTCGACACTATCAGTCATAGGCTGTTGCTGGATAAGTTGGAGGGCATAGGAATTCGGGGTAGTGTTCTGAACTTATTCCGTAGCTATATATCTGATCGTAAGCAAACCGTTGTAATTGATAATCAAATGAGCCAGGAGAGAACAATCACGTTTGGCGTACCACAGGGAACTGTCCTTGGGCCGATTCTTTTTATTGTATACTTGAATCAACTACTCAACCTAGACTCAGAGGGTAAAATCGTATCATTCGCTGACGATACGGTTGTTCTTTATGAAGGGCAGACATGGAATGAAGTGAAAAACACCGCTATTAGAGATTTACATAATATTTTCGATTGGTTCAGAAAAAACGGATTAACGATAAACCATAATAAAACGAATGTCATACCATTTACTACGTATGAAAAATATCTACCCTCGTATAATTGTTTAGAAATCAATAATAATCAGCTGAATATAGGGAGCTCTGTTAAATATCTTGGCATTATGATTGATTCATTTCTCCGATGGGATATTCATGTTCAGAGTGTTGTAAATAAATTACGACGTCTCATATACAAATTTCGTCAAATGAAAAATATTTTGGGAATACGTCATCTGAAATCGCTCTACCATTCTTTGGTGGAATCTATTATACAATACGGTATAATTGGATGGGGGGGGATCCGAAAAACCAAACTGAAACCACTGGAAACTCTTCAGAAACGAATTCTCAAAATAATTCTAAACAAACACCAACGTTATTCTTCTGACCAGTTGTTCGATGATGCTCAATTATTAGATATACGACAGCTTTATTGCAAGACCATACTCATTTTCACCTATAAAAATAAAGGAACTTCAGTTGCAGAACACCACTACTATACCAGAGGAAAAAAAACTGCATTGGAGGCATGTCCTCGTGCCCAAAAGTCATTTGGACAAAGATCTTATCAGTATATAGCTCCCAGATTGCGAAACTTCTTACCTCCTTCACTCAAAATGATAAACTCAAAGAGCTTGTATAGAAAGAAAGTGAAAGCTTGGATCTTGTCGAAGGCAAGACACACATTTCATAACCTCATAGATTCGTAATCAATTTCGAATATACTTACATTGCATCAATAACTCCGCGAAAATCCCTCTTATACTTATACTGGTGAAGTAATTGAATTTGATATTAGCATTCATAAATAAAATAATGTAATTATCTGTTGTTATGTATAAGGTTCACAATTCCCATAGACAAGTTCTTGAGAACTTATTTGGGTAACCCTTCTCTTGCCACTAAAATGAAATGCATGCTTATAT
This sequence comes from Zygogramma bicolorata, assembly GCA_032362365.1. Lineage (NCBI taxonomy): Eukaryota > Metazoa > Arthropoda > Insecta > Coleoptera > Chrysomelidae > Zygogramma > Zygogramma bicolorata. The sequence continues at coordinate 1,690,151 of JAVJAQ010001667.1, forward strand.
CATTGTTTTTATTATTCTAGTGCACATGTATGTATTTGTATTTTTGTATTTTTTATGATCAATAGAGAATATTATTATTATTATTATAGTAGGTAATCGATCGTATTTCTTTGAAAAATTCTACAAAATTATAATTAATGGTATAACCACGGAAAATACAACAATGAGAAATGAAAAGAAGAAAAAAAAGGAAAAAAAAATTCTGCCGACGTCGGGAATCGAACCTGGACGTAATTATTCACTACCGGCGCCATTGACCATTCGGACATGAGAGCTCATATCATTAAGTTGAAAATAAAAACATATGTCTTGCATTTGTCAAATGAAAAATATAATCCTTTCGATTGTTTTTTTTTCTTGTCTAAGACATCTGTGGAGGGTCGCTGGTAATTCTTCTATATCCCTGCTATAAGACATTTTCATACTATTATCGAAAATTGACTAAATTCTTCAAGAATTCAATACCTACTGATTTTGACTTGACAAACGTCAAAATGCAAAGCTTGCACATCATGCTTGATTGAAAAATAATGGGTTTCTATTGGTTGAAAATCTGTATCGTAATGAAAATCTGTATCGTAATGGATTTCATTATAAAACGGGTTGTGGGCATATAAGTGTATTATTAGAGTACGGGTGTAGATAAAAATGTATTATAGCAGTGATATAGAAGAATTACCAGCGACCCTCCACAGATGTCTTGGACGAGAAAAAAATACAATCGAAAGAATTATATTTTTCACTTTTGACAAATGCAACACGTGTTTTTATTTTCAATTATATGAGCTCTCGTGTCCGAGTGGTCATTGGCGCCGGCAGTGGTCAGTTCATTTTTTTCTTCTTTTCATTTCTCATTGTTGTATTTTCCGTGGTTATACCATTAAGAATTATAATTTTGTAGAATTTTTCAAAGAAATACGATCGATTACCTACTATCATTGTGTTCAATATAAATACCTAATAATATAATATTTTCAGTTCTTCATTATTTATTGGGTGTAGATAAAATAGCGTATGCAACTCTCATGTAATGGTTATTAATACACTCGCATAAACCATAGAAACTCACCTTCAGCTCGTTTCGTATCCCGGTTTATGCTCATGTATTAATAACCATCATTACGATCGTTGCATAACATACTATTACAAAAAGTGAAAAATCATATCGAGTGAATCATATCAACAAGAAAAATTTTTATAAGGCGTCCTCTGAAACTCTTTTTTCTGCAAACGAAATGTTCAACTACCAACCAATACCGACTTTGAAAGAAGAATAAGCGAATAATGAATTTTCCAAATCATCGTGTCGCCAGATAAACAATGATGTAGCGATTATTTCTGCGAAAAAAAATTTATGGTGCCTTTTGAAAAATTGGAGGTGGGAGTGACTTTCTTTAATGGAATCTTTTCGTTCAGTGATATAATACCCATTGTTTTGACCAGTTTTGATGAATATGTACAGAAAAAAGTCAGGTTTCGGTCATTTTGTAGAATAATCCCTCGATTAAATGATTTTATATTCGATTCAAAATTTGTTCGCTTGGTGTTCAAATTGAGCAAGAAAAAATGACTTTTATGTGATCCAATGCCCGTCGCGAAATATCATCAGGAAAGTAGCTGTTTCGAATGAACTTTTTCTTTCTGTGAATGCATTCAACATCTTTGAATAATATTCACATATTATAATCATAGAGACTATTATTTATTATTCTGTTCCTGTAAATGGAAATTTTGAACCTTGCCTTTTGTGTGGTTAGCTCGGTGACTTTTGTACTGAGAATATTATTATTATTATTATTAGATATCTCATTTTCTATCGCACATTATATAATACTCAGCAAAGAATACCACCCATTTTATATATAAATTTACTCTACTGAAATCTGTTAAAAAACATATGACATTGAAAGATTTTGAACTGAATAGTGAAATAAGGATAATAGGATTGTAAAACACAATTGACCTACAAATATCAGAATTCAAAAATGAATGAGTAGACGTTAATCAAAAAGCACTATAAAGTTTGTAAAATAATTGGGTCAATCAACTAGATCAAAAAAGGCACTCAAATCCGAATATATGAAATTCATATGGATTTTGGTAAAAGAATATAAACGAATAGGAGAATAATTGAGATAAACATAAAATATTAGGGGTGGGTACTTTACGACTTGAATAACAGTCCGTTTTTTTAAAGTACTCTTAATCAGTAAAGTACCCACCCTAGATGTAGAAAAGTTTGAATCAAACGAAATTGTGAGGAATGCTAAAACATTGTTGAAACTAAGCATCAGGTTGAGTGTTCAGTATCACTAATTTGGTTCAGGTTTGAAGACCGTCGCTTTTGAATTTCTTTCTGACGTTTCTTCCTGACTCCGATGACTCCAGATGTATGAGCCTCTGGAGAAGCTAGCCACTCGCCACTCAGGAAGAAATTCCAGAAAATTACGGCCTTCAAACCCGAATCATAGTAGTGACACTGAAAACCTTGGCCACGAAAGCCTTAGGTAATCATTTTGTCAGGTTTGAGTGTTCACAGAAAGTTTCAATTAGTAGTATCCGCAGTCGTCTTCAGATGATGATATATTTGATCTTATCACTTTTTGAACATGTTTTAGTGAATTTATATAGACATTGAAAGTAAGAACCAATACTTGAAGTTTTCATTCAGCTGCTGTTTGAACTTTCCTATGTGAGTTAAGGTCCTGAACTATATATCGATTGAAAATTTTCACTAAAGCATCGGTTTCCATTCCTGGATGAATAATTAATTGACATTCATTTTTGGGCAAATTAAGAAAATACAACTTTGTTGCACTTTTCAATTTCTCATCATAGAATTGTATCGGAATTATATCATCATGATTATCGAAAGAAATTGAAGAACTCAGATATTTACATTTCCATAGCCAGATTTTTCCATCGTTTCCAATATTCCGCTCCCTAACGTTATAAAACAAAGTTGATTTTAATAACTCTTTGGAACGATTGTAATAATTTCAAATTATGCAAGGTACTCTTAACGATATTCAAAGAGTTCTGGAACTGAAATCATGAAAGCGACTGGCTAAGGAGAAATTGGTATTTTTCAATGGAAGAAGTGATCGATTTGGTTAATTTAGCAGTCGTTAAAATTAACGATGAAAGGTAATGGGTCTTCGAGCGAGCGCCTGCATAAAAAGATGTAATTTATTTTTTACACTAGTTACCTTGCGAAATTAATTAAACTTCATGGAGTTTTTAGAAAAGTTTACTGCCGGGTTTCTCCATCAACACGAAATAGAAATGCGGAAAACTAGAATGCTGAAACTTACTTTAATTGATCTGAAGAATTTCTCGGTTTTTCGATAACTGCAGTTTCACTAAAGAGGCCTGGTTTCTTATTATACACATGGGGCCTGTGTGTTGAGATATATTTTTTTCTTCAAACGTCAAATAATGATGACATTACTTATCTAACTTGATCCTGTCAAAGTTTGATGTCTCCGCCGGCAGCAGTTTTTTCTTTCCCATTTCTTTACGGCGGAGGGAAAAATGATGTCATGGCAACAATATGAAACATGTCACAAAGCAACAATACAAATGTCATTAACAACAATTAAACATCATTTTTATTTATAGTAATATTAAAAGTACAATTAGTTAATGAAGCATTTTCAAAATTGAAACCGTGCAAACATGTTCCCGACTCTTGATACGCATTGATAATTGTTGATGATACTGATGGTCGAGCACAACTTTCAGCAATCATTCCCGATGTTGGCGAATCATGAGGGTTTAAAATTTTTTGAGCATTATCTTTCTTATTTCTTATTGAATCTTCCATATATTCTTCGGCAACCGTGCTTGATTCCCAGCCCCCATGTCGTTTGAGGCATTCTAGATTTCCGCCTCCATCAATTAAAAGTGTTGCTGAAGTTCGTCGTAAACAGTGACCCGTGTATGCGCTTGCATCGTTTAAATTTAAATAACTAGCTACTTTTTGGGCTACTGCGCTGATCGAATGTATTCCCATGACGCTTCGGTAACACTTTCCATTTTGGTACTTTATAAAAAATCGGTTTTCTGTGAAATTTTCAGGCCGCAGTGATGCATACTTTTTATACAGTTTAATGTAGTTTTGACCAATTATCGTAAAGGATCTAATTTGTCGTGTTTTACTGTCTGGGATTTTATCCTCAATGTCCACAGTCTTCATTTTTACCAATTCGTCGCATCGACAGGCGCCGGTAACCCCAATTAACAAAACAATCTGAAATATTTTTATAATTTAGTAGAGTATACTACATGCTTTGCAATATAATTTTTTTCACCTTTAATCCTAAATACAACTCATCTGGCGCTTCAAACAAAAATTTATCAAACTCGTCTTTAGTGAAAACTTTAGACTTCTTTGCAGTATATTCTTCGCTTGTCTTTTTCAGAAAGGCACGTAACTTTAAAAATTTGCTTGTATCCACATTTTTTCTAATAACTAACTCGGATTTTATCATAGAGTATCGTGACCACATTGTAGAAGATTTCCATTTATTTTCATTTTCCATTATATTAAAATATGCCAGTAAAACGTCTTCGGTAACTTGCCGTACACCTCTTGTATCGCACCACTCTTGGAAGTGCTTGTACGCTAACCGATACTTTATTCCGAACTTGGAGGGCCCCAAACGTGCTACTGCATCATTAGCCGCGGACTCAATTTCGTTTAGGTTTTCCATTTTCGCACTAAATTTGCGCTTTCGGTTGCAACAACAATAAGCTGTCTTTGATAACATGAAATAACTGTCAAACAACTGTAACCAGGGAGACGCAAATCCCACCGACGATTTAATTATTTTAATTTCTAACATCTAGACGACTTTGATAGTTGTCACAGTTAATTTCGAGTAAAAATAGCGTATGAATTGTACTATTTATGGTTGAAAATTGCTACGTTTGAAGAAAAAATAGTATATCATTTCGGTGGATTGTTTCGGAAAGGGCACCACTTTCTGTTGAGCTAGATACTTCATGGTTCGAAAAATTACCAAGAACGCGTTTTTTTTAGAATAATCAAGTAGGTATATTGTTACCATGACTACGGGGTATACAATTGTCACCAATATAAATAAATGTCAGATAAAGTCAATAAATGACAGATAGAGTCTAGAATAGATGAAATGAGGGCTAAAAAGAGGGCGGGAAGAAGAGGTATATAATGTACAGCTTATCCAATCCATCTTGGTACAAATTCAGTTACTTTTCCAGTTGCACACTGATAGTGAAGGTGTAGACCATGACGGAAGAAAAAACACCTACGAATGAATTTCAACACAATGAACACATATAATAGGTGTTTTTTTGTATTAGTAAACTTCACAGAAATTGCTGGGCATAAACGTTATTAGTTCTGTGCCAAGATGGATTGGATAAGCTATTACACTTCCTAACCTTCGATGACGTTAGTAATGACAGCATTACATATGGTTGTAAACAAACTACTATTTCGGTTCATGTTGGATATCATGGAAGCAGTCATTGCAATAAGTAATGAGCATTATTGATATAGGCAACCCTGAAAAACATTCCTTTCAAATGATATTCATATCAATTATGTGACTCATAACGAAATTCTGACCCGAACTCTTGATCTAAATTTCGGAGGTGAACACTTAGCAATGATCAATCGTTAGCAAACATACTGATAAAGATGTAACAACCATCAAAACACAAAAGTCTGCTCGAAAAATTGTTTATGACAACATACGTCGTATTGATCACCATATTAAAAAAGGGAAGGTCAATGTCAACGATACATATTCAAGGCGAACAGAAATCACAACATACTTGAAAGATTTCCACGGCATATTTAATTTTCGAGAAGAGAAAACTGCGGAGTAAGAAACATCGAATCTTCATGAAGATGTGATAAAATTTACCAATATAAATAAATGGATTTCGGAATATATTTCATGATCAGTCGAAGTGTTGTGATTATTGAGTTTGTTTATATCAGTCATAGTACCGAAAATCGAAATGGTGAGATCATCAATATTTTCACAATAATTTCAAAACTTTTTTGCTTTCTCGTCTTCTATGTCTTGTTCAACTTTCATAATTCACTATTTTCAACTTCAAACGTATACAATTTTCGAGAAAGACAGTCTTGAAATTCCTATACCTACTCGTGTGAAAACTTCCAATACACGATTTATAACTGTATATGGTAGTGGCTCAATCACACTTCAAGTACTTTTACGATGACCTTCCTTAATACACCCTCACCTATAGAAATTTTCTGCTCATTGTTGTGAATATATATGTTCTCGATCCTCCCTCATTTCAGTGATTTTATTCTTTGTTCTTTCTATCCCATGCTACTGCAAAGTCATATTGTGAAAACTATTATCATGTTTCTGTTTTCTCAATTTCAAATTTCATACAAGTCCTCGATGGTTCTTCCTCTGATATACCAAACCTACAAAAATTCCTTGTTATGTACTATCAGAGCCAGGCCATTTGGGGGAATTTTGTTGGGATTGTGACACTTGTCAATATACCAGTAGTTATTTCATCGAACTCTTCCTCTTTCTCATAGTTTTTGTCAATGACTATGTATGTATCCATCTATGTGAACTCAAAGACATTTCATTATACGCATAATCTCAACCGTAATGTTATTCAGTGGAATGACAATCTAGTAATTTTTTCTGTTGACATGTTTTCTATGAAGATGTCGGTCATTCCTATATCAAATCAATCGAAATCGTGTTTTAAAGTGATTTATATTTCTTCTGAAAAAGTTCAGAAAAGTATGTTGAATGTCAGAAGAAATATCGCCTCCAACAATTATTAAATAAATCACTCACTCAAACTAACACCAAACTATTATGACTCGCATTAGACGCAGAAAGAAGAAATCTAGTCCATTTTTTTTCTCTGAAGATGCTCACATTGTTGAGGAAACGCGTCTGTCGAAATTTCTCCTCCATACGCTTATAACATTTCCTTTCAAGCAAGATGAATACGACAATTGAAAGAGGATGAGAAATAGCTGAAGTGAACTATTACAATTCAGACATAAAAGATAAACTCAACTGTAAAATATATATATATATATATATATATATATATATATATATATATATATATATATGCTAGCATGAAGATTCTCACGGACGAAGTATGATGGATTGTGTTTTCGGGTTTCATTCCGTGTTCTGTGGTTTTGATCCTCTGAAGGATAATTGTCACAACGTTTCGGCAAAGTCTCATTTGCCATCTTCTAGGTGATGATTGAGTTTCGACCTCCGAACTCGACTAATTAATTCGCGTTCTGCTTCTCAATATATAGGGTTGTTCAATTATGGTATCTTTGACCTGGGCCCCTCCCACTTTCTTCGTTGGTCCGACTGCATTTTTCATTATGTCCGTATGGTAATTACTTGATAAGGTCCGACCTTGTTCCTCTGGTGTGATCGGCTTGTTTTTGTTTTGTGTTAGGATGGATTTCCACGTTCTTGGTTATATTTGGGCGTCATTTCTCTTATTCATACTACTCGGTCGTGTCTCAATTTCGATAGCCTCTCTGATTGTTCGAGAGTAGAAGTTTCCATCCTAGTAGTATGAATAAGAGAGATGACGCCCAAAGATTACCAAGAACGTGGAAATCCATCCTATCACAAAACAAAAACAAGCCGATCACACCAGAGGAACAAGAACGGACCTCATCAAGTAATTACCATACGGACATAATGAAAAATGCAGTCGGACCAACGAAGAAAGTGGGAGGGGCCCAGGTCAAAGATACCATCATTGAACACCCCTATATATTGAGAAGCAGAACTCGAATTAATTAGTCGAGTTCGGAGGTCGAAACTCAATCATCACCTAGAAGATGGCAAATGAGACTTTGCCGGAACGTTGTGACAATTAACCTTCAGAGGATCAAAACCACAGAACACGGAATGGAACCCGAAAATACAAAAGAACTTCGAAACCACTAGGTGATTTCTGTTGGTGAGGTTGCAGTCAATCTTGAGGATGTCAGGGAGTGAGAAAAACTCTTTGGTATTTCGTCAAGCTTTCGGAAATGTTTATTTCCTTCTTCAGGACTTACTAAAAAATTGTGAACGAATTAACAAACAATTTTATAGACCGGATGAGACTACTTACTATCGTGAGTTTGAAAGAAGCTAGTTTCTTCATAACAGTCAAAGCTTATCGGTCATCATATGCAGATAAAAAACAGTGTAAAAACATTTATATATATATATATATATATATATATATATATATATATATATATATATATATATATATATATATATATATATATATATATATATATATATATATATATATATATATATATATATATATATATATATATTTGATCGGCTAGGCTTCCGCGGTTAGAAATGTGCTGGCTGGAACTTCCGGGTGATCCGCGTCTGGAATGATTTACTTGTCTACGTTTCGGCTCCCATTTCGGAGCCATTTTCAAGACTTAGTGACCTTGCGTCTAGGTCTGAGTTTTCTTACTAGCTGGCTATCATCACTGGAGATCCTCGATCTCAGCCAGCTAGTAAGAAAACTCAGACCTAGACGCAAGGTCACTAAGTCTTGAAAATGGCTCCGAAATGGGAGCCGAAACGTAGACAAGTAAATCATTCCAGACGCGGATCAACCGGAAGTTCCAGCCAGCACATATATATATATATATATATATATATATATATATATATATATATATATATATATATATATATATATATATATATATATATATATATATATATATATATATGTTCGGATAGGTTTCCGCGGTCAGTTGTGTGTTGTTGTTGAGTTCGGGTTGAACCGCGTCTGGAGTTTTGTTCTCGACGTTTCGGCTCCGATTTTGGAGCCATTTTCAAGAGGTGAATGTGACTTCACGCTGAGGTCTCAATCTGCCTACTCCTCAGGTGTTGTCACAGGGGGCAAGGGTTTGTGACTTGACGCCGGGGCCTCAATCTGCCTACTCCCCAGGTCTCGTCACGAGTTCTTTCTAAGGTCTCAATCTGCCTACTCCTTAGATCGAACTGAGGTATCGAGGGATGTTGGGTAGGATTTATAGCAGCGGGTGCTACTAAAGGACCGTCGGATGTCTTGGTGGGGACTGGGCATCTGGAAATTAGGGGTTTCCATGCAGTTGGAAGTCTCTGGCCGTCGTCACGTTTATTTAAGTAGGAAGGTCGCTTCTCGATTTCGATGGCCTCGCGAATTATACGAGCTTGTAGTGTTTTTGCTGTGGCGATGGTCTTAGTGTTCGCAAAGTCTATATTGTGTCCTGTCTCCTGATGATGTTTGGACAGAGCTGAAGATGGGTCTGATTTTCGGACAGCAAGTTGATGTTCGTATACTCTACTTGTCACACGTCTGTTGGTCTGGCCTACATATGTTCTATGGCAATCAGAACATGGTATTTCATATATACCCTGTGATTCGTTGACAATTTTGTCCTTGGGGGAGCGGAGGAATGTGGACAGCCAGCAACAAAATCTCCACAGATTGAGGCCCCGGCGTCAAGTCACAAACCCTTGCCCCCTGTGACAACACCTGAGGAGTAGGCAGATTGAGACCTCAGCGTGAAGTCACATTCACCTCTTGAAAATGGCTCCAAAATCGGAGCCGAAACGTCGAGAACAAAACTCCAGACGCGGTTCAACCCGAACTCAACAACAACATATATATATACATATATATATATATATATATATATATATATATATATATATATATATATATATTTATATATATATATGTGTATATATATATATATATATATATATATACATATATATTCAGGTTATTTCCTAGTTAATCTTCGACTTTTCGAGAAAACAAGAGTTATGAAAGCTTTAAAGTAATTCCCTATGAACTTCATTTCACTAGAGGTCTCGAATAGATCTTTGAAAAAGTGAATTTGAACATTCCATATAAAACTTGCAATGTGTTACAATAGCTTCCAGGTAATCCAAAAGATGAATGGAAGTGTAAAAAAATCGGAGATATACAATTACATTGGTCAAAGTCGACAAGCTATGGAAACTAGTTTCAAGGAGCATTATGCTCACATATAATAAAAAAGTCCAGTGTCGCTCAGCATGCCTCAGATGGTAACCATAGAATAAGTGGGAGCAATCTGAGACTGACCAAAGATATACATTATTGAAGGCTTCTCAATGCTTTCGGATGTCTGGAAATAGCAAAATATAAAAATATGTAAACAGAGTGTCTTGCCCGTTTAGCCCGCTTTTGGTGTAATTCTAAGAGATTGATTATGACAATCAAAAGACGAAAGCAATTGTCAATTTTCTTACCCTGAAGATAATAACCATTTTTGTGAAACTTGCGAGAGTGTGAGTAATATCAGTTTGTTCTCTTTCAAAAATGGATAGACCGCGGGCATGTGACGTCACATGCATCAGCCTGCTGGACAAACAAATCGTATTTCCATAAACAACAATGGTAAATTAATGAGATTATAATTGCAATTCTGAGATACAAAATGCATGAATGAACCTTTGCCCATTTCAACTTATCAGTACTTAAATCTGCTCTTCTAGTTGTTTGAATCCACCCACATTTCACGTCTCTTAACAACAAGAAGATAAATATTCTTTCTATTGTCGAAAATAGAAGGGAATCGATGGATTGAAACCTCACAAGCGCTCAAAATTGAGTTATTATCGAGAAAAAATATTTCGAAATTTGACACAAATGCACAATAAGCATCTGTAGATCCGTTCGTTTGTCCAGCAGGCTGGATTTACAACTATCATTTTACTGTCGTCTGTCAGATATGCCCGCGGTCTGTTCTCGTCTGTTGAAGTTCACCTTGAATTAAAGAGATAACGAAAGCTATTACTATTCACCTATCAATCGATACTGACCTGTTTCAGGCGCTGAAACATAACCTCACCCTCTACTGCCTTCTACTAATCAACCTGACAATAGCCCAGGCAGCAGTCCCAGGCAACAGAGTTTCTTATGACGCCCACGGTAACATATTCCGGATAAAAGAACACCAGGACACGGATCCAAGATACTGCTGCATAATTCCAACCTGTGACGAATCTGGACAGTGTTTCGAGACGATAAGTTGCGGTCAGGTTTGCAGTCACGGAAACTACCGTCCAGCTTATTACGGTCCCACTCCGGGCTACAGGCTGAAGAGCTCCTACACGAACTTCGAATGTCATTTTGGAGAATGTCGGGATTATAAGTTTTTGTGCTCCCATTGTCCGGACCCGAACATGTCAGATTTCAGTATATATACTGTCAGGAAGGACTGTTCGAATTGTTATTATTGAATAGCGGGGCAGAGAAAAACTTCTGCATGGGGAAGTCTTGACAGTGGTGCATATTAGTTTGACTTTTCATGAAAAGACATCATAAGGACAAAAAAACTTCAGAGTGAAGTGTTTATCCAAACTCGAAACTATGTTTATTGATCCATAACATGTATTTCGCCAACTAGAAACGATAATAAGAGTGTTTTGATTAGATTTATTTACATGTGATATATTTCCAATGCCTACAGTTACAGTGTACTCAATAATAATTCACAAAACTGTTTTTGGTATGATTAAAGATCTGAACATTTTTTGACATATCGGTTGATAATAGAAAGATGTGATCGCTTCTTCTACAGCTTATCTAATTAAATAATAAATAATAAAAAATAATAAATAATTTCCGTGAAACTAATTAGCAGTTTCACATTAGGTTGGGCACTGAACTGACAGTAGACAATCTGTACCTTGAGTACAATTGATTTGGTATCAGTGTAAATGAGCAATTTCAAAGAAAAAAGATTTTGAAAGACAGATTAAATTTTTTTAGAACATATTTTGGTCCATTTCTTCTTCAAAGAAAAGGGCCATTTAACCTATATAGAGGAATAAGCAGATATCATTGTCCACTCTGTGGTGATATGTATATATTATCCACATGCATTTGACTCACTTACAAAATTAGAGAAAATTTCATGTTGAACAACGTCTTTCCTGCTTACATATCGTGCCGGCGTTGATCAACATAGTGGTAAATTTTTTCTCACTCATATGTACCACAAATCAGGCAGATAGCATTTGTAACATAAAGTGTTTACTGCTTATCATTATTAGAATTGGGATAGAGATTACACAGATTTTGTATATGTCGTGCCAGATGAGTGTTCAGTGTCCTTGAAGTCATTCTATTAGGCCATTATATTATTTTCAGATAACTGAGATGTTATGCAATTCATCAATAACCGATAATGAATGAGTTGACGCTGTGGTTGTGTTCTAGGCTCCTCACCGGAAGGTTCTGGTACCATTTCCCAACAGGCTAAAGATTTTTCTCGTTCAGAATTATCTCTGTTGTATTGGATAATGACTCTGCACAAGGCCACATTCTCTGACTTCGTGTTTCACCCAGGGCCGTTCAAAAATGTTAGTCTCCTTTTACTGAGTATCCACATTTTTTATATCCACTATGTTTTATAACACACAGCATGTAAAAACAGGAATGGAAGATATAAAAAACCCTTGGTTTCATTCGTCGGGAACTTGTTTATTAAACAGCAAGAGTGAAATTAATGAATGTTTTTCCACAAGGTCTAGAAACGTTACGACATAGTCTGTGAAGAAACCTGCACTGGCTTTGTTCGGATTTAATTCAATGCCTTTCATGGTATTAGCTAGGGGAGCAGTTGTTTTTTGACAGGTGCCAGCAAAAACCTACTGTAGGTAGTTTGAGACTGGCCTGAACGAATTGTTCAAAAGACCATTTGTTTCAACTCCAGTCTTGAAGTAAGTCCACCGACTGATGATGGCACTACCTTTCACAGACCGAAACAGGTCTGCAAGTGTGTTCGTCCCAATAATTGAAAATCAATTTCCTCATTTGTATCGCTAAAAGCAAATGCAGGATTTTTTTCTGTGAAGAAACCTGCAGTAGCACCAGTCACAAATAATTCAATGCCCTTCGTGATCTTAGCCAAGGAAGTAGTTTGTTTTTTAATTGTTAAAAAAATGATTTGGTTTCACATAGAATTCTTCATCAGGATTGTCCACATCAGGTATCCGGTTGCAAGTGAAACCATATCTACACTTGGCCCAAGGAAGCAAGATGTGGTATCAAGGTCACGCTTCTGACTGATAATGAAAGAATTCTTCGGAATGGATTCGACTGGAAATGTTTTCAATCGAATAAAGTTCACTCGATATCACAGAAATGGAACAAACCTTGACCTCTGCGATGCAGTCAATCTTGACATGAAATAAAGAAATGAAAATATTTACTTTCCAGTCGAACTTTGGTTGATGCTGATTACGTCAGTGCGGATTCTATATAACCCTTGTTGATTGAGTTGCCTATTTCTAGGACAATTCAAACGTTGTACGAAAATCAAGAAAAAACAGGCGTCTTCAAATAATTTCGAAAGAAATGAAATTTTTGTATTTTGGTTCGGTCTCACCGCTTACATTTCTTCAGATACAGGAAAAAAGTCGTCATAAAATCTTCGATAAGTTATTTCAATCAATAATGAAAACATATTTTTTTCGTGGTCCTGGATTTTTTTTTCTTTATTAGTATTTTCTAAATATTTCAACAATTTTTTGTCCACTGCGAGTATCATTGATTGTCGTCGTGAACCGAAATGGTTGAAAATATATCAAATGTGATACATGGCCAAATGCCGGTCAGAAATGGCTATAAAATTTCGCAATGAAAAATGCAGGTTGCTATTTATAAATAAAGAACATGACTATTTTTGAACGAGAAGCCTTCTCAAAAAAACTATTATGACGCCAAGTATGTGCGAAATACATAAAGAAGGTTTTTTACTCTTTTTTTGAAAATAAAAGTGCTGAAATGAGGAAATCAATTCCGATAAATCAATTTTTATTTCAAAGATATAATAAACGTCCGATGCTCTCTTGAATTCAGTTCACCATTTGATTGACCATTGAAATACAAAAATTCTCTGTGATTCAACAAACTCTTTAACTCTAGGGATTCTCTAGATCCCAATACTAGCAAACTTTTATATTGCATCCTGTATATTGCAATTGGTCGATATGCATTTGGATATCCGAGCTCTCCAACGGTTGATAATTCTATGGTACTTTTATGGTAAGTGAGGTAGGTTTATTTTCTCGTTTCACACTGATCACTGGAAGTTACTATAATGAGAGACATATCACCACGTTAGAACAACATTCAAAACAACAAATACCCTACGTTCAATACTGACACACATTAAACCATCCAACATAATATTGAACACAAAGAATTGTATTTATCGCATCTCTTGTTCGTGCAGTCGAGAATATATCGGTAAAACGTCCAGACCTCTAGAAGTGCGAAAGAGTGAACACAAGAAGAACAGACAGATTAGTGGTTCTTGATTATGAGAACACATTCTCACTGCCAATGGAAATTATACAGTTGAATGGAATGACACTCAAATGACAGCAAGAGAGGTCTATAGCAAGTTTTGAATTTGAACTCAAAGGAAAAGTGGAAGTTGATGAAAACATGAGATGTACCAGTGAAAGCATCGAAAGTGGACCTATACAACCACACACATCATGCACAAAGAACTCGATTGAAAACTTCAGTGAATTGAAAAGCAATAATATTTATAACATATTTTTTTTTCGGCATCATCCTACTGATGAATTTATATTTTCATTTGCCCTTTTCAAGTCGATTCTGAACCCTTTCGTCCCACACATATGACAATGCACTAATCAATATATAAGCGAAACTACTTTTGATTGAAATATAGAAAGAAATGATTGGAGTCATACTGGAGATAAATTTCATAGATCCTATTTTTCAATTTAAATAAAACATACCTAGTGTTTTTTGGTGAGAATCACCATTCGCTGAGTTTGGGAGAAATGACCTAATGTCGAGTCATTGATGCAGGGGAAATTATGTGTCAAATTCGCAAGTAGGCTTCCAAATTTTATGTATCAGCAACCTAGCTCCAATGGTGCGAGAAAGAAAGATATATTCGATACAGATTATTTATGAAAGAGATCTTTTGAGATGGAAATAAACAGCTGCATATCATAAGCAAATTTATTCGTACACGAAATCTATATCGATATTTTCATGTATAGGTGCAAGCACACTCCGCTTTTTCTATATAGAACCACATTATTTCTATGAGTGAACAGTATGAAATAAAAAATAAATAAGAGAAAGACGAAACATACATTTCAGATATAACAACCTTCACATTGGTTAGACAAACTCTGGATATCAAATCCCACTCTATCTGGGTTAGGGCATGGACGACAGTCGATTCTATAATTATTACATTCTTTGAAACCGCAAATTCTTTTCACATAAAACTCCCTTTTTCTATATCTTGGGGAGTCTGACCTTTGCCTGTTATTCTCGCAGATTTCACCGCAAACTGTCCTTTTGTAGCATTGGAAGATGTTGTGGTTTTCTGTTTGCAGGGATATTCCTTTGCATTCGGTTATCCAGCAACACAGTTCATCTGGTGTGTTTCGCCTTTCTCGTTTTCTCGAGTTCGCTCGAACGTCTATCAAGAAGCCTGGTTTCCTCACTATTATAGGACCGGTAAGTTCCACAAGCATGATCATTGAAACGAAAACGGAGAGCTTGAGCAAGAACACCTGAAATAATAAAGAAATAGATTTGAAGACGACTGGGGAGAGAAATGACACAGAGATTAACAGAAACACAGTGTTCCATAAACAACAGTGTGTTTACATCGAGAGAAATTATGACATTGATTTCAGAAAAATTAAAATCGACTATGCCGTAATCCTCTTCATCAATAATCAATTGTTTTTCAGGTGAATTCTTCGGGAAACCTGCTTCATCATGAAAGCAACTGAATGTGTCATCAATCATTTATTAATCAGAAATTGAGGTTTAGTTTTCCTCACATCAGAACAAAAATTATCCCTTATGAATTTTCTATTCATAACGTATGTAACGTTCATTACTTTCATAATTTGATGTTGAGGAACTATCATGAAAACTAAGCGTCACTGTCATTTATCTTGTTCGAAACAATAATGGAAATTATAAGTCCTCGAATGTTCCGTAGTTTTCTGGGTTTGTAACCTACCACAATCTGACAAAATAAGAACTAATATTGAAATCTATACAAGTGTAAAAGGGCAGATTTTCAATCTACCCCGAAAAGTTGCTGCGTCTATTGTAAAACAGTTCTTTTGGATAGAACAAGTCCAATCAGTCAGCAGCTTTTCGTATAACCCAAATTTCGCCTATCAAAAACTAATGAGAACTAATATATATATATATATATATATATATATATATATATATATATATATATATATATATATATATATATATATATATATATATATATATATATATATGAAAATACTTATCGTTATCGTTTCGGAAACTGAATCCGCTGCCATTCTCGAAACTCACATGCAATTTCATGTTCAAATGCAAATATCTCTTGTTGGCAATCTTCGTAATTGACATTTGTCAAATATTTCAAATTTGACATTAAATAGCATACACCTGCCCTCTCTATGATTCGTCTATCATATATGGAAGTCTTAGTCTCAATTACGAAGATTGCCTACAAGATATATTTGCATCTGAACTGAAATCTGCGTATAAGTTTCGAGAACGGAAGCGGATTTAGTTACCGAAACGTTAACGATAAGTATTTCCATATATATAAATATA
This sequence comes from Zygogramma bicolorata, assembly GCA_032362365.1. Taxonomy (NCBI): domain Eukaryota; kingdom Metazoa; phylum Arthropoda; class Insecta; order Coleoptera; family Chrysomelidae; genus Zygogramma; species Zygogramma bicolorata. Next base: position 1,706,882 of record JAVJAQ010001667.1, read on the forward strand.
TATATATATATATATATATATATATATATATATATATATATATATATATATATATATATATATATATATATATATATAATTTGAGTTATACGAGAAGTTGCTGACTAATTGGACTTGTTCTATCCAGCGAGAACTGTTTTCGTATAGACGCAGCAACTTTTCGAGGTAGATTGAAAATCTGCCCTTCTACACTTGTATAGATTTCAATATTAATTCTAATTTTTTCAGATTATGGTTGGTGAAAAACACAGAAAACTACGGAAAAAATACTGATCCACCAAAAAATAATGAAGTTCAAACAAATATATGAACATTTTTTCTTAATGTTCAGAGTTATTTTTAATAAAATTTCACTCGACCTTTGAAATAATGTGTCAATCGAACCAAATGATCAAAAAGTTGTTTATGCATCTTACCATATTGTGCTATTATACTGTCACTACAACTTTTGAATAATTTTGTTGTGAATACGAGATGTAGTATTTGAATGATGATAACCCTTGATTTTGTTTATCATATGTTAATTATTTACGCCACATATTGCACTCTTTCGAACATAGCCAGAAATAGTGATTGAATAATGATTACAGTATCATAATAATCTTCTGGCATTCAATGAGCTGTTAAGGAAATTGATCATAGGCTGATCGGATAGAATGAAAATATGTGAGAAAATATTTTTTTGTTTCCTTCTTTTCCGACTCAGAAAATTGACACAATAACTTCAATGAATGATTCCACTTCCTTATAGTTTTGATTCATATTTTTGATTCGTTGAGTAATATCTTCGTCTCAATATTTTTCGGAAAGGGGGGACATCGTAGGATTCATCTCTTAGAGTTAAATCTCTCCAGAAAATCACATATCCAATGAATTTATTTGCCTTGATGGTAATATTGTGAATGGGTAGAAACATGTCATTATAATCCTTTCTGAAAAACAGATGTTCAAGAGTGCTATCAGGAATTGTAAACTTTGTGATCAGTTGTTTCGAAAGAAAACGAATCTTTGCCATGAAATTTAATTATAAATAGGAATGCATTAACTATGGTAAGATATATTTCTTCAGACACACAATACGACCATCATCCCAACTAACATTTTAGCACAGTTATTCCACATGCCGAGGAGAAATGTCTAAAAAAAGGATAATACTGGTAGTACAGGCCTTGAATATTCAACTTCAAAGTATAAATAATTTATAAGTAGCAACCTTGGTTAATTACAGGAAAGTAATCACCAGTAAATCCCCTTCAAATTCCATAAGCCACTTTAGAGCAAGAAACATGTGAGAAATTACCTATTTTCTCCTTCAAAAATGACCCAACCGTCGCAAGGATTACGGTGGTTTGAATTCTGGTATTATTTAGGATATAATTTACGAAGCAAATGTCATCATAACCCAATAAATGTTTTGGTATTCTCTCTTGGTGAATATTCACCTAAATGTTACTAGATATAAGCCGTTACGGTCAGGGAATACAAAGGTTATTTAACAGGTCTAATAGTTCAATTATCAACTTGATTCCATACCGTAAGAAGAAGAATATTGACTTATAGGTACATTAAAAAAATAACGCCATATTTAATTAGAATATCTGTTTAACCGATCAATAAATACCGATAATATATTGAATTAGAGTTTATTCTGGCGATTTATTTCTAAATAATGGCTGCATATGATATTTCAAAACCATAACTTTGCTAAAAGATTGTTTTTTGGAGAAAAAATTTAAACATGTGCAATCAATCTAAGTTATTTTTCCATTAAATCGCATATTTAAAGAGGCCTGTGAATTTATGAAGGTAAGAACCATCATTTTACAGAAAATTCCGGGCCGCAAGGAGAATATTGTTGAGGAGAGAGCATGTAGCTACCGTATGACAATAATTTTTATTTTCCCATACTTATTTTCAGAATTTTATGTAGACCATAGCTGATTCGTTGTGGCAACCAAATTATGAGAAGTTGAGTTAGAGATAATATGTATATATGTATACTATTCATATTAAGGAACCTCTCTTTGTTTACTCATTCGTCCAAGAGAATAATTGGTAACAGAAAGGTTGATTTAAGCTTGATATTTACTTATTTCTGACCAATTTCATGTCAAAATTACTTATTTTTACCCTCAACCTAGTAAACTAAATGTCCAAATATTCCAATTTTCGACGTCCAAATTACTTCGAATTTTTTCCCCACATTGGTGAAAATCCTTTTTTTCCTGCTGGGTATGAGTTCTGAGTGATATTCATATTTTTCAAGAAAATTCTGTCCAGTGGTTTCACTGTCCTCAGTTGAATTTGTGGAAAATTCCAACAAATTTCATGTGGAGATATAACAACTTGAAATATCGAAACTAGTTTCAGTGGTGAATGAACGGTCATATATCACAAGAATCGTACCAGATATTTTTTCTTCTCAGAATACTGAAACGTCTTAGGAATCTAAAATTATAATTAAATGAAAAATCGTCATGAATAGTTTGCCTTTACGTCTTAGCCGCGTTGGGCTCTGGTCTTGGATGAAGAACATATAAATGACTGTCTATTTTTTACTCATATTGTTATCAAAAACAATGCAATTGTAGGAAATTCAATACCTATATACGTGAGAAATATCTTTCTACAACCAACACCACATCGAGTTTACCAAAGCTATGTGTTAGAAGTGCAGTTTTTTTATCACAATTGAAGGACATCTAAATTCTGATAAATTTCGTATCCAGTCGATACCTCCTTCTAGCTTTTTGGGTTCTCAACCTAGCACAATCTGAAAAAACAGGATTTATTATTGGAAACGTCAAAACTCAAATTTCTGACATTCACAAAGAGCGAATATGAAAACTAAACTAGAATATTTCCCTCCTATATAAAATGTCCCATAAGAGCAATGCAATTATCGAAAACTCACAGCGGTAATTGCATTGTATCAAGTCACTATAACAACACATTTGAAACCGTATCGCTAGACGTCAGTAAACAACACAAATAAATGTCAGGTAGACTTCAAAAATAGAAAAACATCTCGCGTTTTGGTGAGTGCTCCATACAATCTATAGAGGAAAGTATAAATGAACAAAAAATAACATTTCCTTGAGAATTTCTTCATTCGTGAAATATTCCAATGAATTACATAAAAATGACCAGATAATTTTGCATTCAAGCGTGATATCTTATACAAATTGCATTCGGTTATTTTCATATTTTGTAAAAGAGCCAAAATATGAAAATAAACTCCTGCAATTTTTAGATATCACGCTTTCTTGCAATATTATGGGTAATTTTTATGCACTCGTGCAATTACAACCGATAATTGTATCGGATGTATTTTTTTCACATTTGACTTCTTTATTACATTCTAACGATCCGATTATTTCGTGTTTCTAAACTTCCATACCTCATTTTTCTTTTCACGTTTAGATTATTCATTATTTAATTCAGTACCACAGTATGATCTTCATTGTGTTGAAGTAATGTTTCTGTTCGTAGGTCTTAATCTAATTTTCTTACTATAATGTGTCAATAGAAATCATATTAACAGATTCATTGCTTATCGAGATATCAGTATCCCAGCAAGGGATACATATAGATATGTAGAAATGGTCTTATTCGGTTTCAAATCTCTGGTTATATTTCACAAAACAATCAAAACTGATCAAAGATTTTGTTTCATGAAGAGTTCGATCTCGTAAATCTCATATTTGAAATATCTGACATTTTTTTGTTTTCATAAAGGGGGTTGAAGAAAACGAATTCTGGATTTGTTGCGAGAATAGAAGTGAATGTGGTTTCCAAAACGTAAACAGGGGTACATTCTTTTGATGAAAATCAGTTTTCGTATTCTTTAATGGTCAACTTTGAGCGATACCAGACTTGCTGACAGATAGGACGTAGTTCTCATCCAGGTCGAACTGTTCTTATTAACGCAGAAACTTTTTGTGGCGTAGAAGTATGTGAAGAAAAAATTAATTGATGAAAAAAAATTATCACAAAGAGATATCTTTTTCTGGTCTACTCCTTATTTCATCACTTATTTGAAACTCAAGCATTTCCAATTGTGGATCTTTGGCTCTAATCATTGCAGCGATTAAGCTTGCCTTATCGCAACTACCTGGAAATTATATTGTCGACAACTGATATGAGGTACAATTCCCATATGTTTCTTCTGGTATCGATTTCGATGATCTCACTCTGCTGCTTGCACCCTCAGCGAAATCTGTAATCAGCTAAACGTATTTCCCTTCGATGCACCTTTCCTGCCAATATCATCAGTTTTGTTGAGTGCTTCATGATGGTGAGTAGCTGAATACCTATTCCTTATTCATTGAAATGCCATTCTTCGCAATATCCAGAGTATTTGGTGACATATTTCCGGTGTCACTTAAAATCAGATATCTTGTGACATAGTGCTAGTTTGACATTATATGAAAGGAGTAACGCTACTTTTGTTCGGGTTTGGAGGCCGTCGTGTTTTGAAATTTCTTCTTGACGTTTTGCTGGCGCGAATTGCTAGCTTCTTCAGAGGCTCAACGTCAGGAAGAAATTCCAAAGAAACGACGACCAGTACCATTGAAAACAACTAAATGAACGCTTCTTGTGAATTTTTTTCTCAAATTACCCCGTGCATCTCTAAGAACCGAAACAAATATCTCTATTATTTATTTGTGAGAAACACGACTTTCAACAATTTTTTTATTCGATTACTTCTCAAGTTTTTTGAAATTTCATTCTGAATGGTTTTTGGAAATGCCGATTATAAATACGAACCATAATTCGATTTGTAATGCTATCTGATATAAAACTTGCATTGTTGAATAGTACACCAATATTTTCTGTTGAATTATAGTGATAACAATATAATAATAATAATATTTTTTTTGTAAATCCACCCACTTTTCAAACTTTCGAATGACATTCACGAAAATAACGACTTTCCTAAACTGGTCCGATTTTTCCTTCCGAAACTATAAAGACTCAAGTCGAGGGAAAACCATTGTTGAAATAGAAAAAATTTACTACTGATCACTCGGAAAAAAGCAGTCTGATCCTCAGACCTATCAGAGGAAGGATAAGAAAACCTTTTTTTCGTTTGGAAAAAGTTGATCACAATTTCTCGGTGACGAGCGATCTCACACAATTTTTTTTTTCATCAAATAATTCAAAAATTGATTTATCTCTCTCTCTTTATCAGAAGCGAAAACTACTGTTTTCCTACATACCTACCAGACAGATAGTTGTGGAACTGATACAAATGAAGTGATAATGATTGTCGCAGTTAAGAAATGAATTTTTTAGGGTCTCCAGATTGACAGAGAAATCGTTGCATTCAAAAATAATGTCCAAAACAGCAAGTAGTATTGTTCTAAATTGTTCTAAAATTGTTCGTTCCGTTAACCAGCTGACGAACGTCAACCCTCAGAAGTCGACACTTGTGCGAACAATGGATCAACGAGGCCTTACCTTCTAACGTGCGATTACCCAGCACGTTCTATTCATCAATTGCGTATTGATTGAAAACCAAAACAATACAGCCTGAATTTTCATTGGGAAAAAAGTTGAAAGTTAAAAGTCGGGCTCTATAATGATATAATTGCAGATTAAGTGGACATTGACCTATTAATCCTCAATTTGTGAAAATTATTCATACAATTTATTGTGTCCGAAATGACTTCTGATAAGAAGACCACAAAAAAACATAACAGAATTCAATACAATTTTATTGAAACGCTTTCTCATATGAAACAAATATTGATCATAGACGTGTATATAATTGTATATAATTGTATATTACGTAACAGGGAAAATCAGTAGTCTATTACGCATGAGCGAAAATTGTGAGCACGAAGCGTAGGCGAGCACGGCAATTTGCTAGTGCACGTTACTAGCCTTATCCTCGAGATGCGTAGTGTATGTTTTCTACTTCCACCAGGCTTGTGCGGTAATTTTCGCTAGTGTAGGAAAAATTTCTACGTTATCCCCCATTTCAATGATTAAAGAGACACTGAGACACTGGATGACCGGAAGTAGGTGAAACAATTGCTTGCTTCAAGGATATAACGAGATGGGGTACCGATTGACAAAGTGTTAAATATCAAATTTCCTGACAACATTATTTTCAATTCAATTTCACAAAGAATTTCAAATGAAAGTTAGCTGAATTTGGTTTTTGGGTCATTGATTAAAACCGCTACTATATTGTTTTCAGTTATTTTCATTTCTTCTTTTTCTCATTCCAATATTTTCATTTTTTCAATTCTCTATGATTTATTTTCTCTTTGTCCTCCACAACATTTTTTTTTTCGATTTTACTTTTCGACTTCAGTATTCTCATTTTACTTTTCTGTCATTTGATTTTTCTCCTTTCCAACCTTGGTTTGTGCATTTCAATTTTTTCCAATTCCTCTGACATATTCTAATACATTCTTCATTCCTTCCCATTTCATTAAATAGAGCTGTACCTTTCTCACACATTGATTCATCAAAAATGTTTCACGGCTTTCAGTCAATGGAAATTTGGTTCTCTCTACTTCAGTACATAATATCAACACAGTTGAACGAATAAAAACGGTTTACTGGAAATTTTTAAGTAGTGAATATCACCGTTCATGATTTTCAGTTACCTAGAAATGGTAAGATAATTTGTAACACTCTCAAATAACTAAGTACTTTGAGCCCTAGTGCTGACAATATTCCGTCAAACCCGTGAGTCCTGTAAGATTTACAGATGTAATTATAAATTGCTCTTCCTTATCGACATTATTCACATTAAAACTGGACTAAAACTAATTAATAATGAAAAATGATCAAAAAGAATAAAATGATAACGTTGAAAACCGGATACTCTCCCAACTGAGCTAATTCATATTCAAATTAACGTTATCGGAGATATGTTCTTATACCTTGATTTTCTAATCATGATATTTCTTGTATTTTCATTTTATTAAAAACAATTTTTTTTAACGGAAACCCAAAACTGTTAATTGATTATAAATTCATGTGCAGTTTTTATTTGAACAATATTCAAAATAGACTGTCACAAAATTCGATCTGATATTTACATACTGTTCAATAGAATAGTTGGTCGTAGGAAAATGGTGTGCATTACTTCTGCAAAAGTGATTGTCTCTTTTCGCACTGATAATGTAATTGCCTCATTTGGACAGAAAGTACTACTTTCCGCACGGAAAAACATTGATAAAAAGTGCACTTCAGCACATTCTTGTAGTGAAAATATCGAAATCAATCTCTACTCTTCGGATATGCAGAAAATATTCCAATATTGTTTCTTTCCCAGGGTACTCTGAGAACCATTTTCTTCTTATTTCTACTTCAAGTCACGGTCAAATGCCAGCAGAGGCGAAGCTATGAAAGAAGTCAAAGTTGCCGTACAATGTGCGAGTTCAGATGTCGGGTGAACATGTATCAAGACAACTGCCGAGAGTTATGCTGTGCAAATGGTGTCAGTACGAGAGTTCCTTCCAGATCACCCAGAACTACGTCTAGCCCCAGAAGCAGCACACCCTCAACACCCTCCAACTCCAGCAGTAACAATAATGGAATTGCTGTGAATGTCAACCTGACCAGCACTTTTTTCCAAAGGCTCCACTTGCCTGTGCACGCTCATTTGATGACTAGTGATCACAAACAAATCATAAACAAATGGTGGTATCCGCAAAATCCACGAGAATATGCGATTACGCCAAGAGTCTTGTATTTCAGGCCAAACAATGTTCATCCCCAGTTTGGTATCGGTTCCCATGTAGTAACAAAGTATTCTGGTAATGTATATCCTTTCGTGGTACTGAGTCCAGGAAGATGTATCAAAATTAAATATACTACTAGACTTCATTGTTTTTGGCCTGGATACTGTAAACATTTTGTGGTGGATTGTTCTCCATGCAATAATAACTACTACTTGAGATATGACACATTTTTGCAATGTCATGGTTGCTTTTATGTGGACTATTCCGGTAGAGGCACAAACACAACTGATGAACTCATTCCATGAATGATATGAACTACCTTCATGTTTCGAATTAGTGCTTCATACATATGAATGTAAACTTTGACGTGGAAGCGAAGCTTCCATCATGAGAGTTGCACCAAACTGGATATGCCAATTGAAATTAAACAATTAGTAGATATGACTATTTTTGAATAGTGATTCGAAATGTATCATCATGAATATTTGTAATAAAATTTATCTTTAGCAGACTTGTTTTTTTCAAACCAAAAGTTGTATCAGAGAAGTATTCCCCGATCCTTGGAATTCGTTCTATGAAAGGTCCTGTTTGAAGTGTTACCACCTTCGAAAACATTTCTTCAAATCATGAAAATTCAGCCGCTTTTGATATACTCATTTTTAATCACATAAAAATGAGAAAGGAAACATTTTTGTCCTGTTTAATTTCATTATGAACTATTATGAATTGATTTTTACTGAAAATAAGAAACCCAATATTTCTCATGTTATAATAATAATAATAATAGCATTTTATTGCCCAACAGTTACCCATTTACAGGACAAATTATTTATAAGAAAGTTCAAAGTGTAGTTACAACCATTTTGATGAATAAATTACAAGAGTATTCAAATATTGATGAAGGAAAGAAAAAAAAAGAAGTGGAAGAATGAAAATACTACAATCTGTAAAATATAAAATAAAAACAAAAAAAAAATATTTAAAAATATAGAAAAAATAAAAACTGCTACATCTTACATAATATTTTCATTCAGATATTGGATAGCCATATTTCCTATATAATTTGGTGTATCATGCTGAATATCACAGTAGACAGAAATTTTATTAAAGTTTTCACACATGGTATATATAGGGGACTTCAGATATAAATTTGCCCTGGCTCTACTACAGTGAAACGTCTTAGTGTACCTAGTTCTAGAATTTGGAACAGAAAATTTCAATTGAGACACTATATTACTTGAATCAATTTGATAGTGCAATAATTTGTATAGAAAAATAATGCCAGCACTCTTTCTTCTTACGTCAAGACTTACAAAATCAAAGCGCGATAATAAAGTTTGGTATGGTGCGCCCCTTTCGGGATATTGATTATCGATTTTGAAACATAAAAACTTCAGGAATCGTCTCTGAACTCGTTCAATCGTCAACCTGTTACACATATAGACAGGATTCCATATAAAAGAACCATATTCCAATTTAGATCCAACGTACGCATTATACAACGAACATAGAGCTTTGAGATTCCAAAAGGATTTACAATTTCTTATTATGAAGCCATAGGATTTGAGAGCTTGGTTTACTTTTACAGAAATGTGGTGACCAAATGTTAATTTGCAATCAAAGTAAACGCCAAGATCTTTTATTAGCTCACAACGAGACAATATTGTGTTCTTTACGTTGTAATTGAATAAGATAGGAAATTTTTTCCTTGTGTATGTTATGTACAAAAAACAAAAGACGATCAACATCAAAATACATCTTGAAGGTACATTTTTTTAGGATTCATTGTTATTTTTTAAGAGAAGGTGAATCTTTCAACACCGAACCTCTCAAATTTATATTTATAAGCATGTTCTACAAAAAAAAAAATCTGTCATCAATGGAGAATTGACTCTTGTTCACTATTACATAACCCTGAGCACGCAAACGTATGTATTCAGAGATTTGAAACCAAATATTGTTCTCTACTCCTTCGAGACATATTTCTGGATATTGATCGAGAAGAAACGCCGAGAAATACCTGTTTTGTTATACAGGGTGTAACTGAATGAGTGTAAAACATTTGAGGAGGTGATTCTTCATCGAAAAAAAGATAGGATCTTTCATATAAAGAAACTTCATTAAAGCAAGCCCTTGTTAAGATACAGCCTCTGAAAGGGGGTACATAGAATTTGTATAACAATTTTTTTCACAAGCACTGAAAAAGTTTGAATTAGTTTTTTTTACTACCCTTCAATCGTTCAATGCAGGTACTAACTACAAAATAACAATAAATCCAGTTCGCATTTATGACGATGTATCTCTTTTGCTGCGAACTTGTTTATTTTGGGCAAAAAACCCATGTGATATTTTTTGTTTAGAAAGAAACAGGCTATCGGAAATGAATTTTTGAATGGTAAACAAATAATAAGACAAAAAGTTACATTGGAAATACATTCAAGGAGTTGCGTTTTCCAACCATGGGGTAAACCAAATGAATTACTGGCTAAGTGTCTTTTTGGTAGTGCAAAAAGTCAGGTTAATTTCAATATTGTAACTTTTTCAGTGCTTGTGAAAAAAATTGGTATACAAATTTTATGTACCCCCTTTAAAAGTCTGTAAGGGATGCTCCAATGAAGTTTCTTTATATGAAAGATGATATCTTTTTTTCGCTGAGAAATCACCTCCTTAAATATTTTACACTCATTCAGTTACACCCTGTTCATGACAGAAATCGTGATGATTATGGCTAACCAAATAGAGGCCCATGTTTCAATGAACAATTTGACGACTGAAAATAATGAACGAAACGTCTTCTTGAACTTTTTACCAATTAATTTCTAGAGATCTGCATTTCCGAAATAGCAATGGTATGATCAGCTGAAGAGGCTGAGATACACGGAAATGAATTGAGAATATAACACAAAGAATATAAATAAGTACTGACTTTTTTTAAAACAACAGCATTCAAGAATAGCTCTGCCTCCCAGGTTCACTCATAAGAGTGGCTGTCAAGGAAAAAAATTATGAAAAACAGACTTCTGATCAGATTCAAGTCACCCATCTGATGAAACATACTTTCAATAGGGTTTCATAAATTGACGAATATGCCTATAATGGCTTGCCTATCAAAATGTGGTCCCATAAAAATTGGTGTATTTCAGAATACCTGCATATGAGTTGTCATAATTTGAAATTTCTGTACGAAGGAGTACGAGAGATAGGAATTCCGATCACGTCAAATGATGATTCACAAGACAGTGGTCTAGGAGAAAGATTGTTGCACTGTGTGGCATCACTGCTATACACTAACAGATGTTTGGTGCAGTACGTAAAATACTCATCTCCCAACACTTCTGAATTGGATGAGAGCATGCACGAGTGGATATTGTCAAATACAACTTTCTCTTTCCGCAAATCTCAGTTGTGTTACGAGGATTGCTGCAAACAGGCAATGTTTTGGATCACTCACCGAAATATTGGCGGTATGAACATTGACGGGCCTTAATGAACGACAATGCGACTGATGGTGTACTAAGAAACATGGCTGATGAAGTGGAAAATTCAGTACCTATATCTCCTCAGTACGTTCAGTATTGAGATTGTGTATAGTAGCTATAATATCGTGTCAGGTTAGCTTGTTTTTTATAACTACGTGGGTAGGTGTGCACATGGTGGCGGTGTTCTAAACATTTCTTGAATTTTCGAGTAACAGGAAGACATTCTAAGAACAACACGTAGGAGTTAGGGAGTTTCGAAAGAGGTCGAAAAAGTAATATCCTACCTCTTCTTCTGACGAAACATTGTGTCACTTTACAACCTGAAACTAGGAAATAAACGGGCGCAATTTGGGATGAATCTGAATGAAATATACAACTTTTGAGTATTCTGGTCTATAAACGATACTATTGGAACCTTTGGTGTCAAAGTTGAATTTTTTGTAGAGATCAATCACCTTAACAACTGCAACTTTTATATTCACTTTATCGAATATATGTTCAAGTCTTTCAGTGTACTGAACTTCATATAGTAGTTTATAGTCAAACTTTTTACAACTCTTATCGTCACAAAAAGTCTAAGTTTCAATTTATTTCACTTAATTTACATTTACTGATTATCTTATCAGCTATCGCTGGGTTAAACGATGAGGGATAAGATTTGGTGTGAAAGTTGAAACTTTTCCTAGTGATCATCTCTCTAGTGAGCACTCGACGCGCGTTTCGCTAACAAGGTTAGCATCTTCAGGAGAATAAAACTGATACTTGAGTATCAATTTTCTTCTGCAGATGCTGTTAGTATAATTGATCTATAGGAGAAGTCTCATCACTGGATTGAAAGCTGAAGTGAACGGTTTCAACCCAGATATAGTTGATGAGATAATGAGGAAATGAAAATGTAGGGAAAAACACTTCGTAAATCTTGAACTTTTCGAGGAAATGAGAGTGGTGAAAAGTTCATAGTAGTCCCATATGTACCTCAATACAGTAAAAGACTTGAACAGATATATGATGAAGTGAACTCCTCTTGAATTACAACAGCTCCTTGATAATCCAAAAAATAAATGAAAAAATACAAAAAAGGCGGGAGTTTACGACATGAGTTGTCAAGATTGCAACATTGAATACATTGGCCAGAGCCGGCAAGCTATCAAAACCCGTTCCGAGGAGCATTTTGCATGACACATGACACAAAGGAGGGTAGAAGAATTCAGTGTCACTCAACATGCTCCAGACAATGACCACTAAACTGGTGGAAGCAATCTGAAACTGGTGTTAGAGCAATTATTGATCTCTAAAAAATGTTTTTTCTGATCTATATTGAACTTGTGCATCATATTTTTTTTTGTTCGTTCCGTTAACCAGCTGACGAACGTCAACCCTCAAAAGTCGAAACTTGTGCGAGCAATGGATCAACGAGGCCTTACCTTTTAACGTGCGATTACCCAGCACGGTGGCCCGGCGATTCACTTGATCATTGCATAATAATAGGGAAGGCCAAGCGGGGATTACGGGATTTACTAAAGCGCGGAAGATTAATATACAGGGGGATTCCTTGTACCCGGTTAAGTACTTCCACCATATATGAGCCCTATATATATGGCCGCCCTTCGAGGATAAAGGATCAGAATAGTAAAGAAATTGATCATCTCGAATTCTTGAGCGCGTCAGATTAAGGTAGGGTGACTTAGTTACATCCTGGAACGTGTATATTCCACTAATCTGACTATTCGAGAGTGACATAAAGAAGGAGGGCTTTAAGGTTGTAGAAAAACGTCATCTCGACATTCTCAAGCGTGGCTATATTTTTTTTATTTTGAAGGGAATAATTCAAGAATGTAAAAAAATATATTATCCGGCGATTTTCACAAGCCGCAATATGAAAATTCATTGATAAAGTTTAATGCGTGCAGCTACTTGATACCTATATTCCCCTCTCCGCCTTTTTATTTCTCTCTCACTCTTTCTCTATCTATTGCTCTCTCACTCCGTCCCTACTCTGGTTTCTGTTGCATGACAGTTGATCACACAGACTCGTTCGTGGCATGATATTGTTTACAACGAATATCCAACGATTAAAAATTTTAAAAATTTAATTGCTTCTTATTATTTTCATATAAATACAAATATTCTACTAAAAAAACATACACTTCTCTATTTGCACGCTTTTTCCTGAGCTTTTCAATTAATTGAGTGATTCAAATAAATTAAAAAAGAATCAAATTGACAGAATAGACGTATCCCTCCAGATAATCGTCAGATTATGAGACTGCAACATCTAAAGCGTGGAGATGAACCATATATATCTCAATCTGAGGCGCTGGTGTATTTCAAAACGACAATTTTTTGTCACATTTCAATAACGGCCGCGAGTCTGCGTCACATCCAAATCGTCTAATTATTATATGAGAGCTCTTTTTTAGGTTCACTTAACATCCCCTCAGAAAATCTGACGCACTCGAGATTTTTTTTTTCATTTTCAACCATTACGTACGACCATCCCCATCATGGAAACAATCAGATTAACATACGTACATTTCTTTAAATATGTAGGACATAGATGATATCAATATCTGATGCGCTCGAGTATGTCCATGCAATAATTTTTTTTTACATTTTCGAAAATGTATAGCCGCTTCCCCCACCGATGGAAAGATATAAATTATATAACATTTTTTTCCATTTATCATCTATGGCGCTCGAGTAAATCCCGATTTAGCATCGTGGCCTCCCCTACTATATAGATAAAGAATGATAAAACGATCACCGTAGTGAGAAAAAATGGTAACCATGACCCGAAGACATCATTAAAAAAGCCACATTGATATCGACTGAGAATATAGTAGCCTTGTGTATTTGTGCAACAATTGACATTTTTGCTTCTCGGGATCTTAGTTCCATTTGTTCAGTTGGTTCAAATGTGAGTGAGAGATGAGCAGCATGGTTAGTAGTTGATTCATTTTGAATACGTAACGGACTTTTTTTCAAAAAATCGTTCAAATTACAATGCAGGCTAGTCTCAATTGGATATGAGAATACTGTCAATAACCTTAATATTTTCACTGATTGATGTTCACCACTCATCTTCATTTTATCTTGTGTTGGTGAACAAATAATGTTTGTCGAGTTAAGTTGAGATTGGGATCAGTGTGAGTCGAAGACAATTGTTTCCTTGCCAACGTTTCGGATTTGATTAAACTCATCCTCAGGGTTCCAAAGTTGTTTTTCCGTATCAGTGAAATATAAAGTATGGACAGATATAATAGATAAACAAACAACAAATCAACGGGGTCCACTGGTGAACATTCTCAAATAAGAGAATATGTATTACTGTGTCCGTGGATTCCGTTTATTTGTTATTCGTTTACCTATTATATCTCTCCGTACTTTATATTCCGAGGATTTTGACACTAAAAAAAAAACAACTCTCGAACCCTGAGCATGAGTTTAATCAAATTCGAAACGTTGGCAAGGAAACAATAGATTTTTCTTCGACTTACACTGAACTCAATCCCAACTGAGTTGAACAAACATTGATACTGATGAATGTATCAGATTTCATACAAATAATATTTTTGTTAGGAATTATTATAGTTGGTTCAGAAATTTCACATTTTCAACCTCATTAAATACAAAATTTTCATTTTGACAGGCAAAATGACATAAGGATTCCGAAATTCAGATTCACCGCCACAACATGATCAACATTTTTGGTGAACATTATGTTCGTCTATACCGAACCGAAAGTCGCCTGCTCTTCTCATACTTCATATACATAAACTATTATTACTCAATTGATTTTTTTGTTCAATCGAAATCAACTATAGCTTATATCACTTCTGAATATTGCAGCTTCCCGTGAAAGAAAAAAAAAATTTGCCTACTTCTATCCAAAGAGTATACATTTCGTAGCATCATTGTAGGAAGCAAAGTCGTACTTCCCCTCTCTAGGAAGGGGAAGTGAAATTGATGTTATGGTACGTTATCGGGAGTAATTACACAAGTGCTTCAAAATTACCGATAATTTTCCATGGAAGCATGTTGTCTAAAAACTGCATGAGTTTATTTTCATATTTTGTCGAAAGAGCCCGCCTCCGAAGGAGGAGGGGGAGGGCTCTTTTAGCAAAATGTGAAAATAACCGAATGCACTTTTTTTACTGACAACATGCCTCAATGGAAAATTATCAAGTTTATTTTGATGCACGAGTGTAATTCGGTTGAATATTTCCGGAGTTGAAACAACGATGTTTATAATTCAGTATGCATGCTTGTCTAGATGACAAATGTACATTTTAACAACCGTTACTATAGATACACGGACCGAGCGGGTATTTTTTGATACCTACCGGGTATTTACCAGCCCGAAAATGTCCCGCCGGGAATTTATCGCTGTAATTGATCGAAAATGTCCCGCTTCATATGGGATTTTTAACATACGATGGAAACATTCGCTTATAATTACACGGGTGCATAAAAATTACCGATAATTTTGCAAGAAAGCGTGATATCTGAAAAGTGCAAGAGTTTATTTTCATATTTTGGCGAAAGTGCTCTTTCACATAATATGAAAATAACCGAATGCAATTTGTATAAGATATCACGCTTGCATGCAAAATTATCTGGTCATTTTTACGCACGAATGTAAATTATTGGTATATTTCACGAATGAAGAAATTCTCAAGGAAATGTTATTTTTTGTTCATTTATACTCTCCTCTATAGATTGTATGGAGTACTCACCTAAACGCGAAATGTTTTTCTATTTTTGACGTCCATCTGACATTTATTTGTGTTGTTTACTGACGTCTAGCGATACGGTTTCAAATGTGTTGTTATGGTGACTTGATACAATGCAATTACCGCTGTAAGTTTTCGATGATTGCATTGCTCTTATGAGACATTTTATATATGAGGAAAATATTCAATGGAATAACTTTAAGTATAAATTTTTCCGTTCATTCATAGAGCACCCTGTCTTTTGCAAAATAGTAGAAAGCAGTGCAGAATGTGAGATATTTTCAATAAGTAATTGTATGAAGAAAATAACAGTCAAACGGCAAATATTATGAAAGAGCTATAGCAATACGCTATTTTATTGATTCCGCAAAAATTCAATCACTATTCATGATTGGTTTGTAGGCATTGTACTTTGACTACATGATTTTGATCAAACCATTGAAGATCCTATCGAAGACTCAAATGTTTCTAACAAACTTTTTTTTGTCAATGCTCCCATCAAAACAAATGAAAGTCGGATTTATGGAAAAATAAAATTCAAAAAAGGGATGGCCCTTCTGCGCTTCCGCATAGAACAGAAACGAAAAAAAGAAAAAACATCCGGTTGTCATAGAAATCTCGCATTCATTTTGGAAAATCAGTCCTCTATATCACTGAAGCAATCACATTCAGATCCTAGGCAACAGTATGTCAGAATCCGTTAACAAGAAAACGGCATCATACATAATGTTCAACCGGATCATTTGAATTGTCTTATTGGCATAAGGATCGGCGTCGGATCCGATTTCATTTTTAATATACCGTGTGTCACAGACTCATGGTACACCCCCGTTTTCTCCTTTGTTTTTCTAGCTATATTTTTGAAATTCGAAACATTGGATATGCTCACTGAACAGCATTTCTCGACATATCTGAAAGAAAAAAACATCTGTCAATTTTTCCGGAAATGACATCAACTTTTGATTCTTGAATGGGACACCCTGTATATTGTTACATGATCGGCTAGGGATGATCATGAGGAATCCAACGATACCAGGTTTGATGATGTTATCTCCAATGACTGCGGAGATATCGCTATTTATATTATCCATAAGTTCAATGAGTGGGAGAGAGAATTGGATTGACCCGTCAGAAAAAGTTTCTCTCTCCTACTCGTTGAGCTTATGGATAATATAAATGGCGATATCTCCGCAGTCATTGGAGATAACATCATCAAACCTGGTATCGTTGGATTCCTCATGATCATCCCTAGCCGATCATGTAACAATATACAGGGTGTCCCATTCAAGAATCAAAAGTTGATGTCATTTCCGGAAAAATTGACAGATGTTTTTTTCTTTCAGATATGTCGAGAAATGCTGTTCAGTGAGCATATTCAATGTTTCGAATTTCAAAAATATAGCTAGAAAAACAAAGGAGAAAACGGGGGTGTACCATGAGTCTGTGACACACGGTATATAGATAAAATCGAATGAAAGATTGAAGGAGCGTTCTTTGTTATCCATGCAGATAATACGTCTCTATTAAAAATCAGATAGAAATGATAACATTCCGAAATCAAAATGTGAATGTGTTCGAAAACTTCATCCAGCTAGTGTCTATCGAATGATTCATTTTTGAATTCAGTAATATCGAATATGATTCACTTTCATCTTAGGGGAAAAACTTGTTCACACATCAAACTTCGAATTGAAAATTCAATTATAAAAAATGTAAATACTACAAAATTCATTGGTTTATCTATGGAGGAGAACCTTAATTGGAAGATGCATTGCCAAATCATAATCAGAAGAATTAATTATCTTTAATACTGTTCAGGACTATCAAGCCTAGTACAGAAAATTCAGTTGCTTTTGCTCCATCATAGCCTTAGTAAGTTCTTGTCTCAGATACGATACATGTCTGTCACACACACACACACACATAATTTTCAAACATATTTAGCTCAAAAGAAGTTATTTCGAATAATCGCAGCAGATGAAGGGTTTTAAAGGAAAGTTTAAACATCAAACAAAATAAGATAAGAATAAAATAAGAAACTAATTAAAATAATTTGAGAATAAGAGCAGAAAACATGTGTTTATACAGAAGACTGAGATAAAATAAGAAATAAGAATGAACCAATCAAGTTGCAGCTTTTTTGACAATGACTTTTGTGTTCTGTGAAAATCACATTTACGTTTTGACAGTTGCTACAGTAATCAACCTCTTAATTGTTGATATTTTAAATTTTGATTCTTTACATATAGCAAAGATTATCAGGAAATGCTATTTTTAGGTTGTTATTGTAGGATAAGGAGATAGAATAATTTGAAACATGAAACGTTAAGAACAGAAAATATTTTGGTCATGCGCATTATCAGTTTCCAGACAAAATAAAACTAAATAGTGAAAGATGGCATCTTTTGTTGTTATTCTTATTTCTCATTTTATATTATTTCTTGTATGAACGCTTTCATAAAGATCTATATGTTTAACCTTCTTATTTTGTTTTATTTTGTTCCTTATTTTATTTTATTTGCTGTTAAAACTCACCTTAACGAGAAACGAGACAAAAAATGACCATTATGTACCATTTTGTGCATACAATGTTTCAGCCAAGATGCATGAAAACCATGGTGCGTTGACTAATACCTGACAAAACGTAAGTCCAAACTCTTGATCTCCCACATTCTTGATTTTGAACAATTTCAACTGAAGAAATTCTTTAGAAAAATTTTCAACAGAGACATCATGATTTTGGTACGTGAACATCACATTTCCTGTACGCCAGACAGTAGTTTAAGAAATGATTCATCTACGGTAGCTACTTGATATATCATAAAAAAAAATTTAGGTAAAAAATTCACTCAACAAGAGCAATGGTAGCGAAATGGTAGCGACAAAACCGTGGAAGGTACAACGTGAAATGAAAATAAAGAAACTAAATGGAAATGATTTGAATATTGAGTTCATTGCAATTTTCAAACGCTCTCAAATACTTCGTATTAGTATCAAACTGCTTCTATTATTTGATGAAGTATGAAAAGATATAAAATTTTCAAGATATTCACGGTCACGGAGTTCTAATCTTGATTTCTATGACAGGTAAAGTTTTTCTAATCATTTACCAAGTGAGGTATTTTGATGTACAGAACACGGATCTCATGTAAAACCGCAGACATTTTCTTACTTTCGGAAGTTATGACCACCGAAATCCAGATAGAGGCCACTTTCCACTGTATTTTCTGAAACTGAAGTCATCGACTTCGTGTTGATCATGGATACTACCATGACGAGAGGCCAAATAGCCCGAAACCAGTCTGAAATTGTGCCCGTCCCAATAATTGGAAATTACTGCCAGCAGTTGTCTCTAAGAGCATATGTAGGAATTTCCCATGTAAATTCTGGCCTGAACGAACTTTTCTTTCAGGTTTTCGTCATACCCATGATAATTTTAAATAATTTTCTGTTCCAGCTCCACATCTGGTCCGTATCTCTACTCACCTTAGTGATTCTATCGAGTACATGCACTGGATGTCAGGACAATTGCTGTGACATTTCATCAAAATGTTGTGAGTCCACTACCTGTTACCAAACAACAACATGTTGTCAACAGACCACCTGTTGCCAAAACAGAAGTGTTTGTGGAACTCAGAGTAACGATTGCTGCAGAATTTGTGATAGCGGTTGCAAAACCCAAGTATGTGCAACACATTGCAAACGTAACTGTTGTGGGAACCGAGACTGTCCTACTCCAACAACTGCTTCAACTGGAGAATCTACAACAGCCAAAGCCTGGACAACAATAGTATATCCTCCAACCCCAAGTACACCTGTAGTTATTCATGATGGTGGTTCCACCCAAAACATCAACAATGGGTCCCTTCAAGCGACAATTGGCATCACCAATAACATTACGAATGTGAATAACATAGATATTCCAATTACAATTAATACCGAGAATCATCAAAGTATCCAGATATTACCAATTCCCGCACCAGCAGGTCGCATAATTTCTACATCCACCATAACCCCCACAACTGGCCAACCAACAACTACAACAACTATCGGCAATGATACCAAATCACCCAGGGGGGTCATTTGCAATCTGACTTGTAGTACACTACCACCCGAACCAGTACCAGTGCCAATACCAGTTTACGTACCAATATACCGAATCATCCCTTATCCAGTGAGGGTTCCGACTGTTATGCCAGAGCGGGGTTGCTGTCATGTGTTTTCACCTTGTATTTCAGGCTTAAACTGGAACTGTCTTCCCTATCAGATGCAATGTGGTGCGCAATGTACTCACACCAACATGTATACAAGATTCAATCCTTGTATTAATGGATGTTCCAGAAGACAATTTGGAATAATTCAAAATTGCTACAGTTTCGGATACTGCCATATGGGTATGAGAGATTGCTCCACATGTGGTACTGATTTTTATAGCTCGTATTATAGTTACAAGCAATGTGGTGGTTGTTTCCAGGTGTAGTACGTTTTAAATATGATTATATTTGAATTGAACAAAAGTTCATGAGTATCTATTTCATTGACTTCTCCAATAATACAACTCCTAGTTTTGAATCTCCAAATTGCAGTGCAGTCATATCATGGAGCACTGTCTGAGTCAGCAATATTCGTTTTCATCCAATGAAACTTCAAAGAATTTGATATGAATACTTACAAAATGATTTTATAATCAGAAAATTGTATTGCTATCACATATCACCAAATTATAAAAACGAAGGTAGGAGAAATTATAGAAATATTTTGGATTTTGGCCTTCTAATGACGGATATGCATTTCAAATATTCAATAACTTTGTGAAACAGCTAGAAAAACACCTTGAATATATCAAAAATTGATAATCCAAACCAGCTTTAACAATAATCACAATTGAAGATGTACGGGGCACATACTAGGGTATAATCGAAAAAAAGGAAAACAGTCACAAAGACAAAGTCATTAATAATAGAAGTTTGGGCAACAAGAGTGGATATGGTGGCCATATCGCACGGGGACGATGTTTGAGCACGATACCGTAGGCCAGGTAAGTATTTCACTAAACTAAAATAGTCGGCAACAGTGGCCAGTATGTATTTCAGGGTTCGGTAATTGCAAAAATTTTGTTATTTTTTGCCATCGTGCCAAATTTATCCATTACCACAGGCTGTTTCATAAATTTGCTATTTTTGTAATTTGAAAAAAAACTAGTTTCATTTGTGCATGATCGAAACTTCATATGTTTTTTGTAAATTTGGTGGAATTCTCCTGTGACTGTGAAATTTCTAGGAAACTTGGTTTTAGTATCGAGTAATTTCATCAAAAGGGCCGAATTAAATTCTTCCATGTCATCAATTTTTAATTTTCGAAGTTCATCACAACGGCATGCCTCTGTGAGGCCAATAGCTAAAGCGGCCTGAAATCAAAACCAAACATTCATTTTTCGATAACAATTTGAAAAAATTCAATCCATACCTTCATCAGCAAATACTTTTCATCAAGTGCATCTTTTGAAACTTGTTGAATTTCTTCGAAAGGTGATGTTTTTGACTGTTTTGGAGCATATTTTTTAGATTTGCGTTTCGAAAACGCACGTAGTTTTACGTATTTTGATATCTAAACAGAGTTTTCAATAATCCTCAGCATCGAGTACTGAGACCATAATGTTGATGATTTCAATCTTTTTGACAACTCTTCAAAATGAACTAACAAGGTATTCTCGGAACAAGAATTTACCTTGGCTTTCATTTTCCAGTCCATAAAGTTTCTGCAAGCGATTTCATATTTTTCTCTTGATGTGCTTGGTAGCAAATGATTGCATACATCTATTGCTTTATTATTATTGGAGGTGTATTTTCCAACTGTGAATCTGCGTATTCCATTATTTCCAATATTTAAAAAATCTGAACTGTTTATACTATAACAATAAACAATAATACTTTTTTTGCAGTTGAGTTACAGCAATAATTATGAAGTGCTTCGGTTTTGTTCAGAAAGTTCTTGAATGATAATCGAATGTGATTTATACTGTTTTTCTATCTATACCTCACAAATATTGATATTGTCTTCATTCAGAGTATGTCAACACTAGATATTGACTCACAAGTTGATAACTTCCGATAAAGCATTGAATAAGTGTTGTCTTCCACTGAATTAGTAGGAATATTTGGTACAATCAGGACAATGAATTTGGCACCATGGGGAAAGAAATAGCGAAATTTTTGCAATCGGCCACTGTTTCCGAAGGTCATCTGCGACTATTTTAGTTGATGCAGGGGCAGATCTTTCAACTTTGAAACGCCATGGGGGTTGGAAATCCAGCAATGTTGATGAATCTTTTATCAACAACTCCATAGCTAACAAAATGAAAATTTCAAAAAGTATAGTAGAATCCATTCAACCTCCAGCGCCATTAGAACCTGAACACAACAATGCTGTGGAAGCTCAGTACGTTTCCCCATCAACTTCAACTTCGACCGCAGCTAATATTTCAATTACCGAGAACATGTTGAAACAAAGCAACCTACCAGGAATGACTGTACAAAATTGTTCAAATATAACTGTTGATATGATATGATACTATGATATAAAAAAGACTCAATGACATACGAGTATTATTATATATGTATATTAATTTTCAATACCTGAAAACAACGCAACCGTAGAAAAAGTACAGTGTACAATGCATGAGAAAATAACATATTTTATATTGTACAATAAACTATTTTCGGAAAAATCACTTTTGTATTACCACTTCAAACTTATTGAATGATATGATTTTTATTATTGCTGTCGGCAAAGAATCAAATATGAATGGAGCCAAATATAACAATAAGTGGTTGTGACATCGATTCGTTTTTTCCAACCTTCAAGGATAGTTTAGCTTCTATTCTGGTATCACTGATATGCTCATTAATTATTTGAACTTATCATCAACTTCCTGAAAACCATGTTAAACGAACCTGTCCAATTAGGAAAACTTTCGGTGCAACTTCACATAAGTCATAATTGAGCCGTCAGTGATCGACATATCGATTAGAGAAGTGTATGACATGGGTGAAAATGCGAGCTCGTTAAATTTAATAATAATTAGTTCATCTTCAGAGCTGAAATGCACAATAAACGGATCATTCTTTGATGCTTGAACTCTCGGGATTTCTCAGTGACTCGCAAAAATGTTCATATTGCCCAAGTCTCTCAAAATAATAATCTCTATTCAACCAGTTTGATCAAACTACAGCTTTATCAAACTTGATAATAGGCATAACGAAATATTACGTGCTTGACGAAGAGGAGAAGTTCATCCTTAGAATTTGCATCCGCAGATGGTCTTCCACTTGACCTGTAGATACTAATGATAATAAATAACAACAAATGAATGAATACAGAAATATAGATACTCAAACTAATAAATATCCAATATAAGTGCATGATAAAGAGCTTGAGAGAAAAATAGCATTAAATCGAACAACAAACACTAAAGAATATTCAACTCTTAGCAGGGATTATATGAACCTCACTTGAACGTGAAGAACATACATTCAAACTCATCGAAATTTTGTCAGTTAGAAATTTTCTGCTAACTTTTTACTAAATGCACCAATTCTTTCATCTTTAAAGTTCGCGGGAATATTGTTATAGACAGTGGTGACTTTATATGGGAAGCTTCTTCGAAAAAATTCGGTTTTGTGAATAGGAGTTAAAGTAACATTTGATCTTATATTGACATTGTGAAATCAGTACGGAAGGATATATTTGGATAAAGATAACGTGGTGTCTTTGTACATAAATATGATGTTGTGGAATATACTGGCGCAATGAAATTTCCTGTGTGATTTCATATTCAACCACCCCGCCTCTTGGAGCTTGTGACTTACTGTAGGGCGCCTTCTGAAGCCAAATGTGAATCAGAGACAATATTTCCGTATCTTTCGTATTCTTTGGGAATTTGTAGCTGTGAGATATGGCCCATAAACGGTACCTCAATGGTTGAAAGTTGACAGTACCAAAGAATCGCATAACACCTTTTTAAGGTTCGAATTCAACAGAGATCGGGAGCTATACAAAATTTTGAGTTTTCAGATAGACTTTTTCATGTATTCGGAAACATTTCTTTCAAATCTTAAATTAGAATCCAAACAGAGTCCAAGAGTTCTAACAGTATCAGAGAACTGGATTGGAACATCATTTGCCATCAGATGCCGTGCTCTATCATTTTGCCTACCGAATAAAATAGCAGAACATTCATCAGGATTCAATGATAGTGAGCGATTTTTTGATACTGTATAGATTCTTTGAAGGTCTTCGTTGATCATTCTACAACTGTTTCCAATTTTGGATGCGTGGAAAGAAATGATCTCTGTGTCGTCCGCTTACATCTGCATAGAACAGTGGTCAAAAAAGTTCTCGAAAGAGGAAGTATGAATTGTATATAATATAGGACCTATAATAGACCCTTGTGGTACGCCACACTCAACGTTTCACACGTCAGACACTGCATTATTGAGAATAACCGGGTGTTTGCTACTGTCTAAATAGCCATCAAAAAATGTACCCGATTTGTCAGATAGGCCAATATATTTCAAAATATACTTCAAAGCAAGATGATTTATGTTATCAAAGGCTTTTGAGTAGTCTGAAAGTTATAAGAGCACTCAACATTCCAGTATCAATGGCCTCTAATATATTGTCGGTTATATTCAAAAGTGCTGTAGCACTTTCCTGAAACCATATTGAGTCTCAGGAAGTATATTACTTTCATTCGAATATTTCACTGATTGTTTTTTAATTACACATTCTAATAATTTTGAAATGACAGGTGTTATAGGTCTCAGGTCTTTCAGATCGTTCACTACATCACATTTGGGTAAGGGAATTGGGTTGGCTACTTCCCATTCAGACGGATAAACCGACATTTCAATGCAGTTTAAAATTCAGCATGTGCAGATATACTCAACTGAAAAGTGACAGCAGCACATCAATATGAATTCAATGTTCAAACCGTCAACTACTTCAGCCTTAGTTTTTATATTTAAAAAATATTTATATATTTGGATAGCATCGATACAATTGAAGTTCAAAAGTTCAGTGACACTGTCTCTACGACCATTATAACATTGGTGAATATTCGAAATGTGGAGAATTGAATCTACAAAAAAGTCATTTATTGAGTTTACACTTCAGAGTCTTTTGTGCGTTTTGTCCTTTTGAATTTTTAATTTTTTTTATCTCTCTCCTTAATCATAATTCTTATAATATCTTCAATCCACGGTTTTTGTTGTTTCTTTTTGAAAGTAGTAGTTATGATAGGATTGTGAAGGTCAAGTGATGTTTCCAGGTTACTGTTGAAGAAAATAATTTTATCATCTATACTTTGAAACTGATGAATATTAGACCATGGAATAGACCTCAAAACGTTGTGAAGTTGATTTCGGTTGATGTTTTGAGATTCTTACATGTCTCTCCAGTTCCTCGTGGATTACATCAAATCATAATCTGAAATATGTGGAAGATGTAGCGAACCACAGTGTAGAATTGTACAGTGTTCGAAGGCAATGATCAAATCTAACAGAGAAGTACTGCTTGTTGTTCTTGTTGGAAATGAGACTAGCTGTTTCAATCCAGTACTTGATTAGAGTTCATCGAATCTAAGAATGGATGAAAGATTGTGCTGTGACAGATCTATGTTGAAATTTCCGAGACATTTCATATGGTCACTTGAGGTGGTTTGTATAAAAACCTAGAGCAATATTGATACTTTTCTGCTTCAAACTCAACCCTAATGCCTCCATATTGTCAAAATTAGGTAACTAGGTGAACTCAATTGATTTTTTCAGGAAAATGGCTACCGCTCTCCCTCTGATATTTGTGTCCGCTTTTGAATACTTTTATTATGTATTGCTTTACTTTCATTTCAGCAAGCCTTTCTCCTGTACAAGTTTAGGCCGGCTGGATGTTTTTTTATATTCCAGTGATCAGTAATGAGTTCTGGTTCAACGAAATATTTTTCAATAACAGGACAAAATTTCGGTTTATTTTCGATAGGATCCGTGAGGATAGTCTTTTCAGAAACACACCTGAACGGGTAGAATTATTCTTCGCCGAGAGATCTCATTGATGAGTGCAAATTTTTTATTATTCAATTGCATTCATCCATATATAAATTATAGAAGAAATCACATTACGTGCTTTTCTATTCCGTATCAATACAATCAATAATTCTCTTTGTTATTGCAAACTAAAATTATAATACTATGACATGATTTCTTGCTGTTCATTTGCAGCGATTTCGTAAACCTCCCACGTCTCTACTTTCTGCTCTTGATAGAACCCCGCCAGACATTGAATCCAGCACCGCCGCTGTGCTCGCACACAGCATTCGGCATTAATTCATTAATTTATCGATTGTAACCGACCAACCATCCTGATTGGATTAGTTAGCAAAACTCGGCGAGCAGCAGCGCTCAACAAGCTGATTGCAGATGACTCTCGAGATGCACTTGCACAAAATGCGTCATGATTGTCGCGACGGACGAGGGGGTCTGCGGGGGGTCGAAGGGGGGGTCGCTTGATGCGAAGACCGCAATGCAAAACGCAACCGCGCCACAAGTGGCTATTGAGATGCTAGCATTGCGGAGACACGAACTCTTCTAGGAGCACTAGAGATGCCAGAGAAGTAGGAAGTCGAAGGGTGTTCTGTTAAAAAATTGTTATGTATAGTACTTAAAAATATAATGGAAGATAAAAAATGTTAAAGCACAAATATTCACAAACAAAATTTGAATAAAAGGCGTCCACATGTCAAGTAGGTGAAATATAACAATATAAAATAATCAAATTCAACATATATATGCTTGATAGTTTGTTGAAAAAAAGTTTTGTATTGTCTTTATAAAAAAAATTATAAAAAACACAAAGACGCACATTTTGAACATGATTTCACATGTCATGGAATTGAAATATAATATCCTTTCTATAGTTTGGAATGGGTTTTAACCTATAGGTGTCAATGTACACATAAAACAAAAATCTTCGCAGCAAAGTCCCATTGTGATATTCCTCAAGGTTGTAGCACGCTTTTGTTGTAAGAGCTTCTTTAACAAGAGTTCTGAACCTTTTACAAACTCTTCTTTTTCCTAATTTCATAGGGTATATGATTATACATATACTCTCATAAATTACAGAGTACTCTGTCTGACTTGTTTTTGGAACAGGAAGATGTAGTATATTATCTGTTACTTGCCGAGTTTTGTAATTTGCATGTTGTTGAATTTCAATCATATTTGCTTGTGGATATTGCGAATTATCTAAGAGGCCCGACACTTAACCTATAATGATAGGGCTCCCGAAAAGAATACATATAATTCGTCATTTCATTCATGAGAGAACACAAAATGGCCCTGCTGCCATTTCTAGAATCGGTCAACGCCAAAAAAAATAAAAAAATTTTGTTTAGGTTTCTGTATTGATAAGTCCCCCGTATTGTGATTGTTCCTCCAAACAGGGGAGGGGTAGGAATAAATTGTTGTTCGTTCTAAAATTGTTCGTTTTCGTTAACCAGCTGACGAACGTCAACCCTCAGAAGTCGAAACTTGTGCGAGCAATGGATCAACGAGGCCTTACCTTTTAACGTGCGATTACCCAGCACGGTGGCCCGGCGAGGATTCGAACCCCGGCCTTCCGCTTGATAGGCAGATATGCTGGCTAAGGTGGCTATATATTGGTGTTTTCACCCCATATGAAAGATTGTCAGCAAATCAAACGACCGATCTGGCCTACTTGATCATTTTCATTTGAGCTATATAATATTGTGATCTCAATTCATAATCTTGGTTTAGAAGTAGTATCACAACTGAGCCGAATATAATTCACGTTAATGCGTGTAAAAGAATAGGAGTGAGAATTGTGATAAAATATTATGGAAATGTGGAGTGAGATAATGCCATTTTTTCTGGTGAGTGAAATCATTATTATTTTTCACAATCTTCTGGGTTGAGCTGACAATATCTAATACACATATCACTTCATTTACAGAATATTCAAAACGCGTACACACTCTAGAATGTTGTTGCCAGCAAACTTCTCTTGTGTTTTTTTATGATCATTACGAAATTTTTCAAATGGTTATTGAATATACTGAAACGTGGAGGTAGGTCATTGAAGATGAACTTTGTTCTCATCAGCCTCAGAATAATCTCGCGTTCCATTCTCTGTTCTGAGCGAAAGTTATCTGTATTGGCAACAACGTGTTCCATGGATCGAGTGATCTCGAAAATTTTCAGGAATTTCAACCACAAGCGCACCCTCAAGGCGTAATTTTGAAACACTTTACCCTGTCTACAGGTTTGTCTGAAACAATATCGCAACACTGAGAGCATCAGTATATAACCATCAACAGTAGAACTTTGGAACTCCTTACCGAGAGAGGTTTTTTCTGAGGCATACAAACATCAAAAATTTTAAGTTATTGTCAATTCATATCTCCTGCCTTTTGATTCACGTGGTGTTCTCTCATTATTATATTATCACGTAATCGAGTGTTCATTTTTCGCCCTTCAACACTCATAACTCGAAAGGAACTTGTTTTTCAAAGAAATTCAGAAAATTAAATTTGTTGCATATTCTTCTTCTTCTATTTCTTTAATTAACGTCGGCCTATTTCCGCTACCAAAGCCAATCACCCACGCCGGTGAGCACACTTCCCCCAACCGGAAATTTTGCCGAACCCTCTGGTATTCCAACCAGAGGTAGGGATCTTTAACGAGCCCAACATCCATGGACTAGGGACCGACGGCTTTACGTCCCCTCCGAAGGGCGGCATATCCTCAATATATCTTGGGCTCATTAATATATTGTCTGCGAGCTATGATATGCTATTTCGCTGCAGCTGTACGGGCTTTCGGCACGGTATTTCCCTGAATGGTCACCCATCCAAGTGCCAACCGCGCTCGGCGTTGCTTAACTTCAGATATCAAATGACTGTCAGTCAACCTAAAGAGCTGGGCCATGCCCCTTGTTGCACATTCCACGTAAACAATTTCAGTTTGGTTTCAATCCCACACATTTTTTGTAAATAAAAAAACAACGACCATTGAGATGGAATAATTTCATTGGAGTTTTTTATTGGCATTGATGAAAAGAATCGATTCCTAGGTTTCAAACTAGCGCCCTTTTCAGTGGATTGAATTTTGTTTTCATTAATCTCTTTAATTTATTCCTCAATAAGAATATTGGTTCCATTGTGTGTTTTCAATACTGTGACCTATTCACGTCCTAGAGAGGAAAATTCTTTCGTAACTGAGAAATAACAACAACCAATACATCAATAAAATATTGATTGAGATGTCATAACAATCAACCAAGCATTATGCGAACCCGTATATAAGTAAAAACTTGCCAGTAAGCAGAAGACATGCTGGTACATTATTGTTTTCTCACAATGCCTACTTCTTTGTTCTTGAAAGAACAGACACATACTCGCAGTGATAACGAATCCTACTTGCCAACTAGAGTAGAGAACGCCTCGTTGTTGAGGAACATCTGTCTAACAAAAACTTTCTACGGGAATTTCACAATGGAAATATGTTTCAGGCGAACCTATTGTGTGCCGTGAGTGGAGTTTTCTTTGACGATACGAAAATATGTATCGACGATAAAATATTTCGTAACTCGATGGCTTTGGTCTGACATAAATCTAAGGAAACTCGATCCACGTCATGTGATCGCGAACTTCAGATCCAGTATTGAAATAGTTTTTTTATATGCTGATTCACACGAAAGAGAAGCCCTGTAATTAATATTCACTTTGAATTTCTGAAGTTGCTCAGCCTCAGGAAAATCCTCTCTCAGCAAGGAGTGTCAAAGTTCAGCTATTCTATTGAAAAATGATCCCTGAGCAAGAGAGGTTCGAAAGGTCTCCAAGCTGTCAAAAAAGCGGTGTAGGAACTGCCAGGGGTGGAACGATGACAATTCAGAAGAGCCTCGACCGTGGAAATATCTATAGAAGAGAAAAGAGAGAAGTCTCCGATCCTTCCAACGAAGTGAGCGGATCTGTGAGCGAAGAATCACCAACCAGACGGATTGCCTTTCTCTGAATGAGACCAATATTCCAAGACAGGTCGTATCTGAGCCTTGTAAATCATTAGAAGCTGACGAGAAGTGAAGTATTTCTTCGCACGAAATAGAAATCCAAGTTTCTGGGAAGCACCTTTAGCGATCGATCTCACATGGTTTTCTCATGAGAAATTATTACTGATAGTAATTCCTAGCATCGAAATACTTGACTTTGTAGGAATAGTTACTCCTGACATCTGAATACTAGACAATGATAGATTGGCTTTCTTTGAGAAGAGCATGTCTGGGTTTTCCCAGCTTAAAATTCCACCAAGTTGATGTCACCCCATTCGATTATTTTTAATAATAATAATAATAATGAACGTCTTTATTCACCATTCACACGCTTGATGAAGAGGCGAAGTGTCACTTTACAGTATTGTTCAACATTATTTCTGCATCGTTAATTCCATTGACGTTGAGGTTTCCCTGAATTTTTATTTCTCGTGCTGGTATAGGGACTCTGGAAGAAAAACTGGTATGAAGAGTACTATCGCCCTAAAAACTATGCAATGAACAAGATGTTTTCTCGAGCAAATCATTGATACGAAGCAGAAACAACGTGGGCGCCTGAACCTAACCCTGCGGAAAACCTGCATTTATTGGGAGAATTTCAGACGATACTCCATCAACAACCCACAGAGACCTATCAGGCAGGAAGCTCTTCAACAAAACACATAACTGAGGAGGCAAACCATGAGATAGTGCAGTTTATAATGGAGACCCCTATACCAAACTTGATCAAACGCAACAGATAACCCTTCCCCGAATTTTTCGATGGAATGCTGTCGAATACGAGAAATATACGCCAATAAGTCACTGGTTGATCTTTGATGGCGAATCCGTATTGTCGATCATTAATTATTCATGATTTCTCTAGATATTTAATAAGCTTTTCATTGATTGCTTCTTCCATGACTTTGGAAATGATAGGAAGCAATGCAATTGGTCTATAATTACAAGGTGAAACTGTAAGAAGTGGCTGAACTCTTGCTGTTGTGTCAGTGAGTGAGACATCATTGGAGTGGTGTTACTCAGGTCGAACTTCTATCAGTTTTTTGCAGGCTGACGGTATAAAATATGACCTATTAAGAAACAGGATGAAATCATGAATATAGTTAGTTCTAAAAACTACAATGACAAAAATCATCGAATCTTCCGAAAATTCTTATCAGGAAGAACATTTTCCTGAAATGCAAGATCATTCAAGTTGTTGATATAATGATCGCGGCGTTAGTATTCTTAGGAATATCGCCAATATAAGCGGATATACTGAGAATTTCTGGAAGCATTGACGTTAAGGCAATCAACCTGCGTTGCTGCCAAGCTGAGCATAAAATTTTTTCTCCGCTTGTTTATAATGATTTATGTACGGTATTTGCAAATTATTACAATTATCACAATTTCCTTATATTTTCTGTAGTGATGAATTGTATCGCAGGTGCTCGAATGGTTGGTTTCTATGGAAGTGTATAATGTTCGTAGTCATTATAGTTTGACAACTTTTGGATAGCCACTTAGAAGTACTTACTCCTCCGGTCAGATATCAATCAGCAAAGTATTACTTTCGTTACCTAGGCAGGAAAAATTATATCTTACTGATTAATATGTGTTTGCAAAAACAATATTTGCTGTCAATCGGAGAAAAATGATATTTCGTACATGCACTCTCAGGATTCGGAATTATACGGATTCTCAAAATATCTGGATAACTGGGAAATGAGGAAAAATTACTCTACATATAAACAAAATAACAATGAATCAATATAATAACTTGAAGGATCAAACAATAAAACCACTTACCTACCGTTTATCTCTCTGAAAAATAACTTACCTTCTTTCAAATCTGTTGATGTCTCGTGTAATCAGTATACCACAGAAATGAATTTCTACATAATATAGAAATAGCTTGGAATGATGATGATTGCCATTTGAAGAAGGACTAACAAACTCAAAGTGAATGGCAAATTAAATAAAATTTAGAATATGAATATCATTCTGGATACCTTAAAAATGAAAACTTTGTAGATCGTAATCGTGGGAAGCTTATTACAAGACATATTCAATGAGAAATCATATAAAGATTCAGATCGTATTCAGAAACTTACATCGAAAATGATTCATGGGGTGGACTATAAATCTCCAACCAATGCACTTTGTGCAATTTTTTTTAGTGTGTGACTAAAACAAATATATAAAGAAACCCTGATCTGCATGTAGAAATTTATTCGAAATTTGAAATTATCGTTTATAATCATAAACTTGTAGACAAGGTCTACCACAGTTGTAGACAAAACGTTTTACAGGGTGTAATTGAATAAGTGTGAAACGTTCAAAGAGGTGACAATTGATTCATAAATCGTCCACTCTTCGATTTCAATCACAATTTGAATTGAATACTGCAATTTTCCCAAATGAATACGAAACAATATATCTGAAATAATTGAAAAACATAATCTAATAAATTAATCCAAAGACAAAAAAATATTATAAAAATTCACAATTTGCTCATGGTAATACATTGATATGCAGTTGAAATGATGAGGGAAGGTAGACACTGATTATACATATGTGTATATGGTAAAACAGAAATTTTTCCAACAAGGTGTTAGAAATAGTTGTCAGATGTTAATACCAATCGGAAATGTGTTCATTTGAAAATTATCTGTCAGTTCTATTCATTATCAGAAATTCCCACAGAAGTTCCCCCTCATATCATTTATATCATTGTTGTTTCGATATTTTAGTGAAAAATGAGGGGCGAAAACAAATAAAGCGAGTATGTTGCGCTAGATTATCGATCGCCCACCTGTATTTTTCACAGCTCGTCACTACCCTCTAGTGCCATCCATCAAATTTCCCACAATCCCAACATGATATAGAGGTAATCTATAAATGTACTTCATAGGAAATGTATTTAGTAATAGAGTTGGGCTCGATACGTTGCCCTCTCGGGGCAGAACACATTAATAAAAGGATATCATGTCTGATATTTCCGTTCTGCCTTGATCTGAAAATTTTTAAGGATATAAAGCAGGATCGGACTAGCAGAATATAATGTAACCGTGGGAAGAGTTCAGATTCATCATTATCATATTTCATCAGATAATTGAATATGTGGTGTGGTATCCATTCATTTCAATTGAAGCTGTAAAATGAAATTCAATGTGTGCCGTGTTAGCAGCAATAGGAAGGTTTTTGTCGAACAACTACCCAGTTATAATAGAATTGAAATATCAAGGTAACTGAATATCCAGTCTCCTATAATGTTTTTTTTTTATTTGAAACAGAAATTGAGAAATCTGCTTCAAAATCAGCAGGAATTCAATGAATTTATTTCGGAAACTCATTTCTCATAAATGTGTAAAATTTTTACACCAACAAGTCAGGTTCCAGTGAACACAATTTATAAATGGATTAGTGGAATTGAAATAGTGAAGTCATTCTAGTAACGACTCACATGCTCATGAAGAACATAACGTAACGGTTCTGCGATTGAAAAAATATATATCACAGCTTCCTGATGATGGGTTCACCAACCACTACACGTGTTTCGCTTCACAATTGCTTTCTCAAGCAGGATAAATATCCATCGTCAGTAACAATCGTACAAAAAACTGCGATGTTTCTTCGTTGATATGTATTTTCGGCCAGTTCAATTGAAGGTTGGAATATTTTTGGAAATGAGTCAAACAATCCAAAAAAATGTATAAACACCATTCATCCAAAAACATGACAGAATCATGATATATAACAATCACCACACTTCTTCACTCTGAATCATTCCACTTTTCATCATAATCATTCGCCTTCATCAGAGTTCTGCTCACCTGGCGGATTGGCGTGGGTTTGAAGGGTCTCAAAGTCCCCTTCGCCAAAACTTAGAGAATTCACGAAATTCTATTGGAATGGAATCATGGAAAGAATATTTTTAAGTTCTCTTCGTTTCTATCAATTGTTGAAAAAATGTCTGAAGGGGGCCAGATCATCATTTTATGTGTTCCTGCAAAATTATGTAGAGCAATGTAGTTTCACTTTGTGAAAAACGATTAACAATTCTATAATGTGTGTAATGAGAAAATTGATTCAGTTTGAAGGTAATATTGTTATCATAAATTGATAATACACATCTATCGTTTCTGAAGAATATAATTTTTCGCAAATCGCTAGATTTTCTTAGTGTAAGGAAATGATATTTGATTTAGTGTTCTGCATAAACAGTTTCCATAATAACCCGAGTACTTCTATTAGGAATTTCAAAGCACTATTAATTTTTGAATGAAATTATTCGTGATTTTTTCAAAATCAAACAATATCTATGTTTACCTGGTAGGAAAAGCCATATTGCTGGACTCTGTGTAGCTGCCTCTTCTTGCATCTCGACTTAGCAATCTTCATAGTCTTCCAGGAATGTTAAGCTTTTTCTACCTGGTGAAAAATAGACTACTGATCATTCAATGTCCCCCTTGGGGTCCTTCGTAGGTCCGCTCGATGATTATCTCGGAAATATGGTTATATTTTATCGTTACAATAGTTACATTTTCTATTCTACTATTCTCGTTTGAGAAATACCGTAGTACTTGTTCTTATTGTGATAATATTTTCAATTGATGATCTGCTAGGAAACTGTATAAGTATTTTCTACTATGGAGAAATTATATATGGAATATTTGTGTAAATAGGAGATGACCACGAACAAAAATTAGTTGTGAACGGACTCTACTTCAAATTTCACCCAAGACATTTTGAGGACTGTATGCGTTATTGGGGCTAATTTCAATAACATACTCGCAAAACTGCTCAGGGCATTTTCCAAAGAAAATCCTTGAATTTCACACAATTCTGCTGATGTTCTGTTTTCAACTTGAATTGAGCGAATCCTTTAATTACTACAACACGAATAAATTATTTTGGAAAATGGTAACACATCTTACAGAAATGGTGCCGGAAAATGACTGATCAACATTAATCCCAAAGCATTTTTTCATACTCAGTGAATGATGCAAACGGCTAAATGATAAAATTCATATCACAACTTTTTGGATTTCATAGTGAAACGTAGTTCTCCGTTACTTTTCCCGATTATACAAGTAGAGCTAAGTAAGACTCAT
Source organism: Zygogramma bicolorata (assembly GCA_032362365.1). NCBI lineage: Eukaryota > Metazoa > Arthropoda > Insecta > Coleoptera > Chrysomelidae > Zygogramma > Zygogramma bicolorata. The sequence continues at coordinate 1,742,014 of JAVJAQ010001667.1, forward strand.
TTTAGGATGCTTTTTGTGAAAAAAAAAAAATTGAAGAAATGTCTAATATGAAGGTGAGATTTTGATGTATGTAATATTTTTTGAGTATTGCGGATAAAATTTTCAGATGGGAGCGTATTCATTTGATGGAAATCCAGAAATGGGAAATGATTCATCAGATCTGTACAGAGGCAGGGTGTTATTCATTACCCATTAATATTCACTGAAACTGAAACTTTTCCTAGAGATCAATTACCCTAACACCAAACTGGTATTTTTTACACTCGACGAGCGTTTCGCTTACAATGTTAGCACCTTCAGGGGAAGAAAATTGATACTTAATCTAAAGCTAGGGTTAGTTGTTTTTATACCCAGAGCTATTTGGTCCGATATGGACATTGTTTATTACCTTAAATTATTATAATCAATTTCTCGATAATGAGTTAGTGCAGTGACTACCTGCCAAATTTATTGGTCCGTCATCTGTTATTATTGATTATTCTGATAACTTTTTCAACAATGAATTGAGAAGCAGGCTGAAAGGGATAGGTCCCTTGTCACCATTCATGCTGTTTCTACATTTTGCTATTTCTAGACTCTCACATGCATCGAGTAGTCTTGTGTCATGCACATCCGTGATCAGTTTGAGATTGCTTTCACCAATTTTGTGGTCATTGTCTAGAGCGTGTTGGGTGACACTGGATTTTTCTACCCTTCCGTATTTCATGTGTGCTAAATGCTCCTTGGAACGAAATTTAATAGATCGTCGACTCTGGCTAATGTATTTGTTGTTGCAATCTTGACAACTGATTTCGTGAAATCCCGACTTTCCTGAGTTTTCTAGTTTATATTTTGGGTTACCAAGAAGCTGTTGTGATTTGTAAGATGTTTTGTATGCGACTTTTATATTCACTTTATCAAATATCTGTTGACCTCCAGTGTATTGAGGTTCATATGGGATAACTATAAACTTTTCATTTTTCTCATTTTTTGGAAAAGACGAAGATTTACGAAGTGTTTCCCTGAATTTACATTTTCTAATTATCTCATCAACTATCTTTGGGTTAAAACCGTTCACTTCAGCTACTCTCCTTTCATTGTCATACTTGTCTTTCTCCAAAGGAGAGATTTTCAACGTATGGACAAGGAATTCCAGTGCCGCCATATTATGTTGTGTCTAGGAAAAGTTTCAACTTTGACAATCTCATCGTTTATTCACTGGAACACCGCAGGATTTTTTCAGTCCACCTCTGTGTCAGCGCGAGTCTCTGCAATGATGGGAGTGGAAGCAATCAGCAGATACATCACGTCGTTTAGCTAATGGTTTCCGAAATGCTAATCCCGCAACAGCTATCCCACGATCACTACCAATATTATAGCTTTTATCTGAACGACGATACCTGCTAAGTTGGTGTTATTGTGAAGATATGGGATCATTTCTGGCTAATGATTTTCTAATGGGATAGTTCATCATTGTAAACGGACATAGATAATTCGCAGATAATACAGGGGTCATGGCATTGCGATCGATATTCCTGAAACAGAAGAAGACGGTGTGATTTAGTAATTGGTTCCAAATTTTTCATGGACAAATTATGAGATGAGATTACGAAAATTGAGATTTCTTCGTTAGTATTATGAGTGTCATTTTGGTTTCATTTCGCCCTTTTTCAAGAGTGTTCAATATTCATTGCAAGAGAATTGGCAGCCCGTGCATCTGGTTATACTCGGCTTTTGTGAACTGCAAAGTTGAACAAAGTTTCACCGTCTTCAGGCACATAAGTTGAAAGGGAATTCATTCATATTAGGCCATCATGAAACATAAAATAACCTAATTTACAAATGAGGATCCTACAGTTGACAACTGGGATCATACTTTCCAAATGGTTTCTATGCTCACTTCGATAAATATTCCCAAAACAGTGCATGATTAGTTTGCGAGCACTTTGAGACGTGGATGTCAAATATATTTGTGAGAGAGTATGAACCCGAAATATATAGATATATCACACAGACTCAAACTTATTATGATTTTCGCGGAAATTGAGGTGTTCGATAAAGATGATTTCACAATTACCTCCATTGGGGTGGAAACCAAATGATACAAGGGATTTTTCAGATCATCACTAATTTTCTCGATGGTCGTTTTTGGGAAACTGAGATGAAGAGTTGACTGAATCAATTTTGATACATAAATACCAAGAGATCAATCACCAGGTACAACTTTCAAGGAATTTAGTGAAAATTGTCAAGCTGTGAGCACGTATCAATATACTTATATTTTGTGCAGAAATATATATATATTAGAATTGTAGCAAAGTGGTTTCGACTGGGAAAGTCATCATCAGTGCTTAATAATGTTTGGAAAATTCTTGTAATAATAGGTAAATAGAAATAATTTTCAATATTTGAGAATTAGTTGATTTTATGAAAATTGAAGTTACTTATTCGGCAGGTGTACAAGAGCCATAACCATAAAAATAAATATGCTTCTGAACGATAAAAATCTTGAGGAATTTTAGGACATATCACAACATTGAAATATGTCCTCAAATTTTGACGCGTCGTTATTGTGACCGTCGAATTCGACACGAAGGAAAAACGAAAAAGATTTATATACCTAATTTTTGCAATTTCAGCCAATGATATAAACGTATTGAGGGATCAAATAATTGATAATGATTGAAGTAAAAATTAACTCAAATTCTTTCAATTTTTGATAGAATATCGCCTCTTTATTCCATGGCCAATATAATGTTTACAATATCGAGCCGTCATATCAAACCAGTTAAGAGAAAAATTATTATCAGAAGTCTCTATGACAGTGCACAAATCATATCGTCAAATCCAGAGATTCGAATCAGAGAAATTGAAACCGTACAAATCTACCTGACCTAATGAATTTGTTGATAACATGCAAGAGTTTGAAAGGGATGCGTATAGAGCAAACACCAATATTCTACAAAATCCTCAAATAAAATTATCATTTCTCATATTTTAGATTAAAAAAAAGGGTTCATGTTGTAGATTCAATGTAAGAACAACATTCAAAACAGATGAAACAATTGATCGAAACAAACCTCTGAATTCAGAAAATAGTATTCATAGAATCCCATGTGTATACCAGTGAAACATCAATGCCATCAGGAATAAGAACAGATGATCATGAAAATAACTTGAAGATACGGGAAATAGATGAGTCAAACTTAGCTGAACACGTATTATCACCGAATGGTACACACATGGTCGAATGGATATGGATATGAATTCACTTATGACAGAACAGAATGGAACAGAAAAGTAACTCAGAAAGGCTACTTACATTTCATGAAAGGATGCCTCTTCTGGGTTCTCAACCCACCACAATCTGAAAAATTGAGAATTAGTATTGGAATCAACACAGGTGCAGAAGGGCAGATTTTTAGTCTACCTGTAAAGATGATGCATCGATCAGAAAAAATGTTCCTTCTGAGTGGAACTTGTTTACTTGCATAACTCAAATTTGCCCATCAGAAAAATACAAGAACTTATAATCAGCAAATATTTATCGTTGTTAACAAATATTTCTCTTTCAGTTAGTCATTGTAAATCTATCAAAGATATGATATTCGACATATGAGTTTGTCCTTCGAAGGAGTAGCCACGTCTGACTAATATCAACAAAACTGTTTGAGATGCAAGTATCCTCCCACAGCATGATGAAAGCAAATTCCATCAACTCTCGTGTCCTGTTAATGCTTTCATTTTTCATCATTTGATTGTTATTCCATTGTACTGTGTACTGATGTACATCTTGTGTCCACTCTTTCGCACTTCCAAAGGTCTGGATGTTTCACCGATATATTTTTGGCCATACCAACAAGAAATATAATATAATAATAATAGTGTGTGTTAGGTATGAGCTTACAGCATTTGTTGTTTTGAATATTGTTTCAACATTATACCTGCTGCCTATCCTCTTTATCTTTTCCGTGAGACCTAAGGTGCAATGTTTGTTACAGATTGTGTAATTTGTGCAGGTTGTATATCTTAGGTGGTGTGTTTCAAGATTTTCAATTTCACTCATTGTACTTTCCACGAATAGCTTTAGAAACGCCACCAAGGAAAAGTATATTCAATTTTGAATATATTTTTCAATTCGATCTCCAAAGGAGGGTATGCTTTTATGGGCCATCTGGTCCCGGTCATAAAATTTTGCACAATTTGTGGTCAATAAAAAAGAACATTTCTTCAAAATTTCATTTTCCAAACCATTCCGGAACATCTTCAAATAAGCTCTTTCCAGCAATTTTTTTAAGGCAATACATTACTAAAATAGTCATTTTGGCAACGCCGCTTATGTGCGTATTCTGAGATCTTTGATTGCAATGTAATACATAGGTAGAGACCATATAGAAAAACTTCTGTATTTTAGAGATATCGGATTCTGTTTGTTGCAGAATCTATGAAATCTCTAGTGTTAAAGAAGCGTTTCAAACTATGGTAGGTCACAGATTGATTGATTTGTAGCGAGGTTTTTAACATATCAGAAGTTCTTGTTGTGTTGATAGCACTGATATATAGCGGGCGCAATCAAACGATATTGGCATCGTCCATAGATATTCTAATAAGTCTGGTAACTCCTTTGATGTGGTTAAAATATGCCGCTTTTTTTGCGAGCGGTCGTAAATCATGCGGGCTACTAGAAGAAATACGTTATACGAGGGTCAGTCAGCAGCGCGAACAATATGTTTACTCGAAAGTGTGTCTACGAGGGTCAGGCGTCAAGTGTTGATCATATTCATTATATATTATTTATGTTTTTGTATGATCTTTCATTGAGATGAATATATAATATGAGATTCTAATAACAATAAATTGAGGAATATTTCGTTTTAATAACTGGCATGAATCACCTGATTTCTTAAATTATGGGCAGGTAAAAAGTGAGATACTTATGAAGGGACTCCACAATAAAGAAAAAATGAAGATGAATAATCTTCATTTACATATTACCTAATTGAATGGTGATTTCTTGTTTTCTTGAGTATACCCTAATAGTGTAATTATAATCTATTCAGTACTTTGGCATATATATTTAGACACATTTCAAATATTTAGTTGGGGGTTGGTTGGAGTTAGGTCGAATAACTGAAACTACTCTTATTTCTTTGCCGACGTTTCGACTTATATAAAGTCATCGTCAAGGTACTACAAAGTTACAGTAAATCAGATATAAATACACACAAAGTAATAAATTCTTGAAATTTGCGACAAGAATCACTTCTGCGAATGAGAGGTCAAGATTGAGTACATAAGTTTGGTACAATTCAATTGACAGTGAAAATGTAAAAAGAGACAAACAAAAATTGAAAACTGTAGGAAACGGTTGGACTCACATAAATTTCTGGTTCTCTTGTCTATTAAAATAAAAATTGAAGGACATTTACACATAAAAATAAAAATTCCCAGTTTTCGATACTGAAATATATATATATATATATATATATATATATATATATATATATATATATATATATATATATGTATATATATATATAATTCGATTGATTTTGTGAGGTTGCAATCGAATTATATTATAGCCAGTCACTAATTCTTCTCCTATATATATATATATATATATATATAAATCAAAACTCTATTTAAGTGCAGGAAGTAGGCGAGTTCCTAATTTTATTTTCAACGGTCGCTAACACAGTGAACTTTTCGTCGGTCAGATATATACTTCTGTATATTTCAGTATCAAAAACTGGGAATTTTTATGTGAATGTCCTTTTTTGTCTATTCTAATAGACAAGCAGGAACCAGAGATTGGGTTCTACCGTTTCCTACATTTTTAAAATTGTTGTTCATGTCTCTTTTTACAGTTTTACTGTCAATTGAATTGTACCAAATTTACTCAATCTTGACCTCTCATTCGCAGAAGTGATTCTAGTCGCAAATTTTAATAATTTTTCACCTGTATGTGTGTATTTATATCTGATTCACTGCAACCTTGTAATGCCCTGAGGATGACTTTATAAAAGTTGAAGCGTCGAAAACGATATTAGTGGTTTCAGTTATTCGACCTAACCCCAACCATCCCCCAGCTAAATAAATCTACTAAGGTCAAAAAACGACATCTAATATTTCAAATATTTACAAATTCTGCAAAATTTTGAGTTTCGAATATTGTTTATTTAAACAATGAGATCTTATTTGCCTGTTTGCAAATTTGATTGTGTAATAGATTCGAACTCTTGTAAACAATGAAAGTTAATAGTCTTTGGGAAAATTGCTACATGGATGGGTGAATTCTACATTGGAATATTCTTTTAAAAATATGTTTCCTACACCATCATGTATGCAGTAATCATTAAAATTCGAAACAAAAATATTCTCTAAGGGCCGGTCTTTTCACTTATAGATAAGGTCTCTGATAACTATCCATCACATAAACTACACAGGAATACATATTGATATCTGACAGATAAGTTATCAAGGACTTTATCTATAAGTGAAAAGACCAGCCCTAATTGTAATAAATACTTCGAAAAATCATTGGGAGGGACTGTTAAGCCACCAAATATATTTTTACTACCTTTGTGAGCTTTGAGCTCACAAAATGAAGTAGACTTGTCTCTTTCGGATGATGAACAATATTCCAAACAAATATGACAAGAATGTTCAAAGAGACATCTACGTAAAAAATATCCAGCAACATATGCCAGTGCATTTCCCTCCTCTGATATTAAATTCCTATAATCGGTTGATTCTATTTTTATAATTGGAGAAATATTTTCGTTATTTTTTTCCTGAAAACTTTCAATATTTTTCAATGACTCCGATGTTATATAAAGCAATATATCGCTACTGCAAATATCCTATAGCAAAAAGTTTTTTAAATGCTCTGGTAAACTGAATGGCAGTTGGATTTCTAGCGTTTCCACAAGCATTTCTGATTTGACCAAAGTAATTCTCGAGATAATCCTGATTGAGATTACGCGTCAATAAAAATTTATAATTTTCAATTTTCATAAATTCAAAACGGAGGAGATAGTAAGCCCCCAACCAAAAATAAATTCCAGAGAATTCGTAACTTTCTTTCCTCTTTTAGAAATGTTCAAATAACTACAAGAATAAAAGTTCCAATAGAATGTTTATTTCACGCACTAAGTATAACTGGCCGGAACGATGCGAACTGTTCAATCGGAGACACTCTGTTAAACTGGCTCTCCCGTCAGACGGGCAGTGACGACCGACCGGCCAGGCAAGGGACGCGCGAGGACGGACGGTGATGATTTGGGTCGCTGCTGAGAGTGAGCGGACTTATTAGAATATCTATGGACGATGATATTGGTATAGGTATAATTGAAGATCGGTGTTAGTATAATCAGGTCACAGTAATGATTACTGTTGCGATTTATAACTGTCTCCAGTAACTTCACTCTTTTTGCTGTTAAAGTTTTTGATATCGATGATGATGAGGGTGATCAATAAGTCGGCAGCAAGAAAGTTTAAAAGTTTTTCGAAAAATCCGGTATTTTTATATCATAGTGATAAAAAACAACAAAAGTAGCATTGATTTATTGATTAGAAAAAAAATACGTCCATTTATTAAATAGCATGTGGATGTAGATTATATAATTCTTTAACATTTCATATGATTGGAAAAATCTATGAGCACTTTTCCTACAAAATCAATCACAAGAATTACACTGTGTGTCTACTCAAGTTGTCGACGTACTTATTTTTACGAAAAAATGTATTCTTTATAAAAAGTTCTGTATGGTTCAAAACCCTGAATGCTATTATCATTTACTATTATATTTTATCAGTTTTTCATCCACACATGCCTTATTGGCCAAATTAAATGGATGAGTAATTGATAAAATATTGCAATTCATCAATAAAAAAATAACTACAGATTGTTCCACGACGATTAAGGCAAGCAATATCTCGGAACTGAGTAGTAGTATAGAACTGTAATTTTAGGTCACTTGATATCAGATCGAAAATTATTAATGGGACAACCTGAACTTTATTCCATTCCTTTGTCCCTCCTAAAAAAAAGTATCCCAACAAACTAGCACACGATTAAAAGCTACATTTCGGAAATAGACCATAACTTGTCTTGATGGTTGTAGGACGTATGTAGGTAAACAAATTGAAGTGAAAAAAATTAAATGAGGGGCATTCAATATATGTTAAGAAATATTGAGCGATAGTCGAAGATATGTTCTATATCTACTGGTGTACTACAGTTTTCTCCAGGCTCCACCCACTCATCTCTGCGACCTCGAATATTCAATAGACTCTGCCGGAATGTTTCATTATCAGCCGCTTTTGAAGAACTTTTTTGTTGATATACCCATGGCAACCAGAAGACTTTGTTGGGGCCATGTAAAATTAATAAACAAACAAGTATATTTCCAGTAATAGCTTACAATGGTCTTACTTACATTTCAATCGTGAAAACCAAAGAAGGTGACAAATAAAAATAATCATCTGGTAACACTAGAAATATTTGAGCGCACAATGGCGGATTAGAATATGCTGTGTGTGCGCTCATTTACATTAACTATTGTTCATAAATGAGGTTTTGATAGAATATACTATACACAAAAAAAACAAAAAAAGAAAAAGAAGTACGTAATAGTCACAACAAGTGAGCATGTTATTACTTAATGAATGTAAGCCTGCGACCCTATTATATATATAATTTTCTTATTCATAAATAATAAATGGTAGTAAAGTAATCACATAATATAACACTATCTAAGGTAAGCAACAGTAAAATTTGTCTCAACAATCCATTTATTTATCTTATTTTTGATAACATTATAAGGTTTGGTACGAAATTCGTGAGGTAGGCAGTTAAAAACCTTTGGCCCAACACAATATATGTGGTTTTGACAGGCAGTATGTCTGGGATTCTCCAGCAAGACATCGTTTCGAGCTGCAAGCCTGGTGTTTATGTTGTGAGATAATTCTCTCTTATAATAGGTTGTTTTCAACATAAATCTGATGACAGATTTCAGGTAAAGTTGATATGGAGTAAGCAAATGACTTTCTTTATATACCAAATCACTAGGGTTTCTCTTATTCTTGAATAGCATTATTTTTATGATATATTTCTGGGCAATTTGTAGTTTTGAAGCAATTGTTCTACCAGCGTTCCCCCAAACTACTAAACCATAGTTCAAGATTGATTCTACAAGGGAGAGATAGACCACTCTCAAAGTTTTCAATGGTAGTTTGTTTCGTAATTCATAAAATTTGTAGATTAATTTTCTGATCTTGCCTGTTACATACTGTATATGCTCTTTCCATGTGAAATTTTCATCAAGAATCACCACCAAATATTTGATACTGCTCTTTCTTTCAATTATACTTTTACATTTACAATTATTTTGTAGTCTACACTGTTGTTCATGCATTGTTATGTTATAAAAGTTAGGTGTTGACCTTCCTGACAACGAGAAAGCCAGGAATTTTGTTTTATCAACATTAAGAGAAAGTAAACTACTGTCTAACCATTTCTTTAAACTGTACATGGCCATCTCTGCCCTTTTTTTTGTAGTTTCCCAATCTTGACCACTTATTATGACAGCCGTGTCATCAGCAAAGCAATGAACTTCACCAATATTCACGGCAGACAGGATTCCATTCACATATATATTAAATAACAGTGGCGCCAGCACCGTACCCTGCGGCACACCAGACTCCACCAGGAGACCATCACTAAGTACATCGTGGATTTTAACACGCTGTATTCTACCACTCAAATAGGATTTAAACAAGTTATTAGCAATACCTCTCACTCCTATGTGTTGTAATCTATCCAGTAGAATCCGATGCGCCACAGTGTCAAACGCTTTTGCCAAGTCCAAAAATATACCAATAACCTTTTTTCCCTGATCAAGATTTTGCAGAATTCCCCCAGTCACTCTACACAGTGCATTCTCAGTACTTGAATCTTCCCTGAATCCATACTGATTTTCATTTAACAATTCAAATTTATTTATGAACGGCACCAATTTACACTCAATACACTTTTCTATGATTTTACTTATAGTACTTGTCAGAGCAATTGGCCTATAGTGATTTAATAATTTTTTATCTCCTTGTTTGTACAATGGTACTACTATAGCATTTTTAAGAATATCGGGGAAAACCCCTGTACTAAAAATGTTATTTACAATATGTTTCAGTGGTCTCAATAAATAAATATGGTACTTTTTTATTATGTCAGCACTAATATTATCCTCGCCTCCTTTGACATTATTTTTTAAACTATTTATTTGCTCGATAAGTTCACTGTCAGTGACAGGGGTGAAATAAAAAGAATTTACATTTGTTTTTGCCACATTAACATTTTCACATTGGGTAATTTTTTGTGCCAGCAGGTTACCCACCCTACTAAAATAAAGATTGAATTCATTTGCCATAGATTTCCTGTCGGTAACTTCAACATTGTTGCTATTTACAATACATCTAATATCACTATTGCCATGTTGGTCATTAGTGGCCTCCCTTATTACATTCCACATCTTTTTTGATATAAAATAAAATACGCTATAAGGTAGACACGATTAAATAAAATAGATAGATATAAAAAAAATAGCGAATAATTCAATTGAATGAACGAATCGAAAACTATCATACTAGATTGAAAAAAAAGAACAGTACTATTACATGACTCATTTATAAGCATTTAGGAGCGTTTGAAAATATTCTCAGAAAAAGCCCAAATTTTCCTATCTGAAGCATACCCTCCTTTATAGAAACTCGATACGTAACTGACAAAATGATCATTCAATTTTGCCTCTTTGAAATATTGCAGTAAAATATCCAGGCAAAAATACCTATTTGCCTTGAAAACAGATATTATAAAGCTCTTCCTCATTCTCTTCCAGAGGAGAGTAAACCAAAAAAAATAATTTTGGAACATTTCTACCTCATCAAAATACATTCGAACACTATCCAGTATTGGTCTCCTTGAGATACATCAACACTCCTCAGTTTCTTTCCAGTCAACCCTCATAACTGACACTCTCTACCCCGATACAAATCCGATATAAATCCACCGACAATATATTAGTCTCGCCGAGGTTTCATTCAGATAAATCCGCGATACCATTCTTTTCCAAATGGAACGTCGACAATAAATTGTTTTCGTTTATTTCTGCACCAAGAGCATCTACTTGAGACTAACGTTCGATCTGGAGCTGCTAATCGATAAATTCCTCAGGTGCTTTCAATTCCCGAGGAGTGTGATCTCCGTAGATTGAGGACGGGAATTGCGAGAAAGCAAAACACAATTCATTTCTATTCACTCGGAGAGAATGGTGTGATCAAAGTGATTCATGGGGTATTTGTTGTAAGCGATAGGACAGACTTGATTTCCAACACGCACCAGTTGATTATTGGAAAACGCTCCCAGAAATCGGTTTCTGCAGATTATAGGCGTTGTTTTGAAATGAACACTTCTAAGTATTGTTTGAACGTCATTTTTTTGTGGTAGATCAAACCACTACACAAGTGTCAAGAAAGGTATAGTAAAACAAAATGATAGAACAAAAATTATATGCAACTCACATGAAAAAATCAATGATGAGATAAACTTCATAAAATCAGTATCGAAAGAAAATGGATATCCAGAAAAATTCATAGAAAAACTTTGACAGAAATTGAAATTCCGAACACAATCCACAATCCTACACAAAATACACAACCTGTATCAAACATTTTACCTTATGTCCCTCGTTTGTCTGAAAAGATGAAACGGATCGGCAACAGGTATAACATTAGAACAACATTCAAAACAACGAATACTTCAAGATCAATACTCACACATACCAAACCGAATAACCCAACAGAAAACACAAAAAATTGTATTTATCAAATTCCTTGTTCGTGCGGTCAAAGATATATCGGAGAAACGTCTCGACCATTGGAAGTGCGAAAGAGTGAACACAAGATGTACATCAGGAACAGACAATAGGTGGTTCTAAATTATCAGAACACATTCTTACCGCCGATGGAAATCTACCCTTCTACACTTGTATAGATTCCAATACTAATTCTAATTTTTTCAGGTTGTGGTAGGTTACAAACCCAAAAAACTACGGAACGAACACTTCTATTTTTCTCTTCGGTGGGTGGTTGTAATTCATGCATCTATGAGTATGAACGATATTCTTGGACCTGACTATCGATCCGCTTGTTACTGTTTTCAATCCATGCATTTCACAAGAAGAATTTCCTGATGTATTGAAGGTTGAAGAAAGGGAATGATACACAAATATAAAACTACCGCCCAATATCAATAAGTCCCATCCTCTCTAAAGTTTTCGAAATCATACTCAAGTAGAGAATCATGGAATATTTCGAATCTTAAAATTTTTCAACTGCTGTCAATATGGTTTCAGAAATAAATGCAATACCACACAAGCAATTTTCAAAATCGTCAGTGAGATAGTCGAAGGCTTGGAAGAAGGCAAAATCACTGCTATGTGATCTATAAAAAGCCTTCGACTGTGTCTCTCCACCCAAGTAGAGGAACTGCGTTTTAATGGCATCAGAGATGTTTCTCTCGATTTGCTAGATTCCCACCCGAGGAATAAAAAGCAAGCAGTATATATTAATGAGACATGTTCTAACTTTTAAACTATTTCACATGGGGTATCTCAGGGATCGGTTCTTGGCCCGTTACTCTTTATTATCTACGTAAGCGACCTCTTCCCCTAATAAATGCGTTGCATACTCCGATGATACGACATTAATATATTCTTCTTTTCCTGCAGATATGCTTTTAAACACTGGCTGATTCGTTAAATAGGACCCAGGGTCAATAAAAACAACCTGAAATCAAACAACAATAAAACCCAAGAACTGACTTTCAATAAGGGCATTGCTGGCAGTGAAAAGAGTGTCATGCTTCTCGGAGTACTTATCGATGATAGACTTTCATGGTCATGCCATGGTCATATTACTTCTCTTTCATTCACTCACGTATAAACTATGGCATATTGCTATGGGGAAACTCTATTCACTCATTAAGAGTCTTCAAGTTACAGAAAAGAGCGATACGAATCATTGCTGGTGCCGGGTATAGCACTGTCAAAAAATCTCCAGAGGTCTGTCTATCATGCCTCTTCCTTCCTTATTTATTAATGATACTCTTCTTGAGATCCACAGAAATAAAATTTCTTGTAGTACTAACTCCGATTTTCACGATTATCAAACTCGCGGTGCGAACGACTTGAGGCCTTGCCGATATAGACTGAATATATCTCAGATGAATTCACTCAATGTTGGACTCTATAATGTCTTGCCAAAAGAGTTCCAGATGCTCAATTTCAAAAGTTTCAAATACACATACAGTTCCACTATTTTTACTCTATCGACCAATATCTGAGATCTCCCCCAGTTCTCAATAATGTGTGTTGACTATTATTTCGACAAATTATAATCGTGCCAATTTTGAATAAACGTATCTTTGTGATGTTTTGGCTGTATATTTTAATGTTTTTGTATATTGTAATTTTTATTACTTTTGTACCTGATTGACTTTCCAAAAACATAAGTGTAACTTGGTCAAATAATGTAGTGGTAAGCACGTGCGCCTACCAAGCGAAAGACCGAAGTTCAATTTCCCTTGAAGAGATTCGCACGTTGAGAAGGGAAGCCTCGCAGTGCTTGCACAAGTTTAGACTTCTGAGGGTTGACATTCGTCAGATGGTTAGTGAAAAAAAATCTGAACATCGATCAACATCATACAACAGTGTGTGACCAACTAACTTCTTCGGAAGAAGCAATTATTGGTCAGTAGATATGGAAAAGATTATGGAATTTTTCACAAATGTAGGGGCTTTTCTTGGATATAGAGAATCTGGGGATCATATTCAATATCAGCAATTTTTCTTCTTTGGATATTTGATGCCTTCCTCACCGACCTGGAAAAGGGGAAGATTTCCGTGGACGTTGAATTTTCATGTTCTTGTAATATACCGTGTATCCGTAACTGTGAGTGGTATTGGTTCAAACTACCATTGTCTTCATTCACTCTCTTTCACTTGTCGAAAAAATTCTCAGGTAGAAAAAATAAACCTACCTATTCCATTCAAACAATCCTCTCAAACTAGTCACATAGTTGATGGAATTGTATCTGCCAGTCCAGCAGAGTGGCACTGAGACTGATCACAACAGCTGTCTGGCATTGGATTTGTGAATGCAATCATTTCGAACATCAAAATTATAATTTCTGTGGAGGGTTGCAGCTATCTTCGCAAGTAGACCAAAGACTATTCTCGTTCGCCACAGGTTAATCGTTATGGATTTGCCGCATTTGGTCATCCAGTAGATAACGTTTGGCCTAGAAGAATTACACTATCTCCATCAGACTCAGACAGATGTGTTAAGAAAACTTTTTCCCCGGCAAATACAACATAGTCGAAATTGAAGATACATAAATAATGGTAACAGTGAAAAAAATTTTCATAAAACAAACTATATGCTCGAGAATGATTTTTTGGCTTTTTTCTTTTGCGAATGAAAAAATAGAAATCACAACTTCTATAAAAAAAGTGAAATAAAAAAAATCTTACAAACACTCTCTGTTGATAGGTACTTGTATATCGTCCAAACGTCTTTGAATTATTCTTGTCTTTTTTCTTCTCCGAATAAAAAAATAGAAATCACAACTTCTATGAAAGAAGTAAAATCAGCAAAATCTCACAAACACTTTATGTCGATATGTGTTTCATAGAAGTTGTGATTTCATTTTTTTTATTCGGAGAAGAAAACAAGGAAAAAAATATAAAACTCCTTTTTTTTTCACAAAAATACCCAAGTTTTCAATGAAACCATATGCTTCTCTGGCCACAGGGGATTTTGATACAATAGGTGTTATACGAGAGTCAATGTACACGTGCCAAGTCCCTTTGTAAGGGTGTCGACAGTAAGCAGTACAGTGTTCACTACAAGTGGTCCTGCTTTGAAAAGATAGTTCATATAGATCATACACATGAGAGACTGCTTCGGCTGCACCATATGTACTAGTGTCTGACCCTGTTGAAAGATAATCTATTGCAACATTTGATTTCCTTTTATATCTGTATATCTGTCGGATTCAGATGAATTACTAATACGTTGGGAAATTTATTGATGGATGATTTATGAGTATGCATTTTGAACATGTATATTAGTCGTCACCATTCGAAATGAATCTTCAAAAATTGATATGAGCAGTTATTCCGAAAGCCAGTGAAAAAATGTAAGGAAATAAGCATATATCAAACAAAAAACAATCATTGTGATGAAGCAAACCTGTTGAAGAGCTCATTGAAACAAATAACTGAAATAAAATCTTAAGGCACTCAATCAGAACAGCAAAACCGTTGGTCAGAAGTAACTGAATTTTGAAATTCACATTGGTTTCAACACATGTTTCCTCAGTTTGTTGCTTTGATTTTGTTTGTCTTCACTGTTTTAGTGTTCTATCTCAACTTCATTATCATTTCCATTTTTTACTTATTGCTCTTTTATTACCTTTTATTCTGATTATCTCAATTCTGTATTAAACTTTTTGATCATCGGTCTTATTCAGGTTCAGTGCCTTCATTCAAATTCATTGTGCTGTTTTTTCCAATAACTTTTCACTGAAATTTTCCCGTTTCGATTGAGTTTTCATTACACTTCATTTTTTTTAGGTGATCAGTTTTTCATTTAGTGTAAATTATGAAAAACATTGCTGTCATGAATGCAAGGATCAGATTCAGCTAGAATTTACCCTACTCAAATACAAAATTGATAAGTGGAAATTGCCCTGGCTCGGAACGTCTTTGCAGCAATCTGTCAACTTCATTTTCGAGACTTTACTAAGGGATCTCTAGAAATAGCCCAAGCAAGAGATCCATAAATAAAATGTTTGTTTCGAGACACTTTATAGCATATGACTTAACGTAAAGAAGGATAAAACACGCGGTATTCTGAATGAGCCAACACCTGATAGCTGTCAAATACGTTATGAGCGGTTTAGAATGGTGAGAGTAGACAAAAATATTCAAATAGAAAAAAATTATTTTCTTGAAAATTCACAGCTCAAATAATTTTCGAGATCATATTGAACAATGAAAGTTTTAACCAATACAAAAAAACAAGGAAATTTACGGCCGAATTCACAGAAATGAATTGATCTGCTTCATTCTCAAAAACTCTTTCAGTGACGGATAAATAAACGGTTCTCCGAACAGAAAAAATCCACAGCTCGCACGATTTTCTTTTCGGAAATTCTCAAATTCATCTGATATCGTCGAGAGCGCCGAGATGTAATACATATCCCGCCTGATGACATGTGATTTAGAGCCCTAAAAAGATTACCGAACTCGTACAACCTTTCACGTTTGAAGGATACCTATTTTTGTGGCTTAGTGCTAATGGTTGTATCAAGTAACACATCCTAGGCGGCTTCGGTTTCCAGCTACGCCGGAAGTGATGGAGTACGCGTGCAATCTGTCAATGTGGTCTCATGATCCGCTTTAGGGAAAATATAAGTTGCTGGAAGGATGCAATCAATATATTTCAACTTTACAAACAGCACATTTTCTGTGAAAGAAATCATCTTTTGAATAATTATAAGGCCAGTCCAACTACCTAAACAGCGGGGTTCTGGGCTAACATCTGTCAGAAAGCAACTACTTCCCTGGCTCATACCACGAAGGGCATTGGATGATATCTGACCGGTGAAAGTGCGGGGTTCTTCACAGAAAAAAAATCTCGGATTTTCAATTATTGGGACGGGTACACTTGCAGACCGTTTTCGGGCTCTTTGGCCTCTCGTCGGTACGAGAAAGTTCCCATCATCAACACAAAGTCAATGAATGATATCACCATCCTCGATCATACTTATTTCTGAATATTCCCAAAGGATATTCAAGATTTGATGAAATAATTCTGCAGAAAGTTGAACATTATCTGCTATTGGGAAGAAGTTTCACCGCTGAGGGCGCTGATGTCTGTTCAAAAATGTCGGCTCCAAACAGTAATCAGCTGATCGTAATGTGTCAATGTCAATGTGTCAATGTGTCAATAATGTTTTGGCGAAGTTCTGTGTGAAAAATAAGAAATACGTATGGAAAGAAAGGATAGGATTTCTTCCTTTCCTACTAAAACATCCATCCACACAACAGCTCACATTAATTAATTTCGACATTGTTATAAATGAATATCAATTTCATCCAATCGCAAAAGTGAAGGACAAGAACACCGAAATGCACCACAACTTTTTTAAAGCAACATCGAAATGAAGTCAGTTTGATGGCATTCACCTAATATTACATAACAATATTGAGAAAAAGGTATGTCATTCCATAAATTAATGAGACGGTGGAACAATTTATTTTTCCGCGAATCGCTCGAAATTTCGACATTCCCGATTTCTTAAAGGAAAAGTCATGATTTTTTCACTGCAAAGAAATGATATTTCCTTATAGTTGTTAGTGTTCTACTTAAATCATTGAAAACACATTGTTCATTTGCGATAGTCCATCAAACGAACATTTCTCTTAATTTCTTTGGCAATACCTTTTTAAATGCAGACTCACACGAAAGGAAAGCCCTGTAATGTTCAAAGAACACCGTGTGAATCAAGGGACAGGAGATACGAATTAACATTCACTTTGAATTTTTGAAGTTTGTAAGCCTCAGGAAAAACCTCTTTCGGTAAGGAGTTCCAGATCCCTGAGCAAGAGAGGTTCGACAGGTCTCAAAATTCAAAAACAGGGGTAGGAATTCTGTACTCGACGAGTCTGACAATTCAACCTTAATACGTTTCCACAGTTACTCATAAGTAATATCATCACGAATTTCAAAGCACCGTCTTGGTGAATGAAATTGTTCGCGATTTATATGAACTAATTAGTGTCTGTCTAATTTCAAACGATTTGCGGAAAAATAGTATGTGAACCTCGTAAAAAAGCTACAATTCTAGACTCTGTGTTCCTGAGCAATTTTCACAGTCGTCCAGGAATGTTAGGCTTCTCCTACCTGGTGAACAATAAACTATTATTGAATAGCTCAAAAAGTGTTTGACCTACCTGAGACGTCAAAAGTGGAGAATTGTCAAATATCCTGAATTCAGTTAAAAATAAATATATGTGTTTGGAAAAAATAGTGACAAATTACAATATTCAATCAAAAGAAATTTTCTGCTTCTACAACCAATAAAAATACTCATCATTATTACATTCCCTTATCTAAGGTCCAGATTCAAAACTTCAGTTGAGGAACTCGCCCCATATTGTATGAGTTGATGAGAAGATGCAATGAATTAATTTTCACTTCTAAGAAGGTATATGATATTCTAGAAATACTATGAGATTGTTCAAATATACTAGTCCATAAACATTCCCAAAAAATATTTTTTGAATATTCTCTCAAGTAATTATAAATAAGGTCCCATCGTAAAGTGAAACACGTGTTGCAGTTTTGTGAAGCCATTGATAGAGAGGGTCGTAGAGGTACCCAAGACAATTAGCCGATCCTTGTCAGCACTGGAACCAATCGCAAAAATTATTGGCAAGAGAAAATGTATGAAAAAAAAATCACTATGTTATTTTGTGATGAATATAGATTTCCATGTAGTATCGGCCAGTTCAGTTCAACATCACATGCAAAGTTCATTTCCATAACATTCAAACCAGTACATATCAAATATTCATGGAATATATGCAGCATACGTGAGGAGATTCTGAGAACATTTCACTATACCAAACCAATTTTGAACTCATTCTAAATTTCCTCAACGTTCCATACATGTTATTTGTATATATGGATCAGAAAAAATATTATTTCTCACGATTTTCTTCTTCAAATCAATGAGAGAAAAATATAGATGAAAACAAATATAGCATAACGTACAATCCATAAGAATCAGAAAATGAAAAATTACCCATTGTTCTTGCTCCTTTTAGAAAACGCATTCGGAGAAGTTTCGAGCAAGAAATTATACTCACACAGCTTACTGTATGATTCAGTTTCATTCTTAATGTGAAAATTGTACGGGAAACTGAATCAGTATTATAGTTTGACAGTCAAATCTCAGATCTCCGACAGATATTAATATACAGTGCTTTTCAGATAAAAGCATCCACCTTTAATAACTTTTGTAATATTGTAGGAAAAATCCAAAAACACGTCAATTTATGTTGGAAGGGGCAAGCATTATGGCTTATTTAAACTTACTGGAAAAGCCACCCCCTTACCCCTAGCATCATCCCTTGTTTTTTTAAAATTACTTATCATAGATTTTATGTGAAATTTGAATACTCATCTTTGAGCTGATTTCAAAAATGTATAATACTTGTAGGTTGAAGTGATTAGTTTATGAGATAAACAATTTTTCTTCTAATAGCACAAATTTTACTTATTTTTTACTTTCACCTTATTTGCCTGTAATAAAATGGGTTGTACAACAGAAATCTTTTTAACTGTGCTATTTATGCTACTTCAAAAAATAAATTCAATAAATTGTTTTTGGATTTTTACCTACATACCAGTATTACAAAAGTTATTAAAGGTGGATACTTTTATCTGAAAAGCACTGTATATTAACTTAATTAATATAATGTCAACGACTCTGTGACAACATCATAACATAAGTGATAACCGTGAAAATAGCCCATGGGTAGTGTAATGTTGTTTCATTGGTTATTTCGACACAATTTTATCGGACGATTCTTCAACCAAAACTTTCATTGTAATGAAAATTAAGAACGTCCCTCTGAGCATACGGCACTTCAAGAACATAAAGCGGCCCAAGGCTCTGCATCTGGGACAGTACTCAATATAAATGAGAAAAAAAAGTTGTTCTTCAAACTGAACAATGTTGGAGTTATTGCTCATTCAAATTCAACCAGTACCTTATTTGAAAACTTTTATTACGTCGACATTTTACGATTTCCCATTTATAATTGGACCCATCACGGATCAACAAAGACCAAAAAGTACAGCTCGACCAAATTTCATCCCACTAAATAATAGAACCAACCCCCGGAGCAGCATTCATAATTGTTTTATTAGCCGTATGGTATATGCACGAGCTTTTCACCAGATGTTCAACTCGTACTACGATTATGCACGGGCTGGTGCATCACAGCACCGTTTTTAATAATTTTCTATTGTAATTAAAGACCTCCATGGCCACCTACCATTTCATAACTGTTGATACAGCACGAAATTGCTTGTGAATAATTCAATTCTAATCAGCATCCATTGCTGAATTCTGAACTGTAATTTTTTGCCGAGCACGACTTGAAGCTGTTATCGGCGCTTGAAAATTAGGTTTCGCGAATGGGATACATTTTTAAATTACACGGAAACCGTTTGCGGGTAATTTGATTTTTCCTTGCGAAAATTACGTGGAAGCGTCGATATCGAAAAAAGTGGTGGAGAGGAAGTGGATTGCCCATTCGCACATAGTCAGTTTTTCGATAAACCGATATCCTTCATGTTTGCTGGGTTGGGTATAGATTTTTTTTACAACCACACTCTGAAAAAGGCCTTTCTGCATGGTTTCAAGTTCGCAAACATGATTATTATTCACAATAATTAAAATTTGACATTAGTGTGCCGCAAACTGACATTAATGTACCACACTATTCATTGCAACTAAAATGGCTATATACTGGTGCTTTCAGTGTTGCGATATTGTTTCAGACAAACCTGTAGACAGGGTGTAGTTGTTCAGAATTACACCTTAAGGGTGCGCTTGTGGTTGAAATTCCTAAAAATTTCCGAGATCACTCGATCCACGGAACACGTTGTTGCCAATACAGATCACTTTTGGTTAGAACAGAGAATATAAAAATTGCATTTTTTCACTTCACATATCCATAAAATTCAATCATAATTCTCACTTCTATTCGCTCACACGCAACAACGTGAATAATATTCGGCTGAATTGTGATACTACTTCTAAACCAAGCTTTCGAATTGAGATCACAATATTATATTGCTCAAATGGAAATATCCGGGTCGTGTTGCTACGTCGAATTCTTCCTACGGCGAATTCTTCCTAGGGCGAATGTCATCCCCTCCACTGACGTCATTGAAACACGAACATTTCCGATGATGGTCCATACACCCCAATGTGGAATGTTCGCCGTAGGAAGGATTCGCCATAGGAAGAATTCGACGTAACAAGAATTCGACGTAGGAAGAATTCGACGTAGCAAGAATTCGCCGTAGGAGGAATTCGCCATGGGAAGAAGTCGCCATAGGAAGAATTCGACGTAGGAAGAATTCGCCATAGGAAGAATTCGACGTAGGAAGAATTCGACGTAGGAAGATTTCGACATAGGAAGAATTCGACGTAGGAAGAATTCGACATAGGAAGAATTCGCCCTAGGAAGAATTCGCCGTAGGGAGAATTTGACGTAGGAATATGCACCCAATACTTTGGTACTTCAACTTGCAGCTTCAGCGGAAAATATCTTCGAAGCTACCGTTGATTTCGGGAAACAATTTCAATGTATTCGTATAGTGATCCCATATAAACCTCTATACACTGAAGGTTCGAAGATATTTTCCTTTAGTCGCTGAAGCTGCAAGTTGAAGTACCAAAGTTTTGGGTGCGTATTCCTACGTCAAATTCTTCCTACGTCGAATTCTTCCTATGGCGAATTCTTCCTACGTCGAATTCTTCCTATGGCGACTTCTTCCTATGGCGAATTCTTCCTACGTCGAATTCTTGCTACGTCGAATTCTTCCTACGTCAAATTCTTCCTACGTCGAATTCTTCCTACGTCGAATTCTCGCTACATCGGAAAAGTTCGTGTTTTGATGACGTCAGTGGAGGGGATGACATTCGCCGTAGGAAGAATTCGACGTAGGAAGAATTCGCCCTAGGAAGAATTCGCCGTAGGAAGAATTCGACGTAGGAATACGCACCCCACAGGACGTGCACATGACTGTCATCTCAACTGCAAGTGACGATACCTGGCGAATTTTTTGAGTTATTACTACGGTTTACGTCACCAGTTCTTGATCAAGTAGGCCAGATCGGTCGTCTGATTTGCTGACAATCTTTTATATGTATAAAATCAGTGTTTATGTTTTAAATATCAGAAAAATTTCACTATATGACTATATAGAGGAACTCCTAACTGAACAGTCAGTCCATATGAGTATTTTGTGCAAAGTGTAGTTCTGAAAAGGAATGATTATAATGGTAGTCATTTTCATACATTCTCTCTCTCAGATCGAATGCTCCAACATAGATATATGTTTGACAAACTGTTGACATGTACATGCACGACATTTTTCGCCGAAACAGCATTCAATATTTCAACCAGCTAATTACACCCCGAGACTTGCGGTCACCCTCACCCACAAACAAATGAGCACACCGTATCAATCCAAAAGAGCATTGTTCGCATCGCGTCATCCGTGACGTAGACAGATGTCTGTTGTTTCACTGGGTCAGCTGTTGATTTCCACCAGGTGCGACGATATCGAAACAGCTGAATATCTCACATCTCACCCTATCATGACAATGCAACAAGTCTGAAATTTATTTGGGGTCACAGCCCTCTGTTTAGTTGTGCCGTTGTACCACGCCGTGCTTATTAGAATATAAAGTATTTGACAGCGCGAACGGAACGGGGAGAGAGAGGGATGAACAAAAATGATGTTTTATCTGACGTGGGTGTAGGCTGGATTGTTCCATTAAAAATTTCTCCAGGCGTTTTCGGGAATTCTGATCGTATGCTCGTAATATTGCGAATTGATATGATTCAATTCTAGCCTCAAGCCTAGGAACGATGATGTAAAAACAGTTGGCTTTAAAAAATGATTGTTTCATTGCCATCATTTTGAATTTTGATTCATCTTGCTCGGCATGTTTCGAATTCAACCATTTTTGTTTCTTCTCCTTCTTATTCTTCTTCCTCCCCTTCCTATTTTTCTTCGTTTCCTCCTTCAAAACGTTAGTAAGAATGCAATTGGTGTTCTGAGTGAAGATTATTCTGGTCCCAAACAACCGGTCGAGCTATGACTGATTCATTGGATCGATAGATAATCTGATTGAAAATATATACAATACTGAGTATTGTTTGATTGTCATATTCATTCTCATATTTTCAGATTGTGGTAGACCAAGAAGCCTCAAAAACTACGAAAAAATACTGTTTCTTATTTTGGCTCATGAACTCATGGTATGAGCTGCCTGTCTTTTTCCAACACAAGATAGATATAGATAGCCAACTGTTAGAAAATAACTCCAAACACTTATTTACGTGAAATGTGACATGAACAGGTTGGAGAAAATTTCAAATTATTTCCTTATGGAAAAATAAATCAAGTAAGTATGAAAAAACAGTCATATACATATGCCAGAATCATTTTGTTCTTCAAATTGCCGAGAGACATACAAACACACTCACAGAAAATCAGTCCCAAGCTTTTCACGAATACGCTTGAAACAATCTTGTTCCAGAAAAGTTATTATTATATTCAGGAGTTTCTTACTGATAGTGAACGAATTCACAAGTTTTCTTCACCGCACTTGGGTTCATTGTTTTGCTCGTTTTCCCGTAAATTGTAACCTTTCAATCAATAACACGTTTCATATACAGTCCCCCCTCTTTTATTTCCTGAAAGGGTCAACTCGAAAAATTGAAACTTGGAATAATGAAATTGATGCATGAATACTATCTTTTGGAGTAAAATTGACATAAAAATCTCAAGATGGCGACAGGTTCAATTGATCATTTTAGAAATAGTTTACGTGGTATATATCTACTAATGAAATTGGAAACTGAATGAGAAATTTGAACTGAGCAATGATGTTAGTTGTACTGACATTCTCGTCTTTTTTATGAACAAAAAATAACCTATCAACCCTTATCGGTATGTTGGAATTGCCATATGACAGAGAAAAACGAATATTTCTAGAAATATTGGTATTAATTTGTTTGTTTTCAGGTAATTATTTAATGTTCTGCCATTTTGTAGTAGGTGAAGATATTGCCATCGTACTCTAGGGTTGTAAAGTATTCATCAGGAGCTTCAAACTGATGTTTCACAAGACCCCTTTTTCTATATAATTTTTTTAGAGATGGCGCCCAGTCGCCATCTGGAAATTTTCATGTGTTAATTTTGCTTCTGAATATAGTATTGGCATGCATCAATTTCATTGTCCCAAGTTTCAACTTTTTTAATTGACCCGTTCAGAAAATGAAAGGAAGGAGCGACATTTGAGAAATGTACTGTATTTATGATTTGTAATACTGAACATGCCAACTTGAATTAATATCATTATATACTGGCTTGTATTATTTTATCTTCGATCTATTCTCCAGCTTCTATCGACTCACGATAAACAGTTAACGGTAATTGATCGTTTATGTCATTTGATATTTCATAATCTTCATATTATATACTAATTACTGAACTTCGCTCTTCACCTATAATCGAATGTTTTCATGTCTATAATCACGTAGAAACGAGTAGAGCCATAATGAAACAATGGAAGACGTCAAGTAATGAAAACAAAAATATCAATCAAAATCAGAAGTCTTGTTTTCAACACAATGTAAAATTCGAATGTAATTACTTTGCGAAATACCGCTATTAATACGATCAATATCGGGCAGGGGTTCACCTTTTGCCAACCAAGGTTATTTTGTAAGTGGAATATTGAGGGTGAGCAGATCTTGTCCTAGAGCTAACGGAAGATCCGACATTCTAATCAAAACTCCCATTGACCCCCCCCCCATAACCACAAGTTCAATTTCACACCCGTTTCTCCTAAAAACCACCGAGTTTTCCATAGTTGAATAACACTCATATTCCACATCACATTTAAATGGGAATTCAAACTGGAAGTATTTTAATACTTAGTGACCTTGGAAATAGGGGGGTAAGCTCTTTCTCCACTGGAAAGTCAGATCAGATCTGAGGAACTGAATGTAACTGGTTACCGACCAATAGAATTCCATTTTTGAATTCAATCTCTCGTGGGAAGTGCAAAAAAAAACATTTCGATTCGTAACTTTCTACTGAATATCCAGAGCGAAATACTCATCCTATATTTTCTCCATCATCCTGCTCGGCTGATAACCTGTTATGAATTTCTCCGTCAAAATCTGAAACACCCAGTATAGAAAACCTATATGACATTTGAGGAAAATTAATTTCATTGGAGCTATTCTTTGACAAAGTTGAAAAATCCATCATTCTAAAACAGGATGACCAACGCTTAAAAAAATGGCGAATGTGGTGCACGATTCCAACAGTGTGTATGTGAAAAGCTGTTGACGAAATTCCGCATCGTGTTTTTTCAGAACAAGCCAATTTGGAAATCCAATAATGTATTGCTCCAAAACCAATCAAGTTTCGACCATAAATTAAAAAGTCAGGCGATTGAACAAATGGAGGGCCATAAAATACAAGTCATTTCAATTTTTGCACGCTTTATACCGTGGTAGTCTGTTATTGAAATCGATTTTAGTTTGCAGCTTGTACCCTTTTGATTAATCGTTGGCCTAATCATTGATTGATTTATAAACTTGGGGCCATAAAAAATTTATTGCACGCAACTTTATTGCTGTACAGGATTAAACATCAGATATCTTTGGTGAAATCTTTCCGTGAGATCAATATACTGGTGAAAGTGATTGGGGAGGTAGATATTTCCATTCATGGATAAACAATGAATGCTCTCATTTAGATACTGAACTGAACAAAATATAGTTCTTCAATTCAACCAATGTCTTTTCATCGGATCATCTCGACGTACGACAGATTGTGATACCTCCTTTTCACCAGTTCAAACTGTTCAAGTACTTGTGGCCCTATATCCGAACAATTCTTGATTATTTTTATATACTGTACTGGAGAATTCACCTGTCTTCTGGATAATTGTTGAAAAATTAAAAAATGTCGGTATGAAGATTCCACCAGTAGAATCTATAGTTTGGTATAACCAACAGCATATTTGAATAAATACCAAAATCACTGGGTACATTCTTCTGCCATACAACATAATTAGATGGATTGGAGAAAACTGGGAAGAATACAGAGGCAGAATTTTCTATTAATTATCAACGAACAGATCTATGATAAAAATCAACCAATAATTAAAATCTATCTTGTCATTAGTAATAACCCAAGGACATGGATAATTGTTCACAGTACTCAAAATTTCAAAATCGGTATGCATATCAGATCGACGTCGAAGTCAAAAGACACCATCAAAGAAGTCACCGTTCCAGTATCTCATCGCCTTCGGTGGTTGACCCAGGTCTTCCAAATTTTTTACTGAAAGGCGGCTTTAACATTCCTGAACTTATTTCTATATGATGTGGTGTCATCTATGAGATTTATCGAGGACCTTGTTGTTCAAGATGAACTTTTATTCGTGTATGCGTTTAGGATCTGTGCGCGAAAACCATTATATGCAAACGATAATTGATATTCATACTCTAGACGTTGTCTGTTTCATTCAGGATAATTTTGTAAAATAAATGAATATTCTACAAGGAATCCAAACGAGTCATATATTTCCAATGCCTCACTGAATCAGATTAAAAAAGTGTTGATAATTAGGTACGTCACTCAAAATAAACAATAATTCACCTGACTAACTAAAAGCTCATAAAATCCTGTTTTCACAAGATCATACAAGGCCAACCAAATCATCACATTTTCACCCAATAGGGCAATAAAGGGAAGCTCAAGAGAGAACCGGATTTCAGAGGACACTGTCGTTTCGAATGTTCCATGATCCATGTTCCAAACTTTGATATTTACAAATATAATCCTTTTTTTATGGATGTATCCTAAATCACCATGCATGATACAGTATCAATCATAACCATATAATTTTCTGAATCCATGTACCTAGAATTATTCACAAAACAAAGAACGAATTAAAACACAACGGATGAACTCATTTTCAATTTCGTAGATTTTCGCACTACCTTTGGCCACTCAGAAAATTTCATATTTTTCCCAACCATCTTCCTTTGAGTTGAAATCTTTAATGTTGCGATATACCCAGCTATATCTATTCTCCTTCATTCTATTCATTACAGGATTTATCTCAACCTCCAACATCCGGTTGCGCAGTGAACTTCCTGTAGATTTCATATGGTTGTTCGCTCCGCAGTGCCAAGATGAAATGGATAGATAGATAGTTTATTGGCAACTCTACTCATTACAGTTGATACAGACATTACAGCTATTAATTACCACATAAGTATTCTTCCCTCTGCCAGAAGACCCATGGTCTGTGCTTGGAGAGAGAGAAGAACACTTTTTAAGGATGATCACATAATTTTTAGAGTGCCAACCCCAATAAGTAAGTGGTTACTTGTGGTTGGGTTTGGACAGAACAAAAAATAAATAAAAAAGAGAAAAAAAAAATTTTAGATAGTGAGTACAATTATTAAGCGTTTCTTAGAGGGTTTTTCTGTTAAATGTTTAAGGAGAATAGGTGTCATGTATCAGTTTCCAGAAAATATTCGAAAATTTTCCTTGAATATTGACTGAATGCCATTGCACAGCTCATAAAAAGGCCTTCTGGAACACTGTTCACAATTCGGGGAGATATACAGTAGAATGATTTCTGAGTTGATGTTTTTGTAGCGGATGGAATGGATAGCATGGTCTTTCCTCGAACGGAGGTTTTCAAGGTCAAGTTTATGTGTAATGAATGCTCATACCTTTTCAGAGCTTTACAAATATTAATGCAACAAGTTTGCCTGACATTACGTATCTTGAGTGCTTTAAAGAGCGGTTGAGAAGGTTCCCTTCTGTTTCGTACCTTGGCAGCAAGTCGCACGAAAGTTTTTTGCAGGGTAGATATACTTCTAATATTACTTTCATATGTAGTACCCCAGATTGATATACCATACATTATGACTGTGTGGACCATTGCATGATAGAACATGCGAAGGACATGGGAAGGTAGAAACAACATGTTGTAAAATGAAGGTATAAGTTTTCTCAGTTTCGATGCAGTTTGTTGAATATGATTTTTCCAATTCAAATTCTTGTCAATTATCAAACCAAGGTACTTAATACAATCCGCTTGTTCAATTTCCCCACACCTACAGTTAGAGCAATTACTTGAGTTATGTATTATTACTGGGCTCGCAAATGAGAATATTCTCCTTGTACCAAAATTATCATATCTACTCTTCTTTTCATTCAAGAGCATCTTGTTTCTGTTGAACCATGTTTTGAGTACTCTCAGATCATGTATTATATCGGAGAACGTGGCACTTTTATTTTTTTGTGAGTACAGTAATGCAGTGTCGTCCGCAAATGTATATATTTTGCCTTTCAGTGGCATATCGCAGAGATCGTTTATGTAAATTAGAAATAAAATTGGTCCCAAAACTGATCCCTGCGGTACCCCACTGAAGGTTTCCCTGATATCACTAGCCTCATTTCCTACTTTAACGAATTGCTTTCTGCCACTCAGATAACTGCGGAACCACTCATTACATACTCTCCTTATACCTATGTTACTCGTTTGTTGCAGATTGATATTTTTTTTGCTTCCTCAACGATCTCAATTTTGTTTATGTCATTTGGAATTTTATCGCGACCATTCAACTGTTTGATTATTTTCCAGGTATTTCTAATGTTATTTTTGTTTTCCCTTATCCTAAATTCATAATGGGAATTTTTTGTTATCTTTATAAGCTGTACATTTTTTTTGCAGCTTGATTCCAAAAGCGCAAAGTTCCTAATTTCGAAAACAAAGTTGAATTATATCATCTCCCAAAACCTCAATCTCATAACAAATACATCGCAGGAATAGAAATCCACAAATCCTCGGTTAAGGAAAAGCAATTACCCTGTCTACTTCCAATGGTTAATGTGAAATAATTATTCACAAACAAGTCCATAAATTCGGTTGACACACCAATGTTTGTGCGCAAGTTTATTGACATGTTACGTTGGCAGTAAACAAAATTAACTACATCAGTCGCCTGTTCCCTTCACCAACAACAATTCGTATTAGAACGCGGAATGATGATTTATTACATTTACATATATGAGTAAATGACGTGAGTAAACAGAATTTATCACTTCAAGATGGCGGTCTGCCGACTAGCAACACAATATCAACACGTAATTCAGATACAGGTTAACTGTGCCCTGAAATAACTGCGGTGGAGTTTACATTAGGAAGTTTTATTGCCGTGTATTCCAATTCCCAGTCATACCCAATCGGTGTAATGTGTAGCAACAGGTATGGAGGATACGATGCTATAAAGATTTAATGGTGGTTCGATGCATTTTAGTACAACTATGTTGTTGGCGATTTAATTCTCATGTTAGGAAAGGTGTGATATATAATCCCAGTTTTATCATTTTCACATGAAAATGCTGCGATGTTATCCCAGTCAAAATAGACAATTAACTTAGCCAAAATTTGCATAGATCTGAAAATTGGTGTAGACGGCAAATAAACCATTACACATGAAATGTCAAAAAAAACTCCTGCAAATAAATGTATTCAAGGTCAAATGTCAAAATTTGTGATTTTTTCCATTTTTATCAAAAACTGTCAGCGTTGAAAATAGATCTGACAATAGTTGTAGATCAAAAAATTCTCTACAAAAATTGTTCTTATCTCATTTTTAGTACGAATTACTATTCGTAAGATATCGCGATATTTTAAAAGTCGAAAAATTCATACTCATACACCATCTATCAGGTAATGTACTTTGCGAATTTTTTTAAAGTGGTTTCCCCAGTAGGCATACCCCACGATCTAGTGTGTTAGAGAAAGTTTGATCGTATCCTACCACTCTTCATTGATATCATAAGTATGGTCTTCTGTTGTATATGATTCAATATTGCAGCAAGTCTGACTCTAACAATTGATACACTTACGGTTTCAGGAAAAATTGGAATCACCTGAATTTTTTATTTTCGACCTTGGATGAATGTTGCAGGAGTAGGAACGGAGGGGATTTTTGACATTCACGTCAATAACATTAACGCAGACTTTGTAAATATAATAGAATGGGGTAACATGAACTTGGTGGAGTTTGATGTTACGAAAACCCAGGCATGTCTCTTCTCAAGGAAAGTCGATCTATCATCATCTACTACTCAGATGTCATGAGTAACTATTCCTACAAAGTCAAGTATCTCGATGCTCGGAATTACGATCAGTAATAACCGCATATGGGAAAATCATGTGAGATCGATCGCTAAGGGTGCTTTCTTGGATTTCTATTTACAGCAGCAACCAAACTCTCGTTAATTTTCCTGCCTCACTCTCAATCATGTACATCCACATACCCCCAAAGTTGTATCTTGTTGCTCTCCACGTACCGAACTTCATGTGACTACCTGTTAATAATGTGACCAGCAATCCCACCTGAAGATAAAGAGACGAAAAAAACACGAAACGATCAAGAAAATCTTTTTTTCCCAATTCCCTAGTCGATTTTTTTTTTGTAATATAGTCAACTCTCTTTTTTTTTAATATCCATTTCATTTTGGTGATAATTTTTGACGATTGAGTCTTTCTCTGTTTTCTTATTAATATATTCCTCTTTCCTTTCTCTGATCTAATCGTACCAGTATATTTTCAATATTTCTCAAACTACCTATATTCACATATTTGATTTTTTCCAAAAATGGTCCAGTTCCATTTTTTTATGCTGTTCAATTTCAGTCCAAGCAAATCGTTTTTTTTTTCATAACAGGTTTCAAATTTTGGAACCATCACCAGTCAACAGGAAACAATATCAACAACTTCTCCAGGATAATCCCTCATTAACACCAATCTCAAATTAAAACAGTTCGAATTGCGACACTCCCAAGTGTATCGGAGTGATTATATACTTTATTCTCTTGCCAATATGCAAAATTTAGTTTTAGTTTTGTTCATTATATAAGCAATCGAAAGGGCGCGAAGTTCAGCTTCACAACTAAGTTGCAGGTTGTTCTTCCACTCAACACTGTTGAAGTATAATTACAACTGGTAAAACAACAAGACACAATTCTTCCTATTTTTTTCTGTCCGCGAAGTAAGATTATTTTTGGCTGCGGAGTAAAAAAAAATGTGTAATTGTTTCGGAAAATAGGGCTAGAAATAGTTCTTAAGAGTACATGCATAGAATGGTAAAGTTACACTATATTGTATATGAATGCCCTAGTGAAGATTGCAGTTTCGTGGGAGGGAGAAGTGAAATTTCCTTTAGATCCAACTTTTACATCATGCACATCAGTGCGAAATCTAATTCTTCTATGGAGACATTTGGGTATAAAGCTATCAATCAAATTTATGGTATAAAATACCACAATGGAAAGTTCGTCAATTTTTCATGTCGATCCAGTTGGCTTGTTTCAATTTTTAACTGACATCGTTGGAATCCAGCAGCAACCAATCCCCCGTCAATTATTCTTCCCCAATCCCAATCACATCATCCACGTACCCCCAAAGTCGTATCTATTTGTTCTCCACGTACCGAACTCCATGTGACTACCCGGTAATAATAGTGTGACCAGCAATACTACCTGAAGATTCAAAGAGACGTGTTGGAAAAGACACTGAACGAACAATAAAACCTTGTTTTTAATTCATCTAAATTTTATTTTTCGTACAGTAAACTTTCTTAATTCCTTCTAGTATTCCATTTCGGTGGTATTTATTGCCGAATGAAGCCTTTTCTGGTTTCTTCTTGACATGTTTCTCTTTTCTTTCATTGGTCCATTCTCATCGGTTCTATTTTCAATATTCCCCACTTCACATATTTCATTTGTTTGTATTGGTTTCTTTTAATTTTTTCATGCTCCTCAATTTCAATTCAAACAGATCAACCAGTGACTTATTGGCTTATGTTTCTTATATTTGGCAGCATTCAATCAAGAAATTCGGAGAAACGATAGATAGCTGTTGCACCGAAATTTCAAAAGCGTTTGATCGGGTTTGGCATCGGGGTCTCCTTTCTCAACTGACGTTTTATGATTTGCCTCCTCAGTTGTGTGCTTTGTTTCTCGACTGATAGGTCTCTGTATGTGGTTGTTGATGGAGTATCATCTGATATTCTCCCAATAAATGCAGGTGTTCCACAGGGTTCAGTTCTAGCGTCCACTTTTTTTCTGCTTCATATCAATGATTTGCTCTAGAAAACATCCTGTTCAATTCATAGTTTTGCGGATGACAGTACTCTTCACACTAGTTTCTCTCCCAGAGTCCCCATACCAGCTCGAGAAACAAAAATTGAAAGGAACATTCACGTCAATAAAATTAACGAAGACTTGGTAAAAATGAGGTAAAATAAACTTGGTGGAATTTGATGTTACGGAAACCCAGGCATGTCTCTTCTCAAGAAAAGTCGATCCATCATCATCTAATATTCAGATGTCAGGAGTAACTATTCCTACAAAATCAAGTATCTCGATGCTAGGAATTACGATCAGTGATAATCTCTCATGGAAAAACCATGAGAGATCGATCGCTAAAGGTTCTTCCCAGAAACTGGGATTTCTATTTACAGCAGCAACCAAGCCCTCGCTAATATTTCTGCCCCACTCGTACCCCCAAACTCGTATCTTGTTGCTCTTCACGTACCGAACTCCATGTGACTACCCGGTAATAATGTGACCAGCAATCCCACCTGAAGATATAGAGACGTGTCGAAAAAGACACAAAACGAACAAGAAAACCCCGCGCCAGCGTCTCGATTCCTTGCGAGCAATCAGTGGCTGTAGTTCCAACTTGGTAAACGACCTAACGGTTAATTGGCCTAATGAAATTTTTCTCGCGAAACGTGCTACAAAGGATTTCCGGGGGTTATTCACGACGAAAATGTGTTTTTCGAGAGTTATTTCGCCGCGCTCACCGGAACTCGTTTGTTCGGGAAAGGTCCTTGCTAATCGCGTAAATACGTTCACTTGTGAAATGCTCGTTTATCAAAAGCGTTACGTACGAACAAGTTTTTACGGAGCGAGTGGCTGTGAGAATAGGAAATGTGCAAAAAATTTAATTTCATACAAATAATATACAGTTGCCTGTAAGATCATCACATATTAGGGTTTACTAAACCGCGACACGTGTTTCGCTATACAATAGCTTCCTCAAGCACGAACTTTCAACTAATCTTAACATTTACGATGCAGAAAAACTCAAAGTCGTCTCCACAATTTAATATTTGAAAGATGTCAGTACGGTGATTCAGTACATGTTTCGAACCTACATAGGTTCATCATCATCTGAATTTACATTGAATTCTTCAATAAAGGAAGAGTAATATAATATTAGTTGATAAATGAAGTATGAAATTTACTTACATGGAGATGAAAAAAAAATTGCAAATTCACAGGGTGAAGTTCAAAAGGTCATAAAAAAAATTTTGTAGTGACAATTATGATTAATTGAGGGCTCCCAGCCCCCCAATCTTCAATGTATTGATGGTGATAGGGATGTCCCAAATTCCCCTGATATCAAATTAATCATAATTGTCACTACAAAAAAAAATTTATGTCCTTTTGAACTTCACCATGTGAATTTGCATTTTTTTTTTCATCTCCATGTAAGTAAATTTTATACTACATTTATCAACTAATATTATATTACTCTTCCTTTATTCTAGAATTCAATGTAAATTCAGCTGATGATGAACCTATGTAGGTTCGAAACATGTACCGAATCACCGTACTGACATCTTTCAAATATTAAATTGTGGAGACGACTTTGAGTTTTCTGCATCGTAAATCTACTACACTCCACTTTGAGATACAATGGACTTACCACAGGTTAATCTTAACATTGTAACATTTCGAATTTATACAACCTTATATCCGACGGTCAATGAGAATATTGTCCGACAACGAATTATTTGATTAATTAATGGTCCAACGTCATATCCTTATTAGTACAATTTCCTGGAAAGGACATGTTCAACAGAGACGAATTATGCAACTCCGTCCGATCCTTCATCAGGAACTGTGAATGTTTACACTTATTAATTTCCGAACTCCCCAAGAGATTGAATTTCAAACCTTTCCCTTGGAAATGAAGGGTTTCCAATTCGTGGTTGAACTCATGTCCCGCTGTAATGAGGTAAGATGCATACGTAGAATTTGCCTTACCATTTTGGAAACTACGTCTGTGTTCTTTTACGCGTGTATCAAACGTTCTTCCCGTCTGACCGACATACAACATAGGACATGTACCATACTGAACTTCTATATTTTTGTTTTTGATATAAGGGCTCGAATTATTCTTTTTTCATATGCAATCTTTCTGTTTCAAAAAATTAGAATTTTTTTTACTCGGTTGACCTAAAAAGGTCAACGTTCTATAATTCTTATTATAATTCGTTGTAAGGGGGTAGCTAGATTTCTTCTAGGACTTGACTATACAGCTTTTTGGACAATGAAGTGTCAACTAAATCATTATTAAGACCGTTGTTAATAGCGATTTGGTTGATAATATTCAGTTCTTTTTCGAAATTTGTATCTGATAAGGGAACGTTTACCAGTCTGTGAATCATACTATTAAATGCTGCCGCTTTATGTTGGTGAGGATGGGTAGATGAATTTTGAATTACACTGTATGTGAAGGTTTTCTAAAAATTGAGAAATCATGTTTATCCTTAATTTTTGTTATAGTCGAATCCAGAAAATTTATTGCATTATTTTCTTCCATTTCCATGGTGAATTTGATTGAAGGGTGAATGGAATCGATGAAATTAAAGAACTTATCTAGTTGCCTCTTTGTTCCTGTGAAACATGCTAAAATGTCGTCCACGTACCTATAGCAATACACGAAATTACCGACCAGCGGGTTACTATGGATTTTCTGTTCTAAATCATCCATGAAAATAAATTTTTCTACTAATATGCCATATTGGATATCTCGATTTTTTTGTAACAACATTATTTTCTTTGAAAAATCAAATCTCAATTTCATTATTGTACAAAAAATACATTTCAAAATTTTGTTTGGATTTGATTTCCTCACTTGATTTGTATTTTTCGTCATTTCGTTCCCAGCAACAGGTTTCAACAGTGTTATTAATTTAGACCATGGAAGTCCGAACCATTCCCATTCAATAAATTCCCTAAAAATACCATTCAACCTTATCCACTTTTTGTGAATATCAAATGAATATGAAGTGATTTGATATATATTATAAATCGATGTCCCGATGTGTTGTAAACTAGAATAGGGGTTAAGCTGGTTTTGTACCGAATTTTCTACTGATCAAAAGCTAATGCAAATTTCACTTCACAAACTAATTCACACTGAGCTTACGTTGAAATGGTCTACACAATAATATAAACACAATATCGGAGATACATTATTACTTTTAAACATCTTGCACCAATGTTTTCATACTTTCGTATCGCTTGGGATACGAAAAAACACTTTACCGAGTGTATTAACAATGGTATTTTTCCACCTCGGTACAATGCAATACTTGAAAGAGTTTTCCCAACTTCTTCACGCCTAGAGTAAACAAACACGGAACATTTCCTATGACGTCCTCCAAAGCGCCCGCTATATGTTGGCGTCTGAAGGAATCAAATTCATTCAGTGTTTCACTCTTCACTTTGAACAATAGTTTGAATATTTTCATTCGGTACTTCGTTTTTTTCCCACGTTATAAGGATGAAAAAACTCAATTCAAGATATTAAATAGGGAGATATAATGATGGTTTTGTATCATTTTTTAATTAGACGAAACAAGTTTTATGGAATATTTCATTATGTTACTTGTATTAACCTCGAGTTAAGTTAATTCAAACATGGAACAATGTTTGTAATTTTGTATCGTATTTAATTTGCAGAAATCAGAATTAGTGAGAACCAGTATTTTTCACATTTTTCGTCATTGGGTAATTATTATTCGGAAAAGAATCGGTACAATACGTAGCAACTGTTTCTTCGTATTTGAGCGCATTTTCAAACAGAATATTAGATGCCCAAATTTCGAAGAAAACATATCGTAAATAATTTTATAAGGAACAAAGACAATACGTAGCAATTTGTTCCTCACAAAATTATTCACGATATTTTTGCTTCGAAATTCGGGCATCTAATATTCTGTTTGAAAAATACTCTCAAGCACGTAGAAACAGTTTGAAAATATAGTAATTGTTCTAACGTAAAAAATGTAGGACTTTGTTGGTCAAAATCAAACAGTGAAGTTGACATTGATGTGCTTTATTTTTCAAATCATTATCAACATGGTTGCGCTCTTTCACTATAGTTGGCAATCAAAATGACCACTTCAAACTTCATTTCGATATTTCCCAGAAATTAGCATCTTCCATTTTTGAGGAAAAGATGGAATTTCCATCCGGAGCAAAAAGAACTTTGTATTCCTAGCAGAGTTGGTGGAGTTGACGACGGGTCGTCACCACTTTTTCTCATAATTAACAATATACCCACTATTTTCGTTTTGTTGTGCTGTAGAATCATCCAAAAACACTAAGAATTTATATTCCAGAATGTTTTTGATACAATCGTGATTCAATTCTATCGATAGTTAGAATTCTTCTCTTTGCACCAGTGTTAGGTTTGTAATCATGAAGAGTAGTTGGAGCTGATTATTTCACACCTTGTACTCCTAAAATATGACGCATCATATCTTCAACATCCATCTTGCCCTTTCAATAATTCTTTGAATATTGAATAATCATAAAAATCTGGGAGAGTGTATTTCCTTCAGGATCTGTCGGCTTCTAGTGTAACACAAAATCATGAGAATTTTATATATCAGAAGCCGAGTTATTTCCCATTCCACAAATTCTTGATCTTTTCGGAATTGCGCAATTGCGCTTTGAGCCATAATGGAAATTGAAGAAATTTCCTGTTATAATTTGAGAGACTGTATAATTCAGGAAGCTACTTCGTTGAATTTTTTTTCATTCATTCTCCAAAACGTTTTTCGGCTGTGATGCAATTTCATTCGATATTACCTGGATAATTTTGATTTTTTGTTCTTGTTTGATTCCATTTATTGAAATTATTATCGATTGTTTACATATAGGTCCCACATGACATGATAGCTTTTCAAATATCTACAGGGTGAACTACTGACAGGTCTGTAAGCAGTATGATATCCACTTTTTTTTCAACTCAGAAGGATCAGATAATGTTAATAATCGTCTTCATTGTTGTCGGCTGAGATCATACAACATTTGAGTAATCTCTTCCTCATTGCAAAAGAAAGACAAAGTTGAATTCTTGTGATGAAGCAACAAAATTTGTTCTAACACAGATAAAGATGATCTGGGTGAGTCACTTGTATTCATAAAATAGGGTACGATATTCTGTTCGGTGTCTCAAGTATTCGTTTGAAATTTATTTCACCTGGATCCATGTATTTTATAATGTATTCTACTTCAAATGCCAAAAACAACCTTAGATCTCTGCTTCAAATGTGGTCAACATTATTTTAACCCATAATGAATTGAGTGAAAAAAAATCAAATATTTTCTATTCTATTTATTATGAAAATATAATACAAAACTTACTATGTATTGTTACAGTAATAATAATCATAATGTGGTCAATTAGTGGACTGCAAGTGTACAGAATCTGCAAGCTTTGCACTGGCCAAAGTTGAAATGATTTACAAACCATCGCAGTAAATTTACAATATTCTTTGGCAAGGCTGCTACTCTCACGCGTTCTATCACGCTAGAGCGCTACAATCTTTGGATTTATAATAATTTTCGAATACATGTCATTTTTCCGAATTCCAACCTGAACGTAGTATCTAAACGCTAATTTCTACTATAAACATCTAACATTATCATAATCGATTAGTTCAACAAAAATTTTTGTACCATTTTTTTCGAAAAAGTCGGAAAAACGACACAAAAATACACTATTTGGTATAATTTCTCTAAAATTCCTCTACCTAGCTCCATATAAATAATACAGCATATGGTATTGCTTTTGATTATATCTGTTATAGTATAATATATAACTATTGCTGACGCTATATTGCTATATTCCATAGGCAGGCAGCTAAACTAGACGGCAAAGGTACTCAATCAAACCCAGTATAATTGCGCTGATATTATTATTGACCTCATTCGGACGAACTCGAACGTGAATTTTCCTATTACTTTGGCTTGACATTATTGCCCTCATTTGACATCAAATTGCTCTGGGCAATACTTGATGGAAATCAATATCCAACACGAAATGACAATCGCATCTTCATGCATTGAAGTTCAATTGGAGTGGGAGAGTTGTGTATCAATGTGAATGAAGAAAAACTAGTCGATATTGAAAGATAATCAATAATGCAAAATACTCCCACAAATTCCTGTGAGATTTCCATTATGATGGTATTTGTTTTGCTCTACGATATCTTCCCCACGTCTGAATGCTCGAAAAGTTATCGTATTCTTTAAGAAACCTGTACAACTCATATATAAATGATGAAAATGGATATTTACCTGGGTGGTGTCAAATGTTGTAAACAATAAGTAGCAAAGTTATTGAATGCCTCGCTGTTTCCCAACTTGAATTCAATTCTAGGTGTCAACCAACGGACAGCTGCTATTTTGGTCTCTGGACCTCATCAGGGTTAAGCAGACAACCACAGGTCGACGACAATCATTATTTTCCTAATTTGTCGTCGATCGGTGTTCGTCTGCCCAACGCTGATGAGGTCCAAAGACCGAAACAGTTGTCTGTTGGTTGATACCCTACAGTACTTCACACCAAGGCATAGAAAGTATGACTGTAATCTCTTGGAGTTATTATATATGAACCAAATCATCATCATAATATGAAAGATATTTAGTTCAACTAATTTATAACGTACCTACCATTGACTTCTTAGTCAGGAAAAACAATAAGTTCATGCTTTGCTGCTCTCAGGAAATATTATTTTTCTGAATTGTTTTCATATGCATCATAATAATATATCATTCAATAAAAAGATACTCCACAATCGAAAAATGTTCATACTTCCATATTCTAGTTGACAATATCCTTGATATTCCACTCAAAATAATTGACATGGTTTGACTAAGAACCTTTACCGTACGCTCTCATAGCGTTCGATCATTTCGATGTCTAATCTTAGATCTACCAAGAGCCAATCAGTGAAAAGTCAATCACAATGGAATGGAACTCATCATTCGGTGTATACAATGAACTGATCTGCTGGATTCATCGATAAAGATCAACTTTGCTCGAGTATGAATTTTGTATGTTAAGTAATATGATTTATTATCAGTGGGGAAATATAGTGACTTTTCTTTCAAGGGTAGATCATTCCATGTGATAAGACCGCATCACTGGCTCCTGTTTTATTATACTTAGGTTTTCGTTATATATATTGCTATGGTTTCAGAGGAAGGGTCCTTCCTGACCACTCTACTCTTTTATTGCTTTTGAATACCCGGCTTTCCGGGGACCAAATGCCGAACCCAAAAAACCCGCCGGCCCTCTTTTTTACGACTCTTGAGTCATGCATAATTCGTTCCGTGCTATCTTATATTTAGAATGTGGAGCAAACCGAAATCACGAATGACCATGTTGGTATTGTTTTATGTGATTGGACTAGATATCTATTATTCTCAGGTGAAAAATTTGGGAGTAATTTGTTTCCGTAGCTTCTGATGTCCGACAGATCTGCATTGCAAATAATGAAATGGTTGAAAATGTTGTTGATGATCAGCAAATTTGTCTCTAATTGCTGGATTTTCTCATATATATTCTGAAAAAGAGATGAAAGCTTCCTCATTGGTTTTGCATTTTATGGTTATCATCCATCATTGATTACTGTCAGAAGAACGATATCTGCCAGTTGAATATAAAGAGACAACAACAGCAAAACCACAATTCAAATGCCATTAGTGTTTTTTTTTCTGGTCACCTTCCATTAAAATACTTGATGGAGATGGAAATCTGCTCAAATTGACAATGTTTCTTACTGAGTTGCTGAGTTCCTTGCTGATTTCGGGCTTCTATTGTTTATACAATTAACTCTATTGAACGTGTGACGAAAAAAAAACAAATCAAATCCGATATTCAATATTTAATTTTTTTTTTGTCAAAATAATATTTTTTTGATCAAATGATCTTTTGAAATTTCATTTTTTCACCAATAAATGAATTTCAATTTTTTTTGACTATCTGGATTCAATTTCCTTATGATTTTTTTACAACAGGTTTCAATAGACTTAATTATATAGGCAATTGTAGTCTGAACCAATACAGAAATCGAACTGTCAATATCAAAAAATTATTATTCCTTACTTTGCTGGAACATCATCTGTCCGTTCCAGAAAAGATGAAAAATATTGATTTTTTCATCATTAAAATATTGGTTGGGATAAGCATAACTTTCTAGGTAGAAAATTCACGTGGTCTTGCCAACGTTTCAAAATGCACTGGTTTTGCCAACAAGGCCCTATGAGCGAAGATTTTTTCAACATACTCTACAAAAATATAATGACAACAACCGTATATTATATTTTCAGATAGTATCTTTGAAAAATCATATCTCATACAGCCAAGAGGATGAAGTTACTACATTTCGAAACGTCGAGAAAGCCATAGTTTTTCATTGAGAAACTCATTGATCTTTCGACAACATTTTGCCCAATCACAAGAGGTATTAACTTTCCAACTAAAGCGAACATGGTCATTCTGATTTCTCTCTTCCACAAATTCCCGGTCCACGACTTTGGCTACTCCCCGATAAAATGGCCGCGGTTCAAGAACGACAATTGACGACGATTGCGATGTTTTCTGGAGTGGATTATTGCTCTGGAGCGCCGCGAGAATCGCGGATTCAGGTAAATTCCCCCGAAATTATTGCCAGCGAATGTTTATATATATATAAACTATATGTATATATCAAATAAATAACCCCTATTCCTATCTTGCTCGCATGCTACTGTTTTCACTTTTACGCTACTGGACAAGAGTTGGATAATCATGAGTTTTAGAATCATTGAAAGAACAATTCATTGGAAATTATTCATGGAGTTGAGGTCAAGATAGTTTCCTTCAAATATTCCTGCTGCACCAAGATTGATGAAACTATATCTCAATGCTGTAACTCTTTTGGAGTTACCGGACTTGACAGAGCTTCGTTATCAGTCTATTCTTTACATGATGGACATGAAAAGACTTGGTGTGCTGTGATGTTGATGTTTACTACCAATGGAGTAACTAGAAGAACAGTATCCAGAGAATAAATGGAGAACTTACTCTAGCTGCTAGCTGAATTCGTATGTGAGCTTGATCCAGAACAACATTCAAAAAACAATATCCAGTAAAGATACTTAACGTATCCATCTTGCCAAATCTTTCTAGCTGAAAATGGGCAAGACAGGAGAATGAATCTCAATGTTTGGAAATCAAAGTATTATTGATTCAACATATATTTCTCCTTGTCCCCCGATGCCATACATCAATTATAAGATAATGATTTGTTCTTGAAGGTGAGCTCATTTAAGTTCACTTGTTCGTACTTGCCGGGCTCAGGTGAGTTAGTAGTTAGCAACCTGGCATTTGGTCCAAGGTCTTGACTTTGGTTGACCAGCAGGTTTATCACTTGAAATCTTCATTTTCCTCACTAGATTTCCATTTTTTCTCTCGAAAGGAACCGCTGTAAACTTCTCTGGGTTTTCGAATCGTCCAGTTGACGCTACATCATCAATAGACCAAGGTTTTCATTGTTGTTTAGCATATTTATTCTATCTTCCCAGGCCCTGTTACTCTTGCTTGCTTGAATCTGGTTGAAAATGTTTTTTGATGAATGTTAATGGATCGAACTGGCCGATTCTGGATGAAAATCCGTGTTCAACGTAAAATACCACAGTTTTCCGTATCATTATCACTAACAGTGGGTTTACAAAACCGCGACAAGTGTTTTGCTATACAATAGCTTCCTGCTTGCGGTTTTGTAAACCTATTTCTAGTGAGAATCGTACAGAAAAGTGTGAAATTTTGTTGTTTGGTTATTGTTAGTGATAACTTCTGGAGATGGAAGGAAGTGTTTATATTAGAATCGTTATTCATGATTATCCTACTCATCTACTTGGCCCGGCACTACTATTACTGGCTAAATGACTAGATGCACACTCGCCTTGGCTCAGTGCACGGGCCTATTGCACTGGCCCATTCCTACTATAACCGATTCTCAGAAACTGCCACAGAAAAATTGAATCATACATCAACTCGAAACCTCGCACCAAAACAACATGAACGACAGTGGAACGATAATTCAAAAAAGTTTGTGAATCCCAATTTAGTGTCACAATTACGTATTGAAGACCTAATTTCCTAATCATTTGACAGCAAGATGACGGAGCATTGAGACATTAGTGCTACTTTACTTTTCCGCATCGAATTTACTTCTTCATTACCAAACTTTCTTCTCCCAATTTTCCTAGGATTCATTTATTTTTGCCAGATGAGAACTGTTTTGTAGTTGAAGTGATGAATAGGAGATATACTGCTTATCCAATCTCAGCTAGAGAGAGAGCAGAGAAAAAACACCTAATGAATGAATTTCAACACAGTGAATGAATAAAATAGCTGTTTTTTTCAAATCATTATACTTCACAGAGATTGCTGATCATATACGTCATGAGTTCTTTGCCAAGATGGATTGGATAAGCTGTACTAGTTTCCTCTCATCTAGTTGTCTACGGAATATTAGATGAATGCTTTGTTGATTTTACATATTTCCTCCATAAAATAACCATTATGAGCTTTGAGTTCATTATAGGAAAAACAATTGTAAGCTATAGGTATCCCTGATAAAATACGGTGAAATAGTTTGAAGTTCAATATGAAACTTGTAAGCAAAGTTTGCATATTCGTTAATTCTGGTCTAGGACCAGTTACTGCTGAAGTGTTTGCAAGAAGATTCAGACGAAACCTTTCAATAGAAAAACGCTTCTGTACAGTAAGATTTCATCTCTGATGTAGAGAACTACATTGAAGTTGGTGAATGAACAGCTCAGGATGCAAGTGTTCTTTTTTTGATTTGAAAAAACCTCTGAGTCAAATTGTGGAAGCTTCTAAATGAAAAGTATTGTTTTAAAGTAAGTGTTCTGAAAACCAGTTGACGTACCCCCAGAAATCGAAACTCACATTGGTAATGGATCAAGGAAGCCTCACCTTCCAACTTGTGAATCCTAGCACGGTGGTTCCGTGACGTGATATCAAATCCCAGGCTCTCACATGATAAGCGAGAACCACTTATGTTACTTTTATAAATGTCTAAGTTTTCCATTCCACCATTCACAATAGCGTTCGAAATCTAGAATGCTCGTCATCTTCGAGAAAAACTTTAGAATTCCAAAGATCTGATATATAACACCTTTTGACAAAATGACTTGGAAAAGTAAGTGAGAAGCAGAAAATATGACCAGTGTTGCCAGTGTTCGAAATTCCCAACAATCTCCACCATCTCTTATCGTACTTATATGATTCAATCTCATGTAGAACAGTTTCTGAGTATATTCCGTATTCGACGCATTCATATTTAATATGACATCGATAACGTGCCTTTCAAATCTAATATAATAAATATTCTCCTCAATAAATACTTGCAAAAATACTGCCAAAACTATGCTTCGTTGATCT
The DNA here is from genome assembly GCA_032362365.1 of Zygogramma bicolorata. Lineage (NCBI taxonomy): Eukaryota > Metazoa > Arthropoda > Insecta > Coleoptera > Chrysomelidae > Zygogramma > Zygogramma bicolorata. The sequence goes on from JAVJAQ010001667.1 coordinate 1,785,599, forward strand.
CTTTTTAATTTACTATACATTTAAATGAGTCTGAGACTTCGTTATTAATGAATATAGATCTGGAATGAATAAACCGAAATAAATAATTGACTAGAAATTGGGACTAGGGACGTCTCTTAATTGAAATGGGATCGGGACAAGAAAATGCGACTAGACAGAGCATTACCGCTTAAATACACTACTACCGATTCATTCTTAGTTCTAATTATCTTTAATAATACTAGGTATTTGCATAAGTTCGTTGTTCAGAAACGTTGCTTCCGTTCGATAGAGAACATTGAAAATGTCGCGAGATAGTTGAGAATATTGAAAAGTCTTTGAAAAACCGTCCAAACAAGCTTCTCTGTATAGTAATTCGAATTATGAGCATGGAGGTGGGTTTCTATCGGATGTTTTCGCTTCCTTCCAGAAGATGGATCTAGTTTATTCCATATTCACTCGAATACTTCTGATCTCAAATAAAATTCTGAGAACTTTCATACCTATCAGAAACAAACTTTCATTCAAATAATTTCACACCTCTTCATAATGTCAAATTCCTCAACCAATCAACCTCAAGGGCAGAAATTTTCAAAATTTCTATGAGCGCTCATTTCATTATTTTCATATCATTTTCATCATAAGGCATAGTATTACTGAGGCCATGTTATCAGTTCTTCTCTTCAACTTTCATAACTCTACATACATACTCATTCAGACTGAATACTAGTAAATTGCTCTCATATCATTCTGGTTGATATGGTCTTCCATCACAAGTTCCTGCAGTTGAGTGTGAAGACCCTTCTTCCTTATTGAAAGCACTCAGATCAATCTGAGTGAGAAGAATAATACTGTGTAATACCCTTCTACTTTTTGTCCTCTGGAGTTTCCTGTACTCCTTACTTTTGTCATCTTAGTGATGAGTGACCATGATTAGTTTTAGTCAAATACCTGATGTTTTCGAAAGGATATACATCACACCAATTTTTTTTGCATATTTTGACATCTAACATAACTTAATACTTTATACTCCAGTTAATTCGTTTTGAACTGGTGATGAGCATAATAAGAATATAAGAGAATATAAGAAGAGCTGCAGAGTGAGCATTTTCTCAAGATCTGAGTTTGGCATCGTATATCAGCCAAAGCGAAAAAATGTGAAGGACGTTGCATGGACCTGAAATATCAATAGTTCATCATTCATTGCCACTATAGGTATTTTGGACAGTAATCATTTGTAGAATTGATGGCAGTTTGAAACACTTCTTGTGAATTGTTTCTATTGCAATCGACAAAAGGAGAGCGATGATACTTCCATCGATCGAAGTCTTTTCAGATCCCCCGTTTTTTCGTTGTTGAATAAATATTTGCCCCATTTCTCATTCAAATTATATTTCAATCAATTTTCCATTCACTCTGTGAACTTTCGAATTACTCAACAAACTCGCCCACTACGTTTTCTTTGAAACAAAATAAAAACTCTTCAATATTCCCAACGACTAGATTAAATAAGGGACTAAATTGGTGCAAGTTAAATACTGTTTGCTGTCTATATACAACCATCCAAGGTGGTGTTCTAGAAGGTACAGCTTACGTACTAACCCTATATTAGTGGACGTGTTACGATGTGTTATCTCTTTGGAGGGGATATTTACAAGGGGCGTCAGTTTACGAAAAATACGTCATCGTTAGACTAGGCGCGTGAATAGACTAAGAAGAAAGACTAGAAAGCTGACTAGATATATACTCCAACCGAGAGACCACGGCTATTCAATACATTATTTCCATAATTTTTCTATTCAAAACAAGTCTATTCTATATCTTGAAAAATATATAGGTCGACAACTGGTTCGATCCAGGTCATATATAATCACAAATTTTGAAAGGACAGCTGTCCAGTTGTCATTACGACTCATTAGAGATCTCTATGAAAGCATTTTCGTCTAAGTTGTTGCTGAAATATAACCAATCCAACAAGCAAATCATAACACTTATATCTATCAACCTGCGTACACTCTAATAGGCATTGGAGTAGCTACGGTCATTTCTGGCACACCATCATCTTCCATACACCCCACCGAAGCCGTCACTTCCTCTTTGAGGCAAGCGGATTCCAGGTGCTTGTTGAGATACGACTTTAGAGCAAAAGTCTTGTGACACCTGGGGCACTCGAAGTTTTTGTCCGATGAATGAGTTTGCATGTGTGCTCTGAGGTTAGATCTATCAGCAAAAGCCTTGCCACAGTGCGCACATCCATACGGTTTTTCACCAGTGTGCGACCTCAGATGCCCTTGCAGCAACCAAGGCCTTGAGAATTGCTTACCACACACCCCGCAGCGATGTGCCAACTTGTGAGTGAGTACATGCATAGCAAGAGCGGGCATGCTAACGTATGCTTTACCACAAGTGATACACTTCTTCGCAGACTGAGAATCCAGGCTGCGGTGAGTTTGTTTGTGCCTGGAGAGGTTACTAGAAGTAGCGTACTGTTTTCCACATTCGCTGCAGGTGTACTTTGGTTTGTCGTTGATGATAGCTTTTGGTGTTAGGGTTTCTGTGGGGTCATCAGGGTGATGTTTCTTTTTCGATCTACCGTCACTTACGAAGAACGCTTCGTAAGTGTATGCCACTGTCTTACCACCAGGCTTCTCCGAAGGAGTTGTTGCTCTCAGAGGCTGAAGAATTCCAGACTCGTGGATGTCTGGGTGGACCTCTACCGTTTGGATCGGTTCTTGTATCTGAATTTGAGGAGGGGAAGGTAGAAACACAGTGGTAGAAGCACTCAAGTCCAGAATAGCGTGTGCAGCATGGAGGTCTTCTTCAGCAGGTACTCTGATCGCATGGTGGAAGAAAGGTGAAGAGGGTTTGTCTTCCAGCGAATACGGTCGGTAGATGTCTTTCTTCTTCGGGGGTAAACTCAATGCTGCACCGGTGCTGGTGTATGTCATTGCCAGAGATTTTTTGTGTCGAACAGGAGCCGGGCTGGGAGTTGTGTACTCTGGTCGGAGGTCTTGGGTTTCGACGACTGTTCGTAGAGTGACATAAGAAGTTTGAGGCGGACTAGGTACCTCGGTTTTTGGCATGAAAGTTGTTGTGTAGCTTGAAGGTGAAATTTCGTGAAGGTAACCTGTAACAAAATATGGATTCAGTACAGATTGTCTAAGGAATTGAAAGGAACTGGCCGATACTTGATGTTGAGGAACTTAGAGTAATGAAATAGATTGCAACTGACAATGGCTATGATTGTCAATTGAGAGATTCTTTATTGAAGGATCAATTGTATAGTCAGTCCTCAGGTTGGATATCGGATACTGAGCCAAAGTATTTTAAAGCCTCTACGTATTTGAGCCAACCGAGCATAAATAATTCTGGAAATATTTAGGCCAATAAGGAATATATTATAAGGTTTTGGAATAATGAAGTTATTAACAAATCATTCAGCGTAATTGAGTGTATATATTGAAAAAAAAGACACAAATGATTCGTCACAGAGATCAGGTGCTCATCGAAAAATGTCATGTGAAGATTTTATAGATAAGTGAAACCAATGAGGGTCCTAGTATTCGTCTTGGTAACATAGCATGAGATGAAAGAAACCTCTTGTGTGACAATGACATTTTTTGGTAGCCGAATTAAAAGCAACCTTATATTCTTCAGGGTAGTTACTCTCTTCCTGAAGGTGACAACTCTGTCCACATCACGCAAGTTGGGTGCAAATGTTTTGGTTGAAAAAACTCTATGATATTCACTTTTGTAGAAGAGGTTGCAATCATATTTATGATAAAATAGCACCACATATATCTAGCAGATATTTTGAGCAGTTGAGAAGAATCTCAGAGGCGTAAAATCCCAGTATATCTTGGGAGTCTAGTGAATGAAATTCATGACATCAATCGAGAGCACTATATTACATTTTTTCATGAGAATGATGTGAAAGTTTGTGGATCCCATCGCAGAACACAACGCATTAATTTTCAGTACTTCAACCGGAAGTTGGTATCAAACAGTCAAGTTTCAAACTCGAATTGTCTCGATGTAACTAAGAACATGCCAGTGCTTGAAGTTGGTCTTTATGGAGATTTGTTGTGCTTTCCCACTGCGAATTGTCTATTACTCGCTTTGTGTCCCACTACAATGATGTAGCTAAGTTTCCGCTCAGAAACCGCAGAATTGTGCAACAGTTACCGCTCAATATTTTACGACATGTATTTAATATCTGCGGAAGCCGCTTGGAATCGTAAATGGGCTGGAGCCGAATGCAGGTTTATGAATTTCGGAATTCACGTGTTGTGTTCATACAACAATATACAGAGTACACATTCGTTCGTGAGACTCGTTGAGAAAAAGTTGGTAGACCCTGTTATCTGGATGATCTTTCACTGATAATATACTATAATAAAAACGAGGAAACTGGTTGAGGAGAATATTGCATAGAATGGTGATTGAATGATATTTATCTCTCATTCCTTTTTTGTTTCTAACTCTTTTCTATATTATTTCTTATGCGTTTTTCACTTTTCCTTTATCAAGTTAGGTCATATTTATAACACTATCAATCAACACATGTTGCATTAACTAACCAACTGCGGTAGTGTGAACACGTATTTAAATATGCTCTACGATATTCGATTATATTCATACAAATAATCCTTCTTTCGAGTTGTGATTTTGTAAAAAAATTTACGTGAATCACCTTGTGTTCAGTCATTGCGAAAGCATATCAAGTGAAGTTAGTGCGAGTGCATTTATTGATCGATTCACATTCAAGACCTTAACTGTGAGTACCTAAAGACTATTATCGCCTAAAATAGTTGTCAGTGATAGAAGGTCCATAAATAAACATTCCCATTTTTTTGCCTGAGTTTTTGAAATTGGGCTCGCATATTCATTCGTGATGTCAGCCGCTACTATCGATGACTTATACAGGTTGATCCAGAAAGGGAATGAAGAAATCAAACAAGAAATAAAGGCATTGCGTTGTGATTTTTCCACCGATATTGAGAAATTAACTTTGAAAAATTCTGAATTGGAAGGAGAAAATATAAAGTTACGTGAGAAGATTATTGGTTTAGAACGTCGTCAGAAGAAATACAATCTCATCGTATATGGTATTCCTGAATCTGATAGTGACTTGATCGATGATATCCTAAGCTTACTCAATAATACACTTAAAATCGAATGTTCAGTTACCGACTTCCGTGACATTTATCGTCTAGGTATTAGAACGGAGAACAAAACTCGTCCAGTAGCTCTAGAAACCATACATTTCCAGTTGAAAAATAAAATTATTTCAAAGGCCAAGTTGAGTCGAGAAGCACTGAAAAATTACAATATAAACATTGTCCACGACCTCCCTCCTGAAGATTACACCGCCAATAAGTTCCTGCTGTCGCATCTGAAGCAAGCCAAAATCCAAGACATAACATCAAAAGTAGATCTGCGTAAAAAAGTATTAACTACAAACGGAACTGAATATACATACGCTGAATTGAAACGCTCAGAAGAAGAAGGGGCACAAACTTTACCCTGGACTTCAACAGCCGAAGAACATAATAAAAGAAAAATTGAGGAACGGAAAATCGTCAATACCCGATCTCTCTCTCAACGGAATAAAAACACCTAGTTATAAATACGTATCAGATTCTAGAACTTGCTCTATTTTGTTCATAAATTTGATATATTATTCAACTTTTTCTTTGTAAATTTCTACCGATTCTCGAAAATTACTTTTTCACCTTTCATAATGATATTTGCGCATATAAATGTACGCTCACTGTTCACTGGTTTTAATGATCTACGAGAGATAGTAATTGCCAAAGAGTACGACATTCTGGCGGTATCTGAAACATGGCTGAAATCTAATAGCGATGTGACCATGTTTCAGATACCTAATTATAGATTCATACACGCAGCTAGAGATACCAGAGGAGGTGGTGTTGGTTTATTTTTCAGAAAGTCATTTCGTTTTGACATTTTGGTAAGTGATATTTCTAACAATATTGAACAATTATGGGTCGAGTTAAGGTATGGTTCAAAAATATATACTGTTGGCGTTATTTATAGGCCACCAACCTCAAATATTCCTGAATTTATTAGCGAATTTGAAGATAGCCTCATTCTAGTGGCACCCAGATCCAATAATCTTATTTGTATGGGTGACTTCAATATAAATGGTTTAGATATTACAGACAGAAATTATACTCTGCTGAATGATATTCTCGAAACGTACGAATTGAAGCAAATTATACAATCGCCAACTAGAGTCACGCACTCATCGTCCACTCTACTAGACTATGTTATCATACACGATGAATTGAACTGGGATGACTGTGGAACGGTAGATTTACATCATATATCAGATCACTACTTAGTTTACTGCATTATACCGCAGACGAAACATCTTAATAAACCTGTACCGCGAACGTTTCGCAATTTCAGAAACTTCGATATTGATAATTTCACATACGATTTGAACTCGATTTCCTGGCTTCCCATGTTTGTTATGGATCACATCGACAATAAAATTGAATATTTCTGTTCGCATATTCTCAACTTATTTGATATTCACTCTCCATACATTACAATAAACTTCAACAAGCCATTTACACCATGGATAACCGACAATAAAAAAACTCATGATGAAACTCAGGGATAAAGCTTTAAACAAATTCAGAAGAACGGGCATAGTCGGGGATTGGAATTACTACAAAACTATCAGAAATTACACGAAGTCTTCAATTGAACGTGAAAGAAAGGCTTATCTGGAACATATCGTTGTGAATACTAATAGATCTAAAGACTTGTGGCATAAACTCAGAAAATTAAACATACATAGTAGAACCAAATCCTCGAATATACCCGCCCAGTTGCACAATGCAAGTGAGATCAATGATTTTTTTATATCGTCCACCAAATTTAATAACAAAATTGATTCTGGTTTGAGAAGTTTTCATGAAAACAACATGAATGATTCTGTAACTTCATTTTTAGAATATCATCCTATCACGGAGGCTGAGTTACTAATCATAATGTCACAAATTAAAAGCAAGTCCAGAGGAGTTGATGATCTTGACAATTTTCTTGTTAATCTCTGTTGTCCATCATTATTACCTGTCATACTCCACCTAATAAATTTTTGTCTGGAAAAAAACGTTTTTCCTAGTTTGTGGAAGAAATCTATTGTGATCCCAATACCAAAAGTCAAGGAACCGATGGAATATAAAGACCTGCGCCCTATTTCTCTACTACCATACCTCTCTAAAATTCTAGAAAAAGCAATAGCTCAACAGCTTCGTGCTCATCTTTCTGTAAACAACATCCTTCCTACGATGCAATCAGGTTTCAGACCGGATTATAGTTGTGCAACGGCCTTTCTGAATATACTTGACGATATTGTCAAAGCTTATGATAATGGTGAAATTACTGCTTTGATTCTGATCGATTACAGTAAGGCCTTTGATACGATAAATCATCAACTTCTTCTCTCCATATTACATTATAATGGTTTAACTGATAATGCTGTAAAGTTTTTCGCCTCGTATCTCTCGAACAGATCGCAAATGGTGAAGGTTGATGATGATTTATCAGATTTCAATGAACTACCATCGGGTGTACCACAGGGGTCAATACTTGGGCCCATTCTGTACATTATATATACAACTCAACTGACCGTAGGATTGAATGCAATGAAGTTTCATATGTACGCCGATGATACTCAATTGTATTATTCGTTCAAATACGATGATATGCAGCATAGTGTCAATATAATAAATGAAGAATTGAACCACTTAGTGGAAATTTCGAAGAAACATTCCCTCCATATAAATACTGACAAGTGCTCTGTAATCAAATTTGGAAGACAGGGTACTAGGTCGAAAATTAGTAATTTGGGTATAAAAATAGGTACTGTACATCTTCCCGTGAAGAATCAGGTGAAAAATTTGGGAATTACACTCGATGACGACCTCAAGTTCAAAAAGCATATATCACTGTTAATACAAAAGGCTTATGGAAAAATGAAACTATTATATCCACACAGACATTCCTTGAACCTGAAAACTAAATTGCTACTGTGTGATTCTCTGATTCTGTCTACTTTTAACCATTGCGATGTAGTATATCACTACTTTCTGAACACCAATGAACAACAGAGAATTCAGAAGGTTCAAAACTCATGTTTGAGATTTTCATTTGGCATTAGGAAGAGGGATCCCATTTCACACACCCTAGGAAAAGCTAATTGGTTGAATATGTTTGATAGGCGTACACTTCATTCTGCGGTTTTATTCCATAAAATAGTTGTCACACATACACCCCCATACTTATATAATAAAATTCAGTTTAGAACTGATGTGCACCACGTGAACATAAGACGTAAAATGATTCATATTGTTAGACATTTCACCGAACAATTCAAACGATCTTTTACTTATACCATCGCCAAGTTTTATAATGACCTTCCGCCGTTCCTCCACTCTGTATCTGTTTCGAGCTTCAAAAAATATTATAAACAAAACCTATTATCGGATAATCATCGTTGGTGAATTTGTTGTGTTCTCCGCTATCAATATATCACCTAATTTCTCATTCATTGATCTTTCTTATTGTATTTTTGAATTATGTATTCTTCAGTGTCTTATTTTTTCCCACAAGATTGTTATTCTATATCATTCAAGCTATTACCAAACTGCTGTAGTTGTCTTAGCATTGTAATAATATCCATAAATATTCATATGCTTCCAAATTTTATTTGTGGAAACTTCACCAAGAAAAAAATCAACTACATACCTTTCATCATTATTATTAGTATGATAGCAACTTCATGTTTATGTTTTCTCTTCTTTTTTTGTTTTTGTTTTTGCCAGGTGCAAGAGTAAGAATGGTTCAAACCAATCTTGTAACCTATTGACAGATTTTCACTTTTTTCTCCCCAAATGTATCTAGGTACTATATTCTGTCAATAAATGCATATTATTATTATTATTATTATTATTATGTGCATGAAGTGAGAAATTTCGAATCAGTTGAATATACTGAAATGCCACTATTTGCTGATGACTGCTACAGAGAAATGTTCATATATTTGTTCGAATACGTCATATTATATTCATTCGAGAGCATTTCATGAACCGCGCACTATTAACTTTTTAATTGATCAATATAAAAGTTGCTCTATAAGTGTATTCTGTGCACTTGTCGACTGGTTTGTTGCTCGGTCAACGTGGATTCCATTGATGCACCAGTTCTTATTGATTTTACTTTGAAAAACAGATAAATGATATAAGAAACGTTTTCAAATACTAGTAACCACATTTTTTTTAAATTTCCGTCTCAATATTTCCTCAATTTCGATACAAAAAGATCTGGACGCTTTTCAATATCACCGATAATATCCAAAGACATGTCTTTGAACGTAGTCAATACATTATATCCAAAACATCAATTCATCAATCATTTTTTTCAATAACTGGTCAATGAAAGTACCAACATAATAACATGTTGAAAATGTGTATCTTTCTTCAAACGAACAAATTAGATTCATAGTCTTCTCGAATGGACAGAGCTGAAGCTCCGAAATTAAAAAACTCAGAAAATTCGGAGTAACAGTAGATACTTGAGATTCTATGGAAATATATGTCATCAAAATCCGAAAATAACGAATTACCAGTTCGTACTTCCATTGTCTATATCATCAACTCCATTGAAATCGTACACCGAGCAAAAGAGACAATGAAACTTATAAAAATACCAATCGAATAAGGTGATCAAATCCAAACAAAAATGGTTTAAATAGATATGTCACCTCTACGGGCTTCTGAAAATCCACAAAACGGACGTACCCCTCAGGCCCATCATCAACTCCAGGAATTTGGCAACCCAAAGATTAGCGAAATCTCTACTTCCTATCCTTCAGCCAGTACAAGAAAACTCCTCGTCCTCTGTGAAGAACCTCAGACACTTCATTAAAATCTTGAAGAGCGTCGAGGCCAGAGAAGAAGGCCAGCTAGTCAGTTCCGATCTAAAAAGCCTCTAAACCAACGTTCCTGTCAGAGAGACACTCGAAATCACCAAAAAGAAGCTGAGAGAGGAAAATAGAACAACACTACCAGTAGGAGACATCATGGAGTTTCTGGAATGCTGCGTTCAGAATTGCTACTTTTTGTTGGAGGATCATTTCTTCAGACAAGATGAAGGACTATCAATGGTGTCACCACTGTCACCAGTTATAGACAACATCTACGTGGAATTGTTCGAAGCATTCATAGAATGGAACCTAAGAGATTGAACGCCTTTGTATTATACTGAACAACATGAGGCTCACCATTCAAATTCACAATGGAAAAGGAATATGAGAGCATTCTGCCAGACGAACCAAAGGAATGCCAAAGAGACATTGAACAACAAAGTAATTTACATCCCCTACGTGAGGACTTTCAGAGAGGTTCAAGAAAATAGGAGAGAAATTATGTTAACACAAGAAAACTATACAACTAGAAGAAACCATAAACCATCACAGCATCAAATGGTCTGGAACCGAGGTCATACACAGGAGAAGGAGAAGGAGAATATTCAAGAAAACCACCCACATTCTCAACAACGATATATTCAGTCACTCCAGCGTAGAACCCTGGAATGTGTGGAAACCACTTATCCAAATGATGGACCAACTTCAGCCTGCCGATACATATCAGTATCACCCGTGCAACTCATTGTTAGCACCGCCCCCTTCCCCCATCATAGGGAATTCGGGTCTTCATAATCGACCATACCTCGCAATCTAGCTAGTCATCACTCGAAGATCATTAAGAATACCAGCAATCGAAACGTCGTAAGAACACCCAACTTGGAACTTAGACTCTTCTATTTTAAATCCGATATCTCAATTTTTTTCCCATTTTTTTTTTTTTCGATCAATCAAACCTTAAATTTAATTTTTCTGACCAAAATATCCATTTTAACTCTTTTGTTTGGATTTGATTGCCTACCTAATTCGATTTGTATTTTCAAAAGTTTTTTTTCTTTTCTGCTCACCAAGATATTTCAATGGAGTCAATAATATAGACAGTGAAGGTCCGAATCAATACCATTCAGCCAGGAACATTGTCAACCACTTTCAAGCAAATTTGACAGGTCTAAAAGAGTTCAGAACAACTGAAGTGAGGCCTAAGTGACACTTATTTTCCAAGCAAAACCTAACTGCTAAGTGAATCTCAAATTATATCTACTATCAAAAAAATCGTTTTTCCCTCGTCTCCGTTGATGCTGACTGAACAAAGGTTCCGCCATTATAATTAGCACCCGCCAACCTGCAGCGTAGTTTTCATGATCTTTCTCGCGAATAACACTTCCGTAATGAAACATGTACTCATTCTGGAAGTAACCCATCGTTGCCCTTCCCTCCGTATTCATGTCGTGTAAAGAGCACGCCAGCTGTAGTAGTAAAACCGTGCCAGGTCCCATACGACCCCTTTTAATTAAATCGGATATATCACAACAGCTGGGCGAAGACACACCAACGCCCTATTAAAAGGGTCTCATCATCACCGAAACTCGATAAAAAGAAAGTTAATATCCGGCAGTGCCTATTTAGGTATTCGCGGCATATATGCTTTGTATCCCTCTGCTTCGCATAAGTATTCAAAGTGCCGTCTCATAACACAGACATCAAATATCGCAGGGGTAGACACCAGATATTGCGAGACGATTGTAGTTTGCCGTGGAGCATCGCCTGAATTAATTCATCAAAAGCGAAACAACAGGAAGAGAAAATGAATGTTTGTTATCTAAACCATTTTTGAAAATCGCTGATTTCTGAAATATACTTATTGAACCATTCTATTTGATGTTGTATCCTGTAGCAGAGTTTTATCGTCTCTCCTGTTTTTACAACTCACAGCAAGGAACTTGAACAAATGGTCGAACAAATTTATTGAAAACTAGCTGTTGCCCGCGACTTTGTCCACGTGAGAGTCGAACCGAACCGTTGAGTCAGCGCACACCAGTAAAACATCACATCTCGCCAGCTGTGTCCGACTTGATTCACATGTATTATTATTTCCCATTGATTTTTTTGTTCAATCCCAATAGAATATTACCTATAAAACACCTGAATAATATAGCTTTCTGTTAGTGAAAGAATTGTCATAATCGGAAGAGTATTTCGGAAGATTAATTTTTTTTATAATAGTAGTGAAGATAATATTTTAATCATGTAAACAAAATTGTTGTGCAGAACAACATCCTATCAATTCAATCGCTATATCATCATTAATGCTATTTACATATTATTTACTCAGCCTTCTTCACTACCGTAACATCAGTGCCCTAGATTGATGAAGAGAGTGATGTTATGACTGGCACCTATAGGTCCTACCGAATCACTTTCAGCTTTCAGTACATTCTCTTCATCATCATCACCTTTATTCTCGAAGAAAACTTAAATTTTTTCTAGTATCAGTATTATTACCATTAAAGGATCAGTAAACGCACTGCAGCGATCGCATGAGATTATTCAACACTAATTAATGAACCCTCACCTATCTCAAAGAGTCTCTCTGTTAATGGTCTCATAACAAAAAGTCGGTGCAATCGGCTGTGAGTCATGTTCTTTTACTCAATTTCTTTTTCAGCTCTGAGAACATTATCTTCGACATTATTATTTTTATTTTCAATATTTTTTCATCCAATTCATTTCCAAGTTTTTAGTGTCTGAACTCTAAGATCTGCCATGCAGTTTTTGACATGCTCTTGCATTAGATACCCTCTACCTATAGCGAAACAAATATAAAATTAGAAATATTGCAAAATATAAAATCTGGATTTTATACCGGTGATATAGGTCAGATCGTAGAGTATTCTACTATAGTCGAGCTGTTCAAAAGATAGAATTCAAGGATGCGTGAACAGTGAATGCCTGCATCTATATATAGCCTGCGCGGCGTAGCCACGCCTTCTAAACTGAAATAAATGAAGAACTGTTTTCACTGTACTGTACTCATTTGTGCTTTGTATTTACGTGTGTTACGTTTTTGTGTGTGTGTTTTTGTTGAGTGGTGTAAATCAGACTTGTAACATTGGGGAGAGGAACATTCAAAGAGTGCGTGCCGTTCACGTGATCATTCTATCTTTTCAGCGGCTACACTATAGTCAAGCTCTTTCATCTGATTCCTATTTTGAAGGGGTCGTGGAAAATATGTACCTAATCCGTCATTTTGTTGACGATCTCATTGGATTTTCATTTATTTTCAAATCAAACTCCATTCTACTAGTCAAGCCAATTCATTTGATACCCATATTGGAGAAGTTGTGGAAAAAATATAGTCTGTCATTCTGGCGTATATCTTGGATTTGTAATGATTCAAAATGTATAGAATCTCATTGTCAATTGCTATATTTAACCCGAAGAAATGAATTGAAATCAAAGAGTGCGAGTTCAATAAAACCGTTTAGTTGAAAACAATGATATTGTGATGATTAGTGGAATAGAAAATGTAAAATTCCAATCATTTGATAGAATAAAAGGAATCTTTCTTCGTAGCTTTTTTGGGTTCTTGATGTAAACACTGTATACTTCCAAAGAGTATGTCCCATTTCAGTCAATTTCACAATGTAACTTGTTCGAGTTATAGAATCGGGCAAGTTTTAAGTCACCCTGTATCATTCGAAACAGAATACCCTCATTATTCTGGTACTTTGAACGATGTTTTTATGTGTGAAGAATGCCGGGCAACCTGTGAAAAATCTTTTATCCAAATTCTTGTTGAACCCGAGGTACGCAAATTTGGGGTAGCGCGATGATCCACTATGAAACCAAAAGACATGTACTTATTATCACAAGAATAGTTGCGATGTGAAGACTCGCCAAATTCCATATCCATGCTGTTGAGAGTTCCAACAATTTCTTATGATATTTTCATTTCAACCTACAAATATCCATAGTGATTTTTTGTTCAACTATCTGATCTGGTAAGTGAGCGATATAAGTCATTGGAATTATATATTTTATGGTTTAGTTGCTTCTAGACGCTATGAATCTATGAACAGTGTGTACAGAAGATCTGCTCTCTTCACCTAGCAACGCTCCCAAGGAAGGCAAAACTATTAGGCCAAGAGCCAGGTACTTTTTTTGTGCAATCTTCTACAGAATTGATATTTTTGTTGGAAAATGTTCGGGGGTGTCCCCTGAATGTAAATTCAAGTTGGCGGGACGGGGGGGGTTGAGCTTCAGCCGCCATATTGGAAAACACGTTTTATCGAATATCTCGTGAACCGTGCATCGTACGATAAAAACAGTGAGGATCGTTTTTGTAGATAATGAAATTCTCTGCAACTTTTGTCTGAAACTTTTTTTTGTATAAAGCATAGGTTTTTATTTATGGCGCGCCAAAATACTGCCATTTATACTGTTTCATCAACCGTTAACTATATATTTAGCAATAACAATGCTGGGAAAAGTTTGGCGCGCTATAAATGAAAACCTATGCACTATACGGAAAAAAGTTTCGAATAGAAGTTGAAGAGAATTTTGTTATCTACGAAAATGATCCCTACTGTTTTTGTCGTACGATGCACTGTTCACGAGATATTTGATAAAACGTGTTTTCCAAGATGGCGGCTGAAGCTCAACCCCCCCTGTCCCGCCAACTTGAATTTATATTCAGGGGACACCCCCAAACATTTCCCAACAAGAAAATCAATTCTGTAGAAGATTGCATTCTGAACCTACTTTTTTTGCTCTGGCTCTTGGCCTAGTTGCAAACAAGAAGTACCTGCAACAGTCCTGAATGACTGCATTTTCACTACGCCACTGCCTAGAGAAATCTCCAACAGAATCTTTTCGGAAGGAAAATTAAATTTATACAAATCCCATCCCGTCTCTCGAAGAAATCCACTGAATCCGAATGAGAAGCAACATTTTAATGAAATCAGCAACTTCTTTATCTATTCTTTTTTTGGTTTCTAGCAAATAATACTCATTCCATCAAAGGACTCGGTTGGATTTAACAATATTATCTTCTCGAGATGAACTTTCTTGCGAACTTACATGAGAAAACTTTCATGTAGGTGAGTAATTGAATCGACAGTGTTTTGTCCTCTTGTATTCGCAGAGAGCTCGTTACTGATTAGATTTTCCCGAATGTAAATACAAGCAAGATAGAAGAGGTGTTTTGAATCAGAATGGAAGATTCATCATGACTCAACGAAGAAGTTGAATTCAATTCGAAAGTAGAGACATGATGAGGATACTGACTATTCAACTGCCTTCTTTTTCAAGCCTCTTCTGGAAGAAATGTGTAGGTGGTGTCAAAATGTGACACTCCGTACACAATTTGACACTACGTAGCAGAAATTACCTTTCCATCGAAAAAAGACGCAGACGAGCTTCCCAAACGTCGCCAAGGAGAAATATACACGTTTTTCAGTTGAATTCGTGATTCGAATCTTCATTTTTTTTAGTATTGCAGTCGGAGCATATATACCAATTTGCCCAAAAAACAGATAAAAAGACTCTAAGCTTTTTTTCTTTTTATTTCTAGGAAAGAAAACCAAAAAGAAAGGACCAGAACATTTTCACCCCCTCAATAAATATTCAACAATGTATGTGTCATTCATAGTATATTCTCCTTGTTATGTATGGGCATTGTTTATAGAGATGTAGTTAGTCAACCATATGGAAATATCATTTGAGGAGATGGATACTGCGGGAAGATGACACCAGTGATTTCGTTTCCAAGTCTTGTCTTTCCTTCCGATTTTTTACGGACGTCGAAGCCTGCATCACATATTTTTTTGATTACTTATACATAACGCCAGAAGATGGCAATCAATTCAGAAACAGAAGTGGATTTTATTTGTCAATGTCGTAGATGATTCATGTTTTGGAGATCATGCCTAAACTTCCATTTCATTCATGAATTTCTATTGTCAACTCTATTTTGACGCGTCATCATTTTTCTATCAACATTTCAGTCACACTGACAGACAGAACTCTGCAGCTGTTTTGGCCTTCAAAGTAGGAAACTTTGTCGTGCATTGTCAAGTAAACGGAAAATCGACATTTCAATTTCAATCTCGATGCTAGGAATTACGATCAGTGATAGTCTCTCATGGGACAGTCATCTGTATCTGTAGAGTAGGGAGGGTGAGTATAGACCCACAGCACTTGGGCCACAATATGGCCCATTGTACATCCTCCCAAGGAGTCGCCCTCCTAGGACATTGTCCAACCTGCCTTATCCAGGAAAGAGGACAGGTCTCCAGGGGACATCTCCTCAATATCGGCAGGTGTAGGCCAAGACTCACCGAACACACACTCTCTTATCGACGATAGCTCCAGACATTCACATAAGACATGCCTGACAGTTTCATCTTCCTGTTCACACATCCTGCATAGAGGTGTGTCCACTAGCCCCATAATATGGAGGTGTTTCCTTAGTTGACAGTGTCCAGTCAGAAATCCCACTGTTAAACGAAGGTTCTTCCTGGTCATCGCCAAATATTTATTCGGATCCAGCTTCTCAGGGTCGCCCAAGGTGATCCTGGCAAAACTACATCCCTTGGTTTCATCCCATCTCTTGAGGGATTGAAGGACAGTCATGTGAGATCGATCGCTGAAGGTACTTCCCAGAAAATTCGATTCCTATTTCGTGCAAAGAAATACTTCACTTCTCGTCAGCTTTTAATGATCTACAAGGCTCAGATACCATCTGTCTTGGAATATGGTTCTCATGTGTGAAGTTCGGCACCAAAACATTCATTGAGGCTTCTCGATTTTATTCAGAGAAAGGCAGTCCGTCTTCTTGGTGATTCTTCGCTTACAGACTCGCTCACTTCATTGGAACATCGTAAAAGAGTCGGAGACTTATCTTTCTTCTATAGATATTTTCACGGTCGGTGCTCTTCTGAATTGTTATCAATCGCTCCACTCATGGCAATATCTACACGGGTGCCTCGACGAGTACAGAATTCCCACCCCTTTGATGTGAATTTGAAGACCTGTCGAACCTCTCTTGCCCAGGGATCTTTTTTCAATAGAACAGCTGAGCTTTGGATCTCCTTGCCGAAAGAGGTTTCTCCTGAGGCTTACAAACTTCAAAAATTCAAAGTGAATGTTGTGAAGTTCAAGTGAACATTACAGGGCTTCCCTTTCGTGTGAATCTGCATATATATATATATATATATATATATATATATATATATATATATATATATATATATATATATATATATATATATAATTATGACGCAACAAAAACGCTTGAAATCGTTTTACACAGGCATTGACTAACTATATCTCCATAAACAATGGTATGGGACAGGACTAATGTCAGTCAATCATCTGCTATTCGACTTATGAAATCCAGTCAAGAAAATATCGATTGGCATGAAATTCAGAATCAGATTCAAAGAAGCGTAGTAGAGAACCATAACAGGTATGACAAATTCAATATCAACGAACAATACTCAATCCAGTTTCAAATTATTTTCATTCAATTGAGATTTAAGTTGAATGAAATAGGTCAATCAAAGACAAAAACTATTCGAAAATCAGAGTTTCGAAGAACTGAATGTCATTTTGTACATCTACATTACTGAATAAAAAATATTCGTGAAATCTTCAGTTCAGTCTCAACTATAATAACAGTGATATTGTGTTAACAAGTTTGAAATCCTCAATAGTTTGATAACTATCTAGAAATAGTACGGAAGTAAACTGGAAGGGTTACAGTCATTGAAAAATGACAAATGCCAAGCCTTCGAGTAGAGTGAAAAGCAAAGCATTTTGTATTCGTCAATGATGGTAACCCTTTCAGTTTATTTCCGTACGATTTCAAGATATTCGTGGTTCATATCATCATTTCTTTCGAAGCTTGATTCGAAGATAGATATCGAACATCAAAAACCATAACAAACACTTGTTTAGGAGAGTTGACACAATGATTTCGATTTCACTTTTACCAGTAAAAGTATCTCTCGGGGTAAGAGTAACCAACGGAAATCAATATAATCAGAGAGCATCATTATTCAATGAGGTGTTATGAATACGTTCATTTTTCTTTGTTACATCGCCTTCTCAAACTCTAGTGATGATGTGTTATTACTATTATGTGTTGTGGCAAGAAGAACGTTTCCACCTACATTCATAATTGAGGGTGACACCGATCCACTGAATAATTCACATCCCTTCCTACTCAGCTGTGGTTAAGTTTTAATATCGCTGATCGATATCCCTCATGGAGAGAAAATTCGACAATAAGCGTATGAATAAAAAATAATGTGATCAATGAGAATAATTCATCGGACAATTGTCGATCTGACACAAATTGAGGTCTGTTATTGGTAAGTATCCACACTAAAAATATATCCGTCATCGATAATGTCGTAACTGCAGCTTTTTATGGGTCATTTCTTTTACAGGTTGTATATTATTAGTGGGGAATAACCGTAAATAGCAAGGTACGTACTTTTTATTTTATTTATAGTCATATAAAGTGTATTACATCAGCCAACTCTGATATCGATATGGAAGTGTATTACAAACTTTCTTGAAAGTCGGCTTTTTGGTGGTTTCTGTTGGTGGAAAATTAAAACGCTAGTGAGGTCAATATTTCTGATGCCTAATAGCCTATGTATGCACTATAATCCATTATTTATTTTGAATATTGCCATTCTAATCCTGAATTAGCTCTTGAACACGATATTATATAGTCGCTGTGTCCTTTAAGTACGTTTTGTTTCGATGGCAACGATGTTATATATTTCATTAACGAAATACAAGAATTGTTGAAATAAGTATGGTGAAAAATAATACTGTTTGAATCGACAGTAGGGCACTTCAGAGAGCATTAAAATCTGATATGGAATTAACTAAAACATTTCTACTACTGTAAGAGAATGTAATACAGAAATTCTGAGAATCGAAGGAAAAGAATTCCATTCAAACAATTATTCTGGACTATGTATCAGATACAGATTGATGACTGGAAGAATTTATTACTGTGGTAAAGCATGAAATCATCTTCTTGCACTGGGGGGAGCTGAAGTCATGGAAGACGCTAAAAGTGATCAAAATTGTGTTTTTTTTTTTGGAAAAATCCTCTTAACGTCTGAACTGACTTTTTGTTTTGTTCAGTGCTCATTTCTTTTCCACATCGACTTTTCGTAGGATATTGAGAAAAATACACGATAGCAAGTTGAATTTTTGAAGTTTTTATCTCCACGAATTGACAGAATAGATGATATAATAGGTACTTCTCGACGTATTTTCTTATATTTCAAAAGTATACCTTCCTTCCTCAATCAGTTCTTTAGATTTCTTAATGAAACTTTATGAAATGGGATTCTGAGGCCTGATGAATCTGAATGTGGTGAAGGATTTCATCCTGATTGGCCATCAATATAATTCAAGATTTACGAAAAATTGTATTGAACACACACAGAAGTTCCCGCCGTTTTTTGGGAAAACGCCTGCAAGCTCCTAGGGAACGATGCTGAAATCTCGTCTCATATTTCATAATTGAATAAGCATGGTCATAACGAAATATTCGATGGGAATATGAAAATTTCCATTCATTCAAAAAAAAAACTATTTGACTTCTCGGAAACAAAATCTTCATTATAATTTTATCTCTCTCGATTCAATCTTATATCAAGAGCAGTAGATGAATGAAAATAACTTCTCCGCAATAACAAAACCTGGGTATACCCATAGAACCCATTAATTGATTTCAATTGTCGATATTTCACTTCGACTGTCTCCTCGGAAAACTGTTGAATATCAATTGCGCACTTGTAATGTCTCCAAAACCTTAAAACTGTCACATAATAGGATCTAACGATCGCCTGAATAACATTTGTAGGGTGTAGTATAATGAAGGGGTTACGTACTCTACCTGTTACTCGAAACAGGTGGGTCTCATTCTGGGCACTTATTTTTAGGCTTCTTGTTAATGATATTTTTACTGTAGTTTACGCTCTACAGCTACTCAATATTTCAATACGTATTGTTTTATGTGAGTACTACAGTTTTGTGTACGAATCTCACCAAATATGGGTCCACAAAACCGCAATAAGTATTTAGCTATACAAAAAAGGTTTTTTATCCTGCTCGAAGAGGATTTTGTGAAGCGGAGATTGTATCACAGGTTTGTGTTGAATAAGGATTTTCATCAATTAACAGCCACTTTGATTCGATGATATTGAGATCTGTACAGTTTTATAATGAATTTACTCAACTCTTCAGTAGTTTTTCATTGCTCAGAATCTCTAGACACTGAAACTATTCAACGTTGTCATTCAATCGATAATGAATATGACAATATCCGCTACTGAAATGGCAATAGTGTATGTGAAATTGGTGAGATTATCCTGGAGGTGGACAATTGAATATTATCATGCAAAGTAAATCAATTCAGATTATCATGACTATCACTGTATGGATACTCACGTAAATGCCATTCCTCTTTCGTGTTGTTAATTTTTTATGTCAAATCACAGTGATTTGTGATATATTTTGGATATTTGAATTCACTTCAATTTCAAATTTCAGTTGATGGGGACCAATAACGACCATCGTATTTGAGCCCACAGCTGATTCCAGTGGAATTCAGAAAGGGAAATTGTATTTGAAGAATTATTGAAATAACTTCTTTATATTTCTCATTTCTATATCAATATCGAAGTGATGGGTTGGCACATAGAACTGAATGACATTCATCCAATATATTTCGTAATTGTCTTTAGTTTGGAGGAAGAACTAATGGATTTGAAACATATCGATCATTCTTCCATTTCGATCTCATACATCACTGGGTATGAGGTGGGGGTGTTTGTGATATTATGAAAGGAGAGGTACGAACTAACAAGAAACGTTCTTGATTTCACAACCAATCACAATGAGAAGTCAGAGGGGTATTTCTGTTCAGCAAGAAATATAATTTTTCTCAGTTTTTATGCAATCAATCTTCAGTTAGAGTACCAAAACCGAACCTTGACTTTTGTTGGTTTATGAACACCTAATTGGGAAGTGAATGATTCTACTCAAAAATTCATTCAGCTCTTTTTTTTTCATAATTATGGAGAAAGATTTCTAAAATATGCTAGTACGTAGGTTGCTCATTATGAATGCTTCAAATATTCAATTGAGGACAATGGAACTTTCGACAGTTTTTTTTTATTTGGTTGAATATTATCATGAGTGATCTGGAATTACGTGATGAGGTTGAGATTGGCAGCGCAGAAACCAAAATGTATACGGGTTCAGTTTGATTATTGCAGTAAATTGGTAGAAAGCTCAGTTGTACAGATGTTAGAAGAAGGGGGTGATGACAATGATGTTCAGTGGAAAACTTCAGACTTCCGGGTAGCCAACTCGACATTTTTTTTAGTACCTTCAGACATATTTTTGGCAGTGTAACAAATAACACTCAAGTTCTGTTCATTTCAACTACTTACTGAACAATCAAGTTCATTTTCAGTGAATATAATGATAGTAGAAAAGTTTTAGAACCTGATTTTTCGATATCAGCAGTTGCCAAGTTTTATAAAGTGGAAATTCTTTACCAAGATGGTCTGAGTTTTTTCGAATATCGTCATTTTTTTCATCAATTTCGTTTGACGATTAATTCAGTTTTGGAACTTGAGTTTGATACCAAATTCTGCGGGGGTGATAGTTGAAAAATCTGCAAATTATTTCTGAAAAAACTCACCATTGTAGAGTAACGTAGTCCCATGTGGCGAAGTCGGTGGCGGGCTGGGGGCCGTAGCCCCTTCGGTGGGGCTAGACGGCCCCCAACAAGAGCTGGGCGAGTCTCCGACCACATCAATCTCCTCCTCCTCCTCCTCAGGTGGGTATGTCCTCTCCGGCCAAGTATACGCCTTGAATTTTTTTGCCATGAGACAACGAGGCATGTCGCCAGAGATGATTTTCCGTCGTGCAGTGAAAAAAATTCATCCGTGGCACAGTTACTTCATTTTGGCCGAGTTATCAACAGTTGGTACACCCACGCACATGCACTGACAGACGGACAGCGAAAGAACTTGAAGAGCGAAGATACAGAATAGAGAAGAGACAGCACAACTGAACAAACTAAACTAAACGTCGCCCTCGTGGTTTTGAAGCGCACCCTCGCTGTGCCTTCGCTTTTATATAACAGTAGCGGTGGTGGTGGAAGCCGCGAATATTGGGGTTGGAATCACCCTCTCCCGTTCAACCCCGCTACTGCTGCGCACCCTTGCCGGCCGCGCATTAGTCCAGTAGGACTCCCTGCGAGTTTCTCTTTCTCTGTTTTCGGCTGTTTGTCGAACAATTGTTGCTGCGGGGCTACAAGTACATTATTTCTTTTGGGCAGTATCGGTATTTACGTTTTCGTCGATTAGGAAATATGTATTAAATTTGAATTCGTCAAAGTCATTCTTTCACGTATCTTCATTATCGTCACATTATAATTAACTTTTTTTTCATTCAGATATCATTCAAACGCATGAAATTGTATATCAAAAGGAATGAATGAGGCAAGGAAATTCAAACTTGCAAAACTCGTTTGCATTGGTCGGAAGACGACACAAAAAAGAATTTATCGGCATTGATTTCGTACTGTGTAAATGATGATATGTTTCAAACATGTACTTATGTGGTGATTCATAGTGGATCTTGATTTACAGTGAATCTAGGCCGATGACTGAAACTGATTTTGTTCAAGCACAATCAGACAATCCACCCATAATAGATACATTCATGATGACAGCATATTTCGCATCAGAACTAGATTTTACGTACACAGAGATCAAATGAGTAAAAGCTGCGAGGTGATCGTTGTTTTATATCATGTATCCAAGTCCATAACATAGCTTGGTATCCATACATGTTCACAGCAGAGACGTATATCATGAATCGATATTTGTTTGTGATCTAGATTAGGTCAGTTGAAAACCGCTGCTTAATAGCTGATGCAAAACAAACTTCTGACTAATCCACACTGATCTGTATATAAATATACCATACTTACGTTAGAATGATCTTGACAACTATATAATCACAAATATGAAGATACATTCTCCCTTATCTATTATTTGTATTTCTTAATTAGCTTTGTACTGATTTGTTCAGACAATTTTCATGGATATCTGTATTTTCAAGAGGTGTATTTCATCTTTCATGAATAAATATACTAACAATCACGCGATGCGTGGTACTTTATATAAAACAGATTTCGCGTATATTGGAATAAACTGTACTTAATGAAAGGAGAATTAGAACACCAGTCAAATTTGGAGTTTCTCAGATCGAAAGTATAGTCATTTTTGCAGACACACCAAAAATATTGCAAAAAATAGCAATTCGTGTTGAGGAATTAAAGATTCTTGAGACTTTCTCGTCTATGTCCCGAACAATTATTGCTAAAAATCCGGTTCATCCAGAATATCCAAACATAAAGTTTCAACAAAATATTTCATGTTCTTCTATTAAGAGCCTCCTCAACTAACCAACTAAAAACAGTTTATGATGGAAAATTATTCAGCGGGATATAAAAGAGTCATCATAAGTGTACCTATAATGGGAAAATTTGTACATTCAAAACAAAAGCGATAAGTGAAGCAAACAACTACAACTACTACAACAGAAATAACCTTTGTGACTGATTTTTTAAATATTTCTGAAGTTACATTTGTACTCCACTTCACCTGTTCCAATATATTTATATTATCATCATCAAGCCACAAATTGTTTGTTCTGAATCAATATCATGAACATATCAGTCTGAGATGAACATCAATCCAGAGAGAGAATAATAAAAACACCATCACTAGAAGTATTAAATGTTATCCGTGGTAATTTATACAAACGTCGTCATCGAAATCGACTGAATTGATTTAGATTTGTCTGCCCCCCGAATTCAGAACGTATTATTATTATTGATATTTCTCTTTTCAAATGAATCATGACAATTTCTGCTACAGGATACAAATTATTGTGAACACAACAAATTCATCAATTGGCCCTTGAATAATATATAAAACTGTCACAATTTTGTTTCAAAGTCATATTCTGAGTGAAGTGTGTAATGAAATTTAATTCATCTCCGATTATTGAGTGTTACTTCAGGCAACAGATATTCAACAAGCAATTATCATGTTTCTGGTTGTCAATGGACAAAATCAGTTTGTTTATGTTGGAGAAAATTGTTATTCTTCACCGTATAACCTTATGGTTGAGCTTGTCCAATTCATCTTGGCAAAAAACTAGTGACCGATATGAGCAGCAATCGCTGGGAAGTATAGCAGTGTGAAAAAACACCTATCAAATGTGTTTTACTGTGTTGATATTTATTTCCATGGGCGGATTAGATAAGCTGTAGTAAACAAAGTTCCCCAGTTATCAATAAAAATGTTTAGTCTCATGAATATAATATTGAAATGGAAGAAAGCTGAAGATCAGCTGGTTGTATAGCAAGATGTTACCTGTTTTTCATCTCAGGCTTATTTTTTTATTAACTTCGTTGGATAGTTACATAGTTATTGTTATTGGTGGTACAGAGATAGCAATCCTTATATTATTCGAATAAAGATGGCATACCAATGTTGTTACTGTGGTAGCACGATAGATTCTTCCTAGGAGAATTTATTCGAATGAAGAATATGAAAAATCCAGGCAATGATCCTGGAGGATATTTGGCTTCCACACACCAGAATCGTAAGTTTCCCTGATACAAACAAGATCAAACTTCATTATATCATCACTTCAGTTTATTTTTCATCAAAAATCCACCCTTAAAACGTATTCAAACCATATTCTAGTTCAATACGAATAGATTTAATGGGTACACATAATACGGGTTAGTTGATATTATATTCAATTATTCATCAGTTTTGTGACGAGCACATCAAAGCAAATTTGTCGAAAATCATTATCCATATTTATTTTTATTCAAACCATTCGAACGTTTCATCATTGTCAAATACTGTTTCCATAAATTCAATTGCAGACACTATTTCGAACTCAATTCCAAAACACATTATGGGTTTTATTCCAACCTGTCATCAGTTGAAATGTACAACACAATTGACACTTTTTTTTTGGTATCGAACTTTTATTCATTGGCCGCTTATATTCTTTAAACCAAATAAGGTCTTCTCTGATAGCTGTAAGACTATATGATGGTACCATCTGAATGAATCGTAGAAGTTGAGAAACAATCGATTATTTCGATTCGGGTAATATGTTCCAATTCAATAACAAATAATCAACATGGTTTCAGAAATGGCTTCTCTACTGGAACTAGTGTGGCTGAGTACACACAAACTATTTTTGAGAGAATGGATCATAGTGAATATGTGGTATCAGTATTATTCGACTTAACAAGGGCATTCGACACAGTCGAAAGGTCTTTCGTTTCAGAAAAACTGGATAAGTTAGGCATTCGTGGCTGCCTTAATGACTGGTTTCTGTCTTTCCTCGAAAACCGTAAGATCATAGTGAAAATTGATGATGTTTTATCAAATGAATTCGATATCGATCTTGGAACTCCTCAGGGCAGTGTCCTTGGCCCATTAATTTTTCTCATATTCATAAACGATCTTCCCAATTATCTAACTGAAGCAAAAGTTCTCATGTATGCAGACGACACATGCACAATAATATCAGATCACTCTAAACTTACCCTTTCAGAAAAACTTAACAAAACACTAAACCAATTCAAAAAATGATGTTATTGTAACAGATTAATGTTGAATGTCTCGAAAACAGTTTGCATTGAATACCATACAGCTTAAAAACTGCCATCAGATTGCTTACTATTATTAAATAACACTTTAATCAGCACATCGAAGTCTGCAAAATTTCTCGGAACCATATTCGACTGCAATTTATCCTGGGAGGCGCAAATCAACAGTGTCTGTAAGAAAATTAACCAGTGTTTTTATCTATTAACTGTTTTAAAATCTATGCTGGATAGGGATACTTTATTGAATGTATATTATTCATATGCTTACTCTGCGATTTCCTATAGTATCATAGTATGGGGGCAAGGGCGAGATATTCAAAGGGTGTTTGTATTACAAAAGAGAATATTACGATTCATTTTTGACCTACCTTTCCAAACCTCATGTCGCGATGTTTACAAAAACCAAAAAATTCTTACTGTTACTTCTATCTACTTATATAAATTACTTGGCCATATTTACCGAAACCGAAATGAATTGCCAAAAAATTCTGATGTCCATAACCATAACACAAGGCATAAAAACGACTTGTTGCAAAAAAAAAAGCGAACCACACTTTCCATAAAAAATCACCTCTGATGACTGGAACGTCTTACTTCAATAGGATTCCTGATAGTTTAAAAAATAGTAATACGTACGGAATTTTCAAAGGTAGGTTGAAGAAAATATTATTGACTCATTGTTTTTATAACTCAGGGGAATTTGATGACTTTCTCTCCAGTAATGTTAATTGAGTTCATGGTGTTTATTGTGCTTTGTATGCTCATATTTATATCAAGATATTTTATATATTTGTCTTCATGTGTCTTGGAGTGATATTATTGTTCATCCTCGTCAATGTAGTGGATCCATGTATGTATGTGTGGGTGTACATATTGTGTATTTGCATATACTCTTTTTTGTTAATGTAATTGACCTTTCGAACTGTGATCTAGTACTTTAGGTACTTTAGTAGTATTTTTTTTGCATACTGATTGTGTGGATTTTACACCTCACCAGACACGTCCAATCTATTGTATAATAGGAAAACGGATTTAATAAATTCGATTTGATTTGATTTGATACTTCCACCTCTTGAAGAATTTACATTTCCCAATTGGTTTGATTAGTTTCGAATTTGAATGGATCAATTCGAATAGGTAACACGGGATTAACAGATCCTCAGATGATAGGCAGAATTTTGACTAGATACTCAGTCAAAATTCTGAGTTAGTTTTGCAGAATATGGTTATTTGTAGATATCAATTCAAAATTTCATCTCAGTAGGTCGTCATCAGTTTATTCGAAATACTTGGTCAGAGTTTTGATAAAGCAAAAAATAGCCTATCTACGCCTTCCTAGAGTTGAGATGTTGAGTGGGAGATGAACCCAACACCAAACCAAACTAAACGCAATCACAAATGTGTTTCTCCAATAGCTCACTTCGATAATCTGTCGAAGTTCTAAGATTTTAAATAGCACTGCTATAGATCTCGAAATCGATTTCAGATTGTTATTGTGGTACTACCTCATTGATAGATTAACAATCCAACTGAACCTCGAAGAAAAAATACATCCAAACAGCATCTTTCTTCTCTGAATTCCAGGAAATATGAAAAGGAAGAAGTACTGGCTCTTCTACGTTTATAGTCTATAGTACACCAATCCAAGATTCAGTGCATATAAACAATTATTACAGCGTGATCGTCTCGTGCAACATGCATAGAAATCCTGGTGAAATAACTTGGATACCGTTATGATATTAATATTTTCGTCAAAAACGCTAGACCAACGGCTCACTGGATTACAGACATTGGCGAAAGTTCAAATTCTCAAAAATGTTTACAAATTGGGATTTGTTAAGTTAAGCTGCCAGCGCCATGATGGCAATATTGATACTAAAGTTGTATTTTCAAGGTCACTCATTGTTTGTCTATTTTTTTTTATTTCGTTGCTATGAAGGTTGAGGTTAACTTGATGAAGATGGAAGTATTGTTTATCGAGTGATGAAGAAAGGGAAAAATATACTTCAATTTCATTTGGAATTTTGATGAATTTTCTGATAATAGATTCGGTTGATCCATGTACCTATCAGAAGAATTGTATTTCAGACAATATTCAGTATATTCACAACTGTATGCCATGAGAAAAAGAGCCGTTGAAATTTGGGGGGTAAAGCGGAATCCGATTTCAAAAGGAATACTCTGGAGTCTGGAGAATACATTACAAGTCATCCTATTGTTTACAAATTCTCCACACCACCAAACTCTAGTAAATTTATTCAAGTCAATTTTTCATCGATAACTTTTGAATACCGTCCTTCTATTATGGTAGTTTGAATAAAATATTTACTCTGAGTGTGTGAAATTTCAAATGCAGTTTTTTTTGCACAATGAACCTGTGTGAATTGCATCCTTAATTATCAAATACCTAACGAAATGAATGCACCCATTTCTATATTTATTGATATTGAAGAAGATTGATATACTCACTGAGAAATAGCCATAATGGCTTGCTTTTGAAAAAATTACGAGAGGTGTTTCACTTTTGAAATCCGGTGTGCAGCATTTACTACAAATAGAGTTTGAAATCTTGAAATCATTTGATAATGCTAGATGCTCTGTCACTAGTCTCCTTGAAGAAAGGCTGGTGGGGAGTTCCCTCCAGATCTCCAGTTATGTGGAACCAATGGAGAGGTGAAAGGCATCGATGATAACATAATTTGAGAGACTTTTGGTTCATGACTGTTGCAATCAATTCCATTTATAAATGTGGTTGTCACTATCAGGGATATACCAAAGCATAGCAGCAATACATTATATTATATTTTAGGATCACTAGGGAGCTTCATCTCTCGGCACATGTCAATAGTTTTGTACCATATATATATATATATATATATATATATATATATATATATATATATAGATTTCACATTTTTGGATGCGAACTTGAAATTTCTCTCGATTCAAGACATATCTCAGTGGCAAGAATCTAAGTTCTTCTTGTACCTTCTTGATGAGCTAGGATAGTGTCGAAGTGAATATTAAAGTTCTTGACTCCTATTTTCATAATGTGGTATCGGTTCCAGGAAGGTTTCTTGGTAGACATATCTCTAATCTCTGGGCAGAGTAGGAGCAGGTTGTTTTTTGAAAAATCGAAAGCAATTAGTTTCCTGCACCAGTTGTGAATATTTTGACAAGATATTAATTTGCGAATTCCGAGATGAATATTTGATATTATGTGAAAGTCGTAAACATAAACAAAAAACTTTTGATCTCATATCATTACGTCAATGTTTTACCTTGACAAACAACTGTCAATAGACAACTTTAGTTCGTCAATTGCCACCAGATAGCGTATCGCTTAGCTTGAAATCCCTAGTAGCGTCAAATCTGGTGAAATTCAAATAATTCGTGATGCAAACATTGAAAAATAACGGAGTTCGATTCTTACGCCATCTACCGATCTGACGAATCGTATCAAGAATTTTTGACGAAACAATATACAAAGAATGTCACCATCAGACAAAAGCCATTTCTCCTTGAACCTGTTTACCAACCACGTCTATTCTCCATCCACTTTCCATTTATACCTTTTGTACTTTTTGATAAGTTCTATATCTACTGGTGTACTTCAGTTTTCTCCAGGCTCTACCCAGTCAACATCTCTGCGAGCTCGAATATTTAGTAGACAATACCGGTATATTTCATTAGTAGCCGCGTTTGAAGTACTTTTTTCATGTACCCATTGCAACCAAAACACTTTATTGAAGTCATGTAAAATTAACAATTAGATATAAAAACCGTTGAAATCAAAAATATGCCGAATAATTCAATTAAATGAACGAATCGGAAAGAAAACGATGCATTCATTCGTTATCAACAACACTAATGAGAAAATTTTAGTTCTGACAATAAAATCATTCATATTATCATTGAAAAGCAATATTGCCACTCGGTATTTTTTGTAAATAATTGATAAGAAGTTATTAATTGTACTTAAGATAAATCATACTAGATTGAAAAAATATTCACTACTACATGACTCATTCATGAGCACTCAAGTTTCAAAATATTTTCAGAGAGGGTCAATCATCTAAAGTCTAAAACATACCCTTCTTTGAGTAATACAAACGTCAAAAGATGGCAGAATTTGATTCTTACACCATCTACCGAATTTTCTGTAAACCCCCAACAATCTGACGAATCGTATCAAGAGTTTTTGACAAAACAATATCGATTCACTAAATACAAAAATGTCACATTCAGACAAAAGCCATTTCTCCGTGAACCTGTTTACCAACACCTACCACGTCTATTCTCCATCCCCCCTTAATATATACCTTTTGTACACTCCATTCATCGACCCCGCAGATCAGTCGCACCCGAGAACGGAAGCTGCTGGAACCCAAGACGAGGAAGTGGGCTTCCTCGTACCAGCTGCGACGCTATCAGGTGGTCGGCCAGGTAAAGCACGTGTCCCCCTACGCGGCCCCCTCCCGCCGTCTGTAATGATACTGTGGCACGCGCTCTAATGGCCGGCCACGTGTTGGAAGGGGGCTGCGCTCCGTCGAGGAAGCGCTGATTGCCGGTTGCCGTCTAACGCGGCGTTGCCGAGTCGACATGATTTTCCGGTAGTTGCTGAAAATAGATTTTTTCATACTTATGATTATTTATTTATTTTATTCATTTATTTATTGAATTTATTTATTTCATTCATTTATTTTATTCATTTATTTATTTATACATTGTTCTTTAGGTTACACCCAACTACAGAACAGGGATATAAGTCAAATTACAATACAATACAATTGAAATAAGTTTCAAGGATGAAACAACACCTACAGAATCAGCTGAAGTATAAAGACCTAATCGCAGAGATTCAACAGTTAAAAATATCTAGCTGACGACTTACTGAATTGAATCTGACACACATGTTATGCAGAGGTGAATGTTTTAGAATATTCGTACGTGATGTTGGTGGATAAGAAGGATTATCCACCCTAGACGTTAGTCTAGGTGCATTGAAATCAAGTGTCTGCAGAATATGTGGGTCGATAATTAAATTATTGATCAGTTTGTAAAGGAAAACTGTGGAGTGACAACCACGACGGCAACTCAAGCTATTCATAGCATGTCTAGCTAATAATGCATCATGAGAAAATCCAATTGGTGGATAGATGTTGTCTGATCTATAGGAGAGAAGTTTCAGGAAACGCCGTTGTACTGGTTCAACTTTCTCTGTATACAACGGCTGAGATGGATTCCAATTCATGGATGCATATTCCAGTTTCGATCTGACGAAGGCATAGTATAAAGTTGTCAATGTAGTTGGATCCGAGAAATCTCTGGAGATTCGCACAATGAATCCATACATCCTGTTTATAACTAGAGACCCATCTCCGGTAGCGAAAATTTCAGATAAAATTATTCATGAAAAAATGGTTGAGTTCGAACACGGTTTTAGGGTCGGAAGGTCAGCGATACCTAGTTTTATCGATGATCTTAATGCAAATCTGAACAGCAACAGAAAAATGTTGGTATTTTTCTGGATCTTGACCTTATTCATCATTCCTTGCTTTTTCAGAAGCTTCATAAATACGGTTTCGGATTGAGTGTAGGGAACTGGATGAAATCTTACATTCCCGATCGAAAACAGTTGACACTAGTCAACTCATGTCATGCCGATTCCCTTGATATTAAGTGTGGAGTACCCCAAGGTTCCGTCCTTGGGCCTCTGTTATAACTGATATTAATCGTCGATATAACCCTTTCAGTTGATGGTAAAAGCCTTGTTCTGTTTGCAGGCGGTTCCTCCTAACTATTTTCAGAAAATAGCTTTTCAAGGTTAATCTCAATGTTTCGAATGAATATAAACAACTTAGTTCGATGGTTCAATGAAAACAAACAAATAGTCAATAAAGAAAAAACTATCTCTATAAACTCAATGCCTCGTTTGAGGGATGTTAGAGTACATGTTGACAACTCATTGGACTGGGGAATACATATCAATTTTCTTTGAAAACAGCTTGCCTCTGCTTGTTTTGCTCTGTATAGGTTAAGACACATCACAAATAAGTTGGTGATACAATCATATTATTACTCATTGTTGCTCTCAATTGATTTATTAATCCCATCACACTATCGTGCATTTTTGGAAAGCGCCCCAAGTATTATCGTATATAACAATCTCCCTATTGATTTGAAAACAATCACAAGCCTCAAATTTCCAAAACGCTGTGAAAGAAATACTATTGAACAGCTTGTTTTATTCTGTTCCAGAGTATCTAGATTTCACTTTTTAGTGTGTTGACTCCTTTGTTGTTCCTAGTCAAGTTCACCTATTTTATTCATATTCTGTTTTATTTATATTGTAAAATCGGAAGACTTTTGTTCTCAAGACAATACTTTTCTGACGTGTCCCATATCATGTAAATTATCTTATGAACAATAAAGCTACTATTGACAAAATGGTTAAGGCTCTCGCGGCCGGGGTTTTGAGCATCGCTACTTTTGTTCGGGTGTATAAAATTCATTTTGGACACTTTTTTGAAAATATCAGCTAGGACTAGGAATACTATGGATTTCAAATATTCAGAGAAGGGGTACCTACATTATTTTTGAATCTAATTTAATAATCATTCACCAGCAAGTCGCAAGGTTGATCAGGATTTCAACAAGTGACGAACAGAAACTAATAAAATAATTTAGATCACTCGAGCACTAATTGGAATGTGTAGATCATGTTTCAGAATGTAATGAAGTTATTATCATTATTAGCAAACAAATCATCTGGAAAAATGAGCTGTCATCACGCTATCTGCCCATAGACGAGGCAAATCTAAACAAATCCGAATAGGCCCAAATCCACGTACGAGGAAAGTGAATTTCACAAATAGTCGGTGAGCACACTTGAATACTGGCCATTAAACAAATCTGATCAATGGACTGACACTTGTCAGGCAACTTTCCTGGAGTATTTGAATCTCCAAGGAAGTAGTTGAGACACCATGAAAAAAAAGGCGGAAATACAGTGGTGAGTAAATAAAATAAAAATATATAATTATATATATATATATAATTTCAAAATGTTTCGATTTGTTGTTAATATTGAAGTTCACTGGACCAGAAAACATTTTTGTGGCCATATCACATTATGAGAACCGAAGGAGAGGCGACTTTTATCAGTTATGATGAGCATATATGTCTGTGAAGGTTAAACTTATCATAGGCCCTATTTGGCAACAATGCGAAGATCAAGTGGCAGTACGGTAAATATGTATCGTCAAGGAACGGTTCAACAGGGGTTGATTAGGGCTGTGCAACGGTAATCCAACTGTTATATATGAGTGCACAGGGGAAGTAATTTATCATAGTACACATAGTATTTTTTATGTTTGCTTGGAACAGAAATATGCCGAGTCTTCGAAGGTGTAGATGGAATTTAGATCCAACTTGAAGAGATGTCAGACTTTCAGGAAACACCTGAAAGTAAAAGGATTTTTTTCTAATCGATTCATCAGTATAACATGTCAACTTGATATTGTTTGGAATGATATTCGAAAATACGAAACATATCATTTTCGTAAGACTTTCTCTAGAAATTAATTACCCCAACGCCAAACTGATATTACTTCCACCCCTTGCGGACTTCAATAACTGGTTTGTACCAATTATCTTCCCCATGAAGATGCTAACCTTGTTAGCAAACCGTGCGTCGAGAGCAAGGTATATCAATTTTGTTGTGGAGCATTTTTCGATCAATAGGAATTTAGTAATTAGTAAAGAAGATGCTAATGAAGCACATAATCATAGAATCAGTTCAAGACTTGTTGAATGTCCGAGTGTTTCTCGTTCGTTTTTATCATTTGCTAAAGCTGTCGCTGAAAATTTCACCTTCATTTGATTTCCCCCTTCAATCAAAGGAGATGGATCACAATCCACTACTGCCCAACACAAAGCGATTATATTTGCAAATATGTTTTGCTCTCGACAGTCAAATCCCTGAAATGATTTTTCACCAACAATATATAAGAAATATTTCAAAGGACTTGAATACGAACAGGGCTTGCGGATCTTATGGAATCCCAGCAATTTTTCTCAAAGTGTATTCTCGAATTGACACCCGTACTTTTCAAATTATTCAACAATCCCTAAAACTTTGAGTTTTCTTGAGTCTTGAGGAACGGAAAGAGATTAGCCAGTTCCTGAAAAAAAGGAATCAAACTTTTTTTTTGGTTCATTGGCATTAAAGCTCAGTCTTTCTGCCAGAGAATATATGGTAGGTATTTTTTTGATATAAATCTCTCCTTTCACAATGCATTCTACTAATTCGTCATAAATTACCTTTATGCATGTATCAAGTAGGAGTGCGATAGTCGAATAAAACTTCACCTTATAATTATAGACCAATTGCATTGCTTCCTGGCATTTCCAAAGTTAAGGAAAAGGCAATCAATCTGAACCTTGTTAAATATCTGTAAAAATCAGAAATGATTCATGACCAACAGACAATACGGATTTCACCATCAAAGATCAAACAGTGACTTATTGGCGTATGTTTCAAATATTTGGCAGCATTTTATCGAAAAATTCGGAGAAGCGTTAGCTGTTACACTCGACATTTCAAAAGCGTTTGATCGGGTTTGTCATCGGGAACCCCTTTCTAAACTACCGTCTTATGATTTGCCACCCCAGTTGTGTGCTTTTTATGAAAGTGTTTCATTTCTGTATGTGGTTGTTGATGGAGTTTCGTCCCTGAGGTGTTCCACAGGGTTCAGTTTTGGCGCCCACTTTGTTTCTGCTTAATATCGATGATTCGCTGAAGAAAACATCCTGTCCTTCAAAAGTTGAAGTGAATGTTGATTTGTATCTCATGTCCCTTGATTCATGCGGTGTTTTTCAAACATTACAGGTCTTCTCTTTCGTGTGAATCTATAAATGAAAAACAAACGTCACGAACTATTCCCAAATATATGTAGAGAGGCAGAATTGCAATAAACTGATATAACCGAGATTATCATGAAAAATGATAAATTAATGTTATTGTTTATAGTGTAAAAAACACGCAGAAGAATTTGTTAGTTCCATGTCATTGAAGCTTTTCAACCCAAAAACCCTGGAATTTCGACCTCTGACCCAGAATAATTTCCTTAACTCACATGGGATTAACGGGGACTTTCAAGTTTTTATTCCCTATGGTAAACCCAAGGCATTTACCAAAATTTTCCTCTGTCGGAATTTCTGTTATTCAAATTGTATAACTTGACCGTATAATTTTCATTACATGTTTTCGATACTTTCTTTCCCATATTCCTAATTGAAATCACAATCTATTTCGAACCCGAACATTTCAGAATTGACATTTCCTGAAATACACCTGAAAAAGTGAATCAATTCAATCTAAATATTCTCGAAGGTGCGGTTCTGACATTCCCACCGAAAAACCTTCACAGATAATCCATAAATATCCCCATTGAATGCGGTGTCGCATCGCCACAATACTTTTTATTTCCACGGACTGGAGACGTCTCGCTCCGTGCACGAAAGTTCCGGCCGAAAAGGGCAGCGTGCACGTCGAGTTGTGACAGTTGGACGTCCGATATGTATCCATATCTGGCTCAGATGTTCGACGACTCCGTCGGAGCAGGTAATAGAAAACGTCACGTCATTTTATTGTATTCCCGATCCGGTTACGGAGAGTTCTGACCGAATCCATAGTTCTTACCCACGACTGGTGTCGTTGAACTTTGGCGTTTTGAGTCCATCCGGCTTGATCGGTCGGGATTGAGGTGGCTATATACTGGTGTTTTCACTCCATATAAAAGATTGTCAGTGAATCAGACGACCGATCTGGCCTACTTGATCAAGAATTGATGACGTATACAGTAGTAATAACTCAAAACATCCGCCAGGTATAGGGAAGAATACCGACCGATGAGGGCGCTGGTGGTGGTTAAACTTTATCCACCATTTTGAAATAGTTACCTTGTTTACATTTGTGAAATAACGCGCCAAACTGAAATCCAGTCATCAGTTGCCCTCGCTAGACAAGATTTTGGTGTTTTTTTGCTATATTTTCATTGTACGAAATTTTTCTCGCGAAGGTTAATATAAGTAACTGTGTTCATGATGCTTTGAATATCCGCACAATACCATTCATTGGAGGTGAACATAGATGCATTGTGTTTTAAAATCTAATGATATTTGTTCCAGGACATTTTTTAGTTTTAGTGTAGTGTTAGTGAACCAAAGAGCCTTTTATTACATGGATGATGAAATGCGCCATAACTTCGCCTAAAAATAGACAAACAGACTCGCCAGGTAACAAGAAATCATCTCTCTTGAAATGCAAGTAACACACTGAAGCCGCTCTAGGTGGTGATTTATGCAGTTTCAGTTTAATATTCCAAGCCTTGTACCTGTCTATTTCCTCTTTCAATCCACTTTCCGTAATGTTTCCCACCAAAGATGTATTTATCTTTGGAAACGTGTGGAAAGACAACTTTGGATTTCGGTTCCTAGAGTTGCGGCAACTTGGCACCAAACACTTTATACGGCTCAATGAGCGATCTGCATCCATGATTGTTTGTTATTATTAATCAAAAAAAATTACAACTTCAGATGAGATTTCCTAAATCAACAGCATAGAACTCAATAAATTCACACGCATAAAATGGAAGCCGTTTGTTTGTGAAATTATAGCAGACGTCGCATAAAATTATGAACTTCCCAATTGTCACTGTCGCAGTTGAGATGACAGTCATGTGCACGTCCTGTGTTGCCAAGTGGCCATGTTGTTGCAAATTCTGGTCTATGTGCTGAAAAAATTAGTTGATTGTTGATATTTTCATTTGAGCAATATAATATTGTGATCTCAATTCAAAAGCTTGGTTCAGAAGTAGTATCACAATTCAGCCGGATATTATTCACGTTAATTCGTGTGATCAAATTTTATGGATACGTGAAGTGAGTGAGTGAAATTATCATTATTTTTTATAATCTTCTGGGTTGAACTGAAAATACCTAAAACACACATCACTGCATCTATAGAATATTCAGAACGCGTGCATAGCAAACTTCTCTTGTTTTTTCGATCATTACGGAATTTCCAAATGATTTTTGAATATAGTAGAACGTGAGATTATTCTTAGAGGTAGGTCATTGAAGATGAAATTTGTTTTCATCAAACGTCAGATTGATCTCGCGTTCTATTCTTTGTTCTAACCAAAAATGATCTGTATTGGCAACAACGTGTTCCATGGATCGAGTGATCTCGAAATTTTTTAGGAATTTCAACCACAAGCGCACCCTTAAGGCGTAATTTTGAACAACTAAGCCCTGTCTACAGGTTTGTCTGAAACAAAATCGCAACACTGAAATACAGTGCTTTTCAGATAAAAGTATCCACCTTTAATAACTTTTGTAATACTGGTATGTAGGAAAAATCCAAAAACACGTCAATTTATGTTGGAAGGGGCAAGCATTATGGCTTATTTAAACTTACTTGAAAAGCCACCTCCTCACCCCTAGCATCATCCCTTTTTTTTTCGAATTACTTCTCATAGATTTTATGTAAAATTTGGATACTCCTCTTTGAGCTGATTTCAAAAATGTATAATACTTGTAGGTTAAAGTGGTTAGTTTATGAGATAAACAATTGTTCTTTTAATAGCACAAATTTTACTTATTTTTTACTTTCATCTTATTTGCCTGTAATAAAATGGGTTGTACAACAGTAATCTTTTCAACTGTGCTATTTGTTCCACTTCAAAAAATAAATTCAGTAAATTGACGTGTTTTTGGATTTTTCCTACATACCAGTATTACAAAAGTTATTAAAGGTGGATACTTTTATCTGAAAAGCACTGTATAGCCATCTTAGTCGGGATATATCTTGGCACACTTGTTGGTACACGTGGTTTGTGGTAGCTAAAGTTGTTTCGTATTTTGAAACAGGCACATAGAACTGATAACAAAAAATTGAAAAATTCCGAAGAAGCACTCACATTGGTAAATTGGTCCTTAATGTATGAAAACATCGGTAATAATGAAATATAATAAATTTATTCATACAACGGGATACAGATCTGATCATACGAAAAGAAAAAGAAAGGAAGTTCTCACACGTATATTCCATTGAGATAGATGACCAAAACGATTACCTACTTGACATGTATACATTTACTTAAATACATGTATGTGTGTAGGATGGATGATTGAAGGACGTGAAAAATCTTAATCTGAAGTAACATATAATAAAATAATACATAGACATATAAAAACACAACTACTTATAGGCTACTAATATACTTTTTATTTATTTCGGATTAACAAATAGAAAATAGGGCATGACAACATTTTCATCAGTTCTTCGCATTTCGAGTCTAGTTAGGTGGCCATAGTGAAGTATTTTCGGTGATGAAATGTGTGAAAAATATTGATGACCCATTCATATCGAAGAAAATTCTAGATCAAAAACTTTTCCTAGAGATCAATTAGCCTAAAACCAAACTGATATTTTTGCACTCGACGCGCGTTTCGCTAACAGGAGCAAAAAATTATATTATAGTCATATACTAAATCTTAAGCTAGGGTTAGTTGTTTAAATACCTAAAGATTTCCAGTCCGATATGGACTTTGATTTTTACTGTTGATTATTCTAATTGAGTTCTTGATAATGAACGAGGGCACTCACCATCTGCAAAGTTTGTTGGTCCGTCATCTGTCATTATTGATTATTCTGATTACTTTCACAAAAATGAATTGAAAATCTAGCTGAAAGGGATAGTTCCCTCATCACTATTCATGCTGTTTTTACATTCTGCTATTTCTAGACTCTCACATGCTTCGAATAGTCTTGTGTCATGTACATGCTTGATCAGTTTAAGATTGCTCTCACCAATTTTGTGGTCATTGTCTAGACCGTGTTGGGCGACACTGGATTTTTCTTCCTTTTCGTATTTCATGTGTGCTAAATGCTCTTTGAAACGTGTTTCAATTGATCATTCGGCTTTGGCCGATGTATTTGTTATTGCAATTTTGTCCACTGATTTCGTAAATTCCCGACTTCTCTGAGTTTTCTAATTTCTCTTCTGGGTTACCAAGGAGCTGTTGTGATTTGTAAGAAGTTTTATATGCAACTTTCATAGAATATCTGTTGAAGTCCTCTAGTATATTGAGGTTCATATGGGATTACTATGAACTTTTCATTTTTATCATCGTTTTGAAAAGTCAAAGATCCACGAAGTGTTTCCCTGAATTTACATTTTCTAATTGTCTCATCAACTATCTCTGGGTTAAACCGTTCACTTCAGCTACGTACCTAATCACTCTCCTTCCATTGTCGTACTTATCTTTTTGTCAGAGAAAAAGTCATTTACCTATGGACAAGAAATTGCAGTGCTGCCATTTTATGGCACATGGACAATGATTTGAGTCACTTGGAATGTATCTGAATGTGTTGGTGTCTTTCCTGTAAATGTCGAATTCTATTTCATTCTGTTCGATATCATCTAAAAATGTCAACTTTCGTTGCTATCATACACTTTCAACCCTCACTATAGGTAGCTCTCTTCCATATAAAATTGGTAGTCTTGAATTATCCAGTTACGATACAGCAAGCCTCAAACGCCTTCTATGAAATTCATTGAAAATCTCAAAAATTATTTGAGAAAGGAAAAGTTATGTGAAATATAAAGTAACTGTTCATTTCTGAACTGAATATTTCGTCAAAAAAGTTCAATTAATAATTTCCAGATATGAATTTCTATAACTTCTATCTAGCTGGCGTATTGTTTAGAAAATTTGCTCTAAGGAACATCCCAAACGGAGTGGTTGGCCAAGATATAACAGCAAAGATCTACCCTTAGACTGTAACCACTAGTGTACCAGGAAAATTGTTTCATTTCATTTATGTTCTCATTGTAAAGACTAATCAGAAAATATTATAACACATTTGTGTTTCTTAAAGGAGAAAAATATGTATTTATACCAACTTCATATTACTGCCCTCATCAGTCAGGAACTTTTTGGTCAGAGCTATTCAAAGAACGAATGTTGACATTTTGAATTTTAACAAGTATTTTTTTATGATATGATCAAGAAAGATTGACCTAGACTAGTTAGAAAAGTTTATGAGATTTTCCAGCTCAGAATCCCGTTGTTTTCCCTTTCTACTATAACTGTGTTGATACTTCGCTTTTGTAGCAAAAATGGAACCTGGTTCAATGTAACGTGTCGAATTAACGTTGCTATTTTCCCTCTCCTCTTGGAAAAAGTCAGGTAATTATGTACTTGCTCAGACAACTCATACTCCTTTTTTTGTCTACAAACAGATTGGTCTAACGAAAAGTGTGCGGCTAGATTTTCTCCTTCATTTTTCACATATTTTTTAACCTCTGCCTTCAAACACTCAGCGAAGGGGTGTCAAAACCTTTAAATTTCAAATGTGGAATCGAGTGATATATGATGTGAAACAGTACAAAATTATTTTTCCTATGATATCCTGTTCATTGCAAAATCGGCGTCTAAAATATCAACTCGATAATTTTGGTACTGATAGAAAATAAAAATAAATTTTGGGTTTTACATCAGAAAAACTAATAACATTCTTGAAATACTTCATTTCAACGGAAGCAACAATTCTATGTTGAAATTTATTATTACAATGAAATTTTCCATTTATCATTTGCTTTTTCTGTTGGAAATTCAACCAAAGAGGCGTGAACACGTTGAGTTTGCTTTCGAAGGGAACACTTTTCAGACATATTTCCCAGCCTGTACCTCTGAACTCAGCGCTAGGGGGTGTAACAATCCTGAAATTTTAAATGGAAACTGGCATCGAATGATATAAAAAAGTAACCTAGTTATCCATCTGATGATACTTTAAAACTTAATGCGAAACCGACGTTAAGAACATTAACCCGTTAATTTTGGTACTTAGGTAGATTTCAAGGGTTGTAACACCCCCTACGCTAGGCATAGTTTGCAAAATATGTCCAAAGTGCGTCCCTCTCAAAAGTAAACTCCACGTGTCCAATCATTTTTGCTGTGCATTTCAAAATAGATAAACTAGGTGTAGACTTTTCTTTGGACCATTCTTCGAGAGTAAATTCAATTCAGACTGAATTGAACCCAATTCATATAAATGAAAGTCGAAAAACAATTTCTGAAGCTGTCTGTCGAGAAAAATTCCCCAATTGGAAAACAATAATTCAATCGAACAGAACTGAAGCATCAAAGAATCCCTTGAGAAGTCACACTTTCTAAAGACCGCAATTATATGTGAAAATATCCATTCATTTTTCATCGCCCTGCACACTACACAAAAACGCCATTGTGATAGAACGGAATCCTACACAAGAGAGCACATATATTATCTCTATCCGTCTGCATGGAATTTCAATATAAAACCCACCCCCTTTTTTGCAGTTTCAACAGACTTTCAACAATAGCAATTCCGAACGGGAATACAATTAATTCCATTCTAGACCAACCAGTGGCACGTGTCCGCAAAAAAGGTAGGGCAAACAATAATTCAAGCAGATGAAACTGTTGCAGCAAAAACGTACCTGATAAACAGATGCCCGCATGTTAGTGAGAGGGAGAAAAAGCAGGGCCGGTCTTTGGGTATTTACTGCCCTCAGTGAAGGAATGACTGCATCTGATATTCGAAACGAATACAAAAACCTTTACATCCTTCATAAAAAAAAATCTCGAATTTCAGTTGGTTGAAGCGATCGAAACCTGGGACTAAATAAATACCGAAGCTTTCTCATCACGATTCAGTTACAATAAATAGTAGTAATGAATAGTAATGAATATTTATGGGTGCTCATGAACATGACGTGCTCACACTGATCTCAGATTCGAATAAATTGAGTTGAAAGAATACAAAATTCACGTTTATGTCACAGGTACGAACTGAAAAATTGTTTGAACCTGAAAATAGCATTTCTAGGTAACAATCGCTTGACATTCCATGTGAATAATTTGGCTCCCAGAATTTTCAGTGATTATTTCCCTTAATGCGGTAATTCCATGGAAAAGTTGATGGTAAGAATACAGAGTTCACATTTTTTCTGGAATTTCCAATATCATAAATGTGCTGCACACATTTTAACAAACTTGGTGCACTCAATATATTTTGCTTCAGAGTTATTGATTCTATTTCGGCTTCTTTTTATTCTCTAGTGGTCTATGCATACACTACTAGATGCACCGGTTAGTTGATCATAATTACTTCGTTTTTCCTGGAGTGAGCATTGAAAAATATTTAAACTGAGAACTTTTATAGTCTCTCTAACTTGCGTTTCAATCGCAAGTTCCTCCAACCAAAAAAGGGACTTCAGGAAAATGAATCATACTATCAATTATTTTTCAGTTGACATATCAAATGACATTAATTTCAGTTCAGAGTTAGGAATTTCACACATAAGACTTCTTGAAATACCTGTGAGATCTAAATTGTTTCTTCTCTTATTTAGATAGTATTTCACGAAACACTATAGTGTAGCCGTTGAAAATATAGAATGATCACGTGAACGGCACGCACTCTTTGAATGTTCCTCTCCCCAATGCTACAAGTCCGATTTACACCACTCAACGAAAACGTCGCATTTCCCTGTTCTCCCATAAACTTTTGGGATGCTTTTTTATGAGTGTTCATTATTACACCTTTTTCCTCTACAGTTAAATGTCTTTTTTTATCTTTTTCTTGGAGGTGAAAGAGTGTTTCCATCCATATTATTTAATTAACGTAACACACGTAAATTCAAAGCACAAATGAGTACAGTACAGTTTAAACAGTTCTTCATTTATTTCAGTTCAGAAGGCGTGGCTACGCCACGCAGGCTATATATAGATGCAGGCATTCACTGTTCACGCGTCCTTGAATTCTATCTTTTGAACGGCCCGACTATAGTACTAAGCATGGGTTTTAAATCTGGTGATTCAATTCAATTTATTTTCTCCATGTGTATATCTTGTTATTTTTAATACTTGAAACTTCACCTCAAACGTCATAAAAATAGGTCGGTCCAAAAAATATCTACTCCATGAAACAAGCACCCAGTAATTATATTTCGGAGAAAGAACGAAATGAAATATGTATATTTTCCAATCACATTTCTCAGTCGTTGGATAATCAGCTATTACGTTTCTTACTACTTACCTACACCGTTGTCTCGGCTTTGGATTCTTCCACTAAAAAAGCATACACTGTTCCCAGTATCATTCCATATTGAATAGGTATTACTGTTGAAATGTTTTATTGTTTATATTTGTTAACCTGTTCAATAAAATTATTATAGATATCATTACTAGTGAAAGTACTTTATTTTTGACGTTTAACAAACCTTCACCATTTATCTTTAATAACTATTGTAGTTTCGTGTAACTTTTTCTACAGTGTCAATGAGGGATAATTATTTTCAATGCACCAATATTAACGATTCTGATTACGAATTTATTTCTTCCCTTCCCGATCCAAAATAGACCAAAGGTGAAATGAATGACCTCAATGGAGCAATAACTGCAACTTCTTCAACTTCTGATAGATTAGATCATCTTTTAGTGTTCACAAAATCATTTCATTTACTTAGTTACAGCTTATCCAATCCATCTTGGTACAGAACTAATAACGTATATGCCCAGCAATCTCTGTGAAGTGTACTAAGATAAAAAAAAACACCTATTATATGTGTTCACTGTATTGGAATTTATTTTTAGAAGGTGTTTTTTTTTCGTCATGGTCTACACTACCAGTGTGCAACTGGAAAAGTACCTGAGTTTGTGCCAAGATGGATTGGATAAGCTGTAATTAGTAAAACTTGAGGAATGAACGACATTCTGATTGAAAATGGCAAACGATATATCAATGTTCAACATATCAAAAGAGTGGAAGACAATTAGAAGTGGACAATGCTTATTCATAATATACAACATTTGGTGGGAACTGATTCAAAATGAATTCATTTCAATTCTGTCGTGGACAAAATTCATTATAGTAATAATTAGCGATACGAGACCGATACTGAGCTTAGGAAGTGAATTTTGAAAATGAAATGAAATCTACTTAGTGAGCTGCGGACCATAAGTAACTTGTCACTGTCATGAAGCTTGTAGACAAACATCATGAAAAAAATAATTTCAGTATTTCATCGATGGAAGTAACATTAGAATTGATGTTGGAGAAGGGGCAGAAGCTGTGAGTTAAGAATCATTGCCCCATAAAGCAGCCAAATAGCCTCTTCTCTCAAGAATAATTGTGCCTTATAGGGGCAAATGTTTTCATGTCAAATGAACGAAGTCGCGT
Organism: Zygogramma bicolorata; assembly: GCA_032362365.1. NCBI lineage: Eukaryota > Metazoa > Arthropoda > Insecta > Coleoptera > Chrysomelidae > Zygogramma > Zygogramma bicolorata. The sequence continues at coordinate 1,829,594 of JAVJAQ010001667.1, forward strand.
CGTTTGTGACACTTAGGTATAAGCAGAGCTTTTAGATTCCAAATTTATGTACCGAAGGATTGCTAAAAGGACTCTGTGAATATCAAAACGTTCATATGCACAAAACTGTTGTGCCTCGCGATCAGTCATAGTAAAAAAAACACAATAATGAACTAGTACGCGATAGAAGGTTTCATTTTGTATACTAAACTGTATGGAAACATCGTACAGCAACACGAAATGACATTTTAGAGTTGCAATTCATTCCACACTCTCCCTCTAGCACTGCCTGGAACCAGCCCTGTAATTTCTGGTCACCTTTCAACCACCCCAGACACATGGTTTGATATACTGGATACGGACGACCAAATACAAATTAAAAGAGCATAATAGGTGAAAGCACAATGTATTCCGGTCTTGGTAGGTGGAACGTATGGATTAAAACAAACTAGAACACCGAATGTGGAGCCAAACGGGATGATCGTTATATACTCAACAAGTATGATAAATTATTCAGGAATATTGCAGCTTCCTCCACGTTGGATTTGGATAAATATGGATATTTATTGCATCATCTTTCCATATAAAGGGCACCATTAGAGTCACGACCTGTGAATTTTTTTTATTCGACTGAATAGATTTTTGAAATGAAATTCTTTTCAGCGGATTTTATGTGAATCTGTATATATGTATATATATATATATATATATATATATATATATATATATATATATATATATATATATATATATATATATATATATATTTATATATATGTATATATATTTATATATATATATATATATATATATATATATATATATATATATATATATATATATATATATATATATATATATATATATATATATATATATATATTTATATATATGTATATATATTTACATATATATATATATATATATATATATATATATATATATATATATATAAATATATATATATATATATATATATAAATATATATATGTGTTGTTGTTGAGTTCGGGTTGAACCGCGTCTGGAGTTTTGTTCTCGACGTTTCGGCTCCGATTTTGGAGCCATTTTCAAGAGGTGAATGTGACTTCACGCTGAGGTCTCAATCTGCCTACTCCTCAGGTGTTGTCACAGGGGGCAAGGGTTTGTGACTTGACGCCGGGGCCTCAATCTGCCTACTCCCCAGGTCTCGTCACGAGTTCTTTCTAAGGTCTCAATCTGCCTACTCCTTAGATCGAACTGAGGTATCGAGGGATGTTGGGTAGGATTTATAGCAGCGGGTGCTACTAAAGGACCGTCGGATGTCTTGGTGGGGACTGGGCATCTGGAAATTAGGGGTTTCCATGCAGTTGGAAGTCTCTGGCCGTCGTCCCGTTTATTTAAGCAGGAAGGTCGCTTCTCGATTTCGATGGCCTCGCGAATTATACGAGCTTGTAGTGTTTTTGCTGTGGCGATGGTCTTAGTGTTCGCAAAGTCTATATTGTGTCCTGTCTCTTGATGATGTTTGGACAGAGCTGAAGATGGGTCTGATTTTCAGCTCTGTCCAAACATCATCAAGAGACAGGACACAATATAGACTTTGCGAACACTAAGACACAACACACAACTGACCGCGGAAACCTATCCGAACACACATATATATATATATATATATATATATATATATATATATATATATATATATATATATATATATATATTGAGAAGGTTAGGCGACTGTCTAAGTTAAAGAAGAATCCTTTTAATATTCGGGTGTGCAGTAAACAAGGAATTGGAACAAAGTGAACTCTTTATTCTGTTCAAGCTTTCGAGTCTTTATTGGCTCTTTATCAGGAACTCTTCAATGAATTGGGAAAAATTGTGGGAATAGAAAAATTTTTTAACATGTGCTTACTTACGAATGTGAGGTTAATAATCCTTTTTTAATAAAAACATGAAGGACAACATATCACAAACACATCGACTTAATGGTACAAATATAATATAAAACTTTAATTAAAAGATATGAGCAATCAAACATGTAAAAGAATTGAAAAAAAGGAAGAAGTTGTTTCTCCTAACTCCTAACGGGCATTGGAAACCATATTTGTAATTTTAACGGAAATGATGTGAAAAAGAAGGGAATGAAGTTGACAAGTGACCAATGATTACGGTTTCCTGTGACCTTGTTGCCAACACACAATGAAAATGAAAGTGAAATCACCAACTACACAGGGGTACCAAGTGTAAAGTTGTTATCATTACTACCCAGTAGGGGGCGACTTAGTAAATATGAGTAGATGATTCTGAGACTATCAATATCTTCCCTGGAATTCATGGAATTTGGTTCTTTGAAAATTTGTGTCATTTCAAGAAAAGTTCTTTTCTTAAGATTGGATTCATGTTCCAATATCGTCACATTATCATAATCGGGCAAATGATCAAAACTGATTGAATGTTGTGCTAATGAGCAAGTTTTTTTGAGATTTCTAATATCGCTTTTATGGGAACAGATTCATCTTTCAACTTCCTCTTGGTTTGTCCAATGTACTTTTTTTCACACTGAGAGCATGGGATACAATAAACAACATTAGAATGATCTAATACAGGATCTTTATCTTTTAAATTTTTTCAAAATTAAAAGATAAAGTCCTTATAAATAGTGTAAAAACAAAAATTCACCCATTTTGAACATGAGTTCACATGTCATGGAAATCAAAAATATGATATACTACAGTTTGAAATGAGATTCAACCTCTAGGTATCAATATGAACATAAAATGAATCATAATCACAGCAAAGTTCCATTGTAATATTCTTCAAGTTTGTAAAACGCTTCTGTTGCGAAAGCTTCTTTAACAAGCTTTCTGAACATCTTATAGCTTTTCCCCTTCCTGATTTCATAGGGCATATAATCATACAGATTTTCACTTTTATAAATCACAGAATATTTTGTCTTGGACTTGTTTTTGGAACAGGAAGATGAATTTTATTATCTGTTACTTGCTGGGTTATATTACATCTGTAATAGCAAAACCATCAGCCACAAAATGACCAGGACGTTCTGAAAAGCTCATCAACTTTATTATAATTCTGATGAAGCAATTCACTTTAGTATTTTTCTTTGTTCGGGTACATTCTGATTTCAATTGTTTATGCCAACTGATGTTTTACCCCCTTGCTTTTATACAATGTTCTAAACATTTTGAATGATCTAATGCTATGAATGAATATTTCATTTGGATGCACACCAAATTTCAAGTCATTCACCCTATCGAGATATGGGAACAATATGACAAAAAAGACAGTAAATCTTCAATGAATTCGTCCATCCGGACTCCCACCTCAATGTAGGTTGCTCCTAGTTTGAATGCAAATTTCAATTGGATCGATTGAAGTTATTCTCAGAGTAACGCTATTCTAAACTCGATATGCACCTATGAAATTAGCCCTTGATATCATATCAATCAATTCAAAACTAAAACACTTCAATAGGGGAGCCCAAGCGGGGATTTCGGGACTTACTAAAGCGCGGCAGATTAATAGCCTGTTTCGACGATGCAAGTTTGTCGCTGCAACTCCAGAAAATTGCATATGTTCATGCAAGTTTTTCGAGTTGCATGAATTTTTTTTGGTGCGATAAGTTGCAGCGACTTAGTTATTTCTATGGCGAATTTGTTGCCGCAAACCGCAAATATGTGGTGGCATCATTGTGAAGGATATTGATTTCGATCATTTCAATTATTTTTCGAGACTTGAGGAATCAAGTTGAGTAATAAGGTGATTTAATCACAATATCAATCATTAGAAGTGAATGAAATCATAAATCAGTTGTGATAATGTAGACGTTCATCTTGGTAACATTCAGTGCTATTTTTTTAATATCAACACAACATTGCATCGTCGAAACGGGGTGTAATATACAGGGGGATATCTTGTACCCGGTTAAGTACTTCCACCATAAATGAGCTCTATATATATATATATATGGCCGCCCTTCAAGGATAAAGGATCGGATTAGAAAAAAAATTTATTACATTCTGGAACGTGTATATTCCACTAATCTGACAATTCGGAAGCGACCTGTAGGAGGAGGGCTACAAAGTTTTGAAAAAAACGTCATCTCGACATTCTCGAGCGTGGCTGATTTTATTTTCATTTTCAGGAGAATAATTCATGAATTGTAAAAAACGAATAATCTGACGATTTCCACTAGCCGAAATAATAAAAATTCACTGATAAAGTTTGACGCGTGCAGCTACGTGATGCCTATATTCCCCTCTCTACGTTTCTATTTCTCTCTCAGTCTTTCTCTATCTATTGCTCTCTCACTCCGTCCCCACTCTGGTTTCTGTTGCCATGATGCCCTGACAGTTGATCGCACAGACTCGTTGATGGCATGATATTGTTTTCAACGAATATCGAACGTTTTAAAATTTTAAGAATTCAATTGCTTATAATAATTATTCTCTTATAAATGCAAGTATTCTACTGAAAAAACATAAACGTTTTTATTTGCATACTCTTTCCTGGGATTTTCAATTAATTGAGTTCAATGACTTGAAAAAATATAAAAAAAACAAATTGGCAGAATGGGCGAATCACTCCTGATAATTGTCAACAGATTATGAGATTGCAAAGTCTAGGGGTCTAGGGTGTAAAGATGAACCATATATATTTCAATCTGACGCGCTTGTGTATTTCAGAATGGCGAATTTTTTTTCACATTCTAATAACGGCCGCTAGTCTGCGTCACATCCAAACCGTCAGATTATTATATAAGAGCTTTTTTTTAGGTTCACTCAACATCCCCTCAGAAAATCTGACGCGCTCGAGAAATTTTTTTTTTCATTTTCTACCCTTACGGACGACCACCCACATCATAGAAACAATCAGATGAACATACGTACATTTTCAAAAATATGTAGGAAATAGATGATATCAATCTCTGACGCGCTCGACTATGTCCATGCAACAGTTTTTTTTACATTTTTGGAAGTCTTTAGCCGCTCCCCCACCGATGAAAAGGTTTACATTATATAACATTTTTTTCATCATCTAAGCTTCGCAACCCAATAAATAGGTCTCTATGACGCTCGAGTGAATCCCGATTTAGCATCGTGGGCTCTCCTACTACTTGGAATACCTGAGCTCATTCTCAGCCACTTCCACTTTTCTACCTCACATAACAGCCATATTTGAGAAGATACGGCCTAATTTTCCTGGACTATAAAACATTAAAAACATCTCGTTTTCACCGAAAATATCCCAGAAATAAGAATGAAAAATTCCGTTAGCCTTCATTACGGCAACATCCGAACTCCCGATGAGAAAAGCAAAAATTCGTATCGTATTCCTGTTGCAGCGTACCCCGCAATTAGGGTGTACTTGTAACCCGACTCCCCTAACGAACTGCCTTCCGCCGGGCTGGATCCCCGCCTGCACGCTCAGTGGCGTAAATAACGCCTTGGCAACCTTGGCGGCGCCAAGGGGCGCAGTGCAGGAGGGGGCGCAACAAAAGGCATTCAATAACAAAAAAAAATAATATCTGAAATGAATAAACCTGATGAATGTCATCTAGATAGAGATAGAGGTACACAATTGACAATTGAAAAAAAATTAGGAGGAATGTGTTACTTATTAAAGAAATTTAAGTAGTCTAAGTTCTAACTGATTATATTATAAGTTGCGCTCGATTTGACGCCCGAATGCCCGAAACATTCCGGGCGCGTTCTCAATAACCTGAATCACCTCGTTGCATTCATTTTCAAAGTCGGGGCGAGTTCTGTCCCTTTGTTTTCAATAGTATTGAGAGCTGGTAGTGATTACTTATTTTGAATTAATTTTAAACGAAAAATTTTTGGAGGAATTTACGTATTTTGGCCTCCTGAAAAGTCAAATGAAATTTTTGAGGCTCCCAACTCGTTTCGGAGATACGGCCCCTCAAAGACAGGAAATCGGGGATTTACGCCTTTGTTTGTTTCTCAGTCAATTTCGCTCGAAATTCCTCCTTTCTATCAGCACAATATACACATTATATACCACCTTCTTCGTTACTTTATAACCGAATTATAAGCATTTCTCACTACAAAACTCTTATGTAAATCGTCATAGAAATTTTAGAGTTTTGTAGTGAAAAAAGGAAAAATTCGTATAATTCGGTTGGAAAGTGATGAAGAAGTTGATATAGAATGTGTATATTTTGCTGATAGAAAGGAGGAATTTCGAGCGGAGTTGGCTGAGAAACAAACATTGGCTTAAAACCCCGATTTGCTGTCTTTGAGAGGCAGTATCTTCGAAACGAGTTGAGAGCCCCAAAAATTTCATTTGACTTCTTTGTTCAGGAGGCCAAAATACGTAAGTTCCACCAAAAATTTTTCATATTCGAGGCGTAGCCCGATTAACGGAATTTTACCATATATAAATGAATAAATATATATGATATATATATATATATATATATATATATATATATATATATATATATATATATATATCAAATATTATTTATAGGGTGGGGGGCGTATAGCCTATGTTTGCCAAGGGGCTTGGCTTACCTTAGTTACGCCACTGTGCACGCTCCCTGCACACATCCAGACATCCACGTACGTTTCCCGTATTAAGTGCACCGTAATTTATGCGGTTTCCACGGAAGACACACGCCACCACGGTACCACAACGTTTCGCGTGTCGTTATCCCACTGTGTGTGTATGTGTGTGCAGCGCGGATTTGCATAAAAGTGGGCTTTGCACACAGCGGCGGGCGCATTAACAAATAATACAGCAATTTAGCTAATATGCCCCCTTAAGGCTTGGCCAGGAAAACTACTACATCAACTTCGACAGTAAGCCCTGAGTTTGAGTCACTGGTATTTGAACATACTCCTCTCAAATTCTAACATATAGTCAACATGGATTTCCTGCGAAAAGATCCGCAAATACGGCTGTCATATCATATTATGGAGAATTAATCTAAATGATTGAGGCAGGGGAGTGCCCTGTTGGGATTTTTTGTGATCTCAGCAGGGCATTCGACTGTGCCGATCATGATAAACTTCTTCTGAAGATTCACAACTATGGAATTCGAGGCAAAGCTTATGACTGGATTTCGAAATTCATTAAAAATGGGCAACAATACGTGAGCGTTCGATTCGAAGATAACGGTGAAATGAATAATATCAACTCGAATCCAATGACCTGTCTCACTGGCGTAGCACAGGGGTCGGCATTGGGTCCAGTTTTATTTATATTATATATCAATGAAATCGATAAAGTAACTGATGAAGCATTTTTTGCCACTTTCGCCGATGACACCTCCCTATTGATTTCTGAAAAGAACGATAATATTCTTACACCGAAATGTGCCAATGTTGTGGAAGCCATATCAGGTTGGTGTGGGTCCAATGATCTGTTCTTCAATAACGAAAAAACACAACTAATTCGTTTCCATCTTCGCCAAGAAATATGCTCGCGAATTGAGATACAAGTCAATGACTCACTCGTCAAAACAGTGAGAAGACAAAGTTCCTTGGAATCATTATAGACGAGAACCTCGACTGGAGAAGTCACTGTCGAAGCATCAGAAGCAAATGAATTCTCTTGGATATATGTTCAGAACTCTAAACTCCAGTTTCAAAATGTCCTCAATTACTAATGTTGTATCACAGCTTAGCAGCTTCTACTATGAGATATGGTAGGTATATGTTTGTCGGGCAACTCAACAATGTTCAATGATGTATTCTTGGCACAGAAGATGCTGATTAGAATAATTGCTGGAAAGAGAAGAAATTAATTATGCAGACCAATTTTCAAAGAATTGGGTGTTCTCACTCTGCCATATCTTCTTATCTTAGAATCATGCTTGTACATTTACAATAACAAGAATACTTTTATGAAAATCAGAGATGTATACTCTAAAAAAGCTAGGCAAACAAACGATTACCATGAGCCTTTCTGTAAATACAAAGTGACAACCAATGCTTCTTCACACCTAGGTCTAAAAGTATTCAATAAACTTCCCTGTGATATAAAACACAAATCAGTCAATACACTTAAATTCAAAAAAAAATCTGAGGAACTCTTTATTAGACAAGTGTTTCTACCCACTAGCTGAGTTTTACAATGGAAACGGTAACAATTATTGCTTTTGTGCATGAGCTTTATAATGTATTAACGCTGTGTATGAAGTTTTTCATCTGCATCTGGCCTACAAACTTTTCTGTGTAATTTTGTTATATATTTTTTTTTTTCATGATTTAGGATAAGCTGGACTATTCTTATGCAAATGTGAATTTGTCAAAAAGAAAATGAATTTTACTACTACAACTACTACAATTTGGTCCGACTATTGATAAATCAATTACGATTCCATCGGTCAAACAGCGTTAGTTGATCAGCTTTCTCTCCGCTTTTCTTCCTTTCCGTCAAGGTGTGACACTAAAGATGAATCTTTCCAGGGACGCGGGAATATTGAAAAAAGTCCTTTCGGGTATTAATCCGTGTGCGAGTTGTTGAACTGTCCGACGTTTCGACTCTCATGCTGGAGCCTTTATCAAGATCTTGATTACATATCTCCATCAATACAGCAATTCAGCTATTCTACCCCCTTACGGCTATACCAGGAAAACTACAATATTAACTTCGACTGTGAGTCCTGCGTTCGAGTAACTGGTATATAAACATACTCCTCTCACAATTCGATCCAACTTTTGATAAATCAATCACGATTTCATCGGTCAAACAGCATTGGTTGATCAGCTTCCTCTCCGCTTCTCTTCCCGTCAAGGTGTGGTACTGAAGATGAAACTTTTCACGTCGCTGGAGTATTGAAAATAGTCCTTTCGGGTATTAATCCTTGCGCGAGTTGTTGAAATGTTCGTCGTTCAGAATCTCATGCTGGAGTATTTATCAAGAACTGAAAAACATATCTCGAAATTGACGAAAAGGAAGAAAAGCGGAGAGAAAGCTGATCAACCAATGCTGTTTGTCCTGTATCTATGTTTGTACCGCGGTTTTGACCGATGAAAATGCAATAATATGAAATCGTCCTGATATCCTCATAAGGACCTTCAGAACTAACGATTAGTTTTTCTTGCGACCTTGAATAGAAACAAATTTTTGGCGAAGGAGCTTGGAAACTGACTCTCATCCGAAGAAAAATCACAGCAGAGGCTTTAATTGTCAATTGAACTGAACAATTTTTTTTAGTTTTCATTTTTCACATTTTTTGGTAAAACTCCACTCACCATCAATTAAACTTGAACACTCCATTTCAATCAGATGTTTCTTTTATTGTTTTCAAATCTGAACTCAACTCATCAAATTCCCAGTAATTTATATACTTTCGTATTCACTCACTTATATTTTCTTCCCAAATCCATCACTACTAGAAGACAAATTAAGAGATATCTGATTTTTCACTGGATCTTTGTGAAAACCCGTTGTTGTAAGATAGGGCATAATTGTAATGATAGGGATTCAACTAACTAATAAAAAAACTCAATGAAGAAGCATATATAGTAGTTTTCACAATAAATGGTATTGACTGAAGGATTATAATAAAACCAATTAGACCCTTAAGTTGTAAAATCCGAGATGCACATCATAAATGTAAAAGGACCGGATTCAGGTAATTTTGTTTCTCAGGGAGGGATTGTAAATATTAAGGACTCTTGATTATCACGAAGATACGACAGCAGAGCTTTCTGAAGATTGGTTTAAAAATTATCTGTTACCCAACATTCCGCCAAACAGCGTTATAGTAATGGACAACGCAAGCTATCATAGTCGACAATTGCAAGAAATTCCTGGCTCAAAGAATACGAAATTGGAGATTCGAAACTTCATGGCTGCAAATGACATATATTTTGAGGAAAATTATACAAAAAAAGAACTTTTACAAGTGCTGCAGTCATTTTCTTTAAAAAAACCTATGTTTGTGATACAATTGCAGAAGAATTGGGACATACAGTGTTTCGACTACCTCCCTACTACTGCGTGTTCAATCCCATAGAGCTTATGTGGCACCAACTTAAATCGAGCGTGCGCGGAAAAAATACTTCTCCGACTTTAAGTGGTAGTGTGGTAGAATTAATTAGGAACTGTATGAATGACATTCCTACCGAGAGTTGGAAAAGTTCTGTTAGTCATGTTATAAATGTTGAAAACTCGTACCTTTCTGTAAAATCAATTGCGCCAATTATAATTAATTTAGAAGAGGATAGCGATAGCGACACTGAACTAAATATAGAATAGAATTGTAAGATTCAAATAAATTACTTGTATATCTCCTACATTATGCAAAATTCGAATTTCTTAAGTTCGACCCTGTAGCACATTTGCCAGATGATTTTCAACACAAGTGGGATTAAGTCGGGTAGTTTATTGCAGTTAATAAGCCAGTACGGAACGCCTATTTCGAATGCTTCGAAATTTCGAATCAGTAATCACTTTAATTCTCAAACGAATCAAATTCCATGTTTTTTTTTTTTTTCGAAAATACATCATAAGTTCTTGGTATTCAAGGTGGAAATTGAATTGAAGGATTGTTGTCCTATTTTCACATAACCTCTCATGTGAATCAGTGAAGATGGACAAACCATTTTTCATTTCGATCACTTGTATCTCTTTCATATTGTATTGATGAGTTCACTTGTATTCATTTGAGTTATCATAGTAGAGTAAGGATCTGGTTTGGCTCCATTGTCACCATCACATTCACTGTTATAATCAAGTTGAACTTAAAATTTATGCAAAGTTTCAATACTCAGTCACAGTCAAATTTGAATATACAATTACATTAAGTATGTTCGGAATCAGAGTTTTATTGGGGGTTATAACCCGACTTCACCAAGTTTAATCAGATAAAATGTGTGCTGTGCAAATTTTTATCAGCAAATAGCTAGAGTGTACAATAATTCCGAGACCGCAGGATGATATATTTCATTATTATGAATGAATGAATGACGTTTATTCGTGCTGAAAAAAAAAATCGAAACAGTTTTGTTAAAATATTACAGATATGAATAAACATAAAAAATCCACCGAAGTATTATACATACTATTCAATCAATTTTATAAAATACCATAGCATAGATGAACATGGATAAACATACAAACATTTCAATATCTGCAGAAATGTTGAAGCTAATGAGTAATAAGTACATTACTCATTAGCTTCATAAATTATTATATTATAAATCATAGAAATCTGTGAAATAGGACAAAATTATACACAAAAATGTTTGCTTGAAAGCAAAATTTTGAAAATAAGGGAAATGCACGCATTTTGGTGAACTGTGCCTGATGTAGGAGATTATATGTTCAGATGATTTCCAGAAAAAACTTCGAAATCGAACACAGAAACAAAACAGTACTTAAAGAGTGAGTCAAAATCCAGGTTCGTTTGGATTATTCAATCGGATGAACAGATCTAGTGCAAAATTGATAATTGATGTTAAACTCTGTGAATGCAGTCTAGCTTTCAATTTTTTCATTGGTTACCCGCATTGAGGAAAACATCGCTGTAAAACTCTATTTTAGTTGCCTAGACTTCAACTTTATCATCTTTTCATCGCAATGAAGGGAATTATAACTGTATAATTGTATGATTCTCCTGAAAAAAATATATTTCAATCCTGTTTGTTGAATGTATGTAGAAAAAGTAAAAGCAATTCTCAAAAAATACAAGAAATTCCACCCCTTCAAACGCATGTCACTGCTTCAATACTCTATTCTATAGTAGAAGGCTGTTGATTCAGGAACAATTAAATCAAAGGATTATTTTCAGGAGTAAATCTACCGTGCACTAGGAAGTTTTTTTTTATTTCTCATCTATTTCCTCCATAGCTGTACTTTTTTCGGTACTGTCGAAAAATTCCGACGCCTCTGTCACCGTAACGACATTTGAAGCTCGACTACCCCAAACTCGTGTACAACATATTCCAGTACCCTTCTAAACCCCTTTTAACTAACAGTAAACTAATTTGCAAAACGGTCGCAACACATTTGGTTTGCTAATACTCGCAAAATATCCCGAACTGGACTCACGTTGTTTTAAATATGGCAAACTTTATCAGGGAATAAGGTTTTAATTAAGGGAGGTTATAAACGACTGAATATGTTCTGGATTAAATGAGGATGATGCTCTGACTGTGAATTATCGTAGGCTATAATGTAATCTCACGGCCATCTAAATTAAAAGCATAAATAAAAAGAGTCACATTTATTCGAAATATTCTGTTAGAAAGTGCCTTTGCTGAATATCAGATGTTTCAGCTCGAACATACCTACAGGGAGCACTAGAAGTATCCACTGCTATGAAATAGTATTGCCTAGTTTCGATGTTAACGATATCAGTAAAATGTCTAAAAACGCTGGTGTTGCAGTCGATGCGATATTGTCCAGAATTTAATGGTGACACTTTCACGAATCATATCGTTTTCTCAATTTCATTGCTAGATGACGCCAATTGTCAGACATTACAAACAACGTCATATGATATGATGTTAATTTATTTTTTCTCTGAAACATATGAATTCCACTTGCGGTTCCTGTTTTTGGGTAGTTTCGTTAGAAGAAACTAAAGTTTTTTATTATAGTTTTTATTTCATAGGTATTTATCAACTACGTCTGAAACGGCAAACAGAAACACACACTATATTCGAAGTGATTTCAAAAAAAAATGTAAACTCCCTATTAAGATTTTCAAGAAATAAACTGAAATATGGAAGAACTGGCCAAAAATTTGAATCTGGAAGTTTTTGACAAAAACTGAACATATCTCGTCGTTTGTTTCTTACTTCAATCAATAAATTATTTGACAAAAGTGTTATGGATGAATTCACAGTACATCCATATTGAATATGGGAAAAAAACTCCTTATATGCATTTTTTTCAATGGGAATGACCACTTGTATTATATCGCTGATAATAAAAATCACCAATACTTGAATGGGTGACCATACAGGGAAATACCGTGTCGAAAGCCAGTACAGCTGCAGCGGAATAGCATATCATAGCTCGCAGACAATATATCAATGAGCACAAGATATATTGAGGATATGCCGTCCTTCGGAGGGGACGTAAAGCCGTCGGTCCCGAGTCCATGGATGTTGGGCTCGTTAAAGATCCCTCTACCTCTGGTTGGAATACCAGAGGGTTCGGCAAAATTTCCGGTTGGAGGAAGTGTGCTCACCGGCGTCGGTGATTGGCCTTGGTAGCAGAAATAGGCCGACGTTAAATGAAGATTTAAAAAAAAACATTTTGTTGAACCTTTGGTGTAAAAGTTTAAACTTTTCCTAAAGACCAATTACCCTAACACCAAACTGATATTTTTTACACTCGTCGCGCGTTTCGCTAACAAGATTGGCATCTTCAGGAGGAGAAAATTGATACTTAATCTAAAACTAGGGTTTGTTGATTATATACCTAATGTTTTTTTGTCCGATATGGACTTTGTTTAATACTGTTAAATATAATACAAAATTTCCTGATAATGAACTAGTGCAGTCACTACCTGCAAAGTTTGTTGGTCCGTCATCTGTTATTATTGATTATCCCGATTACTTTTTCAACAATAAATTGAGAAGCGGGCTGAAAGGGATAGGTCCCTTGTCACCATTTATGCTATTTTTGCATTTATTATTTAAAACATTCTGTCCTTCAGGAAGGGCAGCCATCTGCGATCTCTATCGAGCGAATTGATAGATATGCATTCTTCACCATACAGCATGATAAAAGCAGGGTTCTTTAATTTTCGTTTCCTGCCATTGCTCTCTGTCATCGTAATTCTAGTGTGGTTCCGTTCTACTGTGTGAACTCCATCGGTCAAAAATATATCGGTGAAACATCTCAACCATTGGAAGTGCGAAAGAGTGATCACAAGATGTACATCAGGAACAGACAGATAGGTGGTTCTGAATTATCAGAACACATTTTTACTACCGATGGAGATCACACAGTAGAATGGAACGACACTAAAATTATGACGAAAGAGAGCAATGGTAGGAAACGAAAATCAAAAGAATCTACTTTCATCATGCTGCCTGGTGAAGAATGCATATCTGTGAGTATATATATATATATATATATATATATATATATATATATATATATATATATATATATATATATATATATATATATATATATATATATATATATATATATATATATATATATATATATATATATTAGTTCTTATTATTTTTTGATAGGCAAAATTTGAGATATACGAGAAATTGCTGACTAATCGGACTTGTTCTATCCAGAAAGAACTGCTTTTGTATAGACGCAGCGACTTTTCGGGGTAGATTTAAAATCTGCCCTTCTACACGTGTATAGACTCCAATATTAATTCTCATTTCTTCAGATTGGGTAGGTTACAAACCCAGAAAACTGAGGAAGAAATATTTTGATGGGAAAATTGAATTTGATGAAGTTATTGTGAATTTGTCACGAAATATCTAAAAACCTAATCCCCATACATCTTCTCTTCCTTCAAACGAGTCGTATTCAATCTACCCACCTTCAGTCGAACAAAAAAACGCAACTCCGCACATTCCCCACAAATGCAGAATCGATACCGCTTTGAAACAACGGAACCAAATCATCATAAAGAGGAAATTCAGATATGGAAGTGGAGCGCACCTCAGCAACTGCTACTGCATAAAGATAACCGACGAATCGTAATCAGCCTCATTACCATTTTTGAAATGAAAGTGGGCGCATTCTCTCCAAGAACACATGGCGTATTGATGGCATTCGTAGAATCAAGCCGGAGTATGTTGCGGTTAATTCGTATGCAAAGCCGTCTGATATTGCAGATATCATGCAGGAAGGCTATCGCGGTAGGCTTGGCTGCAAATCGGGATCGCGCTGGCTATGGTGCGGAGTAGTTACTTATCGAGGAAGGGCGGGAAATATGCAGTCGAATTGGGTTGCGAAGCTCAGATGATAAAAAAAAATGTATATAGTGTATACCTCTTCATCGGTGAGGGAAGCGGCTATAGATTTTCAAAAATGTAGAAAAAACTATTGCATAGTTCAGGAAATGAAGCATTTTGGCTCGCAATTTTTCCGTCCAACATGGATTAACCTGAAATGTCCACAGAAGGTAGCGAGTAGCTCAAGGATCATTTTCTATATCATGACGCTGTACGCTAGAGCCTTGGGGTGGTTGCCCTCCCATCTCGAGGGTGGAAGTTTTTTATTACATTTCAACTGTAGGAATCGACAGAAGAAGTAATTGTAAGAAAAAAATGTTTCATAAGTTTTTTTCGTGAAAGTAATATTTTTTGAGTTATTCGAAGTTGAAAGTGACTGTTTTTTGACGAAACAATCGACTTTTTCTAATGGTTTTTGCAAATAACTATAAAACTATGCGTTTTATCGAAAAACGTGTGGAGAGGCAAGTTGTAGCTTCTGAAGAAACAAAAACAATATTTTTTTTATAATTTTCTCACGACACATACGAACTGAGATACAGCAAATTGATGCTTAGCTTTTTTCCTCAAATGTATGAATTGGAAGATTCAAAGCGGAATAACGAGAAAAATTCGCATTTTTCGAAGAAAGCTCATAAAATATTTTTTAGAGTATTCAATTAGAGCTTTCAAACAATAAAAAAAATGTCTTCCTAGCAAGAAAATTGACTGACTTATGATCGAAATGAGATCGGTACCCACTTTTTTCTACGAAAAAAATCTGTGAAAACAACCTCTAAAGTACCCCCTAACAAAAATTGATCGCCCCCCTTCTGTGATTTTTTTTATATATGTACTATCAATACATCCACAAAGTTTATTCAATTTAAATACTAAAGATACGAAAAAAATTATACAGTACTAAATTGAACCTTTTTCAATGACAAAAATTTCCCTGTGTGTAGATTTTTTGTAAAGTTCAATGTTTTCAAGGGTAGTTTATAACAAGGGTAGGTTGAAAGATTATGAAATTTTATCCTAAAGAATAAAACAATCATTATTTAACTATATTTACCCATATTTAGGTTTTTAATTTCATTTTATAATTTTTGACAACTAGGGGTAGTTCTCACCCCTAAAAAACAAAAAGCGTACAACGGCACAATAAAGAAAATGAACTAGAGGGTGTTATAAGCCTAATCCCAAATTTTTGTACTAGTCGGTGCTGGACGAAAAAATTGCGAGGTTTTACTATTTTTTTAGCTTCATTTCCTGAACCAGCATGGACATACTCGATCGCGTCTGATATTGATATCATCCATGTCCTACATATTTTTTAAAAAGGGAAGTATGTTAAACTGATTGTTTCCATGATGGGGGTGGTCCTACGTGAGGGTTGAAAATGGAAAAAAAACTCGAGCGCGTCAGATTTTCTGAGAGGATATTAAGTGAACCTAGAAAAAGCTCTCATATAATTATTTGATGGTTTGTATGTGACGCAGACTCGCGGCCGTAATTAGAGTGTGAAAAAAAATTGTCATTTGAAATACACAAGCGCGTCAGATTAGGATATATATGGTTAATCTTTATACCCTAGACGATGCAGTCTCATTATCTGACGTTTATCTAGAGGAATTCGCCTATTCTGACAATTTGAATTTTTAGCACTGTGCGTGATAGACTTTATTTAATGAAGATTCCATTGAAAGTTCAAGATTGATGTTCGGGATTTTCGGAGGACCGGTTTTGCTCCAACGATATTCCAAAATACTTTTTTGTAATGTTTTTAATGTAGACCTAATTGTTTTTTGCGAAGTAGTTTCACCACAAAATACACACTTCATAGTAATACCACTCATGTTTAGTCAGATGAGTCGAATATACACGTTTCAGGATGTAACTAACTCACCCTACCTTAATCTGACGCGCTCGAGAATTTCAGATGATAATTTTTTTTACTCATCTGATCCTTTATCTTTGAAGTGCGGCCATATATATATGGTTCATATATGGTGGAAGTAGTTAACCGGGTACAAGGAATCCCCCTGTATATTAATCTGCCGCGATTCAGTAAATCCCGTAATCCCCACCTGGGCTCTCCTATAAATACGCTCAAGATGTTCAAAAAACCTGGTGTTGCAACTGATGCGAAATTGTTAACTATCAACGGGTCTTAGTAGATGTGGGTTCGGTCACACTACTCGAGGATTTTTTCTTTTCGAGAAAATATTCATAAAGCAAACATCTTTAATTTAATTATTTCATTCAGTTTTTTATAACATGTTTTGAATGAGGTAAATGTTTGAATGTTATTTGAGGAGGAAGATATGTATTGAAATCCGTTTTTTTTTTGTTTTTTCTTCCCCTGAAAATAAAAATCTTTGAATTCTTAGATAATATCTGGAAGAATATTTTCAAAGGTCTCGAAAAAGAAAGCATAGTAGTTTCCGAAAGCGGAAGTTTAAATTATGTTTTAAATTTTTCTTGATTTAGACCTCTAAATTCACGAAAAATACGACAAAATGTAAATGTAACTGACAAAATATTCAGTTACGTATCGGTACATATATACCAATCTACCATAAAAAAGAATTCAAAGCTTTTTCATTTCCACGATATAATGTTATCATTTCTGTGAAATATTGAATGTATTTCGAAATTATCTCAGTCAAGTGTTCAAAAGAGAGTATGTCACCGATGAGGGTGTATTTTTTTTTTGGGACAGTATTTGTTCAGAATATATCGATGTGGTGCTATTTGGTAAAATATGGTACCATTGAAATTGAAAAGATCTATTGATGAACCCAACGCGTCAAGGCATAACACTTCGTGCATTGCTAGATCTCCTCTGACCATTTCTACCGTAGGTGTAGACGAAACTTCAGGCACAGAAACCCACAATCCACGACTAACGAATAGTTCTGACTGGATTCATTTTGGCGACACGATTGTTGATATGGGAGATGAAACTATGTATGAAATAATTTTGGGAATTTCCTTTGCAAAATAAAAAAAGGCCCTAGTCGTATTACGTCAGTTATAGTGCGATCTTATTTAGAGAACTATCGTATTTAATTATTTTTGACAACTTCGTTTATATGACTGTTTGGATTATTTCACACAAGAAGAAACTCTAGATGGAGATGAGAAACCAAGGTGTTCTCAATGTGAAGGAAGACGAAAATACACAACATTGTTTTCATCACATAACTTTCCAGAAGTTTGGTGGTTCATCTAAGACGATTATCCTCGACGAAATGGTCGGTAGAAAAATTAATGACCACAGTTGATTTTCCAGAAGAAATTCTTGACATGAGCCATTAGGCAGCAGCCAATAGCACCCCTTGTCACTTTGATCTCTACGCACTCTCCAATCACAACGGGACCTCACCCAATGGTCACTACACAGCTTATTGTCGACATCCTCATACAGGAACATGGCATGAGTTCAAGGATTCCCTCTTGTCACCAATATCTTCGAAATCTCTGATCAGTGACAGAGCTTATGTTCTTTTTTATGAACAGACTATCATCAAGTCAAATCTTGATTTTTTTTAATTATTATTTTTGATTATCATTTTTCATTATTTTCATTTATTTATTTCTTTTCAATTTGTTTTATTTATTTTATAGTTATATATTGTAGTTATACTTGATGCAATATTAAAAAGATGCTAAACTGGGTGACTATTTTGTCATTTCGGTATCGTATTTTCATGAATTTGGAGACTTAATTAACAAATTTATCAAAAAATGCGTATACTTCTCCTTGTCGAAGTTTCGTAAGCTAGTCTGCGTTCTTTCTCAAGTCTATTTTTGAAAATTTTCAATGAAATTGCAATTTTCAGTACGTGGGATATTACTACTGAAAATCCGGCTCGAAGGACCAGATATTATGTTTCCACCTACCCACTGTCCAGCAGTTTCGACTCATTACGTTCCTTATATTCACTTCCTGGTGTTCCCGGAACTTGTCATCACCACGTGAAATGCATGACAACCCGCCCTCCTTTTATCGAAACCCTTCGATCACTTGATGTGTGCGAGGCCGTCGCCAACGCAAGGAGGTTGTAGATAGCCGCTATCTGCGAAGAGTTACTCCAGAAAGGCGACATTAACGGGATTGCGCTTCGACAATCCCAACCTGAAGTTGTAAGAGGGGGAGGGGCGAAACCTTCGCACAAAACTTATAGGGCCGCTACTTTGCGTCCTCGTTTAATTTTTGATTAATAAATCACAGCCGTTAAAATGATCGTGCTCGAAGTAATTATGATTAGTGAGAGTTTGTCCTTTGTGACACATTAATCATCCATGACATAATTGGTATTCATTCATATTTCGGTTTTTTTTCCATTTTCAAAGAGACAAAATGAATTCACATAAGATCGGTGATCTTTTCGACGATGACAACCAGGAAATAATCGATTTTATAGAAATGCAAAAATATACAGTCAAAGTGTGAACAGATCACTTCAATGACCTGAACTAAATTTCAATCCACGATTCATACATTGAGGTTTGAATATTGTGTTTTATTCAAATACATTCGAAGTAGGCATATCACTGAACAGTGTTTTTGCTCCTTTATATTCCTAAAATTCCTTATTTAAATACATTGAAACTACATTTTAATAATATTTTGTCTTCATTGCGGCCCTGCTAAACAATTTGGTGCACGTGATTTTGTTTATATCTACTGAACCTTGGATTGGGATGAACTATATATGACAAGTTTTAGAAGGTTTCTCCTCGAAAAATAGTATACAATAATGTATCCTCGATCAGATACTCTATCTTCTAGTTGAGACAAATCAGTAAGTAATATGATCTGCTCTAATAATTTATTTGGTCGTTATTAATATATTTTATCCAATTCATGACAGTTATGACGGTCATTAATATTGTCGTTTTAGACAAGTGAATTATCAAATAAGACATTAGCATGTTATAATCCACAACTCACTAGGGAGTAATAATGACAGTCATAACTGTCATGTTTTGTAGTAGGCTTTCATGGCCGGTGTTGATTCATCGCAAGTTTTTCGGACTTGAGGACCATGTCTTGGAATTTTGAGTTCCGGAGCTCTCGACTACATCTGCGGCAGCCATCTTCAGCGGGGTGGTCTTAGTTGAACTCCTTTCTGTGAGCCTAATATGACTAATTCTCATTACATTATACATTAGTCATAGTAGACTCACAGGAAGGATTGCAAGGCCACGCCGCTGAAGATGGCTGACGCAGATGTAGCCGAAAGCTCCGGAACTCAAAATTCCAAGACACGGCCCTCAAGCTCGAAAAACTTACGATATAGTTATTTATAATACTAGTGTGTTATGTTGAGAATGAGTCACGCGAGAAAGATATGATAAATTTGAAAATATAAAATATTCAAGAGAGCGGAAAATATTTTCACGTAGTTTTGCAAGACACTGAA
Source organism: Zygogramma bicolorata (assembly GCA_032362365.1). Classification (NCBI taxonomy): domain Eukaryota; kingdom Metazoa; phylum Arthropoda; class Insecta; order Coleoptera; family Chrysomelidae; genus Zygogramma; species Zygogramma bicolorata. The sequence goes on from JAVJAQ010001667.1 coordinate 1,849,909, forward strand.
TCCAAGAAATTGAGAAGTTTCAGAGAAGTTTCACTATACTTGAAGGAGGATTTCCTATCAACCCGATCAATTAATGTTAAAAATACGTCTTTGAGACCAAAGAATACTAGTTCTAGCCGTCGCTCCTTTGTTTTTCACAAAAATGGGAGGTGTACCAGCCAATCTGTAGGAATAAACACGTTGTCGAAGATACCTTCAAGAATTGCAATGTTTATGAAATTGGAAGAACCAGCTCTCTACACCGTTCACTGCCTGAGAAAGTCTTCGGGGTGTCTTTTGGCCAATGCAGGGGCTAACCTGACTACTTTGAGGCGTCATGGGGGATGGAAGTCCTCGACGATAGCAGAAGGATACCTAGAAGAATCGATGCATAACAAAATACAAAATGCAGAAAAAATGCAAGGTTATAATGTGTCGGCGTCTTCCAGCAATATCAGCAGCTGTACAGAAATGGAAACGTCTGGTTCCAATGAGCCAACGAATTTTACAATTACTACAAATTCGAATAAACCGTTTGCATTCTCCATCAATTTCAATATCAATGTGAATTCTGTTTGTAATAGTAATAAATAAATAGAACACTACTTCAAATATGAACGTGAGTTATACACACTAGTGTGTTATTTGATAGTTGACTTGTCTAAAATGACATCAATAATGACAGTTATGACTGTCATGGGTTGGATAAAACTAAGATGTCTATATACTGGTGTTTCTAATGTTGCGATATTGTTTCAGACAAACCTGTGGACAAGGCGTGGTAGTTCATCAGTGGCCATGAGGGAGCCGCTGGTTATCAAAAATTTCTATTAATTTTCGTGATCACTCGATCCATGGAACACGCTGTTGCCAATTCTGATGTTTTTGTAAAAGGATAGAGAATTTATCGGGACTGGATATGTGAGGTTATTGAAAACACCAAAACGCGCCAATTTTGTGTTTAACCTTATGCGTTATTTATTCCATGTAGTTCGAAAATAATTTCTCAGTTGGAATAAATTTGCATTGTGTTTCTACTGATCTGGACCAGAATTCGCAACGACATGGCCACTTGCAACACAGGACTGTCATCTCCATTGCAAGAGTGCCGGTACCTGGCGGATTTTTTGCAGTACTACTATGCCTACATCATCAAATTTTTCATCAAGTTGGCCATATCGGTCGTCTGATTTGCTGACAACCTTTTATATGGAGTAAATACACCAGTATATAGCCATAAAACATTGCATGCCTCTTGTTTCTTATGTTTCTTTAGTCACTTGAGAATGGATACCACTCGGCCTGAAGGCCTCGTGGTATAATTCTTTCTCGCGTGACTTATTTTCAACATATTATACTACTATAAATAACTGTTATATATGATGAAGTGCATCCAATGACTCAACTTCTCATATCATTTCGATTTCACATAACGGGTAGGTAGTAATAGTCCTTTCTTTTCCAATTTCAAATGACCATAGAGTTGCTTTTCATAGTAAAAAAAAATTGTTTTCAAGTCGGGACCGCCATAAGCACATAAATTATTTTTCAAATTTTCATCTACAGTTTTTTGAACAAAAAAAGGTAAACGATAAATGAAGAATTTGATTGTCATGAAAACTTTCAACATTGAAATCTTACTTTCATTAAGATGAAATGATTCTAAACTGCTGGTACTTAATCTGATTCTCGAACACCACAACTCATTTTAATTTTTCATCAGTACCAAAATTATCGGGTTGATGTTCTTAATGCCGATTTTGCATTAAATGTTTGGGTGAATTTCAATGAAAAGGGTATCATTGGAAAGATAATTCTGTATCTTTTCACATGATCTCACTCGAACCCACTTCCCATTTGAAACTTGAAGGTTGTGACACCCCCTAGCTGGGGTAGAAGTTAAACTGTGTGGAATGTGTCCCCTTAGGAAGCAAACTCTACGTGTGCGGTTTCTTATTACTCAAAACTAGTGTAAACTACCAATTATATCCACACATTTCTTCCTTTATTTTCGATTCGTTACCACCTGAAAATCGATGTAAACAAAAAATAGATGAATATTTTTCCCTCTATGGTTTATAGTCAGTTCTATTCAAAATTTACATCGTTCCACCAACAGAAATACCGTACAATCTGATAAGTTTGGGACACTATAAAAGAAGCAGTCGTTTCAAATATATACTTCAGCAACCACATCATCGATTCTCTCCACCCACGTCAAAGGAAACCTTTACCCTTGCAAGTTTGCATGAATGCGACTTCTCAGCGTTGATTTGTGGGATTGTCGTTTCCTTTTAAACCGAGAACTTCTCACAATTTTTATAGCCGAAGTCGAAATAACATGAATCAACACATTTAAATAGAATGGTCCGCTGGGACTGCGGGTGTGGGGATTTTTATAGACATGGAGCATTTTCGCAACATGTGAAATTGGCTTTTCAAGGGGAGGAATGGAAAAGGATTTTACATTTCTTCCCTTGCGTCGAACGAAATTGTTGAAGTTCTCGGTATGAGTTTGTGCGTGTTTTTTCCTAAAATTTGGAAACCGTATTACGTAGCTGAGAAAATCTCCAAGATTTGAATTAGCGTTATTTCAAATTATGAATAAAAATAAAAAATATTTTCTCCACCATAAAATAATGACGTCCAAACAGTACTTGATAAAAATATCTTCCAGTATCATCAGCTTAATGTTTGTGGATTCTTCAGAAATAATTGACATTGGTAATTTGTTCAACACAAGAAATGCATGTACCAGTTAAATGAAGAATTTCTCCATCCGCTAATATTGAGGTTGGTAGACGAACTAATTTGACAATGGAAGGAAAATATAGGATTCAACTTTGAAAAATTCAAATTCAACTGCAAATTCAATTAATTTTGTGTGATTCTATATCCATTAGGAATTATTTTTCCATTTTTATATTCTTAGTTACTCTGATAGTATGATTTGTATTCATAATGAACTATGTAGATGAATTGTAACTTCATAATTTTTCACGTCCGATTACTTTTGAAACTTGTGAAGGAAGAAGATTTTCGTTCACTGGTTGATGCAGCAAGTTGTGAAATCATGTTGGACGTTTGATGATTTTTTAGTAGAAACTACTGAAATTTTCCACATCTCTTCTTACGTTGAGAATTATTTTCAATTTTTTGAACTGAGCCAAATTTTTCACATTTCGACAAAGAATCTTAGCAACCAAGCAATGGTCCTGAAATAGCATGAATTTCGTGCAGTATGAATAGATATGGGGTCAATATTCCCCAAACTACACCACAATAATATACACAATTATGAAATACCTGTTATTTCAGGCACTTACTTTTCCATTCTCAATCTACTTTCACTCGTACCTCACCTTCAATATCATCAAATTACCCAAAAATCGCTCTCTATTACCATCACCACAATCTGAATGAAGACTGTTTTGTACCTGTTGATTCTGAAAGTAACTTTTTCCGGTTTACTAGACGATTTCATGTGAATTTGAACCTCCGCCATATCTTCGAATCTGACATCAAGTGAAATTCAATTTTTGAAATTTCTCTCCTGATAGTGCAAATGCTTCCAATTCTGATGATATCTATTTGTTGGGCGAATCGGTATCGAATACATTGCAAATTTGAAAATTGAATTTGAGGAAAAATGTAAAACATTCCATATTTCATTATGGAGGAAAAATACTGCAAATCGTTCTTTCCACATTCGGTCTGATATATTAACTTTTCTTCCGTGATTCGTATGGGAATTAGAAAGGTACCTATTATTATCAGTCTCAATCTCAAAACTCTCAGACCAAACACTTAAAACCTCATTTGAGTTGAGAATAGGAACAGTCAACGATTGATTCCCGATTCAAAATTCATGTCCACCGATATTTGAAATTGAGTAGATGCAAATACAGTGAATACGATTATAGCCTAAAATAGCAACATCTAGCTATCCTCCAATATGTGAGACCTGCAACACACCTATAACACCTATATGCACTTGAGTTAATATTATAGCAATTTTTTTTTATTCACAGAATCGTTCCATCAAATTTGTCTATTTTCAGTCATGTTTTCCTGAATTACCGAGGAAACCCAATATTACACTGAAAATTTTTTGCTCGAGTAGAAATCCAATGAAATCAGTTAATTCGAAGTCATCTGATCGAATACAACCAATCAGAATAAAATTATACTGAATATTTCCCTCATATATAAAATGTCCCATAAGAACAATGCAATTATCGAAAACTTACAGCGGTAATTGCATTGTATCAAGTCACCATAACAACACATTTGAAACCGTATCGCTAGACGTCAATAAACAACACAAATAAATGTCAGATAGACTTCAAAAATAGAAAAACATTTCGCGTTTAGGTGAGTACTCCATACAATCTATAGAGGAAAGTATAAATGAACAAAAATAACATTTCCTTGAGAATTTCTTTATTCGTGAAATATTCCAATGAATTACATTCGTGCATAAAAATGACCAGATAGTTTTGCATTCAAGCGTGATATCGTATACAAATTGCATTCGGTTATTTTTAAATTTTTTAAAAGAGCCCTCGTCCTTCGGACTCGGGCACTTTCGCCAAAATATTTACTTGCAATTTTTAGAAATGACGCTTTCCTGCAAAATTATCGGTAATTTTTATGCACTCGTGCGATTATAACCGAATATTTCCCTCATATATAAAATGTCCCATAAGAGCAATGCAATTATCAAAAACTTACAGCGGTAATTGTATTGTATCAAGTCACCATAACAACACATTTGAAACCGTATCGCTAGACGTCAGTAAACAACACAAATAAATGTCAGATAGACTTCAAAAATAGAAAAACATTTCGCGTTTTGGTGAGATACAATCTATAGAGATTTCCTTGAGAATTTCTTCATTCGTGAAATATATCAATGAATTACATTCGTGCATTATTTTCATATTTTGTAAATATTTCGCCAAAATATGAGTATAAACTCTTGCAATTTTTAGATATCACGCTTTCTTGCGAAATTATCGGTAATTTTTATGCACTTGTTCAAGTATAACCGAAAAGATCCCATGGTCTCTTTTCAGTTCATTATGTTATTGCTATGGATACATACAAATTGATTTATTTCGATTTTGACGTTTCAAATATTTGATCAAAAATTTCAAAATGGAACCATTTGGTTGTAATACTATCTAATATGTCAATGAAATTATGCAATCATATGCACCAAAAATTACAGTTTCCAGTCAAGAATTTGTATGGAAAGCATTTATGAACATTTGCAATGATAAAAAGTATCATTTAGATGGAAATCGGGTGGCGGAAGAATTGGTGTCAGTTTTCAAGGATTGTGCTGTGAACATCAGAGCAAAGATGGTTCAGAGTTTACGGCCTGAACCATGTGGAACTTTGCAGGATAAATTGGTTTTTCTCTTAATTTTCATCGAAAATTAACAGAAAATTTTCTATCCAAATAACCCTCCTTGGGTTATTACTACTAATAACTACCCATGGGCTGTTTTCATGATGGTAAAGAGTTTGTGACATTTGAACAATTTAATTCCATAGACAACTGATAGACTGCTCCTAAGAGAGAGAAGACTGTAGGATGAGCAAGATAGAATACTTCAATGTAAATGTAACACCTAACTGAGCGCATTCCTTCCATGTATCAGAAAAGGAGAGGTTATGTAGGGTAGAGGAATTTACATATAAAGTTGTCATTATGTCATTAACAATATCTATTCAATGTGCATATCGTGTCTTTCTAATATATTCCACATGATTCGGACAGCTGTCATGATGGTAGTTGTAATTAAGATGTCTAGAAGGATGGTGCTGGGACTGATGCGATATTGTTTAGAATTTTATGGCGACACTTTTCTGTCATTAGTGTCATTTTTACGTATCGTGGTGTGTTTCCCAATTTCATCGCTAGTTGACGCTAAATGGAAGTGCGTAGTCAACCGATCGATCGACAAACTATATTCTTCGATTCGAGAAGTCAACAAAATGAGCAAAATCTAATGTCATACTCATAAAAAACAAAATCGAATGAAAGGAACACAATTATAGGGAATTTGGCCAGTATTCTGAAAAAATAATATAGGTTGTTGAACAGTCAGCGTCCAAAAGTAAAAGTATAGCTAGCCGTCAGGTCGGCCGTTTATACATTTCCTAGGAAATCTGTAACTCTTTTCGTTGCAAACGCCATCTGAACTGATTTGATGTCAAGGGGTCATGATGCTTATTATCATAGTAGGCATGTGTCGCCAAGTTTACCCCAAACATGCCCAGGTATATCTCGGTACACCATCTTTCTAGACATCTTAGTTGTAATGTATATGTTTGTTTCATATTTAATATGTCACTGAACTGTCAGAAAAAAAATCTTATCGAAAATCTCTCGAACATTGATAAATAGTACATAATGTGTTATCACAACTTCCTCGAGCACGTTATTTTAGGCAACAGCCCTCCGCCTTTGGCTTCGGGTTGTTCCCAAATAACGTGTTTTCGATTATTTCACAGAACATCAATGTCCTTGGGATATTACAGCTGACAATGAAAGTCCGAACTGATACCACTCTTATGGAGTGAGTTATGCGGAGCTTGAACAAATCACTGTTAGTGGTATTGTCAATGTTTTTTTACCTAAGTATTCTGTTAGTATATGTTAGTGAGAAGTTCCATAGTTGAATGAGATGAACAAAAAAATGATTATTTCGAATACAAAAGTCAAGATGAATGAAGTGGTATTAATCGCATTGATCCTATTATAACTTCTATCACGATTTCGTATGGAGTCGGGCATAACGATATAAACTTAAAAATTGTTTTCAAATATTCAACGAATATCGTCGAATGTTCCCCTTTTTTATTATCCACTATAATATTCACAATGTTAAGAAAATATGTGTGCAACCTGAGCAGTAACAGTGCTTACAGCTGGTCTTATTTTTTTTTCCAGTATTCATCTCTCAGTATGAAGTTTGACGAATATTCCACAACAGAAGTTGAAAATTTCTTGAGTTATGCATCGATTCAACTCCAGAGAGAAAGTTGAAGAGTAATGAATCTTCCATGAGACAGCCAATAAAAGAACTCGCGAAAAGAACGTTATGAAAATTAAAAGGATTTCTATGAAACATTCCAAGGCAATTTTTCATAATTCCTGACAGCAAACCCGCCATTGCTTGATGGATTTTCAATCACCTCATTTTGAACGAGACTCTGCCCTTACTTTCACCCTCATCGTTATGACAGAGTAAGTAGTACTACAAAGTTGACAGAATTGAAAAGTTGGGTGTATTCGATTCCCTATAGGCTTTCAATCTCATTTGTGCTTCTTCCGAAACAGAAGTTTGTATTGTATAAATAATGCTCATTGTTTCGTTTCGTTCAATTTTTCTTTGGAATAAAAAATATTTGGTTCTAATGAATCAGTTTTAGATGCCGATCATATCTTAAGAATTCCTATCATGTTCATCGAGGATTGCTTCAAATGAGTATTGATTATGTACAAAGGGTATTAAGTAGATGTTTATACCTCGGAGGCGAGACCATCTCACAAACCCGAGGGCCCATGACCTGAGGGTATACACATCTATCAACACCACTCGATGTGCATAGAAACTCCCATGACATACTAGTCCATTGTTGGATTCAGAATACACATATCATTGTGTAAATATTAGCAATGAACCGAAATTTCGTTGCAAAATAATAGTCTTGTAATAGTTGCAAAGGATATGCTGTATTTTTGTTAGTGAAGAATGCAACACAAAACTTGCTCCTGGAGAAATTAAGAGACGTCTGCGACAAATAGTATGATAAATTACTGAACTGGACAGCAGAAAACTGTGCAGAAGATATCAATGAAATGGGCTGCTTGGATTCTGCGGTGATCTGGCCATTTTCCCCGAATTCTTGATGGTCCAAATAGTCCATGGTCATGGAGCCGTTAATGATGATGAAGGATCTTAAAGGAGAGTTCAAACAGCGGATAAAATGAAATAAGGAAAAAAATATCAAAAAATAAGGAAGTTGAACATATACATCTTCACGAAAGCATTCATATAATAATGAGAAATAAGAATAACAACATAAGATGCCATCTTTCACTATTTTGTTTCATATTATTTTATTTCGTTCAGAAACTGCGCATGGCCGAAATATTTTCTGTTCTCAATATGTTCCGACTTTCAAATCCTTCTAACTTCCGACACCTAAACTGAAAATATAATTTACTGATATTCTTTGGTATTGTAATGGAATCAAAATTAAAAATATCAAAAACTTGACAACTTGGAGGTTGGCCACAGTCATGGCGGCCATACCTATTGGCGGGAGAAGGGGGGCAGAAGATACCACTCATTGAAAAAAAAATTGAGTTCATAGTTGGAGTTAAAATTCGGTTGTGTTTGAACTCTGTTTAATTTAATTTAATTAGTCTCGTATTTTATTTGCTTTTTGCACTCTCCTTAACATCGCTCATTACCATAAGTTGAGCGAATATTACAAGCAAGGTTCAAAAAGATACCAGCGAACAGAGTCTAATCAACTGTCCAGATAAAACAGTATGGAATTTTTTCAGGATGCACTAAATGACACATTTCAATAAATGAATTTGTTTTGATATTTCGTAGATATTGCCGACAGGACTTGTGAGTATGCTTTTCCCACGTAGAAGATAAAAAAGACATTGATTTTATATTATGTAATTTCATCAATAAAGGTTGATACTAAGTTATTAAGTTACTGCTTTTCGTCTTTATTCTGCTGTATAGATATTAGTAATAAATGAACAATAATAAACTAGGGCACGAAAATATGTACATGCTGTATTTGTCAAACTTGCTGATGAGCTGGTAACGTTTTATTACTGGAAAATGATGTGAGGTCTCCGTTATTGAAGAAGATAGAAGTTTATAATGGAGATACTGCGTGACTTGAGACTTTTTGACCGTAAGTTTGTGAGATAGTTTGTAATATCGTGTGAGAGATTTTGTGTGATTAAATTCGTGTATATGCCCATACGGATATCTAACTTCTTCCTCGATTCCAATCGGACAACTGACATATTCAATAATTTTAAAACAGGTCATAGAAGTGCCAAGAAGACAAAGTTATTTTGATCACTGATTATTCTTAATGAATGAATGACATATCGCCTGGTAATGAAATTCTGTGACACCCTGTAAACTTATTACATAAAAAGTAATTTCATCAGATGAACAGATCAAAGAGAATGAAACGGATGCGAATAGTTTATTTCTGCCAACGAAATTGGACCAACGATAAACACTCAACTCGCGAGCTGAAATTGGCAGCAATAAAAATTCATTCGGAAGTCCTGACAAATACCGTATCCACTCTAACTTATCACTTCTTGTTCCGACAATACCATCTTCGAACTCGGTTCCCAACCCGAAATTACCCCGATTGAAGCATTGGATGTAAAATATGGCTCAGTTGACGGCCTAGCTTTCACGCTATCATTATTCATGTCTTCGCCCATAAAAAAGGAAATTCGGAAAGCTGTCGATGTACGACGGCGGTGCCATTAGGTTTAAAATATCGCGGAGGCGGAGCTACACTTTTCATTTTTGTAATAATCTCCATCTGACAAATTTGGCTTGCGTAGCACAGGTTGTTCCTTGGAGAATGCAGACAACTAGTGAAAATTGGGTCATTCTATCAAAAAAAGTGACAACTCAAAAGTTGTACTATTTTCAACTTTCATTGATGACTGATTTCCTGGGAGTTTTCAGGTTTGACACGATTCTCCAACAATACGGCTATCCCAAGCAAAAACACATTAACAGACATTTTTCACAAATTTGAGAATATGGCGTAAGCGAACTTTTGCAAATTTTGGCTACGTATTTCTGTATTTGAAAAATTATACAATACAATACAATACAATAAATGTATTCCTTGGAATGATCATTTTACAATGATATAGGAGTCGTCAATAGTGGAACATGAAATGTATATAAACATAAACAAGTGTTACAAACTACATAAATTTAATTTAACACGTGAGAGTGGTCGGATATAAAATTAATTTTAGACCGTCGCGTTATGTGAATATTCAAAATATTCATCAATACTATAAAAACAGCCTTCTACAAGGAAGTCTCTGATTCTCCGTTTAAATACTAAAATGGAAGCTACACTTTTTATACTGAAAGGTAGACAATTGGAAAATTTTGACCCTGCTAGAGATGGCGTCTTTTCGAATAATCTTGTACGATGTTGTTGTAATTTGATTAGATTCCCGTTTCTTGTTGCGTAATTATGGCATTGAGAATTAGTTTCTAATTCAAGTTTACGTTTTTTCACATAAAGCAGACAGTTATAAATATAGAGAGAGGGTACTGTTAATATCTTCTTTTGTTTGAAAACAGGCCTACATGAATCAGTATGGCGTAGATTATAAAGCATTCGAATTATTCGTTTCTGTGCAACAAAAACTCTATTAATATTTGTTGCATCTCCCCATAAAACAACATTATACGATAGTACAGAATTCACAAGAGCATAGTAAACATTTAACAGGTGTTCTTCACTCAGTATTTTCTTCAGTTGCAGTAAGGCATAGAAGCTGCTGTTGAGCCTTTTACTCACATAATCGATTTGAAATTGCCAATTCAATGCCTGGTCAATGTGAACTCCTAAGAACTTCGTGGTTTCTGAAGGGTATATTTTCATATCATTCATTAAAATGTGTATGGGATGTTCTATGGATTTTCTTAGAAAGAATTGTATCAAAACTGTTTTTTCCGCGTTAATCATAAGTCTATTTTTTTGACACCACGTTGAGAAATTTTGAGAAATTACATTTAGTTCATCCTGAAGTTCTGATGGACTATTTGCTTTTACGGAAACGGAAGTATCATCAGCAAAAAGAGTTATCGAAGTAGTACCGATATGTTGTGGCAAATCATTGATATAAAGCAAAAACAGTAATGGTCCCAAGACTGAGCCTTGTGGAACTCCAACTTCCAAATCATAAGTAACCGAGTTCACGTCGTCCCATTTCACATACATTTTTCGATATTTCATGTAAGACATGATCCACGATAGAAATTTGCCTCGAATTCCTATTGCACTTAGTTTGTTGGATAATATATTGAAGTCTATAGAATCAAAGGCCTTAGATAAATCGAAGAAGAGTGCAGCCACAAATTTTCCTCTGTCGATACCTTTATAAATATTTTCTAAAAAAGTAGCAGTCGCACCCTCCGTCGACCTACCTGGGCAGAAGCCATTTTGACATTTGTTGATTATGTTATATTTCGTTAAGAAAGGAAGTAGTTGTCCATAGATACATGCTTCAATTACTTTGCTCAATACACTAGGAATGGTTAGTCAATCAACAATGGGTCGCTTTTTTTCGAAATAGGAACAATTTTTCCTATTTTCAAAATATCTGGGAAAGTTTCATCCTCCACAGATTTATTTATAATATATGCGAGTGGTTCACATATATATTCAGAAATGGCTTTGATTATTTTTATAGAAAGACAGTCCACACCTGTAGAATTTTTATTTTTCAGGCCACGAATAACATTATGCACTTCAGATGGAACAACAGGGTTGAAATAAAAACTGTTCAAATTACCGACAAAATCAATAGTTCCTGAAAAGTTCCCATCTCTGAAATATTGCTTCAAACTATTTGGCACTTGGGTTGAATAATGTTTGGCGAATTCATTAGCAATAATGGATTTATCGCCTATCAACTTTTGTCCAATGTACATTTCTTGTTTGTTTTTTTCTATTGTTTTTCCAGTTAGTTTACTCACAGTTTTCCATATTTGTTTTTGTCGACCTTGTATACTCTCTGACCCAAAAATTTTATCCTGATAATATTTCCTCTTGCACATATTTATGTTTCTTGCATGTTCCTTTTTTTTGTCCTGTAAAATTCTATCATGTCATTATTCCCGTTTTTTGTTAATCGATAAAGTTCTCTCAGTTGTCTACCTTTCTCCTTGATATCTTTGGTAATCCATTCGTTATTAGTCATTTGAGGATCATATTTAATTGTAATGAAGGGACATGTTGAGTCTAAAGCATACAGTAATACATCAAAAAAATTCCTGAATATCGAATTAATATCTGAACTGTTTTCATATACAGATTGGTAAGTCTCATTACTTAGAAATTGTCTCAGTTCATAAATAGCGAAGTTATCACCTTGCTCTCAAACCTTCTCACGGAAAAACATAGTAAGTGCATAGCATTCACTGTGTTTTTCGATGAGTTTCAGTAATTACTGTGTTTGTGAATGGTCATATAGGTAATTTTCTGACTAGTTCAGAATTATTTTTCCTCACTCCAATCAAGTAACTGCAGTGTGACCCGCGATATCTATCATAAATCGCTCAGTATTTGTTGATGAACAGTATGATTAATTGCATTATCATCCGTATGTTCCGCCAGTTCAAAAACATCACAATCAACAATCGATTGAGGTTTCCACATAATGCTTCATGGAGAAGCAGAGGATTCAGTATTTATTTGTTCACTTTTGGAAATGTTTGCCTTTTATCCTTGAGAGTCACCAACTTCCCATGTCTTTCATAACAAGGAAATCATTTCAATAAAGTTCCAGTATTATTTTTCAGTTCATCTGTCAGAATATTAATGTCGCTGAGGCAATGATATTTGATTGAAAACTCATTCAATTTGATTGATGATTTTTTTTCAAATGCTACATGAATTATAACAATTGAAAATATATCAATAAAGTGAGAGCATTTACTGTGTTTTCCTATGGATTCGTCAAAAAAAGTAGCATTTACTGTGCTCTCTCATTAGACTTGCATTCAGTTTTTTCAAAAGTACCATAAAAAACAATAAATCATGTCGCAGTATCGACTGTAATTGAATTATTGGATTCTTTTAAATTGCACCATGATAACTAAGGTCCCACTAGCGGTTTTTCCTAGTTCCGTGAGTAAATCTCAAAAAATAGAGTGAGGCTATGGAATTATATTAAGAATGCATTTCTCTCAATGTTTTCTGTAATGCAATCACTGTGTTTTTGCTTTGGACAGCCATAAGAGCAATGCAATTATCGAAAACTTACAGCGGTAATTGCATTGTATCAAGTCACCATAACAACACATTTCAAACCGTATCGCTAGATGTCAGTAAACAACACAAATAAATGTCAGATAGACTTCAAAAATAGAAGAACTTTTGGCGTTCAGGTGAGTACTCCATACAATCTTTAGAGAAAAGTATAAATGAACAAAAAATAACATTTCCTTGAGAATTTCTTTATTCGTGAAATATTCCAAGCGTGATATCTTATACAAATTGCATTCGGTTATTTTCAGATATCACGCTCTCTTGCAAAATCATCGGTAATTTTTATGCACTCATGCAATTATAACCGAAAACACAGCTTGTGAAATCATCGAAAGATCCTTTTTGTCTTTTTTCTTCCCTGAAGATGAAGATGCTTTGATTTTTATAATATCTGTTGCAGGGAAAAAAGGAATATTTGCCCCAATACATAAATGCATTATTATAAAGAAGCAAAATTTGAAGATTGATTGTGAAAACTGTTCCTAAAAAATAATATTTCATACCTACCTTTGGCGACAATTCAGAAACTAGTCTGCTTTCTCTCTCAAAGTCTCCTGGGGAATTCTGTTAGGAAATTCTAGTTTAAGTGAGGTTGATATAAATGTGACACGGGCGTGACTTCGTCAACAGTTCCACCAGATGTTGATTTTGACACAACGTACTTCGAACTGAATCTTCTCAAGCCGGGTTTTACCAAAACTGATTTTACAATCCAAGTTTACGTAGTCTAGGTTGAAATTAACATAAGGATTTGATATCGACTATCATTGAAGCGGTCTCATCGTTTCTAGTTGATTGGATATGAATATCATTAACAAAAGTAATAATATTTAAGAAATGAGTTGGATATAAGTTAGTAGGAATTTTAGAAATTATTATCATTGTATTCATTATTACGTTTTGTTCAACATTGATAATTTGAATTTTTCCAGCTTCTGTTCAATAGGAGTATATCTATCACAATTGAGAATTATTCCTAATGCACGATTTTGTTTTTTTTGAAGAATTTTAATATGTGTCTCGAGTAAAATAAAATGGAGCAATAATTGAAATGGTAATAAATTATAGTTTTTTATGTATCAATAATTCTATCCAGTTCGAGATATTACAGCTAATTCGTTCAGATAAATTGGTTTCCAGTCCTAGTTTATTTGTTAAATATTCACGCCGCGCCATAAATTAATTTTCCCAATCAGTGCTTTCATCTTGGAGAGCAAAAATCATGGCCTGACTGACTCTATGTATAGTTTTGTAATGTACATACGTAGTTAACGTGAGATTTCAACGGTCACTGCTGAAAAATGACCAGTTTGAAAATAATTTGGATTACTCGTGATAATCCGGGTTACTATTGTAGTAAAACGGTTTGACATAATCAAGTCAAGTCGAGTCAAAATATACTTCATTGACTGAAGAGTAGGAATTCTCATAGACAAAGCATCAAATACATCTAGGAGTGTTATTTATACATACACACACATATATACCTGCAGTATACGGAGGTAAGTTCAATTTTTTAAAAAGAACATTGTAGAAACAAGTGCAACACGTTAAAATACAATTGTATAGAAAAGTATAAATGAAAACTATGTCAGTTTATAAATAAATCTTCATGTCTTAGACAAATTGTCATTGAAATATTCTTGCAGAGAGTAAAAGGGCTTGTCAGCAAGTACATTTTTAACTAGTCTCTTGAATTTCTTGAGATCTTCAATGTTTTTCGAATTGACTGGTAAATGATTATACATTTTGATACCGTTGAAAATGATTGAGTCCCTCACAGTGGAAGTATGAGGTATTGGAAGTTCTATATTATTGGTAGGACGACGTGTGTTATGAACAATGTTCAATGAAGGAGTCTTATGTTTCTTTATCAAGCAAACAGATTATAGTATGAACAGGGATATAACAGTGAGAATACCTTGGGATTTGAAAAGAGGTTTGCAGCTATCCCTGTACCCTGCTTTACAGATATACCGCACAGCTCTATTCTGTAGAACAAAAACGGTTTCCAAGAGCTCTTTTGAGCACACACCCCAAAACGCTATTCCATACCTTATGTGCGACTCAATAAGAGCGAAATACGCAGTTCTGGAGATTGATTGGCCTAGCTCATTGGTAATAACTCGCAGAGCGTAACATCCCGAAGCTATTTTTTTGCTCAGTTCTATGACATGGTCTTTAAAAGTTAATTTGTTATCAATGGTGAGCCCAAGAAAGGTGGTTTGGTTTTTATTATTCATTACATCATTTCCAAGACCAATTTCTGGTACAGTATCGCGAAAAGTGAGAATACTAGTTTTGCTTGTATTGAAAGATAATTTGTTTGAATCACACCAATGTTTTATTGTGACGACATCTTGCGAAATTGAGCGGTGTAGCTCCTCGATATCCTTGCTATGCCATAAAATAGTAGTATCGTCCGCAAATAACGTAAAACCCCTGATATATTCACACGTGCCAAGTCATTGACATATAGTAAAAAAAGAAACGGGCCCAGAACCGATCCTTGGGGGACACTAGATCGCAAAAATAACTCTGACAAAAATGTGTTAGTCTATACTAGTTTACTGCGATTGGATAAGTTAGTTTTGAACCATTGAAGTGATTTTTGTCTGATGCCATAATGCTGAAGTTTGCCCAAGAGAATATCGTGATCGACGCAGTCGAACGCCTCAGATGAGTCGCAAAAAAACTGCGGCAGTTGCTTTTTCGGTATTGATTTCATAGTTATCTGGGTTAAAACTATCAGTTATTTCCAAAATCGACATTGAAATAATTGGTGAAACAAGTAGCGCGTATGTATCATTCGTTGATGATATGTGTTCAGCTAATTTCAACTCAGAAAAAGAACAACAGTTGCCATTTTCAGACGTATTGGTCATGAGGAACGAACAGAATGAAAAATAATTTTACATGTATGGGAACGTTTAGGTACACCCGTAACAACAAAAAGCATTGTCCACAACTTAAAATGGAAGCACTTCAATTTCTTGTCCATAGGTAAATGAATTTTTCCTTAAAGGAAGATGAGTACGACAATAAAAAGAGAGTGATCAGGTACGTAGCTGAAGCGAACAGTTTCAACCCAGAGATAGTTGATAAGATTATTAGAAAATGTCAATTTAAGGAAACACTTCGTGGAATTTTTGACCTTTTGGGAAGATGAGAGTAGTAAAGAGTAATAGTAATCCCATATGAACCTCAATACACTAGAAGGCTCAAACTAATATTCGGAGAAATAATGAAAGTTGCATCTAGAACTCCTTATGAATCACAACAGCTCCTTGGTAATCCAAAAGATAAATTGGAAAACACAGAAAAGTCGGGAATTCACGAAATCAGTTGCAACATACATTGGCCAGAGCTGCAGAGCTATTAAAATCCGCTTCAAGAGGCACTTCGCACACGTGAGATACGGAAGGGTAGAAGAATACAGTGTCGCCCAACACGCTCTGGACAATGGCCACAAAATTGGTGAAAGCACCAGGCTACTCGATGCATGTGACAGTCTAGAAATAGCAAAATGTAAATACAGCATGAATGATGACAAGGGACCCATCCCTTCAAGCCCGCTTTGCAATTTATTACAAGGTGTACATCAGTAACAGACAGATAGGTTGTTCTTAATTATCAGAACAGATCCTTACTGCCGATGGAGATCACACAGTAGAATGGAAGGACACTAAAATTATTACCAAATGGCAGGAAACGAAAATTAAAGGGTTCTGCTTTCATCATGCTGTCAGGTGAAGAATGCATATCTATGAGTTCGCTTGATATGGATCGTGAATGAAAAATTGCCAATTATCTATTTCATTAAATGTTTTTTCAAGTTTGCTTTGAAACGGAGTTTTCCATATTTCTTCATTGCATCTGGTAATTTATTACAAAAAATGATTCCTGTGTGATAAATTGACTGTCGTCCTATATTAGATTTGAATTTCATCGTTGATAAATTTTTGGAAGATCTGGTTGAATGACTGTGCTGATCACTATTAATTTTGAAGATAAGATTTGAATGTTTCAGTTTGTTTTTAACCAAATGTATGAAGGTACAAAGTTTGAGTGTGTATAATGATGATATATCCAAAAGATTATTAGGTTTATATAAATTTTTTGTTGGTTCCCGATAATCAAGTTTATATATACATTTGATCAATTTATTTTGTAGGGTTTTCACAGGTTTTACTGTTGTTTTTGTTGCCGCTCCCCAAACTGAAATTAAATACTGGAGTTTGGAATATACTAGAGAAAAATAAATGAGTTTCAGATATTTCATAGGTATAAAATTTCTCAATTCGAAAAGGACACCAATCATTGGAGATATTTGTTTTCTCAACATTCCTATATGTTTGGTCCACGTTAAATTTTCATCCACATGTAGTCCTAAAAATTTGACAGCAGAGGAATATTCATTAATTCCATTTTTCAATTGAATGGGATCTTCTGATAGGAATGAATTTGATTTTTTACAAATATACATAAAAGATGACTTTTTGAAGTTCAATGTCAATTTGTGACTATTCAACCAGGATAATATTGTCTGAAGATCCATTATAATGTTAATTTTTATTTCTTGATTATTATTTCCCCTATATATTATAGACGTATCGTCTGCAAACATTTTTATTTTTCCTTCCAATTTCAAATCGGAAAGAGAATTCACATATATGAGGAAAAGAACCGGTCCAAGAATAGATCCTTGAGGAACGCCACATATAACAGTTTTTAATGAACTGACTCCTTTCCCCATATGGACGAATTGCTCTCTTTTTGATAAATAATTTTGGAACCAGGTATGAACTATTCCCCTAATCCCTATTTGATACAATATACTTAAAAGAATTTTGTGATTAACTGTATCAAAGGCTTTTCGGAGATCTAGTGATAGGAGACCACATTGTGTATTGGAATCTAAGTCGAGTTGAAATTGTGTAATAATGTCTAATACAGCTGACTCGGTATCACTAGATCTACGAAATCCGTACTGTCCATCATAAATTGATTTGTATTTTCCGAGATAATCAAATAATCTGCTATGCATCGATTTTTCAATAATTTTGGATAACACTGGCAATATCGAAATGGGCCTATAATTCATCATAATATCTTTTTTTCCCGATTTGAGAACGGAAGCGGATTTAGTTTCCGAAACGTTAACGATAAGTATTTTCATATATATATTAGTTCTTTTATTTTTTTGATGGGCAAAATTTGAGTTATACGAGAAGTTGCTGACTAATTGTTCTTGTTCTATCCAGAAAGAACTGTTTTTCAATAGACGCAGCAACTTTTCGAGGTAGATTGAAAATCTCCCCTTCTAAACTTGTATAGATTTCAATATTAATTATAATTTTTTCAGATTTTGGTAGGTTATGAACCCAGAAAACTACGGAACGAATATTGATCCGCCACAAACTAATGACGTTCAAATAGTAGTTTACTGCTCAAATTGACTTTGCACAGACAATACACTATACCTGCAACAAATGAACGTTCTCACGGATTCAGGCCACGAAATTAGTGGTATTCGGGGCAGTGGTTGGAGTGACAGCGTGTCTGGAGGGAAATCGAGCGAGATATGAGTAAGTGATATGATCTTGTTCGGTCGGTAACTCGGTACCGTGCACAAGGTGCTCCAACGCCGCCTTCCTTGGGGAAACGACTTGCACCCCTGGCAACCCCGGCATGGTCATTTTCCCACACTCGACGGATATCAACTAACGGCACTGACATGCAGGTACGAAAAACGCGAGACCAGATTATGGACATGTTGCGATTTATGTTAAAATAGCGACACGTGACTTGCGTTTTACTACGTTGGGGTGATTTGACTTTTTACTAATGATTCTGGCAATTTAGAACGGGGAGCTATGCAATCGAATCCTTTTTTTTTTCACTCCCACTCGTAATTTTATTCATTTCATTATAATATGTTAAATGGATAGGTAGACGAATCCAGTTAATTGAATCGTTATTATTTTATATCCACACAAGGTACCTAAGAAATGAATTTCAATAATCACAGAGAACAAAATACTCGGTTTCCGGGATTTTTGAAAACGTCACACTTCACATCTGCCTACCCAATTAACCCAGAGATAGTTGATAAGATAATTAGAAAATGTTGATTCAGGCAAACACTTAGACTTTTCAAAAATAGAAAAATGGAAAGTTTATTGTAATCCCATATGAACCCCAATACACCAGAGGACTTCAACTGATATTTGATAGAGTGAATAGGAAAGTTGCATACGAAACTTCTTACAAATCACAACAGCTTCCTGGTAATCCAAAAGATAAATTAGAAAACTCAGACAAGTCGGGAATTTGCGAAATCAGTTGTCAAGATTGCAACACATTCATCAGCCAGAGCCGACGAGCTATTGAAACCCGTTTCGAAGAGCATTCTACACATATGAAATACGGAAGGGTAAAAAAATCCAGTGTCGCCCAACACGCTTTAGACAATTACCACCAAATTGGGGAAAGCAATCTTAAACTGATCAAGCATATACATGACACAAGACTACACGATGCATGTGAGAGTCTAGAAATGGCAAAATGTAAAAATAGCATTAATGGTGACAAGGAACCCATCCCTTTTAGCCCGCTTTTCAATTTATTGTTGAGAATGTAATCAGAAAAATCAAAAATAACAGATGACGGACCTTACAGGTAGTGACTGCACTAGTTCATTGACGGGAAATTAATTAGAATAATCAACAGTAACAAAGAAAGTTCATATCGGACCAAAAAACTCCATATATATAAACAAATAACCCTAGCTTTAGATTTAGTGTCAAATTTCTTCTCCTGAAGATGCTAGCGAAGTTAGCGAAAGGCGCGTCGAGTGCAACAATATTAGTTTAGTTTTAGGGTGATTGATCTCTAGGATAAGTTTCAACTTTTACACTGAGACGGTTCACTTCATAGTCATTGGTTTGAGTTTCCACAAAACCGTTTTTTTTTAAAGATTGAACTACTGTAACTTCACAGGTTTTATTAATTTCTGAAATTTCCGTAGGACCTCGTCGGCAAGATTTAATACTGAATACTGAACGGCATCGTGCTCATACTTCGTCCTTGTACGATATGTCCACTATATCCACTCTCGTACAAATCACAATTGTCTCATTCCAAGTCAGGGGTTATACAACGGACCAGGCCTAAGTTCTACTTTCCATAGTTGTGGGGTACCAATTCCATAAAAAGATTTCAAGTTCAAGATACTATTTCATATGTACCGTTTGAATGTCATTATTTTGTCGTGAATGAATTTTTTCTCCTTAATAATTTTGGATTATTAACCTACCACAATCGAAAAATTAAAAAAATTCATATTAGAATCTTTACAAGTGTAGAGGTGCAGATTTTCAAGAAGAATTAATGATCATCATACTTATCGTTGTTGATAATTCGGAATCAAATCTGTGTTTTTAAAATTATTTCTCAAATATTTCTCCTCAGTTCGTTTTCGCGAATCCGTTGAAGATTCATCATTTGGTCTCTAGCCATTTTTCTATATTCAGTGGTGTGAATTTTTAACGAATTTTTGAGATCTGAGTAGCAGTAGTTAGTATCAGATCAAACAACCACTGCCTGAAGTGAAGCTTTGACTTCTCAGTTCCTACACTCAAAGGATAATAAAAGTTTGGCAAACAACACGAAGAAGCAGCTCACTGCTCATACAACGAGCTGCAATGTAATCCAGTTTATTTTTTTAAGCTGAAACTAGCCAAAATGATGGGATAGATATCATATTATAGATCCTACATAAATGGAAATCATATATAGAGCTTCCAAAAATACAATAGTCAATCGTACCTCCACCAAAATTACTGAAATCGTAACAATAATAATAAATTTTTATATTAAATCAACTAATACATCAAGGAAGCAAAGGGGAATACATATGATGGAGTGGTCGAAGCCAAAAAATTTTATATAATTACAAAAGCTAGTTTCTATTGGTCAATTAAAGTACTAGGTATACATGCATACATATATGATCAAGCATTCATTGGGACAGGTGCCCAGATGATCTGTCAAACATGTCTTTGAGACTGAAAGCAATGAATTCAGAGAGGCTTAATGTTTCATTTCTGGTCATCTTCAACATATAGCATATATTATGACAGTACTGGGTAATCGCACGTTGAAAGGTAAGGTCTCGTTGATTCATTGCTCGTACAAGTTTCGACTTCTGAGGATTGACGTTCGTCAGCTGGTTAACGGAAACGAACAATTTCAGAACAATTCAGTTGTCTCAGTCAGTCAGCTGTGTCATCAGGTACGGAAATGGAATTGAAAACATACACTTACTATTGCTAGGTAATGAAATTTCCATTTCAATATATAATATTATCATACATTTTGCATCAGACAGAAATTTCACATTATGCATTTCTCATATGTCTTCAAGGATAATAAGGTACTCAGGAAGAGAACAAAGTGGTGATTGATTTTTTGAATCGCAGAAATGAAAGAAAATTCCAGATATTCCCAAGTAAGTAGTTAAATACCATCAGTTTCATATAGGTATTCGTGTTTTAATGGAGGTAGGTTCTGAATACTCCAGCACACCCTAATACATAGTATATCAGGTGGTTCTGAAATAGATGATGGTAAGATTTCTTTTGCAAGATTCAGTCGGTACTTGCTTCTAGACATACGGTCAATGATACCATTTCGGGTTCCACTGATATCACCAGACAAATAGCGTTGCTTTGTATGAAACTAAAAGTGAATGAATGGAATATCACGATATAAATGAACAATGTCAGTGCAGATAGATCCACAATTCAAGTGATCGAGTAATGGCGATTTTCACCCAATAAACTACGGATTTTCCCTTTGATCGAATGTGAAAATGATATCGGTAATTACCAAGCGTTATTTCAATGGGACGCTAATTGAAAAAGTATGTTGCTGTGACAAGAGTACATTTTTCTATTTCGCACTACGCTGTGCCGTAATCAGGCTTCATTTCGATTCACTGAACCGCTTTTGTCCAATAATAAATGGCGTGCCATGCGTGCAATTGAAAAAAAATCTCCCTGATCGTTTGAATGTGTTTTTGCAGAGTTCAAAAAGGTTGGCGACTGATTGTTATATTACGATATTACCATTGGTTGTGAAGATTTGAGATAGTTAACCAACCATATAGAAATATGATCATACTCCCATTTTTCAAATTTGATCTCAAGTGTCAGGTCAATTGTTATGTCACTTCGACATTATATTTGATGTGTAATAATAGTATATTATGCAACGATCGTGTAATAACCATTACATGAGAGTTGCATACTCTATTTTATCTGCACCCAATAAAAAATGAAGAACTAACCATATTATATTATTATGTATTTATATTGGACACAATAGTAGTAGGTAATCAATCGTAATTCTTCGAAAAATTCTACAAAAAAAATTAAAAAAAAATATCTGTTATCAATATCACATATTTGTTGTTTGTTGTTTTTAAACTTCTTCATTTGAGCTTCAAACAATTCCAGTAGTGATGTGATTGAACAAATTTGTCACCTTGTATTTACCACTGGATTGTACCAAGATAATATCCCCTCTTGAATAGCGTCAGTTCAGAATGGATAGATGAACAGCTGATTAAACTTGTGTAACAATTCTCGCTCTTCAATTGATGCTGTATGAACACTGATACATTCTTGATTAAAATATCATCTTAATCTTAAATTCATTTTGATTCAGTCGATATTGCATGAATCCACCTTCACACTCTCTTGATTCATCAGTTAATCATTAGATCGAGTAAATGAATTAGCAATTGATTGGAAAACTACATAACAATTGAAACCTTGTTATCGGTACAGTAAGGAAATAACGTTGATATTAGCGATGACCACGTCTCTGTGTAGATTTTATGCTAATTCGATAACCTCAATATGGACCACGTCTCGTACTCAGGAGTGAAGTGGAAATTGAATTATGTCGAGCAGCTTCATAAGGACTGTTCCCCCTCCGTGGAGCTAATGAAGCTACAAGAGCGACACTTCAGAGAAATCGACTCAATATCATTCACGACGTAATATCGGAACATGTCAATTGTTAATTATCGACAGAGATTATGCATGAAATATAAATTTGTTCCGAATATTTTCTTCCTTCATCATCCTTATATTTTGATTTTATTATTGAAATCCCTATGATAATAATAATAATAATAATTTATTCATCTTTTCGGATCACAATAGTGATATAAGATAAGTCAACAAGTACAAATATACAAATACATATATATATACATACACACACACATATACATACATACATATACACAATTTATAAAAACATATTTCAAAAGACCTAAAATTTTCAGTATTTCCAAACTAAAAGTATACATATACACACAATCATCATCACATCACATCACAGTTACACACCAAAGTTAGTGGAGAGATATTCGGCAACAGAATAAAAACATCCATCAACAAGGAGTTTTTTCACCCTAGCCTTGAAAGTGAAAAAGCTGGTTTCATTTTTGATATCTGCAGGTGAATGATTGTAAAACTTGATGCCTCTATAATGTGGACTTTTTTCGAAAGGCGCAGTAGTGTGTCTCGGAATTTGGATTAGTCCGCCATGCCTTGTAAAATAATCGTGATTGTCTGAATTTTTTACAAACTTGTTCAATTTTTTTCTCAAATACATGATACAGTGATATATGTAAACAGAATGATAAGTCATAATATTGTTCTGCTTAAAATATGGTTTACATGTATCAGTAGGTTTCAATTTGAAAATCAATCTGATTATTCTCTTCTGAGAAATGAATATTCGGTTTGAATTTGTGGCGCAACCCCAAAAAATAATGTTATACGAAACATGTGAGTAGATTAAAGCATAATATACATGAATTAATTGATGTAAATTCAAAACCCCTTTCAACTGTAGTATTGCATAATACCCACTGTTGATTTTTTTGCATACGTGATCTATATGTAATTTCCAGCTCATATCAGAAATAATGTAAATTCCTAGTAATTTTGTAGATTCCGAAATCCCAACAGTATGACTGAGGACACTGACTGCTAATGGTTGTTGAATTTTCTGCTTCGAGAGGAATCGCATTCAGACAGTTTTGTTGGCATTAACAATCAGAGAATCATTAGAACACCAGTCTGTAAATTCAGCTGCCACTGAGTTGAGCTTCTCCCGCAATCCATCAACATTTTCAGTGTTCACTGCAAATATAACAGTGCATTCTGATTATGACATCAGCCATGACAGAATATTATTCCTGAATCCAAAATTGTATAACTTCGATTCGATTATTGAGTAATCAAGAGTGTCGAACGCTTTCGATAGATCAAAAAATAGTGCACCCACACACCCCCTCTCTTCGAGATGCTCATAAACATACTCAAAAAGATCGCAGGCTGCACTCTCTGTTGACCTACCTGGTCGAAATCCGTTTTGATGGCTGGTAATTATGTTATTCTTCGATAGAAAGGGAAAGGACATAACTTTGTTGTAGACGACCCTCTCTACTATTTTACTAATAACCGTCAGTACCGTAATCGGTCGATAATCATGGATTTCATTAGAACTCTTATTTTTATGGATGGGAGTTACTGTACCGATTTTCAAATGGTTGGGAAATTCACCAAATTCAATTGACAAATTTAAAATATCAGCTAATGATGCAGCAATGAATGGACTAATCGTCTTAATGATATTCGTTGACAAACAGTGTATTCCCATTGAATTTGTATTTTTCAAATCATTCACAAGTGAAAAATTAGGGAGAAAAACTCAGACTTATAGTTAGGGAGGCGAAGAGGGGATTTTTTGGGCATACTCGAGCGCCTCAGATTAAAATATGGGAGATACCTTAGACCCAATCAAACAACTTTGGAGAGTATTGGCCCTTTATCTAGTGACGCGCGCCTAGGGCAGACGTTCAGATTAGTAAAAAACGATAGTCTGAAATACTCGAGCGCGTCAGAAGATATGGTGGGTTGATTTTTAGATTTCATAGCTAAGTATCAATGATCTGACAAAAAGGATTTGACGCGGCAAAGTTATAGGGCCGCCATCTTGCAAATAAAAGGTTAATCCAGCATTCTCGAGCATGATCGTTTTTTTTTATTTTACAGATAATAATCTAGAACTTACAAAAACACAAAATCTGCCGATTTGCGAGGGAGTTGAAGTACGGGGGAGCGATTTTGATACCCAAAAAACAGGTTTCTTAGTATAAGTCGCGAACAAAACACCCTACAAAAATTAATCGAGTTTACTTGGTTCATTTGCAATCATTTACCTGACGTTTATGAGAATGTTGTCATCCCGCCAGATATTCTGGGGAATCGAGGAAGACATTGTAGAAAGCACCGAGAAAACGTCTAACTGAAGTACAATTTTTGAAGTCTTCCATGACATTCATTTAATGACTCAACTGAACAGAAATAATTCTCAAATGAGATTTCTTTCGTTTATTATCGATAAATTTTCAAAACGATGAAAAGAATTCATTTAAAAAAACTATATCGACCAACTTAACTTAATCTGTCGAATTGAAAACGTTTAACGTGACATAAAACTTCATTCCATTTTCCCCCTATTTTCATCAAGGAGAAAGAGAATGTGTTCTGTTCAATGCAGAATGAAACTTTTCTATGAAAAAATATTTTTTTAAATTTGTCACTTGATTTTGTAGAAGATTACAATAATTTTATCAACTCTGTTTATCATCAATACTCTCCATGCTCTCTTTATTATTGATGAATTACCCGATTTTTACCGATGAAAAAAAAACTGAAAAAAATGTTTATCGTCAGATCGAAAAAACCCCCCTACATTTTCCTCAGATTAGGGAGATACACTTGCATTTCTGTGGTGATTTCTACAGAATCTAGTTTCGTAGTGAATCTAGGACGATGACTGAAATTGATACATTTATGGTGACATTATATATCGCATCAAATCTCGATTTTACGAACGCAAAGATCAAAGGAGTGGAAGCAGCGGGGCAATGATTATGTAATATGATATAATGGAATCCATAATATGGATTGGTGTATATAAAAGCACACAGCGGTGCTTTGTATCAAAACTCGATATTCCGATATGTAGTGAACTAGGCTCGGATTTTTCACTGGTGAATAGCTGGTGCTAAACTTTTTTTGCCTAATTCACACTGAGCTGTATTGAAATTTAGCATACCCACGTTGAAATGATCTTGAACACGATTATGAGGATGCTCTTCTCGTAATATTACACCACAGTTTTTGTACTTTCGCGCGTCATTTGGTGTATTTCTAATACTGCTTTGCACCTCGTATTTCAAGAATAGGTGTAGGTTCTTTCATGCAATTGAAACTGAAAGATTTAAAGTAAACAAACACGAAACATGTCATTCAAAGCGCGCGCTAACTGGTGGCGTGGAGACATGTTTGTTATTCAATCACTTGTGATTATGCACACATTGTTCACAAACTGCTTCACAGTAGCTGGAGTTGTTCAAAATAGTTACGAATGAGAGAATTGTGTCAAATATCAGTTGATCCAGAACGGACTACACAATACTTTAACAGAATCTCAACTGTTCTCGATAAATCAGAGAGGTACATTGTGTGTCTTCAATTCCATATTCCCGCTGGATAGCGCAATTACTTCATTATTTTACAGTTGAATTTTCCCTCAATTTCATTTTCTCACCTGATAATACAATCACTTCATTGTGTTACAGTTGTAGTTATTATTACCCAATTATAATTTCATCTATATGGAAATTCTGAATGACACTGATTTCGAAGTTCATGATTTTTGTTGTAACATTCTGCTAGTAGCTGTTACATCCGTATAAAAAGTATAGTGTGTAACTCGCATGGAAGGCTAATTTCCCACTCGTATGATTTGCAGCACTCATGGGGAATGACTAACATTTCTTGCTCGTTAAAGAATATACTACTTCCAATGCATAGATCTCTTTCTCCGAAATTCAATGCCATAAAATTGAACATGGGCATAACAAAATATGGAACTTCAACACAGATCGCATCAAATCGCAACAAGTAATTTTATTCCAATTGGTTATTCGTTCCTTGATGAAAAACAGAAATCAAACCTGTCTTTTAGCCAAAAAGAAAACATCACATCACCAAACTATCGTTTCATCAACAAACATAAATATACTATAATTACGTGGTACCAGGAAAACAACAAACAAAAAAATCCAAAGTTTACGTGGGGTGTGGTGAACCCGAAAAACACTAACAGGCCCAAACCACAGAGGAGTTGATTCCATACTAAACGGTTCCAAGCATCCCAAAGATCAGTGTTTTAGGAAGCTATAGGAAACCAATACAGATACGAGAAATATTGACATTATGAATCATCTGAGGTATGTCACACCCTACATAGGTGATGAAGGGTTGAACCGACTAAATCAAATACAAATTTCTACAGCTTATCCAATCTATCTTGGCACAAACTTTTCCATTGCACACTGGTAGTGTAGACCATGAATAAAGAAAAAACAATTTCTAGGAATAAATTTCAACACAGTGAAAACATATAATAGGTGTTTTCATAGTTTAGTATACTCAAAAGAGATTGCTGGGCATATACGTTATTAGTTCTGTGTCAAAGATGGATTGGATAAGATGTAATTCTCCATTTTTTTATGCAGATGCACACCAAAGGAAAGCCCTGTAATATTCAAAAAACACAACGGTGGCGCAAAAAATAAGCAATATGAAGTATGATGTGGGTCTCACATGATAGTATGGATGATCATCAAAAACGTATATAATTCCAATTCTACAAGTCCCGTATTTCAAATACATTTTGTGGATATCCACCAAGTACGTTGAATATTCAGCGTGGTCTGAGTTCCCGAACCGAAAATTGAATTCCCAGTGATGGAAAGTTCAAAATGAAACTTCAGGCCCACTGTGTGCACGAATTGTTTAATATTCGCACAATCCATCACCATTTTAAGTAAATCTTTTCATTAGCTGCCCTGCTGTCAAAAGGAACAAATTTCAAGCTGGGATTTCTTTCTCCATTTAATGAACTTCTCTTTTTCAGATTCATTCAACGATGAACGAACCCGTGACAGTCCATCAGATGGTGCGTTTTGAATGTTGTATTTACAGGATGGAAAGATAAACATCGAGTGGAAATACTGAATACTGAAATATTCCGTAGTCATAACAAAAAATGGCAACGGTTGCAAATAGTAACAGCCTCCCCAATCATAAAAAACTGGAATTATAACTCAAAAGTATCAGAATATTTGAATATTATGACCACTATCTTTTTGAATGATGTCCCATCGGTGCATGATAATCATAAAAAATTCCTTCCATGTTGGATTTGGAACGTAATTTCTGGGTATTTCTATATATATATATATATATATATATATATATATATATATATATATATACTGTTTCCTCGAAGTTTCGATAATCACAAACATCAAAACATCATAGGATTTGAACTGAAAACGAACCTAGTTCGTTGGTTTGCCGAGAGATGGTCAAGTAGCCTGAGGGAATAATTCTGAACAGAGTTTGAAAATGCTTTTTCTCTAGTGAATTCAACTTAGTTGGATATACTGTGCAGATGTCCATCAGAAATTAACTGATTTCTTGGTGTCGCAACTCGATACTCGCTTGGCTCATTACGAGAGGATTTTTTGCTGTTTCACCCATCTTTCATTCATCCAAATAATGAAAGAACTCATTTGAAAACTCAATTGAATAATTATTTTTTTAAAAAATGAGAAAAAATATGCTCAAAAATGAACTGACATTGAATAGCTAACGAGAAATACAAAAAAAAACACCAAAAACTTATAATATATTGCTAACCAGCAGCATTGTCAAGAATGAGATGTGCTGCATTCTCAAAAATGTTCTGGAACCGTTTCTGAAGAGTGATCAATGAATACTGACTGATTTACTGAATACTGAATACCGAATCTTGACCCCCCTCAATATTTATAAAGATTCATATGCTGGGGTTGCAAGTTTGCTCCGGTCAACGTACTAAGGTAAAATGCTTAGCACGCATTCCTGTATCCTGTTATCGTATCAATTTGATTTCTATGAACTTGGAGTATTAAAATATGGAATTGTAAATACTGAGTGTTTCTGTTTTAGAATATTGAAGTTGAGGTTGAAACATCTCTTAATTCATGTATTTGTTTGAATGGATTCGAATAAATTAATGACAACTTTCTATATCTGACATTGGCTAAAACCACTTCGGACATTGGATGACATCTGACAGACATCTGTGCGTTTTATTAGCCAGACGTATCAGGCTGGATTCAGTCAGATCCGAAATCTGATCGTACGACGATCTGTCTGTCTGTGGTGAGAATTTAATGAAATTAGAAAGAATATAAATAAAAGACTTGCTTATTATACTCAATCAATGTACGTACACATGGCAGTACTAAGGCAGGGAACAGTCAGACAGAAACTCACAAAGTAAAATAGAAGATCCATGAGCGGTAACTATGAATAAAATACATCATGTATTTCAAGTCGAGGTAAGTTGCGAACACGGTTTTTTTTATTGCAATCTGGAATAATATGAGAGGGAATGTTCTCTTTTGGTGCAGGGTTTGGCGTTTTTGATTGAAAAATTTTACAAATGACAGGTTTCTTGATACTGTGATTGTTTTTTACACTTCTGAACTTTTGAGAAATGAAAAATTATAAAAGTATTTCATTAGTTTTGAAATGTACCTACTGCTTGAACCGTTAATTAGAGACTAGAAGTTCTCCATTGGGATGAACTGTAGAATGAATGGTTCAAAGCGGTGGAAGTAGAAAAATGTACTTTTCTACTCCCACTATTTCAACCCATTCATTATGTATTGACAGCTGTTAGGTAACGGCCCATTAAGAACACACGTGTAATCTAAATTAATGGCGGCCGCATCCGGAATTGTTTTTTTGAAATGATATGATATGTAACATTTGACCCGATTAATTTGATCTCATGACTACATGCCATGGCCCTTATACCAAATTCAGTGAATTATTGCTTCAAATTATTTGTAAAATTGAAATGAAAATGATAATTTTGGGAAATTTATCGTTTAACAGTTTGTGGATTGGTACTGTATATAGTTATATTCATGAAAAAAGCAATTGTTCCACATACTTGCTGCCATCCAGTGTCTCGTTAATCACTGAAAATTAGGGATAATAACTGAGAAATTTGTGCTTTATCGGAAGATATCATCGCACAAGCTTTGTAGAATAAGTACAGTACGTCTTGTGC
Organism: Zygogramma bicolorata; assembly: GCA_032362365.1. Lineage (NCBI taxonomy): Eukaryota > Metazoa > Arthropoda > Insecta > Coleoptera > Chrysomelidae > Zygogramma > Zygogramma bicolorata. The sequence goes on from JAVJAQ010001667.1 coordinate 1,880,281, forward strand.
TGACAATTTTTCGCTCGTGCGTAATAGGCTGCTTATCCTCCTCGTTATGTAATATACTATTATTAACTATATGGCTTGTCAGTTTGACAACCTCCATGATTCCATGATTTCAAAACATATTGAGTTAATTCTGAGGAAAGAGTGATGGGAAAAACGATCTCACTATGGTTTTCTTCGTTTGACAAGGTACTCATTGGCTTCGTTGAATAGATCACTAGTTTTTTGCCACTCGTGCTTTTTGAAGCTGCATAGATAGATAGACAGATTATTTTGAATTCATCTGTGGAGCTTTACACAGTGCAGTACAGTGTCAAAACTCATCAGACTAGTCAATACACATAACATGAACACACACAAACACACAACATTCATTCGATTACTAATACAGTATTAAAATATTCATAAAGTATAGATAATTAATGTATATAAATAAACTGAATGGTTAATAGATTAACATATCAGAATTAGTAGTCTGAAAATTTGAAAACTCATTCACAGAATGAAATACATGATTATTTAAAAAGTAAAGGAATGTCGTTTTGGAAACTTCATTGTTTTTCATTTCACCAATTTATTTTACACATTGGTCATAACACTTGATACCCAGATATGTGAACGAGTTTTGTGCTAGGCCTATACGGGAAAAAGGTGGACGTATTTCACCTGCATTTCTATTGGGATTGCAGTATCCCACAGTGTCCTCTCAGATGACTTTGCTTTTCTTTTTTGGTGTTGCTGGTTATCAAATATATATATATATATATATATATATATATATATATATATATATATATATATATATATATATATATATATATATATATATATATATATACATACAAGGCAAGGTCAGAATAGACAGTCTTTTAAATATTGGTATACAGCTCGCCTGATGATGAACTGTATGTATAACAGACCATAATTATATAAGGAATCAACAAGTCCATGGTATGCTAGTTCAAGAATATTCAAAAAGACCGTGCCTTGCAGTTGTCAAATAACAAAGCAAACACTGCTCAATTTGGACTCTAGATTGTTATATGACTCTCATACTACAAAAATTGGATTCTACCACCTTGGGAAACGTTCTCATTCATCTCCCAAGGAGATTCAGGTGTGATTAGCTCCTGAGGATGTCAACCTGGTTCGATTTCCTCAGCTATTCCGTTCCTCATGACAATCAATACCATCCGAATGTTGTATATCTCAGTGTCAATATTTACCGCAACGAACAAATTCAATCGTAATCGCTCACTTACACCCCTAGGTGGATAACACATCCTCGCACCCACACCGCTATGCAGTTGCGCCGGAGATGCACTCTCAGCGAAAGAGAAAGCTGCAGACAGAGAGCGAACATGGATGTAGTCGGTAACAGGTGTCGGAACCTATCGATCTTCCTGTAGGAAGTCGCGCACGCGCCCTTCGCCCACCCTTCCGTGCGTTCGTGGCGTCAGGACGCATTTTCAACCAGGGAGTGGTGAGTGGTGAGTTATTAACCAAAACAAGTACGGGGTTATCAGTGACAGTGATATCCTGCAAGGAACAACCATGTCGGTGCTTCTCGAAACCAGTGATATCTGCTGAACCGTCCATGACACTTCGAAACGCCGCCATAGGGGTGTCCTGCGAGTTCCGGGCGATGCGGGTCGAAAAAATCCGGGTGTTTCGAAGCGTTTTTCTGTGATTCTTCCGGTGTGTGGACCAGTCGTAGGGACGCAAGTCCTGCAGGTTGTTTACCTGTAGCTTGCGACACTCTCCAACTTGTTGCTGCTGGCCCACCTATACCGGCATCGTTCGTTTGTTTTGCACTCTCGGCCACCTGCACTGATATTCGTTTGTTTTCTTGTCTCGTCCGAGGAACAATCGAAAACTAGCGACAATGCCGCGATGTTACATGGTGAAAAAACAGAGCAACAAGTATCAACCGGTGCAAAGGGAGTGTTGGGACCAGAATACTTCCTCTTCCTCTACGGGGGCTCCTGAGAGTCCGACGGAGGGGTGTGTGGCTCCTCTTTGCTACACGCCGTTGACCAATAGAACGAGTGAGTATATTTTCGAATTGCAAGTAAAATGGTCAATTACATGAAGAGCTAAAAAGTGAAATGACTTGATATGAGGAGACATGAGTTTGGATCCCACACCCTCAGCACGTAGTCGATTGAGCCGGGAACTACCCAGTTTTGACAAACACTTATGTGTCATTAACCTTTCTCATTTCCTCTAACATATTTTGTAGAGACTTCATCGAAGCAAGCAGTAATTTTTTTACAATATAGTTGAGTAGAGTGACTTCAACGACAGTTTGTAGCTTCGGTTGAGCATTGTATTTTTTGTCAGGTAGTTCTTTTCCTTAGGATTCATAATTGGGGTATTTGTGCAATTATTTACATGATATATTTCACAGCCAGGGTGTAATGACCAAGAAATATTTCGTGCTTCTGTTTCGGAGCTTGATTTTTGCAAATGACAGAACTCCCAGGTATGATTGGGGCATTTGATGAAGTAAAATATTCATTTTTATTGAGAGTTGAACTCAACCAAGTTGGTATTTTCAGGAAAAGGATCAATCGAAACTTTCTCCAAAAACTTCTATAACTTTGATAAAGTGACCGAATATTGTTAAAAAGGGGGTTCAGGTGATGATGATACTTTCGGCAGAGGTATTCTGAGCAGGAGCTGCCTCTATTCCCAAAGGTATCATCAGAATAACGAATATTCGATAATGAGGAAAACATAGAAAATGAGCAGTGGGTATACTGTACATTAATGACCAATCTTATGAATTACTGTATGCTATATGAATAGTATATTATACACAAAGGGGTTAGAGACTTCCTTTCTATCCCCACGAAGAAGACTTCGATCCAGTGGTGTATACACTATTTTATGCACTTCAGGAGACGTGAAGAAAGAAGGAAAACGTAATTTGAAGAATAATTTGATAGCACTCTAATCATAATGAGAGTTCTGATGTATGGTAATCAACAAAATAAATAAGCAGCGCTGTTGGGAAAGATTTGTCAAAAATTACTCTTATCAGGCAAAATTCGTTTCTGATCAGATTTTTGCAAGCATCTCAACTGCAACACCTGTACCCAACTGTTTTTTGTAGCGCCAAACTACTGCGGAGACAGAAAATAAATCGATGCTTGTTCAGAACATGTTTCAATTAACTGAAATCTCTAGGGAATCTCCTGAAAGCACATAATATTATACAGTTGGTTAGTCTGCAATTACCAGAGTGAAACGCTCAGAAATTGATCAGTTCGAATAACGTTAGAATGGATTTTTTTTTTCTAAATCATCTGGGACTGATTTTCCGGCATGACTTTTGAATCCAGGTTATAAAGGGTTGCTGTCTAAACAAGTACAGATTGTTCTTGTTTGAAGATCAACACCAAACGGAAGATCTTGTAATACATGTGAAAAATAATGAGACTCTGAAGGAAAACAGTCTCAAGGAAGGAAATATTGATTTTGGGAAGCGCATCTGTTGGCGGAAAGCGAAAGTTAACCGTACCTTAGAATAATTTGGGAAATTTTCAAGAATGAAAATTCCTCTGATCAAACTTAATGAATATGCCAATGACAGATCGATGATTTCTGATAAACAAAGTTGTGTTATAGCCTGTTTCGACAATGCAAGTTTGTCGCTGCAACTCCAGAAAATTGAATGTGTTCATGCAAGTTTTTCGAGTTGCATGAATCTTTTTTGGTGCGATAAGTTGCGGCGACTCAGTTATTTCTATGGTGAATTTGTTGCCGCAAACCACAAATATGTGGAGGCATCATTGTGAAGAATATTGATTTTGAACATTTCAATTATTTTTCGAGACTTGAGGAATCAAGTTGAGTAATGAGGTGTTTTAATCACAATATCAGTTATTGAAAAAGAATGAAATTATATATCAGTTGTGATAATGTAGACGTTCATCTTGGTAACATTCAGTGCTATTTTTTGATATTGGCAATGCAAACTGACAGCTACATGACATATCTCACAGCGACAAGTCGCCGCGAGAAGTTGCAGCGACAAAATTGCATCATCGAAACAGAGTGTTATATAGTAACTTTCCTTGAAGTTTCATTAGTTTCACGCTGAAAATACCTATATGATGTGTCAGACCAAAAAATTTCTTCGGATATCTGGATTCATAATTTTCATCACATCACATTTGAAAATTGATTATATCTGTCATCTTCCTTCCACCAGATCCTATAATGCTTCAATTAGTCTATGAATAATAGAATAAAAGGTAGTGTCGATAAGAGATAAATTACATAGAAAGTGTTAGTGAGCATAATACTCAGAAAAGTGTTTTTAGGACTCATTATCCTCAATAAGTATGGTTCGGTCCGATCTCAAAATGGGCAATTTGTTTGCTTGATTATGGTTCACAATTTGTATTGCTTTTCCAAGTGATGCCATCTTGCATCTTGCTATTAGCAACTTACTCGTGAAAGTTGATGAACCTTAAACACGTGTCTGCAGCTCCATCTTTTTCTGAATGCTGTGCCAACTTATTTCATTTTGATATCATACCTCTAATATCGAACACGATTCAAATTTTTTCATACCTCTCATATAAGTGGAACGAATATAAGTGGTGTAAAGCTGGAGGAAGTATTGTTTCTCATTTTTCAAGTAATGTACCTTTTTCTGAGGTGTCCATACTACTTTATTCACAATATTTTCGAATAAATTTATAAAATGTTAAAGAAACGATCATTCGCAATATCGCAAGATGAATTGAAAATATAAATAGCAAATTCAAATCGTGAAATAATAGAAACGAAATTGATAAAAACGAAATCGATTAGGTGTACATAAAATAAATCAGGCGAATTCGAATTGTGGAATGATATAAATGCAATAAAATATAAGGAAGATAAAAAACGAAAAGAGAACCGTGAAGATAGATCAGCGTGTGGAAAAAATCCACAAGAATAGAAAAAAAGTATAAAACGAGGTTATTTTAAATTTTTCTCGCAGTTATTTGATCTACATAATTCATTATGATTCCTCGAGACTCTTTGACTCATTGTTTTGATTGTTGATTCCTTTCCCTATTCAACCGCTGCTCAACATTTCCTCTCCTCATTCTCGTATTTATTTATTATTTAGTCATCCTCAAGCACAGACCCATATTGCAGTATAAATTGTTGAAAAGAAAATACATGTAACAAAAATCAAATTCAAGGATCACAGTTGGATCAGTTTGAAAATTCATTACAAAATTTGGAATGATAATGAGGCAAAAAAGGACATACAATATGTCCGTCACCTCTTAAAATACACATATAAAAATTCAAAATGGAATCCACGTGTAATATTATTTCGTCACATATTTCATTTCATTTTATTTCATCAATTTCCCAATTCCGAATTTCCCACTCAATTGTTCCGTAATTTTTTTGTCGATTTCGAACTATTTAGTTGACCATAACAGGTTTTAAACAATGGTAGTTCTATTGAACTGATAGAGAAAATGCACATATCTGCCCCTGTTTCGCTCTTGCAGGCCAATATGTGAGATTCGTACCAACATTCAAAATATACAATTCCTTCAAAATGAAAATTAAATAAAAAAATCTTTAAATATTCCTCAATTCATATTTCGCAAAACTCTTCAAATTCCATTTTGTGACCACCCCGTATAAAAATCGAACACATGCATCCATTCGAACGCATGCAAACCATCCCCGAATTATCTCAACCTCCCCTAGTTCGACAGCGCTACGCAATCGTCGGTAAATAGACCGTGCACGAGGGGCCGTAGCCCCCTTCACCGGATTTGGCGTGTGCTAGACACCTTTGCTCGCACACGAATCTCTCTGCCGGCGATAAAGGCCTTAGTCAGCGTAATGATTTTGTGTTTAACCGTTGACGAAACTACAAAGGCCTTCAGTGACTCAATTAATTCTAATGGACTCTCCGATTAATCAGTTCCATCGGTGAGACATCAAAAGTGATTTCTGCGTCAGCACTAGATGGGTGTCGTTCTTATAGTCCGGGTGGAAAGCAACAAGACGGGATAGTTGAGGAATATTTTTTATGAAAAATGGTTCCAAATAAAGAAATTATACTTGGAGCTACATCCTCATAGACCAAATTGGTAGTCACGTCTTCCGCGTGATACTAACCACTACTTCTTGCAACAAAAAACTTTCAAAGACAGTTCTATCATATCGCTCACTCACCGTTCCCTGGACAACTCATTACGTTTTTCAGTGCGCTAGTGAATTCCTCTTGCAAATGAACATTTCATTGGGAAAATACCGAAATGAAAATATCACGCAAGCGGAGAATATGAATGCAGAAAAAAATATTATAGTTGCCAGTTTGAACTGACAACTACACAGTGTGGTCCACTAAGTCTGCAACAAATGGGAAACTTTTTTATTATCGATTTCTCAGAAAATTTTATGCTTGACAAAAGTTGGTGCATGTTCCAAAACTATACCAAGTGTACCTGAAATGGCTCTATGACAATCACCATACAGGATAGGCCAAAAAATATAAATTTCGTTCAAGAGTAAAGTACTCTTATTTCAGAAAATATCGAAATATGTTGAGGAGAAAAGTTGCTTAGAATTAAAAGTTATGTTCAGATACGAAGTCAATGCCTGCTATTCGAATTTTTTTTTCTTCTGGAAAATTTTGAATTACCCCCTTTACTTTACTATTTTGATCCAATATGTATTTGAAGTAGCTACAATCGAATCGGTTTGGAGTATTTCTTATCAAATTAAAGTGAATTTGTATAATTTACATGGATTTGTATTTTTTTAGGTGACCGTCAACTTCTTGCTTGTTGCAACGATATTTAACAGAAATCTAAAATAACACAAATTTTTTTATGTAGTTAGTTAAGTATTTACCTCGTTAAAGAAAGTATTTGTGTTATTATAGAGTTCTGTTAAATATCGTTGCAACAAGCAAGAAGTTGACGGTCACCTAAAAAAATACAAATCCATGTAAATTATACAAATTCACTTCAATTTGACAAGAAATACTCCAAACCGATTTGATTGTAGCTACTTCAAATACATATTGGATCAAAATAGTAAAGATATGTATCATACGGGGGTAATTCAAAATTTTCCAAAAGAAAAAAAATTACAATAGCAGGCCATGACTTCGTATCTGAACATAACTTTTAATTCTAAGCAACTTTTCTCCCCAACATGTTTCTATATTTTCTGAAATAAGGGTACGAAATTAATATTTTTTGGCCTATCCTGTATGGTGATTGTCATAAAGCCATTTCAGGTACACTTGGTATAGTTTTGGAACATGCACCAACTTTTGTCAAGAATAAAATTTTCTGAGAAATCGATAATAAAAAAGTTTCCCATTTGTTGCAGACTTAGTGGACCACACTGTATACAGTCCAACCAAGTTTTCTGAACAAATTCTTTTCTTTAAGTGTCACATGTAGTTAAAGGAATTGTATGATTGTGGATGAAATAACATCTGAGGTTATTGGGATTCGTCTAACGGCTCTCTAGATATGGACAAAATTTCTTTCTTATGTATTTTGTGCATGAAACTGAACTTAGATTGAAGTAGGGTGGTTAAAAGTTTCTAGTGAACTCACTAGGCAAATGACGAAATTCAATGCACATATCATTGCCTTCATGTTCTCTGTCCTATCAGACCTGATGTATTTGGATTCTATATACTGCAAGTTAACTTCAATTGAAAAATTTCCATAAATTTGAATATATTAATTTAGTAAGTCATTATCTACACGTTTTAATTTTTATCGGGATTTTAGCCACGTCGTTCTACGTTCAGTCTTTGTTTTGAATGAGACTTCTCGACGTATTTCATATGCTTAACAATGATGACATATGGGTAAAGAAAAATTGATTGAACTGTAAAATAATGAGAAGGGATAACGTATCTCCAAAATCGTGTTCACATTCCTGTGAAGATCATTTTAAGATAAGTGTGACATATTAATATACAGCTCAGTGTGAATTAGTTAGATTTTTTGCGTTAGCTATTTAGCAGTAGAAAATTTGGTCCCAAACTAACCTCACCCAAGTTACAACCATATCGGAATATAGACTTATAATATACATCTCTGCTGTGGCCATGTTTGATACCAATCTATGTTATAGACTCGATAAAATCATGAAATAAAGCATAATGTTCACCTTGCAGCTTTCACTCATTTGATCTCTGTGTTTGAGAAATCGATATCTGATGGAAATATGCTGCTATCCTAAATGTATCTCTTACCTTATAACCAATGGAGGGCACATTACTCTCACACCTTCCACCTGCTTCGACATATTTTCCCTTGAATACTTTGATTTTACATGAAAATAATTCCATATAGAGATTTCTTGACATTTGTTAGGAAATTGACCCTTTATAGTCAACCGACTAATCGACAAACTATGAGAAATGATATAACTAGCCGATTCTTGATGAAAATCTATATTTAACAAAAAATATCACAGTTTCCTGTACCATTTTCACTAACAATGGGTTCACAAAACCACGACACAGGATTTTTATCCTGACTGAGAAAGGTATCGTATAGCGGAACGCGTGTCAAGGTTTTCTTAATAAATTGTTAGTGAGAATCGTAGAGAACACTTTGATATTGTTCGATCGACAAACTATACTTTTTGCAAAAAAATTAGCGAGATTCAACGTCATAATCATGAAAAGAGAAATGAATGAAAGTTACACGAGTATGCGTAATTTGGTCAACGTTATAAACGAATAATATAGGTTGTATATCAGTCAACGTCCAAAAGTACAGGTAGAGCCAGCCATCTTGTCAGCTGACCTAGAAAATTTGCTCCTAATTATGTTACTTGTTTTAGGGTCACTGGATCTAGTAAGCTTCGCTTACTCGGGTACGGACATTGGGTGGAGCTAATCGGAACGATTACCCAAAAACTGACCAATGGCATTGCACTGTAATTTGTTTAAACAAATTAGAAAAGAAGAAGACAAACTGTCATTTTTCAAATTGACGTGACATTGACATTTTGATGCTCGATGCAAAATGTAAACAATCACAAGGGTTTTCGACTAAAATTTTGAAACTTCAAGAATGTTCGTTTTATAAAGATATACAGATGAATGTATAATTCGACACAGGTAAAAAATGTGAATGAACTAGGATGTCCTCTCTTTTAGGGCTACCTACGCTGACAACTGATTAAATAATGTGTATGTTTGGAAATGAAGACTATTTCAATCAAGTTACTGGGATTAACAGCAGATTTATACAACAGTTTCAAGTAAGATGAAATGGTCATCTTTCTGAATAATAATTGTTCATATGGAATAGTAATGTTGAACTTCTCATAGTGGATGCTCACTTCGTAAATTTGTGTATTTGGTGATTCTTTCTCAGAATTTTCCATTTGAAGAAATAAGTTCTATCCAAGTTCCAAGTGAACTTCGAGAAAGATCCATTTAATTCAAGGCGAAGTTTGTTTTCATTCGCGTTCTATACAAAACTATATTCGGTGATCTAGTAAAAAATAGTAAATAAATCACCACTAGGAATGGAAAATAGTTTGTGACTTCTGTCATTGTTTTTACAGTTTTCAACTGAACAAATTTCCATTTCAAAATTTTGAATTTCAAATCAGAATGAAGAATATTGTGTAAGTTGAACTCTGTTAAACTTCAAACTCAACAAGCATACACGAACACGAAAGGCGAGTTCTGAAATTCAACAGTAACTTCCTTCAGTTCTATCACCGATGCCTCTCTCTCTGTTTGTCGTTCGTCACAAACAGAGAGAGAGGCATCAGTGACAGAAGTGATGGAATTTACTGTTGGATTTCAGAACTCGCCTGAACTCAAACACTTCTTCTTCTCATATTCTCCGAATTCGTATAAACAAATTTTCCTACATTGCGATTGGCCGATTTTTGGGTATCTTCTGGGATTGGCCAATTTACAACAATTTTTGCCTCGCCCATTGTCCGTACCCGAGTAAGCGAAGCTTACTAGATCCAGTGACCCTAACTTGTTTCGTTACAAGCGCCACCTGAACTAATTTAATAGGAGAAGACATGACACTTTCACAAGTATAACGTCCAAACATCAAGGTTTTTTGATGTTTCGGAACTTTTTGAAACTCGCACCTCCACCAGAATCTAGTCACTAAACCGCAGAATTCATTTCCATTGGTGGAATATTCTCTGATATGAGGAGGTGAAAAATTTTGATTGTAAGAAGAATTACTGTCAATAGCTTTTTCCAGTCGAGTAATAAATATTCTGAATATTCTGCAATCAGACCTCGAATTGTAACAATATTCATTGAACAAATAGATTCGAAATGGATTTTTCGTTATGTCAAATTCGTGACAGATCATCGTCGTGGCAAATCTAATGTTATCGAAATGAACTTTCCAATAAGCCAAGTTTAATTCAATAGTGAGAATCACTGTTTGTTGATATCTCGAATCTGTATTGATAGTACTTTCAGAAAAGAGTATTCAAATATATCATAATTGCCGGTAAGCAGATATTCGGTTATAATTGCACGAGTGCATAAAAATTACCGATAATTTTGCAAGAAAGCGTGATATCTAAAAATTGCAAGAGTTTATTTTCATATTTTGGCGAAAGTGCCCGAGTCCGAAGGACGAGGGCTCTTTTACAAAATATGAAAATAACCGAATGCAATTTGTATAAGATATCACGCTTGAATGCAAAATTATCTGGTCATTTTTAGGCACGAATGTAATTCATTGGAATATTTCACGAATTCTCAAGGAAAAGTTATTTTTTGTTCATTTATACTTTCCTTTATAGATTATATACAGTACTCACCTAAACGCAAAATGTTTTTCTATTTTTGAAGCCTATCTGACATTCATTTGTGTTGTTTACTGACGTCTAGTGATACGGTTTCAAATGTGTTGTTATGGTGACTTGATTCAATGCAATCACCGCTGTAAGTTTTCGATAATTGCATTGCTCTTATGGGACATTTTATATATGAGGGAAATAATCACACAAACATTAAGAGCTTGAACAATTTTGTGAGATGCACTAAGAATAGTTTGCTCTCTATCTGTGTAGAAATATCCGGTGAATGAAATCTGTTTTATTAATGTTTCGAATGATTGGTACAAAAATTGAGCAAATAAAGATGACTCTCAGGAAGGCAAGTAGCTGTTTACGAAAGACTTTTTTTTTGTGAATGACTTGAATATTAATGAATGATAAGTGGTTTAATAGTGATTTCATCTTTTGTACTAGGTCGAATTTTCCACATTTCGGTACAATAACCATCACCAATTGATATTAATTTTTATTTTATTTTATATGCAAATTCACATGAGAGGGAAGCCCTGTAATGTTCGAAGTACACCGCGTGAATCAAGGGACAGGAGAAACATTGACATCCACTTTCAATTTTTGAAGTTTGTAAGCCTCAGGAAAAACCTTTCTTGGCAAGAAGTTCCCAAGTTCAGATATTCTATAGAAAAAATATCCCTGAGCAAGAGAGGTTCGACAGGTCCTCGGATTCACAACAAAGGGGTGGGAATTCTGTACTCGTCGAATCGTCCCTGTAGATATTGCCAAGGGTGGAACGATTGATAACAATTCAGAAGAGCACCGACCGTGAAAATATCCATTGAAGAGAGACAAGTCTCCCACCCTTCTACGATGTTCCAATGAAGTGAGCGAGTCTGTGAGCGAAGAATCACCATCAAGACGGATTGCCTTTCTCTGAATAGAATCGAGAAGCCTCAATGAATGTTTTGGTGCCCAACTAAATTGTTCAAAAAATTGTCTGTGAGCGAAGAATCACCATCAAGACGGATTGCCTTTCTCTGAATAGAATCGAGGAGTCTCAATGAATGTTTTGGTGCCGAACTCCACACATGAGAACTATATTTCAAGACAGGTCGTATCTGAATACTTTTTTTACAAGATAAGTGAATGTAAGAAGGTCATATTCAGGTAGTTGGAGAAAAACTCATCTGTCAAGTCGAAACTAACAAGAAGTGTTATGAATCTTGAATGTGAAGCACGGATTGCATAAGAACGGGGCAAGTTATAGAATTCTTTTCTCGGTTGGTGTCCAAGCGGGCTAGACACCCGTTTGTGTTGGATTGACTTTCCACACAGGCGTTTGACTCGTGTTCGATCCCCAGTCACGTCGAAAATTTCTATGGAGGACTTTATGCAATAGGAAATTGTTGGGTACTAATCTTAGTAGGTAAGATCTGTTGATCGAATTCATCAACCGACCCGGTAGCAGTGTATGTTTGTCTGGGTTTCCATATGGTTGGAATAACAAATACGCTACCAAAAGAATAGGTAGACGCCCCTACTAGGTACGCACTTGCCCGCACAAAACCCTTCCTTATGAGTGCACTTGAAAATTGTTTGAAAATGGAGGGATTTTGAATATATGAAAAATGTGATTTGATTGGTTCATGTCGTGATTAACAATATTTATCTGATCTAGGATGAACGAACAAGTTATCAACTTTTGTTATCGTATGTTCACTAAAATTTATGACCAAACATGTTGGAGTCATCTGGTGTCAACCGATCCGATTCAATGTTTGTTGGCTTCCCGAAGAAAAATATGAATGCACTCATTTTTCACTACGACTGATGTATGCGATGTTCTGAGACTAGGCAGTGCTTCGATTATTATTTATATGATAAAAACACGCTAGTCATTAATGTGACTGATATATTCCACCGATTTTTTAATGCATTCAATGTCAAATTCCAGGGCGGCCATATTTCACAATTCACATTTCGCATCAATTATGAAGGCTGGAATGGATAAACCAAATCAACTTGAATAAATCATGAAATCCCACACGCTCCCATTTGACAGGTGAAAACATTATTTCTTCTGGGCTTTTATATGAATGACAATTTTGCGTTCGTTTATTGATCATCACTTTCGCTCGCTTGCACGATTTCCGGCCAAGAAATCATTATTGCAAAACATCCCAATTGAATTAGTATTAGGATTGATCATGACAAAATTGATGTTCAAACTTTGATAGGGTTTTTAAACAGTATTTTGTGTTTTGACTCACAGACAAAGAAAACTTGCCTTATAAAAAGAAATTGTAAACTGAAAAACACAAGGAGAAGCATTAATTATAAAATCTATGAAGGGTGTCACATGAGTCATGGTTCAAACCGAAGGAGGCGATAGAGGAGAAGATTTCTGATATGAATGGTCCTATAACATTGGGTCCGATTCCTCACCGTTATCGAGTAATGTCAATTTATGTGATTCCAACTAGTAACCGTGTTTCATTATAAAAATTATTTTATTAAGTGGAAAGAATATTATCCTTCCTGACTGAATTGGCTTGAGTTACACTCATTTGAACTATTACGACTCTTCAAAAAATACAAATATACGAGAATTATTCTCTCAAATATTCTTGGAACCATGATATGTTTACAAATTTCTGCAAATGAAAGACCAACAATCCCACTAGGGTCGTTTTTTTTAGAATTTTCTTATCAGAAATTTCTTCGTCTCCTCCTTCAGTTTGGACCATGAGTTATGAGAATACCTGTTCAGCTTTTCCGTATGATGAAACGAGGTGGAAAGTACATGTTAGATAAATACCCATGCTGGGTAGGAACACGTTGAAAGGCAATGCCTCGTTCATCCATTGCTCGCACAAGTTTCGATTTCTGAGGGTTGACGTTCTTCAGCTAGTTGGAACGAACAATTTCAGAAGATCTTTTTTATATCTTCAAAATAACACCAATCCTCTCTTCAGAGCTATGAGCACTTGGTAGACAAATTATCTCCAACAGATCAAATTGATTACTTCAAGAACCACTTTTGTTATGCTAACCGAATTTGAATTTTCCTTCGTTAATATTAATTCGTATCTCCTGTCCCTTTATTCACGCGATGTTCTTTGGGCATTGCAGAGCTTCTTTTTTGTGTAAATCTGTATATGAAAAAAAATATTTGTAGTGGTATTGAAAAACCATGTACCCTCTGGTAATGAGTGGTTGTTATCTATATTATTCTGACTAACCTTCCTAAAACATATTCACAAGGAAAGTTCAACATTCGAAATTGAATGAAACGAGTTTTAGCAGTGTGAGATGTCACATTTTCCTATTGCGTTATTATACCGTCCATACACAATTCTCATTCAGAAGGGAGAGAGAGAGATTCATAAACTCCAGGTATAATAACTCTCAGGTTTTTCAACTGAGTTAGGTGAATAAACACTTCTCTTATAATTTGCCCATGTCAATGATCTGAAAACTGACACCATATAGTATTCATGATGAAATGAAACGAATAATAATATTCAACCTCAGAAATGAGTGGATAAAAATTCTGCAATCAATATTGAACGGTCTGAGTGAACTGAAACAATCGACAAGTAAACGAGCATTTGTTTCAGTGATGAAATAATCCAAATATCAGTATATAATGCTAGGATCAGTTTTCCATGAAAAAACAATTGTGAAACCGATCCTGGTCCCGACAAACCATTTTAGTATAGGATCAATAGACTACCCACTAAGCATTCGATATTGATATACTCCTTAATCAATAAAAATCTCATGACTTTGTATAAAACAGTGGAATAGAATCGAATAGGTTAATATAATATAATGAGCTGAAGACTGTTGATTAGAAAGGAAATTTTCTGACTTGGTGAATTTTTTCATATGAATTATAAATGATTTCAAATTGGGTAGTTGTGATTCGTGGAATGATAAAGTACACGTTGTTTCAAGTGCCAGAAATGGAGTTATAAAAAACTGTGGTAGGCTATGTAGTCATTGGCATAAGTGAGGTGATCGCATTTCTCATACAAGTAGGTATAGGTGATCAACTAGCTATTTTCAGAATGACTCACACTAGATAGAGTGAATCGATCACTCTCAATATGTTCAGCAATCGTATATGGAGTACATGTGATGTTTCCCAGTTCATTATTGATTCAAAGGAAGAAATGAATAGTATACAGACACTTCAATGTGGTGCCATTATTTTCTGTTGGATGGATTCTTTCTACGTAGATTTTTTGGGTTCCCAACCACCAAAATCTGAAAAAATAAGAATAAATATTAGAATGTATACAGGTGTAAATGGAAACTTTGTAGTGCATTGTCAAGTAAACGGAAAGATCGTCACTATGAAGTAGATGGTGTAACAAAAAAAAACTCCTGATCTGTTTTACGCAGACATTGATTATCTTATTTCTCTATGAACAATGGTAGATTTGTTTTTGTTAAAATCTCTTTCAAAACTATTTCATTTCGAAACTATGAACTTACGCAATTTGTTTAGCGTCTGCATAATTAACAACTTGAATCAAATATTTGCGGCATTCAAACAAATTAGAATTCGTAAAAAATAGTCTTCTTCTAGTCTTGTCCTAGATTCTATTGTTACTTATTATCAGTCTATTGAGAATCTTCAGTGGTTTTCGACTGACGGAGGTGATAGGTGGAAAAGGATATTCATTCATTAACGAGCGGTCTTAGTACTGAATTGTACTAAAAAAATATTCACGTATACACGAACAAGGAGCAAATCTCACGAATTTGACAAATACACCCTGATTGCGCATGTCTTCCAGCAATGTCATTCGGCAGCCTGTCATTGGTCAGTCATACCAAAAACCAAATACTGCTGTTTCTTGTCTAGTAGTTTATCGATTTATTTCTGGTAGTCATGCGTAGTCGGAACAAGAATAGTTTGGAGGTCATGAAATTTTGTAGTGGTGGGGCCCACAGAATTAGCGGCAACTGACGCTTCTTGTTCGTGTAAACGTGAATATTCTTTGATTGTACCTTTCAACCGAAGCATCGTCAAATATGTCAACTTCAGCACGTTGATAGGTACGATTTGGTATTAAGACCAGTTGATAAAGAATGAGCATCCTGTCCCACCTAACAGCTCCGTCAGTCGAAAACCACCGAAGGTTCTCGATTCAATAATAACAACTAGAATTTGAGAGGAATGACTGCCGAATATGCCAAGGAAAACTCGGTGTCTTCGGTAGCTCAGTGGTGTGAGCATCCATCTAGTAAATGGAAGATGTGGGTTCCAATCCTACCTAGGTGTTTGTCTGAATCCAGCAAATACTTCATTGAAATGTATGGGTAACTTATGCAATACATCGTTTGTTATTTTGTCATCACAGAAGTTTGATACAAAATATCAATTGTCGACCCCGCAGCAGAGCTATTTATTTCATGCGATTCTCAGTTGGATGACCAGAATTTGCTCTTCTTCATAAAAGTGGTGAAAATGGCCTCCTGTCAACTCCCAGAAACATTGGTCGGTAGCGCCTTTGCTCTTCATGGTGCAGTGATCACATCCCTGTAAACGAAAAAATTTGAAATAGAAAGGTGAGGTGAAATTGAATCGTGATCCTAGTATCCCAACCGATCGTGGGATTAAACTTCAATTATTTCAGGATATCCACTATTTGCTCTTTGTACTATATGAGATATATGCGCTGACTGCATTCGGAATGAGAAATCCGTCTATTTCATTATCCGATTACTGATGGTGCGAAGTGTGAAATGCAAGCAGAAAACATTGAATTATAAACTTATGTGTTTGAGGTCGTTTCTGCCAATATTCGAGAATTGTGCGAGCTATAATCTTATAGTGAACGTTACCTTATACAAACCGGAAAGACCATCTTTTGAACAATATTCGTATGGGTTATTCTCAACTACCGACCTATTAGGATAATGGGCTAACACCTGACAGAGAATTAATTCTCCCTGGCTAATACCTCGATGAGTATTGAATTATATTCGATAGGTGTCAATGCAGGGTCCTTCACAGAAAAAATTCATGCATATGCATTCGGTGATTGAATTGCAGGAATTGTTTTTCAATTATTGAGACGGGGTACCCCTCCTCGTGAAAAAAAAAGGTAAAAACTTCTACATAGTCAGTACACGTTGACTGGCGATGAAGCATATCATATTTTGAACAATTCGTTCTCGATTCATATTCTTGGTACAGCCAGAAAAGTAATTGTGTTACGCCAGCCCTTTAGCCTATTGTGTGGGTAGTTGGGACTGACCTGAACGAATTGATCAAAAAATGCTAGTAACGCAGTAAGCTCATCGACTTTGTCAAAGTTTTCTGAGAACCGATAAGTCTTTAGAAAACTCGAGGAATATCAACTGAGTATTAGGGGTATCCATGTATAGAAAAACAGCTTATACAGAAAGTAATCAGAATGGAATCTTCAGTCTCAGAGTATTCAACACAAAACTAAGTTGAAAAATGTCCGAACTCATTTCTGATTATTGAACCAATGGGTACATTCAGGAGGTTCCGAGGGCTGAGACTGCTCAGTAAGGAGTCTACCTATTCAGATAGAATTTTTACCAAGCAATCTCAGCCGCTGGAACCCCTGGAATGTACCCATTGTTACGGGGTAAATAACAGTGGATATTTTTCATCTAATATGAACATTCAGTCCATGAAACAAGACTGAATATATATATAGATTTATTAAACATCTTACTATACATTATAGTCTGCAGAACAAAGAATACCAATTCAATCAATAAATAAATAATATAAAATATGAATAAGCTCACAAATTCTGGTGGAATGTAAAAAAAATGTATTAATTATAAATATAAATATATGAAATATAAATATCAACTATCAACTCTTCATTCCATATAAATGGTTTCTGAAAATCATCACCGAAGATTTAACACATGTTGTCCATATAAGTTTCAAAACTTTCTTTTTTATATTATTCCTGTGTGTTCAAGCCAGTAAAATGCTAGTATTTGAAGTGTTGTCATGGCAACGATCTGATTGAAGTGGAAATTCTCCTACCTAGATGTAGAATTAATGAGTAGAAATCGCCCTGACTCGAAACGTCATAAAATAGAAATTAATATAGGGGGATATTTGTGACAAGTTTCGAAAACGGAGGCAAATCAGGTTTCCCAAAGGTAAATAACCATCAATATTAGTTTTTGTATTTTTTTTTTATAGTCAAATTTGAGTTATAAAAGAAGTTGCTAACTAATAAAACGTAGTTCATTCAGAAGGAATTATGTGTCAATAAACGCCAACATTAATAATTGCACCTTGTCTTAAAAGACAAAATGATATGACAAATCTAAGATGCCTAGAAGCCCTGGTGATTCAACTGATTAGATTTTGTTTAGATTTTTGTGGCGAAAAAAACAATCGACACTTTTGAAGGTTTCCCCTATTTTTTCGGTAGAGGGCGTTATGTTTCCATTTTTCAAATTTGATGACAAGTGTCAAGTTGACTGTCATATTATCATATCACTTTGAAATTTTGATGTGTACGATGTTTTTATCGTGTTTATTTGTTGATTTCATTGCTTTTAAATATCGAAACGTTGTTACTGGTATCTCATTGTCCACCCATTATCCTTTAGGTTGCAATCTCTTCTCACTAGCCAATCAAATAAAAGTGGAAAAACCCGACTGCACATTTTCACTCAGGGCAAATTCGAGACCGGGTGGGCGACATCTGTACATATTGTACGGAAACTTCCAAAAGCTCAATTATCCAGCAAAAATCAAGCAATCCAGATTTCGCCACTTTTATCCCAAACTTCTACAGGTATAAGTAAACACACCAGGGTTTTCAGGCATCTTAGACAAATCTGATGTTATTGACAGATTTTCAAAAACGAACCAAGAAGGGGGATATTTGTGATAAGTTATGAAAACGGAGGCAGATTAGGTTTCTGTAAGGTGAACAACCATAAATATAAGTTCTTGTAATTTTTTGATAGGCAAATTTGAATTATACAAGATGTTGCTGACTAATAGAAGGAACTTTTTTTCAATTAACGCAGCGAACGCAACGCAGATTGAAGGTCCGCTCTTCTACAATTGCATATATTTTGATATAAATTTTCATTTTTCCAGATTGTGGTAGATTATAAATTCCAAAAAACTACAATATAGCCTAGTTACGATATTTTTTGTCAAACCAAGCCATTGTGGGTCTAAACGGCCCTAAGTATCTTTTTTTTCTTTTTGCCATTTTTATCTTTCACGAAATATTATCAGTTATTCCAATTCAACTATGGGCGATTTTCATTCAGATCATATGTATATAATTATCTGGAATCCTAGTTAGGATATTTTTTGTCAAACCAAGCCATTGTGGTTCGAAACGGCCCTAAGTCTCTCTTTTTTCTTTTTGCCATTTTTATCTTTCACGAAATATTATCAGTTATTCCAATTCAACTATGGACGACTTTCATTCAGATCATATGTATATAATTGTCTGGAATCCATTTGTTTTTCTCTGTCCTGGAAATGGAAAGTAAACAGTTTTGAGTTTTATAATACCTGTTATCAGGGAAAATTGATATATTTTTTACCTCTTGAAAAAACATTCGAACAACATATTATGTACCATTACGTTATTAATTTCAGTTTCAGATAGTGAAATTGTCTTGCCTAATCCGCGATCTTGAATTCTGCCTGAAAATAATTCGTGTTTGAAGGATTGAAATCTCATTCAGGAATATATTAATCTCAATGCAGACTCCAGATCGCTAGGTAAAATATAAAAGTCTTTGTTTTTAGATCAATTCATTATTTGTTTGATGATCACTCCTCCGATTTTCATCATTATATTCATTCCTTAACTATATTACCTTTTATGAAATATTCGTTTGGATGATACGGGGCAAGAAAATGAAGTAAAAGAAGTTTTTTAGAGCTACGTTGCAATATCAGAAGATCAGAATCATCAAATCTTTTTGAAACTACTTCCCAAAATTCCCCAAATAATAAGGACTTGAGTAATGAAAAGCAACACGACGGCATGTCAACTTTTGTAACATGAAAAAATACCACCTCCACCTGCTGAAAGGTTGCGACAAAAATACGGCCGTTAACAAATTAAAATTAATTGCAAGCTCTTAGCAGAGTAGCTTCACACTAATTTAATTATTTGCAGGCGAATTTCAAAGGCGTTTGTGAATTAATAACATTCACTTTTACGTCGGAATTTATGAAGCGCACTAACCCGTCGTTGCTCAAGATCTTTTGTTGCGCGCTCAATTTTTTCTTTGAAACATGTTGGTATTTCATATTTGAACGCTGATTCAAAGTGTTTGTTCTAGCGTAATATCGCAACACAGGAAAGGGTCATCGTAAAAAGCTGTGGAATTTTTATAAAATAAATACTCGGGGAAGAGGAGAGTTTTTTTTAGAAAGCAGAATGCTCCACTGGGTGTGTTCGAGTTGTTTGAAGTTCAAAACAGTCAATACAAGAGGGCCGAAAAATAAGTTTTGGGCCCCATCTTATTCTTTTTTTGTTACGCGGCTGTGATGCGAAATTAGAAATGCTGAACCCACTCCATTTTTGTATAACCATTTTAGACAACTACGTTAGTAGTTAGTGAAAAATATTCAACCAGCTTATGTGCCGCTAGTCTGGTAGAATGGAAACAAATGAAATGAAAAATATTTATCACGAATACATATTCCATTCTGTCTTCGAATTCAAAGAAACATTCACGTCAATAAAATTAACGACGACTTGGCAAAAATAATAGAATGGGGTAACATGAACTTGGTGGAATTTTTTGCTACGAAAACCCAGGCATGTCTCTTCTCAAGAAAAGCCGATCTATCATCATCAAATATTCAGATGTCAGAAGTAACTATTGCTAAAAAATCAAGTATCTCGGTGCTAGGAATTACGATCAGTGATAATCTCTCATGGGGAAAACCATCGATCGCTAAAAGTGCTTCCCAGAAACTTGGATTTCTATTTCGTGTAAAGAAATACTTCACTTCTCGTCAGCTTTTGATGATCTACAAGGCTCAGATACGACCTGTCATCGAATACAGTTCTCATGTGTGGAGTTTGGCACCACAACATTCATTGAGGCTTCTCGATTCTATTCAGAGAAAGGCAATTCGTATTGTTGGTGATTCACATTCACAGACTCGCTTACTCCATTGGAACATCGAAGAAGGGTCGAAGACTTGTCTATCTTCTATAGATACTTTCACGGTCGATGCTCTTCCGAATTGTTATCAATCGTTTCCCCCTTGGCAATATCTAGACGAATGACTCGACGAGTACAAAATTTCCACCATTTTGTTGTGAATTTGGATACCTGTCGAACCTCTCTTGCTCAGGGATCATTTTTTTCAATAGAACATCTGAGCTTTGGAACTCCTTGCCAAAAGAGGTTTTTCCCGAGGCTTACAAACTTCATAAATTCAAAGTAAGTGTTAATTCATATCTCCTATCCCTTGAATCACGCGGTGTTCTTTGAACATTACAGGGCTTTCCTTTCGTGTGAATCTGCGTATAAAAAAAATATTTTATTGGGTCACACATTGCCTTTCGTGTCAAATCCATACACAGGATGTTCAGTTCAAAACTAACCACCAAAGTTACGTAATTCGGTCTCCTCTACGAAAAATCCAAATAAAATTTTCTGCGGTCACGTCTATTTCCGGATATTCATGTCCATTTTGTTGTAAAACTCCATTAATTCTCACATCATATTTCTGCCTTGAAAAACACACAATATTTGCCCTTTCTTTTCATCAAAACACCACGCACGCCTTTGCTTACTCGTTCTCCACATTTTTGAGCAGAAAAAAACATTGTTTCAAAGAATTCACCATTTTTCAAATCGCCACCAATTCGTTGGGATGTCATGATTCAATCAGTCAATACTGATTCAGTTACAATATTGCCGCCCTCATTGTTATTGTTGAGAACTGATTAAATCTGTATTGACTTTTGAGGAAGGTTGGATTTTTGAAGGAAATTATGGATTTTTCTGTTTGAAAATATTACAAATGAGTATATGAGGGCGTCTGTGGTGTTATGATGTGGTGAATGCATTTTATGAAGTTCTATCTGAAATTCAGTAGCACTTCACAACGACTAGAACATGGCAAAATTTGGAATTGTCGTACAGAATTTTTCTTTGAGTTTTCAACTGTCCTCAAGTTCACTTTTCTCACGAAGATAAAAGTAATCACAACATATCACAAAACACAGAATACAATGCATACAATGCATAACACTGAAAGATCGATTTTCAGCAAAATCATCAATAATACACAAATCTAGAAAGAGATAAACATAACAATTAAGATGAATATATACGTATGGAGTTCTAACAATACTTGTACACATATATATGTGCATATGAGTCTTTATATGGATGTTAATGTATGTCTATTTACACATTTGTAAATGTGCTTTTACTGCAATTGATTACCTTCACTATGAGACTATGTTTTCACAATGTGTACCTATTTTGAATTCTTGTTTTCCTCTTTGACCCCCCTCATTATTCAAAAAGATATATTTTTTTCCCAATGATGTAATAGAGATGAACATGAAGAAATAAATGATGTACAATACACATACTCATATCACGTACAAGCTGGCACCACAGCTTCTGTGATTGTTATGTTTATTCTGCGAAATTTTGTCCTAACACTCTTTGTATTTAAAAAAAAACTGTTACTGTCATTATAACAATCATGAAATATTTTGTCATCAATTCATCTGTTCTTCCCATTCATCACGTACTTTAACCTCTAGTATTTGGAGTGGAATTATATGCTATTGGAAATGTTCAATTATTTTGGGAATGATGAATCAATATATTCATGTATTTTTTTCTATTACGTAGGTATTCATCCTCCTCAGAAATCTCATTGATTGATATCCTAGGGACGAACATTGAAGTCTCTCCTTGAAACATTTACCCCTGCGGATATAAGATGAAAATTCATCATGTATCCATCTGAAACTTGTTCGTTCGAAGATGTCATATGGATGACTATTTCATTTCTATGGATATCCGTATGCATTAGGATTATACAGTACTTTCCTTTAATGTCCCCTTCCCTTTTATTTTTTGAACGGGTCAACTAAAAAAATTGAAACTTGGTATAATAAAATTGATGCACTAATACTATATTTTTTAGTGGAAGTAACAGATGAGAGTTTCAAGATGGCGACTGGGCGCCAAATGAAAAATAAATAAATGAAAGGGGAGGTCTTGTGAAACATCATTTTGAAGCTCCCGACGAATACTTCAACATCCCTACAATATGAAGTCAATGTCTTCACCTACTTCACAATCGCGGTATATTCAATAATTACCCGAACACAAACACATTCATATAGATATTTCCAGAAATTTTTGTTCATAAAGATAGACAGAATTTTCAGCTCGACAACGAACATCATTGTTCAGTTCAAATATTCTCATCTAGTTTTTGATTTTACAAGTAGATAGGTACCACGTGAACTATCTCCAGAATTGTCAATTCAGCAAAATTCAAAAGGGGAACTGTATTTGAATATGTTGGAAACTACCGTTGGTCCTCTAATGACCGAAATCGTCGAAGTGAATCCTAATGAATTCAATATGGATATCATAATTACAATGGTATGGAGTGTCACCACATCACTTCAGACAAGTTAGAAACTATTTGGATAACACTTTCCATCATCGTTGGATTGGCCATCGAGGTCCTACGGAATGGCCAGCCCGCTTGCCAGATTTGACACCTTTCGACCATTTTCATGGGGCTATTAGTCCAGTCTATGACCATTTTCCCGTGTATTTATCCCATACAGCACCGATTCGCATGTAAATTTGGATTCAGGATCTTCATACCCTCTATTTCAAAATCTACCCTGTGCCGAGGGTTGCTTTCTCCCTTGGGGTGGATGCCATCCCTTCTTGGGGGGTGAAGACATTTTTATTAGAAAAAAGTATGGAAACCAATAGATTGACTAATTCCAAGCACTTTTTGTTCAATGAAGTTTTTTCTGAAAAGCAATACTTTTCGACTTATTCGCGAGTGAAATTGTCGGTTTTCAGGCAAAAAAACACATTTTCAGATCCTTTTTCGCGAGTAACTGGAAAAATATGTATCTAATCGAAAAACTTATGGAAAGCAAAATGATAGCTTTTGAAAAAACAAAGGCGATCGTTTATTTGTTATGTATGCGAACCCACTACAAACTGAATAATTGCTTGTTGAAAGTTGATTGGTATTTTCAAACGCCAAAATGGAAAGTTTCTACGTACAATAACCAAAAACCAATGCATTTTTCGGGAAAAACTCATAGAAACTTCTTTGAAGTCCTTCAGAAATCCTTCATTTTTGTTATTTATGAAAGTTTCTAGCATCAAAACTGACCGAGGTATGAAGGAAATAATGTTGAATCCTATTTTTTCGTTGAAAAAAAATTGTGAATAACTCAACCTCTCTTCCTCCCCCGTTGTTACTCCATAATTCACTTCATTCTAATAATGAGTTCTGAATTTTACATCAATTGTAAGTACGTAGTTTTGGAAAAAATTGAGATTGAAGAGAAAAAATCAAATACGTAATTCAGCGAAAAATCACCATTTCTTCGAAATGACTCGAAAAGTATTGATCACATACAAAATTTTCTAGAGTACAAAATTGAAAGTTATTCTTCTCTGAATTTTTTGGTGTTTCATTTTTTTCTGCAGGATGAAAATAGAGTAAGATATGGCAAAGTACCTTTTTTGAGCCTTTTCAGCATGAACCTTTTCAAAAATATAGTCTGAAACAAAAAAATCATGTGAATGAGCTCATAGCTCTTGAAGAAAGCTACAAAATACTCTTTTGGTGGATTTGATTGCTTAAAGACTAAGCGAGTTATGGAAAAAAACCAAAAACAATTTTTGAAGAATACACATAGTAACTATATTTTAGGCCTGGTGGAACTATATGATTTCAATCGATCACACATCCAAATCTAGACTCAACCTTTTTTTAATGGGGTAGTTTTCACCCTAAAAAATCGAAAGCAACCCCGAGTACAGAGGTAACTTCAAAGTAGAGTCTCAATCTGAATTTTCATAGTTGGGTTTCCCGGTTACTCAATAACAATTTCGATATAATTTTTTAATGAAAACTATCATAAGGGTGGTTTTTAGGGGTCGAAACTGTTTAATAGATCAGAAATTGTCTATCAAGGTTGATTCAACGTATTTACAGATGACTGCACGCTCAAAACTAGTATTTTGTAATTTTTTTCTGAATAGGGGTAGTTAACACCTCTGATGAATAAAAATCAACCTCAGGCACAACCTATACTTTGAAATAGATGGTAGATATAAGCTAAATCTCAAATTAAATACAAATAGATACTGAATAAATTGAATAACTGCCAAATGACATGTTAATTATTATTTTCTGATGATATTCTGTCATAAGGGGGAGGTGTTAAGGGCTGGCACTGATTACTGACCCATAAATTATATTAAAAATTATAATTGATTGATTTTACTGATATGAATATGATTTCAGTTTATTACATGCTCCAATCTAAAATTTTGATATTTTTTTCGAATAGGGGTGGTTTTAACCCCCCCTCCAAAAAAGCAATCCTCGGCACAGGGTAGATTTTGACATAGAGGGTAAGTAGAACCTATATCCAAATTTTCATACGAATCGGTGCTGTATGGGATGAATACACAGTACACTTTTTTTACCGTCATAGACTGGAGTATATTTGAAGCAAAAGGTGTACGAAAGTGAAGCTGCTTCAATATTCAATATACGACAGGGAATATTATATATTTGTAGAAATATAGACGTTGCTGTGTTCGAAAATGTTCGACGTGAAATATCGAGTGTCTTCTGACGGGAACTCGTCGATGTATTCATGCAATCATTGTATGGTACGTCACTTTGTAGTAGGTGAAGATACTGACTTCATATTCTAGGGTCGTAAAGCTTTAGTAAGGAGCTTCAACTTGATGTATCACAAGACCCCCCTTTCCAGATTTCACTCCAAGATACTGTATTTATTCATCAATTTCATTATCCCAAGTTTCAATTTTTTGAGTCTAAAAAATGAAAGGTGGGGGTTAAAGAAAATCACTGTACAATGAATGTCCATATGAATATTCGATGTAAACATGGATTTCTAGGCACGCCCACTAATTTTGATTTCGGTTTCTTGCCTTGGAGTTCTATTCCATGATATGGAAATATATATGTGAATTATCAATGGAAAGTCATATGTACATAAATATTTCTCATTCAGAATTAATTTCATCGAAATGAGAACCTCGAACGCTTCATCATTCTCCTGACATTCCGGGGTTCACATTCATTCGTAATTCAGGATAATATTATGGAATACGATCAATGGGGAAAGAAATATTCACAAACCCCCGAACGCCAACACACGAAATGGAAATATACTTCTCATTTCACTTTAATAAATATTCCACAAAACAAGTCAGTCAGTTTTTCGGTCCCGTCCCAAAACTTCTTTATATGCACATAATATTAGCATACAATATTAAAAGGAATACCATAATAAAAAAGCAAGCAGGTTAATATTGTTTTTGTTCGCGGAGTTCCGCATTATATTAAAGAGCTGCTCGAATGAAGGCCAAGTGTGTAATACCCTGAAACTTTTAAGCTCTACGTACTATAATTTAACAATATTAAACAAGTGGCTTTCGGAGGAAAATGAAGGCACCTCGTTATCTTTATTACAGAAAGAAAGCCACTATCACAAGAAAGGCGAAAACGACAATCCTAACATTTTCCCCCGTGGAGAACTTGTTAGACCACTAGAAATAGACAAAAAAGCAAGAATACTTTAATATAAGTTTCTTTCAGGACATCTCATGAATTAGGGGATAGATGTTTCGAATTAATATTCACTTTGAATTCGGGTTTCACTCCGTGTTCTGTGGTTTTGATCCTCGGAAGGATAATTGTCACAACGTTTCGGCAAAGTCTCATTTGCCATTTTCTAGGTGATGATTGAGTTTCGTCCTCCGAACTCGACTAATTAATTCGAGTTCTACTTCTCAATATATAGGGGTCTTCATTGATGGTATCTTTGACCTGGGCTCCTCCCACTTCCTCAGTTCGTCCGACTGCATTTGTCATTATGTCTGGATAATTCGAGGTAAGGTTCGACCTTGTTCCATGGTATATATATATATATATATATATATATATATAGAGAGAGAGAGAGAGAGGCAGAGCAGGCGGTATCTGTGCCTTGTAGATCATCAGAAAGAGAAACTATTATGAAGAACAATGTTGTCCGCAAAACTATTCACGGAACTCCAGCAAAACATTGATATGAAGCAGAAACAAAGTGGCACCAGAACTGGACCCTGTGGAACGCCTACATTCGCTGAGAGAATATCAGAGGAGACTCCATCAATAACCACATACAGAGACCTATCAGACAATAAACTCTTCAACACAGCACACAATCGAGAAGGTGAACCATGAGACGGCAGTTTAGAAAGAAGACCCCGATGTCCAAAAACAACAAAAATTGTGGTTACAACATGTTTTCAAATTGGGGAAAAATGTTGTAGAATATTGAAAAAAGAATATGCTCAACCTAAACCTCGAACAGTACTCCCAGAATATATGGGAAATCTACTACAAATAACGCGGTATACTCGATATAAATCGGAATAAGTTGTATTATTCATGTTTCTTTTCAAAAAAATTACTAATTGATAGCACAGTTCAATTAACTCAGCAACTTTTTGATGTAGATCAGATGTCTACACTTTTAACTTCATAGATTCCAAACATAATTCCTGTTTTTTTTAGATCGTGGTTGGTTGAAAACCCAAAAAACCTCGAAGGAATAATCGATAGTTTCATATAAAATAACTATTCTTCACACTTGTACTCTTCAACACTAGTGGCCAATAAACGAATACATCAATTCCAGAATTATTTTACGTGAATATTCTAATTTAAGTGGACTAAAATATAATTTGGGCAACCAACTCGAAACTCATGATGTGATATTTCCGTCAGGCTAATCCGAATTCAAGGAGTTTCAGACTTTTATTCAAGTGTTTTGTGAAAATGACGCGAGATAAGGTCTGTATGAATTCGGCTCGCTGAAGATATTGCCTACATCCATTCTCAAAAAGTTGGGGTGTTCGTCCCTTTGTTTGAAATATATATTCAGTTGCGGTGGCTGTAGGAATAATGTTGAACATTTCTTTGATGAAAATAAAAAAAGCTTGGATTTGTGGATCCAATGAGAATAGTAGACCTTATTATTTCAAGTTCCAACTGTACTATTCTATTATATGATACTTTAGCACTTTATCAGGTGTTCGTATCTGAACTGGAAAAAACCGGAAAAATTCTGGGAATGGGATTATAAATCTTCAAGGTCATTCACATGATGGTGTATATTGAATATGATGAGCCTCTTCACTCCTAGACATGATACTCAACGGAATATAAATATTTTTTTCTTCAAACGTCAAATAATGATGACATTACTTATCTTACTTGATCCTGTCAAAGTTTGATGTCTCCGCCGGCAGCAGTTTTTTTTCCCATTTCTTTACGGCGCGGCGGAGGGAAAAATGTTGTCATGGCAACAATATGAAACATGTCACAAAGCAACAATACAAATGTCATTAACAACAATTAAACGTCATATTTATTTATAGTAATATTAAAAGTACAATTAGTTAATGAAGCATTTTCAAAATTGAAACCGTGCAAACATGTTCCTGACTCTTGATACGCATTGGTAATTGTTGATGATATTGATGGTCGTGCACAACTTTCAGCAATCATTCCCGATGTTGGCGAATCATGAGGGTTTAAAATTTTTTGAGCATTATCTTTCTTATTGAATCCTCTATATATCCTTCGACAACCGTGCTTGATTTCCAGCCCCCATGTCGTTTGAGGCATTCTAGATTTCCGCCTCCATCAATTAAAAGTGTTGCTGAAGTTCGTCGTAAACAGTGACCCGTGTATGCGCTTGCATCGTTTAAATTTAAATAACTAGCTACTTTTTGGGCTACTGCGCTGATCGAATGTATTCCCATGACGCTTCGGTAACACTTTCCATTTTGGTACTTTATAAAAAATCGGTTTTCTGTGAAATTTTCAGGCCGCAGTGATGCATACTTTTTGTACAGTTTAATGTAGTTTTGACCAATTATCGTAAAAGATCTAATTTGTCGTGTTTTACTGACTGGGATTTTGATAATTATTACATTTTCTTTATCCTCAATGTCCACAGTCATCATTTTTACCAATTCGTCGCATCGACAGGCGCCGGTAACCCCAATTAACAAAACAATCTGAAATATTTTTATAATTTAGTAGAGTATACTACATGCTTTGCAATATAATTTTTTTTACCTTTAATCCTAAATACAACTTATCTGGCGCTTCAAACAAAAATTTATCAAACTCGTCTTTAGTGAAAACTTAAGACTTCTTTGCAGTATATCCTTCGCTTGTCTTTTTCAGAAAGACACGTAACTTAAAAAATTTGCTTATATCCACATTTTTTCTAATAACTAACTCGGATTTTATCATAGATTATCGTGACTACATTGTAGAAGATTTCCATTTATTTTCATTTTCCATTATATTAAAATATGCCAGTAAAACGTCTTCGGTAACTTGCCGTACTCCTCTTGTATCGCACCACTCTGGGAAGTGCTTGTACGCTAACCGATACTTTATTCCGGACTTGGAGGGCCCCAAACGTGCTACTGCATCATTAGCCGCGGACTCAATTTCGTTTAAGTTTTTCATTTTCGCACTAAATTTGCGCTTGCGATTGCAACAACAATAAGCTGTCTTTAATAACATAAAATAACTGTTAAACAACTGTAACCAGGGAGACGCAAATTCCACCGACGACTTAATTATTTCAATTTCTAACATCTAGACGACTTTGATAGTTGTCACGGTTAATTTCGAGTAAAAATAGCGTATGAATTGTACTATTTACGGTTGAAAATTGCTACGTTTGAAGAAAAAATAGTATACTTTATTCGGCAAAGAAGCGACTTTTCTTGACTTGCCCTCTTTTACGCGCCTCACTCGTTTGGCGCGTAATATCGGGCGCGTCAAGAAAGGTCATGCTTCTCCGCCTCATAAAGTAATATACTATTTCAACAAGGGGCAAAGTGCTACTTTCCCTCCTGTGGCTTCGTGGAATCGAAGGACTTTCATCTACTCTTCACATCAATAATTAACTGAAATTATACAATCAAAGTGACCTAGTTGGTTGGGGCGTTGGCCCTATAAGACGACCCACTTTCCTTTGAGTTTTTCATGAATATCGAAAGAATTCGCCATATCTTAAATTGATTATCAATATGATAATCGAAAGAGAGTTCAGAAATATTTACGTGGTCAGAAAAAAATCAACTGTACAACTCGAATTGTATTTCCCTGTTATTATTATGGTTTGGTATTATCACGATACAATCACTCAAATTGCTCCTCTAACTATCTAACGCTCTGTACTGAAACTCTCTGTAATATAAATTCTCTATTTCGACTTCTTCACTTAGCAATACCAAAGCTCTCTCTTTTCTGCATCTATAGCAAATCCTCTGCATCATTTACACCCAACAGTCTTTGATAAGATGTCCCAGTTTTCCACATCTATAGCATGTTCTTCTCTTCTGGGTACTCATTCCCCTCCTCATTAATTTGATTTCCTCCAGAACGTTTCCGAATTGGCCATTCACTGCGCCTGATCTTTGTTTGGAATCTTCTATCGAAACTGCTCGAACTATTGGCCTCGAGATGTTGAAGGCCGCCTCCACTTCTAGAGCACGTACTAAGGCCTTGCTACGCCTCCTGAAGTTTGACAGTCGTAAAGTTTTTTGTATCTCCAGGTCTCTTAGTCCATCTATCAATATCTGCCCTGTCAGCTGCTCTTAGGAATCAACGGGCGCTTCTGGGTACGCCAGCTGAATTAGGCGTCTTACATCCGCCTCAAATCCTTGCAAACTCTTCATTGACTTTTGTGTGCGAGTCTTCATTTGTGCCCGGTACAGCTGTTCTCGTTGCTGATCGTCATACCGCAACTCTAATGCAGAAATCAGGCCCCTCATATTTAGTTTGCTGTTCGATGGGTATCATCTGCAATATACCCGAAGCTGGCCCTCTCAGAGCTACTATGAGTGCCGTAGCTACTATGAGTACCGTAGCTACTATGAGTGCCGTAGCACTTTCTTTTTCGCTGCCGCAGCTTCAAATTGTCTACGATACATGGACGAAGACGACTGTTTATCAGAAGTCGGCGGTTTTACGGAAATTCCTGATATGCCAAGCTTGTCTTGGCGAACTTGATTCCTGAGAATAGCTATCTGCTTTTCGAACTTTATTTTCTAGCCCTTTCATCTCCTCTCGCACTGTATCTACTTTCTTATCAACCGCGTCGATTTTCTTCCTTCAGTTCTCCTTTTAGTTCCTCCTTCAGTTCTTCCATTATTTGCACTTCGTTTTTCTGTAACTCTTGTCCATTTTCCCGTTCTTTCTTTTCATTTTCTTGTTATAATTCTCGTTCTTTCTTTTCATTTTCGAGAATTTTCTGGAGCACCTCTTCCGTTCTTTCTTTTCATTTTCTCGTTCTAATTCCCGTTTTTTCTTCCATTTATCGTTCATTCTATTCATTTTCGAGTATTTATCGGAGCCTTCGTTTTGTTCTAGTTTTTTCTCCTTCCGTCTTCTTCAACTGCTTCTTTTTCCTCCTGCCGTCGCTTTTCACCTTCCTGTCATTGTCTTTCCAAATCCGCAAATTGGTTTTGGATAAATGCCAACATGTCCTGCATCGAATCGTACGATGTACTACTCGTTTTCACCATAAATAGTTTTCTTCATCACGCTATAAGGTAGACACGATTAAATTTCCACAAAATTTATTGTCTTCGCGACATGTTTCGGTACACTGTACCTTTATCAAGCGAATGTATTTAAACACTAAATTATTCTTCGCTAAAAGTTCCTTAAATATATCAGGGCCTACTCTAATTATCTATGATTCCTAGAATAATACCACTGACAATGATGATGATTCCTAACTGATGCTGATAACTGATACTGATTCCTAATAATAATTATGATATCGGACCGTAGTTACTACTTATTGATTGAATAAGTTCAACAAAGGGGAACTATTGAGATCCAATTGATCATTTAGCAAACAATTTGAATTTTTTAATTTATTGATTTCCAAAACTTCTAAATAATTAAGTCTAATGCCCTTATTTTCAACATGCAGAATTTCGAAATTTTTATCGAAGTCATGGCCTTCCTCCAAAATATGATTGGCATATGATGAATGAGTTGTTTTCTTTTCATAATTCATACGATGTTCACGTATGCGGTTTTTGAATGGTCTACCTGTCTGGCCAATATATACTTTGGAGCAAAATCCACAATTCAATTTATAAACTCCTGATTTTTCATCTTTTATTGTTTTATCTTTGTTATTCTTGATAAACCTTCCCAACGTGTTATCTGTTCTATATGCTACTTTTAAATTTTGTTTATGCAAAAATGAAGCTACTTTTTCCGTAGCAGGTCCTGAATAAGTTAAGATTCTATAATTATTGTCATGGGTCCTCAAAGTGGGGTACACTTCTTGGATAGCTTTTCTATGTAGTTTTTTAGCAAGAATATTTTCTATTAATTTGACTTATCAAGAATAACAAAGATAAAACAATAAAAGATGAAAAATCAGGAGTTTATAAATTGAATTGTGGATCTTGCTCCAAAGTATATATTGGCCAGACAGGTAGACCATTCAAAAACCGCATACGTGAACATCGTATGAATTATGAAAAGAAAACAACTCATTCATCATATGCCAATCATATTTTGGAGGAAGGCCATGACTTCGATAAAAATTTCGAAATTCTGCATGTTGAAAATAAGGGCATTAGACTTAATTATTTAGAAGTTTTGGAAATCAATAAATTAAAAAATTCAAATTGTTTGCTAAATGATCAATTGGATCTCAATAGTTCCCCTTTGTTGAACTTATTCAATCAATAAGTAGTAACTACGGTCCGATATCATAATTATTATTAGGAATCAGTATCAGTTATCAGCATCAGTTAGGAATCATCATCATTGTCAGTGGTATTATTCTAGGAATCATAGATAATTAGAGTAGGCCCTGATATATTTAAGGAACTTTTAGCGAAGAATAATTTAGTGTTTAAATACATTCGCTTGATAAAGGTACAGTGTACCGAAACATGTCGCGAAGACAATAAATTTTGTGGAAATTTAATCGTGTCTACCTTATAGCGTAATAACTATGGATTTCCATCAAGTAAAGGCCACCTTAGTCCAAAAAAAAAAAAAAGTTTTCTTCATCAGCAAAATTCCTACTTCTTAATCCACTGTTACGATATTTTCTTGGATTTGTTTATTAAAACTGCAAACAACACTTCACTACTTTTATTACTACTCTTCATCACAGTACAATACAATACAATCACTCAAACTGCTCCGTTTACTATCCAACGCTCTGTACTAGAACTCTCTGTAATAGAAATTCTCTACTTCGAGTTCTGCACTTAGCATTACCAAAGCTCTTTCTGATAAAAACTCTGTAAAACTCTCCGCCTCTCCACTAAGCTAGAAACTCTGATAATTATCTGGATAACTATCTCTTCGCGATGAAGTGTCTCCCTTTTATACTTGCGTACGCCTATGGAGAATCTCCGGGAGAGATCTCAATGATGTGTATCGAATTCTCCACGCGAATCAAGAGTTCCTGGGAAAATGACGATCCCTCTTCAAACCCTCATATTATTTTGCGTTTACGAGCGACAGGGCCGGCGCTAGGAGATTTCGTAACATATTCCGTATATATCGAATTAACTGAAGTACAGCTTATCCAATCCATCCTAGCATGAAATCAGCTACTCCCCCAGTTGTACACTGGTAATGCCAGATCTGACGGAAAAAAACACCTACTAGGAATGAATTTCAACACAGTACTCCAGTCTATGACGGTGAAAAAAGTGTAAACTGTGTATTTATCCCATACAGCACCGATTCGTATGAAAATTTGGTTATAGGTTCTACTTACCCTCTATTCCAAAATCTACCCCGTGCCGAGGGTTGCTTCCTCCCTGGGGGTGGATGCCACCCCTTCTTGGGGGTGAAAAAATGTTTATTGGAAATAAGTGCGGAAATCAATAGATTGACTAATTCTGAGCACTTTTTGTTCAATTAAGTTTTTCCTGAAAAGCAATACTTCTCGACTTATTCGCGAGTTAAATTGTCGGTTTTCAGGCAAAAAAACACGTTCTCAGATCCGTTTTCGCGAATAACTGGAAAATAATGCATCTAATCGAAAAACCTGTGGAGAGCAAAATTATAGCTTTTGAAAAAACGGAGGCGATTGTTTATTTGTGATGTATGCAAACCCACTACAAACTGAATAATTGCTTGTTGAAAGTTGATTGGTATTTTTAAACGCCAAAATGGAAAGTTTCTACGTACAATAATCAAAAACCAATGCATTTTTCGGGAAAAACTATTTGGACCTTTTCTAAAGTCCTTCAAAAATCCTTTATTTTTGTTATTTATGAAAGTTTCTAGCATCAAAACTGACCGAGGTATGAAGAAAATAATGTTGAATCCTATTTTTTCGTTGAGACAAAATTGTGAATAACTCATCCTCTCATCTCCCCCCTTTGAAAAAAATCGTTGTTACTCCATAATTCACTTTATTCATAATCTTTCAATGAGTTTTGAGTCTTTCATCAATTGAAAGTACGTAGTTTTGGGAAAAATTGAGATCGAAGAGAAAAAATCATATACGTAATTCAGCGAAAAATAACAATTTCTTCGAAATAACTCGAAAAGTATTGATCACATGCAAAATTTTCTAGAGTACAAAATTGAAGGCTATTATTCTCTGAAAATTTCGGTGTTTCATTTGTTTCTGCAGGATGAAAATAGAGTAAAATCAGTCAGTTTTGATGCTAGAAACTTTTATACATAGAAAAAATAAAGGATTTTCGAATGACTTCGAAAAAGATCCAATTAGTTTTTCCCGAAAAATGCATTGGTTTTTGGTTATTGTACATAGAAACACTCCATTTTGGCGTTTGAAAATACCAATCAACTTTCAACAAGCAATTA
This sequence comes from Zygogramma bicolorata, assembly GCA_032362365.1. NCBI lineage: Eukaryota > Metazoa > Arthropoda > Insecta > Coleoptera > Chrysomelidae > Zygogramma > Zygogramma bicolorata. The sequence goes on from JAVJAQ010001667.1 coordinate 1,915,271, forward strand.
TTCAGTTTGTAGTGGGTTTGCATACATCACAAATAAACACAATAGCCTTTTTTTTCAAATTTGCTCTCTGCAGGTTTTCCGATTAGATGCATTATTTTCCAGTTATTTGCGAAAAAGGATCTGAAAACGTTTTTTTTGGCTGAAAACCGACAATTTCACTCGCGAATAAGTCGAAAAGTATTGCTTTTCAGAAAAAACTTCATTGAACAAAAAGTGCTTAGAATTAGTCAATATAATGATTTCCGTACTTATTTCCAATGAAAAAAATTTCACCCCCAAGAAGGGGTGGCATCCACCCCCAGGGAGAAAGCAACCCTCGGCACAGGGTAGATTTTGAAAAAGAGTGTATGTAGATCCTGAATCCAAATTTTCATGCGAATCGGTGCTATATGGAATAAATACAGAATGGTCATAGACTGGACTACAGTGAACATATATAATAATGGGTGTTTTTGTATCTCAGTATACTTCACAGAGATTGCTGGGCATATACGTCATTAGTTCTTTGCCAGGATGGATTGGATGAGCTATTACTCTCTCAGCAATAATCATAATGAAAGAGATTATTTCTGATATGTGTTCGATAAAAACTATTTTGAACAATTCGTTATTACTGCTACTCACTTCGAAAAAGGAAATGCAATAATACATTTTCAGTGCGCTGATGGCAGAATACGTATCGCTACAGAACCGCATATCCCGCTTTCCCAGGGAACAGATGAAAAGTTGCGCAGTTCAAAAGGAAAGCAGCCCGCATTGACGAAAAAATCGCCGTCGACGAAAAGTTTCCCGGCACATAAACGACCCTAGTACACAAACAACCATTAGGCGAACCGTTCTGACGCGGATTTTAGTTGTATAAATAGAGAAAAAGGCCAATCATTCTGAACAACTAGTTCCGAATAGAGCATCGGAAAGTCCGGCGAGAATAAAAAGAAGAATTTTGGGCGAAATTGTTGCTGGGAATCCACCAGTGACGCTTCAGAGGAGAGTAGATGGAGGGGGGATCACAGCCCTGAAATTTATATTCAATTTTTTTATAACGAAGATTTTTCAAGGCATTGACAGCCTAATTATTTTTGAGCCTTTTATTCCCCGAATGAAAAAATAGGAACTACACAACTTGTATCCAAAATTTTCACAAACACTCTGTTGATAGGTATGTGTATATGACAGCTTAATGGAAGGATTGTCAGTATGCTGTGAGATCTACTTGGTCCTTGATTTTTCACGCAGTTTCCTCATTCTTTCCCATTCTCTTTCCATTCTTCCTCATAGATTTGGAGAATTATTTTCATATGTGAGAGAACATGATTTTAAGTCTCTTCATCTCAGTCAAATGATCGATTCTACAAAAAGGGTTTTTGAATATATTTATATTATGTATCAAGAACGGTGAATAAAAAAAATGGATTCCTTTCGCTGAGGAAGTGATATTTCTGATGATGTTCTACATAAATAATCGAAAACAGTTTCCATGGTGAACCAAGTAATTTCATAACGAATTTCAAAGCACCATGCATTTGTAGAAAAGTTATTCGCGATTTTCTTGAGAATAATTAATATATGTCGAATTTTAAACGATTTGTGGAAAAATAGTATGTTCACCTCGTGTGTTGCTGAGTCTTGGCTTGCGTTTCGACTTTGCGGTCTCCACATGAAATTCATTCTGATACAGATTTTTCATAACGAAACAGATTTTTGATCAATTGGGAATTTAATTCAGTGGCGAAAGGCTACATTGAAAATCAGCATCTCCAAAACAATATTGAAGTCTATTGAGACTAGCAATAATGAAATAAATGTGAATATTCCTTTCACCTCCAGATCAGTGGGACTTGGAATGATACCCGATTTTTTTTTTCAAGAAATACGAGTTATTACTGTCATTATGTTCAATACAGATATAAATTTAATATTTAAACTTCTTCATTATTTATCGGGTGCAGGAAAAATAGCGTATGCAACTATCATGTAATAGTTATTACAAAAAATTTTCATAATATACTATTATATACGCCGAAATGATAACCTCTGCACGAGTTATTCAACAACAAAAATCAGAACAGAATACTCAGGAGCTCGATGTGATCAAAAATTGGTTCCCTAAAATGAGTATTTGCAGTATTTCATGTCGAAATCATAATAAAGAATGGTTTTCATGGCATAACGTTGTCAATTTTGAGCTGTAAAAATGACCATGCATAAGGGAAAAATTCCTACCAAAATATCGTAATGAGATATTGAATATGTAAAAGAAGAAACGTAATTAAAAAACACTATCATTGGGTACCTAACTTTCACTAAACTATAATCTTTTTTTCAATAACATTTTCATGAATTATCATCAAGTATTGGTCAATTCCATCAGTAATTTGAAAATAGAGATTTTGCATGATTTCTGCTTCGATTATTTTTGTATGGCAGTGAGTTTTTTGTTACCTGCTATTCTTCAAGAATAGAAGTCAATTGTACCCATCAAAACTAAGCACTAGTATCGTTCGAGACATTCTTCAAAGTGAATGATTTGAACCCCAAGAAAGGTATTATGGGTTTCTAGACGGTAGTAATAACAATTAAGTGAGAAATCTGTAGCAGTTTTCCACAATGATCATCCAAATGTTGCCTTTTCAATTCAGGAGACGATAGAATAGAGATATCACGTCGAACATGAAACTGAATTTGCAGTCCAATATAGTATATAAATTCAATTTCAGTGTACCACAGAAGTTATGTGGAATAAACCACGCTTCACTTAAGAACATGTATTTCAGAACATAAAAGCGTCCCGAAAAAGTTGCAAAACAATAATTCAGAAGCCTTACTTCACTACACTAGAAAATCCGATTACATTTTTGATAATGAGGATCAATATTTATCCTAATCCCACTAGTATCCCAATGATAAATCGTTTGGTAACCAAATTACCAGGCTCGAAACAACAGGTTCGTAAACGTTAATAGCCATGTTTCTTTGATCGTTAGATTTTGAAATTCATCTAGCAAAAATAGGTTTCAATCACCGAGATTTCCTCCTGCAAAATCTACGTCATTCAATGGAGAAAATGACAATAATTTCGAACGACATTGAAGAGTATTTTCATTGATTTTTTTCAGTCGAATATATCTATGGTGCCTGACGCATTCCTACATAGAAATACTCCATAGTTGATGTGAGAATGAGACAGAGAATAGTGTGTATTTTGTTGTAGACCTTTTTCAAAAGCTAGTGATTCGCTCCAGAATCGAAACAACAATGGTTTTGATGAATGTATATCCTAGAAGTTTGTTTCTGGTGAGTGAAAAATTCTTGAAGTTTGTAAGCCTCAGGAAAAACCTCTCTCGGCAAGGAGTTCCAAAGCTCAGCTGTTATATTAAAAAATGATCCCTGAGCAAGAGAGGTTCGACAGGTCTCCAAGTTCACCACAAAGGAGTGGGGATTCTATACTCGTCGAGTCATCCGTGTAGATATTGCCAAGGGTGGAACGATTGATAACAATTCAGAAGAGCACCGACTGTGAAAATATATTTAGCAGAGATAGAAGTCCCTTCTACGATGTTCCAATGAAGTATCTGGGAAGCACCTTCAGCGATCGATCTCACAAGGTTTTTCCATGAGAGATCATCACCTATCGTGATTCCTAGCATCGAGATATTTGACTTTGTAGGAATAGTTACTACTGACATCCGAATACTTAATGATTATGTATCGGCTTTCCTTGAGAAGAGACATGCCTGGGTTTCCCTAGCGTTGAATTCCACCAAGTTCATGTTACCCTATTCTGTTATTTGTACCAAGTCATCGTTTATTTTATTGAATCAAGCCACGAATTTTCGAATTTTCGTTTTTCGAGCTGGTATGGGGACTCTGGAAGAGAAACTAGTATGAAGAGTACTGTCGTCCGCAAAACTATGTACTGAACAAGATGTTTTCTCGAGCAAATCATTGATATGAAGCAAAAACAATGTGGGCGCCAGAACTGAACCCTGAGGAACACCTACATTTATTGAGAGAATATAAGATGATACTCCATCAACAACCACATACAGAGACCGATCATACAAGATACTCTTCAACAAAGTACACAATTGAGGAGGCAAACCATAAGGAGTCATCCGTTTTCGGCTACTTGCTTTATAATTTTGTTAGTGCAAATCATCGTTTCTGCTTTTCAACTACGGAATCGATATTACATCCTCCATCTGCAACTTAGACTAATTTATGTAAAAGCAGAATACTAAGAAGATCGTTGAATTAGATAATGAACAGAAATGGTCCAAGGACTGATCTTCAAACCTACCCATGTTTGTAGGCATGTATTTGAATATAAGACTTCTAGGAATCCATAGATTAGGAGTGAATAAACAACATTGTCACATTCTCAAACCAAAAAATTGCTCCGGATATGGTGCTATGCAGAGGGTGTCGATACAACCCGCACACAAAGCAGTTCGAAAAAGACTCGTGGATAATCTGAGTGTAAAACTGGCAGCCTACACCACTGCGTTTTACGCAACTGTTGGCATTTGGCCCGCTCGATTGAAGGCATTGAGAAATTTCCGTTCAATTTAGCCCCTTGTTGCGCCTTCAAAAGGTCGAAATTTGCTAGCTGACTCGATAGTGGTGACTATTCCTCAGGGGTTTGCGGCAGATATCTATTAGTTCGGGATATACGCAGGAGACAATAGATGAGGGGAATTCGGTTCGTTACGAAAGCTTTTGTATGCTGATATTTCGAACGCAATAGATGGCTGATTCTGCATGATCAAACAGTTATTATTCAATCAAAGGGTGAAGTTCTACTCCAAATTCATCCACTTCCAGAAAAATTGTCTTCTCTTGAACTGCTGCAGTTAATTCTCTAAAATCTATGAATATATGACGGTTTTTATGGAAACCGAAGCCTGAATCTAGAAGAGATACTTTTCATGGTGCAAACTCTGATATGAAGTAATGTTGAGAAATTCTGAAACCAAGTTTCAAGTTGAGCGTACTCAAGACGTTTCGATCTCTGGTATCCGCAAACGTCTTCGGGTGAGGACTGACAACATTTCGAGGTATGGTCGGTTATAAATAAGATGGCTATATACTGGTGCTCTCAGTGTACCGATATTGTTTCAGACAAACCTGTAGACAGGATGTAGTTGTTTAAAATCACGCCTAAAGGGTGCGCTTGTGGTCGAAATTCCTAAAAATTTTCGAAATCACTCGATCCATGGAACACGTTGTTGCCAATACAAATCACTTTTGGTTAGAACGCAAAATCAATCTGACGTTTTATGAAAACAAACTTCATCTTCAATTACCTACCTCCAAGAATAATCTCACATTCTAGTATATTCAATAACCATCTGAAAATTTCGTAGTGATTGAAAAAAACACAAGAGAAGTTTGCTGGCAACAACAATCTAGAGTGTGCACGCGTACTGAATATTCTATAAATGCAGTGATATGTGTTTTAGATATCTTCAGTTCAACCCAGAAGATTATAAAGAATAATAATAATGATTTCCCTCACCAGAAAAAATAGCATTTTACCACTTCACATATCCATAAAATTTGATAACAATTCTCACTCCTATTCGCTCACACGCATTAACGTGAATAATATCCGGCTGAATTGAGATCACAATGTTATATTGCTCAAATGAAAATATAAACAATCAACTAATTTTTTTAGCACATAGACCAGAATTCGCAATGACATAGCCACTTGGCAACACAGGACTTGCCATTGATCGTCATCTCAACTGCGAGACTGACGATACCTGACGATTTTTTTGAGTTATTACTACGGTCTACGTCATCAATTCTTGATCAAGTAGGCCAGATCGGTCTTCTGATTTGCTGACAATCTGTTATAAGGAGTGAAAACACCAGTATATAGCCACCTTAGACCATGATTTTCTATAGTGGGAGAAGGGGGCAGTGTTGACAATAAGGCCTATGGTTGCTACTAAAAGGGCGCTCTGATCGGTTCTTCAGAGGGCTATAGATGTATTGCCGCGAGTTTCCCGTTCATCGAGCCGAAATTGGTCCATCTTTTGGAAGTGGTTTCCACACTTTCCGAATTTCTACCCTCGGTGTCTGAATACATCGTTGTTGGGAATATAGGCGACTTCCTTGAATTTTTTTTGAACCTGTACTCCTCTCTGTGTATGACCCCGGCTTCAGACCATTTGATGCTGTAATGGTTTGTCCAAAAATGCTCCGTAATTCCAGATTTTGGGGTTTCTCCTAGTTGTGTGTTTTTTCTTGTGTTCGCCCATTCTCACTTCCAGACTCTGACATTGTATTTACCTCCTACCCTCTTGATCCTTCCTGAAAGTCTCTTCACGTAGAGGATGGAGAGAACTTGTTGTTCCAATGTCTCCTTGACATTCCTTTGGTTCGTCCGGGACAATTTCTGATCCACTAACTTCTTCGAGTAGCCGTTTCTCTAAAGATCCTTCCTCATGTTGTTCAGTTCCTTGTCAATACTTTCTTGGGTATTGCAGAGAAAGACTGCCCGATCAATCAGAGACCTGACGATTCCTTGCTTTGAAGATTGGTGGTGGTTGGATTGCTCATTCAGGTATTGACCAGTATGCGATTGTTTCCCGGCAGACCGATATTTCTCATTCATTTCTGGTTCTCTTCACCTCAACGTCGACAAACGGTAGGTTGCTATGAGATTCTTTTTCCATTGTCAATTCTATGGTGGTCCACACGTTGTTCGGGTATTCTAGGAAATCGTCCTATTCTGCATTTCTGTGGTTCCATACTATGAAAGTGTCGTCGACGTATCTCAACCAGACGCTCCGAACCATTCCATGTAGATGTTGGCTATAACCGGTGACAGCGGTGATCCCATTCATTTTGAATTTAGAATCGATCCAATCCAATTTATTGGCGGAAAATTCGGTTCATAATGAAATCAGCATTTCCAATACAATATTGAACATTATCGAGACCAGCAATAATGAAATGAATGTGAATATTCCTTCCACTTCCAAATCAGTGGTACCCACAATACAAATATGAATATAATATTTGCAGTTCTTTAATATTTATCAGGTGTAGAAAAAAAATTGCGTTTGCAACTCTCATGTAATGGTTGGTAATATTATTACACATGCATAAACCATACGATAGTCACCTTCGGCTCTTTTCATATCCCGGTTTGAGCTCGTGTATTAAAAACCATCATTACATGATCGTTGCATAATATACCAATGTGATACGCACTGCTTAAAGTATGCAGGAGACGCAATATATAAAAAAACACAAAATATCACCCCTTCACTGGCTATAATAAACATGAATTGAGGTTGACGTAACAGTGAAATGGTCCAGAATGTCTGATTGTGATTTTGTGGTTTCAGAGCAACAGATCTGAAAGCAAAAACAAGATCATAACTCAAAGCTCCCGTAAAAACGCGAATTAAACTCCGGTGCTACGGGAGCCCTTATTGTTGCGATGCGATGTGACCTGAATAGGAGTAATTCATCTGTATTTTCTCTTCGACAAATTGGCACGGCTCATTGAAATTGACATCCAGTTAGTTTCAGACCGAACTCGTAGTCATGTCTCTGTCTCATGAGAATAATAACAAATTAGTGCGGAAAATGGGGATCTACATTTTTTTATTTAGGATACAGTTGAAAATATGACTATTGTTCAGAGAAGGATCATCGTGAAGGAATAGGAATAGCAACTTGTGTCCTGTGACGCATGCAATAGATGGTAGTTAAGTAGGGAGTGAGAATAGAACTCCCAAAACTTTTTTATTATTGTGGAAATTCAGCGAATTTTTGCTCCAAATTGTCTGTGAAATTAAATCAAAAATCATAGTTAGAGGAAATTTATTGTTCAATAGTTTGTTGTTGTTGTTTGTTCCCCGTTACGTAAGATACTAGTATGTACCACACGGGTTTAAATTACTATATTGATCTTATGACTTCCTATCGATTTTCTACACTGAATATTAAACCAGATAATACGCCTTGTTGTATTCTGTGAATATGAACGTGTATGAAGTTTCTTCCACTCCAGTCTGAAATTTATCGGAACCGTTTAAGAAATCTGTAATCGATAGAAGCAGTGTCGAGCTATATATCCGCCTGTTTCCCAGAGGAGCAGTTGTGGCCATGGAAGTCAGAAACAGAAATTTAGTAAGTTACAAAGTGTGTGTTATTTTAATTTATTAAAACTCTCAAACTTGCAACGGTGTTAAAAGTTCACGATACGAATGCCTAGCCTTGAAAGTTGTACTCCAAACTGATGAACAACATTGGGTGAGAGTTTATTGTTGTAGATTTGCGAAAAGGAAAGACAAAATATATTCAAGCATCAAGTGCGGTTATGAGAAGAGTTCTTCTCCATACTCTGAACAGAAAGACATGTCGAGGTAACAACAAAACAACAACAACTCAATTCAATTCATTTTGTCAAATCCTTCTACTATTACAAAATAGATTGGACGAGTCACAAAATGTAAAAATTATCTATATGTTTACGTATAACGTACCTACAACCATATGAAATATGAGAAGATAAAAATATACGATAAACAAACATAAATATATTTATAAAATCATCATTTGCATAACTCCAATTGGTGTCAATGGATATTTGAAAATATTAGATATAATTAGAAATAGTTATAATCATCAATATTACTTGAACAACATCACAAAACAAAAAGAGATCAACAAAATCAGAAGAAAAAAAGAAAAGAGATGACGGACTGATACATTGTTGAGATGCAAACTAAACATCTCACAATTATAAAAGACAAAGCTCGATAGGTACTTCAATGTCAGTTGGAATAATTGGAAAGATACAGATTGAACCCACTCAAATCGTAAAAGCAGTTATCTAATGGTAACTTTTTCAACCTACTCTTGGAGATATTATATGTAGCACTATTCTTAATGGGAGTTTGTTGAAGTATCGAATTCCAGCACATAGGGGCGATTCTTTATGAAATGCATGATAAGTCTTCGGGATGACCAGATCATTTTTATATCTTGTGTTACCATCGTGTATATCACAATTTCTGTCAAAATTATTTTTTTTCTGATAGATGTATTGAAATAGTTGTATTATGTAGATACTGGTGACAGTTAAAATCTTCTTTTCTTTGAATACTCCGCGACACGATGTCTGGAAAGGTAAACCACATATAGCAATACAAGGTATGTTAAAAAATTAATGTAACATCACTTCTCGCCTAGGCGTTTTAATTTATTTTGCAATAAAAAAGTATGGTTTTACGATACCTAGATTGGAAGTTCTATCAATCAATCAACTAGTTCATTTTTGAGAATCTAATCATTCATTCCTGAGCAATTATTGTATTCATTTATTGATTGAGAAATTCACAATACGATTTGAAACTTCTATTAACTCAGAGACAGATAATTCGATTATCAAAAGGGAAACACTGGATGGACAATTAAAAGAAATTCCCAATATTGGTAGAAGACAAATTACTACCTGTGTGAATTTTCCAATGAATATCGAGTCCTACCTGTAATCCAGGTAACAAAAGTGATTCCGACTAATTTTCTAAGTAGAATACAAGTCAATGGAGTAAAAATACAAAACTTCTATCAAAGAATGAACACCGAATAGTAAGCAAAGACTGTTGATATGTGTTGAGTCACATAGAAGTCATTTTCTTGACCAATTTTCATACCAAGCATCGACACTTTCAAGATATTTCAACACGAATAGGGAGTAATTTGCATAAAAGTCATTCATCGGAATAGCATTTCATTCTCGAACCCAGGCAAGCTTGTTTTGCTCAGAAAAAATATCACTTGGGCTCATCAGTTTGTTTCTAGTAGATCCAAAAATCATTCCTCAAATCTTCCTTTCATTCACAGTGAAAATCTTGTTCCTGATTATCGAATATATTTTCAATCGGTTGCTAAAGGGATATAGTCCAGTAAATTAAGGGACGAACCTGTGAATGAGTCTATGAGTTCTTCACTTGTGGCTCAATTTGTAGGTCGTCACAGATGTTTTCAAAGGACCCAAAACTTAACACGATTGCGTTCATGGAAATGGCCGAAAATGGCCCCCCAAACCCAGAAAAATGGGTTTCCCGCCAATATCTGGCTAAATATACGAATTAGAGGATTTTTGTTTTCACAAAAATTGAAGATCGTCTCATTATCTACAAAAATGACCCATTTCATTTTTTCTGAAAACTCAACAGTTTTCGAGATAAAGGGACTCAAAACTCTCCTCATTTCAGCTGCTGCTTTCTCTATAGGAATTCTGTTGTCTATGCATTCGCTTGGAGGCGGGCGAACGAATTGTTTCATAACTCAGGCAAAAAAAAGGGATATTTTTCAATGATTCAAAATTCAAGATAATGAGGAAATCCGTAGCTATCACTCCATGTATATCGAAGTTCTTTCTCTTTTGGCAAAAAGATTCAATGAACTGTAATTTTTTTTTCCGCGCCATTTCCACTGTTTCATTAATTTGTTTACATTTTTTTCAAAAATAGTCTTTTATCGGAAATTTTTCTTTATAATGGGTCCTTGGGGGGTCTTGAATGATCTCTGAATTTTTTTTTGTACTTTCCCCGCGTTCTAATAAATGATCCATTTGTTTATTTACATTTTTCATGCGAGTTCGGAGTTATGTAGAATCTGCGGAACAACCGCGAATTAAAAAATTATTAGCCATTTTATCGACTTTCCATGCACATCGTTTTGAAGCCAAGATGCTCTAGTTTCCAAATACATATATATTTTTATGGCTAATGAGTTTTGAAACAATTCGCCCGCCCGCTTCCAAGCGATGCTTTGACAACAGAATTCCTACAGAGAAAGCGGCAACTGAAATGAGGAGAGTTTTGGGTCACTTTATCTCGAAAACTGTTGAGTTTTCGGAAAAAATGATGAGGGTCATTTTTGTAGATAATGAGACGATCTTTAATTTTTTTTTTGGGAACGAAAATTCTCTAATTCGTATATTTAGCCAGATATTGGCGGGAAACCCATTTTTCTGAGTTTGGGGGGCATTTTTGGCCATTGCCATGAACGCAATCGTGTTAAGTTTTGGGTCATTTGAAAACATCTGTGACAAATTGAGCCACGAGTGAAGAACGTATAGACTTGTTCACAGCTTTCCCTAATTCCGGATCTTCAGTTACTGGACTAATAAGGATGTAAGCAGGTCAAATATTTTCATTCCAAACCCAGGTAATTCTGTTGACAGGTACCTTTCATAACATATATAACACTCCGTAAGTAGAGTGCAAAAGTGAAAGTGGCCAACAACTGGACTACAAGAAACAAAAGTATATCAAAAAACGTTCACGTGAATGTGAATTGTGAATCAGAAAATGGTGGATTTACAACGTTTAATCGATATGGGTGCTTTTGAAGTATTGGACACTATATTTGTTCACATCAATGATTCAAGAAGACTAGAAGACGAGAAGTCTCGTCGTATTGCAATGAGGACTCTCCTAGCCTGTTACAACACCTGTCAAATGTTTCGCTATTTCGCGAAGAAAAATCTACTGGGCGGCAATATCAATTGGATGTATATTTCCAGTTTGAAGTATTTATCGGAAGAGTTCATCAGAGATTTTCAGGATAAGCTACATTGGCTTAGGATGTCGATACATATAAACCACCGTTCTGAAAGATTCCTATGGGAATTCAGGCACAAATATAATTGGATGGTTTTCACTTTATTCAACACAATCCCAGATGGACCTCTGAAAAAATTCGTAGACGAAATTGTTCTCAATAGGATAAGAGACTACTTCGATTGGCTGGAGTAAGATGGATAAAAAATTTCAGTTTATAATGATATTATATTAGTTTTTGTTTCCTGGACAATTTTGAATATACATGTTTGTTATAGCCTTGCTTTTATTCCACTGTCATTTATGGCATTACATCACGATATTTTTCATATTGCTATTTCGACTTACTTTATATAATATTTTTATTTGAATGTGATTGAAAATATTCCCTGTTGAAAAATATCAGATCGAAATAAGAGAATTGAAATGCCTGTGGAATTTTTCTAAAAGTTTTCATTCTAATTATTGCTTATTTGAATAATTTTTTCTAATATTCGTGTTTTATTACTTTGAATGACTGTGCATTTCAAATATTTTCTATATATTCAATTTTTTTTTGAATTAGTTTTTCGAAAACAAAAGTATTCTCATTGGTTTCGATGAAGTGAAATATTTAGTTCGCCTGGAATATATTCGTTATACAAGGTGATACATGTCAGAGTAACGACTCGAGTGACATTTTTTTAATTGGCCCATCCAGTATATTTTATCAATTTTTCTACTTCTACATATACTGATTTCAGATATGTTTTATGCATAGGTACTTATTTGACACAGAGTAATCAAAATTACTGGTTGTGAGAATATAAATTTAAAATTTTTAGATTTTGATCGAAAAAAAAAGGGATGAAGTAAGGTACAGTATCAACCACTCAATAACCTTATATAACCTCTAGTAACATTTTATCCTTATCACCTTGGTTTGAACTTGTCAGTGCTTTGGTACACACTGTTTATTTGAACCAAATTGATCTATTGTCTCGAAAGAAACACCTTCGTAAAGTTTCTCTACGAATTAGTTCAGAAAAGAAGAAGAAGAAAGGGGTTGACGACGTGGAAAATAGAATGGCAGCCATATCTCCAGATCTTATTCCATTAGTGTCATAGACACTATTTCAGCTTGGTGGAAAAACTAAGACATGTCTTTTTTCAATGAAAACCGATGTATCATTATCTAGTATTCAGATGTCAGGAGTGACTATTCCTACAAAGTCACGTATCTCTATACAAGGAATTACGATCATTAATATTCTCTAATGGGAAAACCATGTGAGATCGATCATTAAAGATGCTTCCCAGAAACTTGGATTTTTATTTCGTGCCAAGAAATATTTCACTTGTCAGCTTCCAATGATCTACAAGGCTCAGATATGATTTGTCATGGAATACAGTTCTCGTGTATAGAGCTCGTCACCAAAACATTCATTGAAGCTTCTTGATTCTATTCAGAGAAAGGCAATCCGTCTTGTTGATGATTCTTCGCTCACAGACTCGCTTACTTCGTTGGAACTTCGCAGAAGGGTCGGAGACTTGTCTCTCATCTATAGATATTTTTATGGTCGGTGAATTGTCATCAATCGTTCCACCCTTGGCATATCTACATGGATGACCCGATGAGTACAGAATTCCCGCCCCTTTGTTGTGAGCTTGAAGACCTATCGAACATCTCTTACTCAGGGATCTTTTTTTCAATAGAACAGCTGAGTTTTGGAACTCCTTGCCGAAAGAGGTTTTTCCTGAGGCCTGTCCCTTGATACACACGATGTTCAGGGCAACCCCTTCGTATAAATCTGCATAAAAAGGGTCTGAATGAACACAGATATTCATCTTGTACGATTCATTGGAAAAATTATAGTTAGAATATTTAAGTTAAGTCCAAAAATTCATTTCAATAGGTCGACCAATATTGAAAACTTGGGAACCATTTCATTATCAGCGATCTACTTTTTTCAATGATTTCGAATGAAATCAATATTCTACTAAAAGAACCACTATACTCAAAAGAGAAAATTGTCAAGCAGATACAAGCAAATTTTTGTTCAGAGGCATAACTCTTTAAAAAAACAGTCATCCCAGTACCTTCATTAGCTCTTGTTACCTTTTCGTAATTATCAAATGGAGGAAGATACCAACTGTAAAAATTCCCGGAGCCCTTCGAAAAATTATGAGAAGACCTCAGTAAACAAAGCATTTCTTCGCTGTAATACCCCAATATAAACCCGAAGGAGCCTTCAGTCTTGGCTATCTCCGGCCCCATTCGAACTTTCAAATTACTTTCGTCCCCTCGAAATAACGAAAATAAATTTGCATCTCTTTCTCGTTATTCTATTGATTGAGTGCTGGCAGACGTTTAATTTCACTGGTGGGTTTGATTGGGGGCTTTCCGATGCTCCCAGGGGTTTCCATGAAAGTTATTCCTCACGCTACGCTCGAAAGGGACTTCGGCGAATGGTTTTTCTGAAGTCGATCAACAGTTTCTGGAACTCCGATCAAGGTAGAATCAAGTCACGATTATCACGCTTGGGGTTAGTTTTTAGAGCAATCAAACTCAGAGAATCGGAAAGTTATTTATCAGAGATGATTTCACGACACCTATCGATGACATAGAGAACTAACTATTGCTCGAATGTGGTTGGTCTTGATTATTAACTCTATTTAAACCTGTTACAGAGCAAAAAAGAAAAAAAATGCCCATGGAAATACAAATCGAATAAGGCGATCGAATCTAAACAAAAAGGGTTGAAACGGATTTTTTAGTCAAAATAAAATAAATTGAAGGTTTTTTTGATAAAAGAAAATAATACTGTGACAACAAAAATCGAATATCAAATATGGAATAGCAGAGTCAAAAACATTTTTAAATGAAGAGATAATTAGAATTTTAAATAGAGAAATAATTAATATAATAATAGTACCTCATATATTTCTTTCTTTGAAAATCGTTTTGAATGCTATTTCATATTTGATATCTCAATTTTGTTTTTCACAATATTAGTTTATTTGATCAATCAAACCTTCAACTTTATTTTTTCGACCAAAAAATCGAATTCAACCTTTTTTGTTCGAATTTGATTGCCTTATTGGATTTGCATTTTCATAATCTTTCTTGTCGTTATTGCTCAATAACAGGTTTCAATAGAGTTGATAATATAGACAATGAAAGTGGAACCGATACCATTCACATATAGAACTGCTAGAAGACTTTATTTAGCTGAGCCCGTTTTAAAGCATAATTTTTGACTTTGAAAAAAATGAAAATAAAGAAAAACTTTATATATCACAAGTATGTTAGTATATTCATATCATAATACATCCATATACTACATTTTGTAGAACCTGAGAGTAGCAGTCATTTTGGAACTGGCCGACCTTCTCGAAAATATCCAAATATAATTATTTAATACTACCAATTTTCATCACTAGGGCGATTAATTGTATAGATAAATATTATTGTTCGAAGGTAATTTTTTGTGATGGATGAAGTCTTTCTTCTTTGTGGGTTCTAACCTACAACAATCTGCAAGAATAAGAATTAATATTGTAATCTATACTAGCATAAAAAGATTTCCAATCTACCCCAAGAAGTTGCTACGTTAATCAAAAGGCACTTCCCCCTGAGTGGATCACGTTCTATTAGTCAGTATAACTTAAATTTACCAATCAAAAAATACAACTAATAGTCAGAAGCAGATTCGATTCGGGAACACCAACAACAAAAAGCGTTTGATGATTATAAGTTCTTATATTTTTTTCATAGGAGGATTTGAGTTATAAGATGCTGACTGATGGAAGGTGTTCCACTTTTCGGGGTACATTAAGAATTTACGCTTTCACACTTGCTCAGATTCCGATGATAACTCTTATTTCTTCAGACTGTAGTAGGCTAGGAATCCAAAAAAATGAGAAGAAATGAATATTATCAAATGTGAAAAAGAAAATGATAGAAGGGCTAGAATCTTTTGATGAATTTTTCACCAAATTTTGAATTTATCAACAACAAAATTCATACTTTTGAAAGGTCAGGAAGATCTTCTCAAATTCTTACTACACCACCTGTGAATTATATTCCAATTTTGTTTCAATTTTCACGAGTGTCTATTTCTGCTGAATCAACAATATCATTGTACACCGAAAATCTTTGGAACAAGTCCATACCGGGTAGATACAGATATATATCAATACACCTGGTGTGGAAAAAACATGCAATACAAGCTCTTTCAGACACGAAACTACGAGTTTCAACTCGAAATTACGAAAAAAAATGGTGCATGTCCGCTCTACGCTTTCGTATAAAACAAAAAATAATTATAATAATATTAATGTAACTATAAGTTCCATCTTTTGATTCCAGTATCAGGTCATTCATTGAATATAAATATTCAGTAGTGAATTTCAAGAATGGACTACGGTTGATTCTGAGAAGATGTTCAAGAATAAAACCATCAATTCAACTAGATCATTGAATGGGTGTTAAGATTGATGAACAACTTGTAAAATTTTACATCGCAAAGTTTTGAGAATTCTATTATTTCATGAAATGTGTCGAATGGAAATCGTTAGGCAAAAGGAAACTTTTTTCAACGGATCTCAGGAGGGGAACAAGCATAGAATTAAAATTTTTCCCAATTTTTTTCTCTATTTGTCATCGTCACATTATAATAAAAAAGTATTTTTTAATTTGGTTATTATTCAAAATCATAAAAATTATATAAAAAAATAAGGAGGAAAGTTCGAATTTATAAAACGCGTCACCATTGGTAAAAAAGAAATGTGACATCAGACGACACAACATTGGATTCATCGGCATCGATATTGATGATGTGGCGTATATTTCCAAACTTCAATTTTGTGGTGATTCACAGTGAAAATTAATATCTACTGAACCTGGGACGATGACCGAACCTGATTTTATCAAAGCACAAACGTACAATTAACCGTTAAAAGATGCATTTATGATGACAGCATATTTCGCAAAAAAATTTGGAATTTACGTACGAAGAGATCGAAGGAGTGGGAGCTGAGAGGTTATCATCATTTTGTATGATGTGTTTGAGTCCATAACAAACCCACAGCAGAGATTCATGTTATGAATCGTTGTTCCGATATGTTTGTAAATCAGAATAAACTAGTTTGAAACTCACTTCTGACTGATTAACATTGAACTTCATATAAATATAGCATGCCTGTGTTGTAATAATCTTCATAACAGTATAAACGCAATTTGGGACACATTATCCCTTCTCATCATCTCACACCTTCGTTTTCTTACTTTTGCATCGCTTGTAATACAAAAAACATTCAACCTGGTGTATTCCTAATAGTGTTCTGGACTTCGGTACCTTACAACACTTGAGTATTAAGTTTTTTCAGCATCTTCCATGATTTGTATAGCAACTGAAACTGAAACTCTGAGAGTAAACAATCACGGAACACGTCAATTGACATCATCCAAAGCATGCACTAAGTAGTGACGTTTGAACAGTCTTCATACTTGTTGAAAAGCGTTAATAAATCTACACAAATCAACCGCATCAAATATTGAACATCAAAGTTACGACCTTTTTCTGTTGCAGGTTCATCTCAGGACTTCGCCCACCCATCTGAAAAAGCAGTCAGTCGTTGCAACAGACCTGATGGCGTTATCAAAACTGTACCGAAACGAAGCGCAGAAGAAACCGAAGCTGCCCACGACCTCCTTTCCCTATCTCAAAGCCTACCACCACTACAAGCACCAAGCGTAGTTCTGATACACCACACAATATCCTCCGATGACGATCCTCCTAGTCCCACTCACTGCTACAGGCCTCTATCACCCGAAACCACCCCGCAAAAGCCTACACAAAGGCTCATCAACCAACAGCCACCCCAACAACAACCCCCACGGCAGCATCCGTTGCCACAACCAGTACCGGTCCACCAAATCCACCAACCAACGCCTATCCGTACCACCCCTGTGATCGTCCAAACCCAACAAGTAGTAGTTCCTTGCCCTATAGTATACGTAGTGGAAGTTCCCGGTGCTGTACCGACCCCCCCTACCTCTGAATGTTCTTCGGATGTCGAGAATGTGAACATGGGCCTCGTGGAGACGATGCATCAGAATATGAGAGTGATCTCCGAACAAAGTGACGACATTATCATCCTGCCGCTGTCTCCGGAGCCAGAAGTCCATGATGCGTCTCGAGACGGACTCCAGCACAAAACGGTGGTCGCGTCTTCCCATCTCAATATTCCCGACCGACGGAAGAGAAGTAACAAAAGGACCAATAAAAGTAGCAAGATTCCGAAAAACAACAATGATAGCTCGGCTAGCGATAACAATATTGATTTCTGTAGCTCTGACATTGCTACGACTCCGAAAACGGTGAGTCGGTATATGTGATTGGAATTTCGATTGCCTGATTTACCTTTTGTTCTGGATGCTTTCTTCTTGATTTTCGTAAAGTGACGTCTTTGAAATGAATTTCTCAGTTAAAGTGTTGGTTTTATTCGTTTCCAATTTTCAAAGTATTCATCATTCGATGTCAGGTCTTGCAGGTTTTTCTGAATTGCCAACTGGCAGAAATAATTAAAGCTATGGTACAGCTCACTCGCAATACAAGGGAAATAGGCATTTTATCAGAGTTGACTCCCAGAATTCTTCGCTGTCGAAACTGGACCCTTGAATAGTCCCGGATCACTTGATTCATGAGTGTTTATGAACTTTCGTGGGAGTATTTGATTAATGAGTCAACTGAAATGGCAAAAACAAAAAACTTACTTTTCTAATGCAACCTTTGGACAAGAAAACAAAATACAGAAAACTGTCTAGTGGAACTGTATCAGTAATGGAAAAGTTAGAATAATGGAACCACTTCATTGTAAACCTAGTCTCTATTCCTTTCAAACTATGAATGAGTGCTTATTCCCAGTTTGGAGGTGATCACTTTGATCTTCAGAATTATGCAAGCTAAAGATGATCAGCGACACTGATATTATAGTACATTGTTCAGCAAGTAGTAAAAGCCTAACATTACTGGACAACTGTGAATCTTGAAGACGGGATGATTGTCAAGAATTCCTCTTATTTTAGTAGGTTCTTCTTGATTCAGGAGGGAGCCATTGGATATCTAATATTCATCCCCTCCGAAACAAAACTGAGGGTGGATTCTCATTCTTCGGACTGTGAAAAACAGATTGTTACCGTTCAAACATTCATCTACCCTATATCAAAGAAGTCTGTATTATAATGGTAAATTATACAATGCTCTTCCTACATCTATAAAAGATCCGAAGAATATATGCATCCTCAAAAGAGAGATGAAACATCTGCTGTTGAGCAAGTCCCACTTTTCCTTGACAGAATTCTATAGTGACTTTCAATTATCTTTGCTTACAAATTGACATTGCCACATAAGTGAACTGTATTTGTAACCAACAGAATTTTATTGCAATTTTTAATTATCTTAGTTTACAAATTGACATTGTCACATTAGTGAACTGTATTGTAGCCATACTGTATTAGTACTCTTTTGTGACTGAAAATTAATGAAATGAATTGAAAAGAAAGTGTTGATGGAGTTTTGCATCCATAACATGGTCCACGGTAACATACTATCGAAGTGACTACTGAAAAATGCTTTCAGCAAACCTGTCAACTTTCTCTGCTCATATGTTCAGGTTGTGAGCGAATTTGTTATGCCAATCATCAAACAGTTGGGATAGCATAGGGCGACGACTCAACTAGTGAAGATAAAAAATTAAACTGAAAATGAAATGCTCTTCGGTTCAATGACGACGATGCATTATAATGTGACTGTTTCCCAGGACAAAGCGATGATATTATCATCCTACCACCGTATCCAAAGCCTGTTATTCAAAATAAATTCCACCACAAGACAGTGGTTGCATTCTCTCATCTCAATATTCCCAACTGGTAAAAAGGATAGAAAAAGGACTAATAATAGTAACGAAACTCAGGTGAACAACAAAAATAGCTCGGCTAGCGATGACGATATTGATTTCTGTAGCTCTGAAGGTATTACGAGTCGCTTTTTGTGATTCGAATTTCAATTGCCTGATTTGCCTTTTGTGTTGGATGCGTTCGGGTAGGTTTTGTCCTGATGTTCGAAAAGTGATGCTGATAGATATTGCGAACTAGTTGAATTCGTTGGTTCTGATTCTCGCTTTCCATTTTCGGTGTATTCATCTTATTCATTTTTTCCGACGTACATATGGATCCAGTTCCATGCTACAAAACTGAAACTGCATGGTGACCTTGTCTCTTTATGATGATGAGGGGTCAAACACGGATCTGCGAAATGAAACGAACTAGTATCTCATCGTTGCCATGGTAGTTGTGGGTTTAGTCTCATCATTCTTTTGTTGTGAACCAGGAAACCTGTCGGATTTACCTGAAAATCGAACCAAATTTCTCTTTTTCTCGATTCACGTAATGTTTTCGAACATACCCAAGATGGGGAATTCGCATAGATACTCTAGCTATTTAACTGATATTCTTTTAAACGATGATAATAAACGATGAGATTGAAACTTTCGGTGTTAAAGTTGAAAATTTTCCTAGTGATCAATTACCCTAATACCTAACTGATATTTTTTCACTCGACGCGCTTAACGCTAACAAGGTTAGCATCTTCGGGATAAGAAAATTGATACTGATATTCTTTGGTTTGGTCAAATTTTTTTGGTCTGAGGAATCAAAATGAGAGCTTATATTTTTGACGGTAGGTGGTGATACAAATGCCATTGTTCAAATCTGCAATTCCAGTTAGGCGGCAGCTAACGAGTGAATTTCGACACTGATTGTCTTATTGGATAAACTCTGCTGGGCTCTTTCGTCCACCTATAGAGTCATTAGTACACAAAATTTGCGTAGACAAGGCCTTCTTATAGTGAGATAGCTTCTCACAAATTATTTTTACATTCTCATTCGAAGTATTTAAAATTTTAATGCATTTGGAAGTTTCGATAAACTCATTTCAATATTCTAAATATACTAATCAGGTTTGATCATGTTCCATTTCACGTTTCCGTTATTATTATTCTTTCTATAGTTTTATTGTTTCTGTTGCTCTCGTTGGGTGAATATCTTACATCTAGTTACAGCAAGTTCTCTGGTTACAGCAGATTTTTTTATATTGCAACGTTCTCAAAAAGTGATAGAACAAGCCAAAGACATTAAGAACATGAAAATTATCCAATCCGCAGATAATTAAAGTAACGCAAAGTGGAGCTTGATTGGCGAAATCAACAAGAGAAGCTTTTCAAGGAGAACAATATCAGATCATTTCGATGGAGAGAATATTAAAATATTAAATCAAAAAACCAACAACTTTCTCAAAGCGTGTTCGGATATCAAAAACAAGATTGGAAGTGAATATAGTCTATTAGTTGAATGTTAGTTCAAATGACAGACAACTCCTTCAGTATCAATTTTCTTTCCCTGAAGATGCTAACCGCGCGTCGAGTGCAAAAATAACAGTTTGGTGTTAGGGTAATTGATCTCTAGGAGAAGATTCAACTTTTACACTAAAGGTTCCAATCACTTCGTTTATCCTTCAGTGATCTTAGAATGTATAAAATATTTGAAAATGAGAAATACCTATGTTGGCTTTGGCCAACGTTCAACCTAATCGAAAATATAGCAGACTTGATTCGAATTCTTTTGACACACATTATATATCGATTTTTCAGGAAAGTTTGTTTCCCAAACAGCGAAATTTGCTCATGTTCAAACATTATCCAGAAATGGGAACAAAGATCACTTCAAGAATGATAGGCCAGTCTCTTTGCTCGCAAATCTGAATGAAATTGATGAAAAAATATTTTAGATGGGAATTTTTTAAAGAGATCTACAATCAGATCTATTCATCTCATCAAACTCTGACAACAATTCTCGATTCAAAAAATGAAAGAAAGTATAGCTATTTACAAAATAACGTTAAGAATAAGAATTTGGAATAAGCTACCGAGTGGGATCAGAACAATCAATGAACAATTATTGATGAGAAAATGGCTTTTTATAATATAAAAGAGTATTTTCACTTAGTGTGTGATTTTTTTTTGAGAAATATGAATGAATCAATATCAAAATAACTATGCAAATAGTATTCATTAGGTATGAATCTTTGCTTTGAACATTTTTTTCCTTGTCTTTTTAATTTTTCCGTGAATTGATATTGAGAATAGTTGTAATCACATTTTTATTTTTCAACTCTCTTATTTCAGCTTCTAACAATGCAGTCCAATAGCTTTGATGGGGATCCATTGATCTACCTTGGATTCCGTGGTAAAAATCTAAAGGAACTTCACTAATAATAACTTCGAAATAATATCAAATATTGCCAAGTCTCCTTTGAGAATTCAATGCATTCAAGACATCCTTACTAGATGCAAATGTTACGTCAAATTATATGCCAGAAGGTCGGCATTTTTTTACAAAGAAGTGCAGGATCACAATCATTAGATTTGGTTCCCGAATTTCGAGGAAAGATAAGAATATCCAATCAGAAACTATTTTGATTTTATTCCTTTCATAGAAGAAAGACAAAAAATAATTGAACAAATAATATACAATTGCCTGTAAGATCTTCACATATTATACGATATATACGATACTGAACTTTTTTTGAAACAGAAAGTTTTGAAGGTTGCATATAAAACAAAGAATAGTTTGAGCTCTCATATCAGGAACAACAAAGATAGAAGTTCAGTATCAGATAGATCAGGGGTTTATAAATTATTGTGTGGACGTTTTATGTCGGTCAAGCGGGAAGAACCTTTGATACACGCCTAAAAGAACACAGAAATAGTTTCCAAAATGGCAAAACAAATTCTGCGTATGCATCTCACCTCATTACAGTGAGACATGAGTTCAACCACGAATTTGAAATCCTTGAAACTCAATCTCTTTTAGAGTTTGGAAATTGATAAGTGTAAACATTTACAGTTCCTAATGAATTATCACAAGGAGTTGAATAATTCGCCTCTGTTGAACATGTTTTTTTCACGAAATTGTACTAATAAGGATATGACGTCAGACCATTAATTGATTTATCAATTAGTTGTCAGACTATATCCTTATTGATCGACGGATATAAGGTTGTATGAATTCGAAATGTTACAAGGTTAAGATTAGTTTAAAATTCCTGCTTGAGGGAGCTATTGTATAGCGAAACACGTGTAGCGGTTTAGTAAACCCTTATATGAGAAATTCTCAAAAGCAACTGTATATTATCTGTTCAATATGGATTTTCATCAAGTAACGCTCACTTCTATTCAGTTTTTCAACAAATAATTGATCAAACCAATATCCAATCTCATTCTCCGTTCCAGAAATTCTTCAAGGTCGTGGAAGACGAGGAAGAAGAAGAAATCGACGTAGAGGGCACCGGCGACCTCGACCCCCTGAAGAACCGCTACGTGTGCGGCGAGTGCGGCAAGCAATACGCCACCTCAAGCAACCTCTCCCGGCACAAACAAACGCACCGCAGCCTCGATTCGCAGTCGGCCAAGAAATGCATCACTTGCGGCAAAGCGTACGTCAGCATGCCCGCGCTGGCCATGCACCTGCTGACGCACAAGCTGTCGCACGGCTGCGGCGTGTGCGGCAAGCAGTTCTCGCGGCCGTGGCTGCTGCAGGGCCACCTACGATCGCACACGGGCGAGAAACCGTACGGGTGCGCGCATTGCGGCAAGGCGTTCGCGGACAGGTCGAACCTGCGCGCGCACATGCAGACGCACTCGGCCGACAAGAACTTCAGCTGCGTCAAGTGCCGGAAGACGTTCGCGTTGAAGTCGTACTTGAACAAGCATCTCGAGTCCGCGTGCACGGTGTACGATATGAAAGCGCAGCGGTTCAAGAAGCTGACAGCGCACGCGGAGACGCAGACTAATATCGTGGTCGACTGAGGTTATGCTCAAAGTTAAGGTATTGAATAATCAAGCGTTTTTTACTCGGCGGCTATTCAGTTTCGTAGTTCACTGTTTTGTAAGGTATTGAAATTCGCAAAAGGACGTAGTTGCACTCTTTTCAGCTTTCGTTATGATTCAGGTTCCTGGTACTACACAGGGTGATTCTCAGGCAACTGCGTCGATAGATATTGCTGAAAGTATCGTCTGGGAATTTTTGAAAATCTGGCAGTATGAGAATGATGTTGGGCATAGTTCGGCTGAAATAGTTCCGAACACTTCCAAAAATGATAATAATGATAAAAGGTATTTTCCCTAAGACCACATGGAAAAGTGACACATATCGCACTCTCTACTCCCATGGAAAGTTCTTTCCGCACGGCTATCAATAATCCGTCAAACCCGTGAATTCTATAATATTTACAGATGCAAATATCAATTGCTCCTTCCTAATGTTACTATTTGTATAAAAACTAAACTGATAGGTAACTAGTTATTCATAAAAAAATCAAGAAAAGAAAAATAGTGTTGTATTATTAGTAAGCACTTACCTATTGTCACATTTTCAAATAAACGTTAATCGTTATTTCTTTATTTCACTATGAAAGTTATTGTAAATTCATGTGCACTTTTTATAGAAACGATATTCAAACATAGACTGACACAAAAAAACTTAAGATTATTCCGGCGACTCAATGAACTAATTGTATATTCCCAGTTCACACAACAATAAAGTCCGTTCAACAGTAATATCATAAAATATAAGTATCACAAAAATAATTACTTACATTGAAGCAACGAGTCTAGCCGACGCAATTAAATGCATATTCATCAATAGTCAATTGCAAGTACCCCTCTAGGGACTGTCAGCTGTCAAGTTGCTGTAAGAGGGAATTCTTTTTTAAGCGTATATTACATATGCACGATCTGAGATTTACATTACTTGTGCGAAAGTGGAATTTTGAGTTCCGGAGCTCTCGGCTGCATCTGCGCAGCCATCTTCAGCGGCGTGGTCTTAGTTGAACTCCTTCCTGTGAGTCTAGTATGACTAATGTTAATTAATATTATCTTAGTTATCGACGTAGAATGAAATTGAAAATATGAATTTATAGGATAAGTGTACGGGTGTAGGTATAGGGAACGCAGATGAAACTCATCATCATTTTTCATGTCGATTGTGATACGATAAAAAAAAGATAGGAGTTCCATAAAGAAATGATTATGGCCAATATCGAAATCACATTTAATAAAATTTTTCGTACACTCTGTATGAAAATTTGACCAATCTGATCTCATTCAGCCTGAACCTTTTCTTGATAGGCTCATGAAAGAATTTTGAAAAAATTGAATTTTTATGAGAAATGTATTCAAATGAAAAATGTCCTGCAAATGTAATCATTTGAACGGAATATTGAATAATTCGAAAAGTAGTCAGAATAGATGAACAGTATGTGATATGAAATAGTCAGAATTTGATTTCGATTATGAATCTGCAAAATGCAGGTTGTGTTATTCGAAAAAACAAAGTTGAAACCTACTTCGATAATAATCGGAAGTGTTCGGAACTTGAAATTATTTGTTGTGCCCGACGTCAATTTCTCACTGCCAGATTTCCAATATTATCCAGCCCATCTTGTGTTTGGAGGTTTGTTTACGAATGAATAAATAAATAAATGAATACTTGAAATAATATCTATCGGAGCAATTTTCGGATAATCACCCTGTATATACAGACGTCGAAAAGATTTAACGATTCATGGCAATTTCAATGAATTCGGGAATGCGTGTGAAAGAGCAGTCGACCAGCTAGAATTCAAAGATTTATTCTCGACGGAATATCAATTATAAAATTGAACTTCTATATATTCATTCATTCGAACCTGCAGGCAGTTGCCTGCTTCCTGCACCAGTTGTTCTTGATGAAAAGTGCACAGTGGTTCAACTGTATAGTTGATACTCAGTTCAGATAATCGTTTCCTGAGACTTGATTCTTCTACTTTCAATGTCGCATGCGATGAAAATCAGTTGCTTTTATTACTCTTGCGTTAAAAAGAGATGGGAATATTTTGTCGCATGCGACAGTGCTAGTAGACATTTGAGAATAAGGCCCCTGGTCGATTGTTGCCTCGTTTACATTGAATTGATTTTGCATGGATCGATAATTGTTTTTCATCTGTATATTCAAGGTTTATTCAAAACGATTCATTTGGTACACTTCTTAAAAATCGAATAGAGGGCAATGTAGAGAATGCTATCGGTCGAACTTCAATTGTCTATTTACTGACAGTATACAAGGTATTTTCAAAGTTGAGTCATTTTTTCTAGATCTCGTTAAAAAAAGTTGATATATTAAAAATCACCTATATAAAGGTTGATTAATGAAAGAGTATGAAATTTTAGAATTTAATATTTTATTCCACATATTTTTTTGCTACTAATATCAGTATTGTACAAAAACACTGACTTTTAAATTTAATCCTCACCATTTATTATGCAACTTTTTTTAAGAAAAATTATGGCATATAAATTTCTGATGACGCGTTCAACAAGCTGTTGAAATAAATGGGTCAACTTTGGAAACGCCCTGTATATACAATGGAAGTTCGAACCAATACCAGGAACATGATGATCAAAGTGTCATAAAAGAGGAATGGAACTAATGAATAGTTTTGATCAACTTTGATGATTATATACAGGAATTTTCAAATATTGAATCATAGTAGAGAAACGAAACAGAAACAAGCTTGATAGCACTTAGATTCCAAAAAACTTAAATTTTCAACAAATTTCAATGAGCATGCAGACTATACCTATAGTCTGAAAATGATGAGCAATATTAAAATACTAATAAGAAACGCTTATACTCGTACGTAAACCTGACAAAAAAATAGCGATTTTTCAGAATTCAAAGGAAGCAACGAAACCATAGTTGTAGATGTCAATTCATAAAATTTTATTGTACACCCATATTCTAGTCATATTATATTACGGACCGTGAAACAAAGTGAGAGAGTAGATTAGTAGTTCAAATAGTTTATATAATCTAGTCCAAACCGCTTTGATTTATACGTAAATTGAGATAATTTAATTCCATAACTTAGTAATTTATTCGATTATTTATTTATTTATATATTTTTTTCTATTTCAATTTGATCTCATTGCGCAATCGAAACTTTATATTCGTTTCTTTATCTGAAACTACTTATTTCATTCAATATACAAATATCTTTAGAACTCAAAGGTTCCAGTTGCCATATGGAAAATTTTTGTTGAGGAAATTTCGATAATAGTTGGTGAGATCCCTTAATGAAAAGCATATAATTATTGATTTTCAATACGAAATACGTAATATAAGAACTGGGAAAACTATTCGGGGAACGGGGCAGCTAAATGCAATGAAATTGAAGAAATTCTTCAGTGTTCATGGTTTATAAGATCAGATTTTTTCCACAATTCGCTGTTCAAAACATTCAAGAACATGAATTTCAAATTCCTATATTCAATTGTTTTCCACACTTTTGTCAATGCTTCGTCTGTAATTATAATCCACATTCAAATCACTGAATGTACAGAACTCCTGAAACATTACTATTCCAATATGCGCTATGATTCTCAACAGTATCAACTGATATTTCAACTAGGTAAGTTCATTTGTTGATGTGTCATGTGTAACCTTTGCATTATGTTGAAAATCTGTTATATTGTAGTTTTTTATAGTAGTTAAGGAAACCATTTTTTAACTCCGTTGTATACAACGAATATATGTTCAGTCATTGAAGAAACTGAATGATTACAGGGCTGGATTGAAATAAATATTTTGCATTGTCACTACACGGAAGATATGAAGGAATCATTCAGAATTCTTGATTCAATTTGTACAAAGTATAAGAAACGAACTGAAATGAAATGTTGAAGCGGAAACAGAAATTGAATTTTACGATTCCCAAGGCAGTAAGTGGGACAATTTAATTCACCAGAAGAAACTCATCGAATTATCTTCTATTTTGAATTTCAAAATATCGTGGGACCAAAGAACAAAATTTTATTTTCATGAAGCATATCTTGAAAGTACAAGTGGGAAGTAACGCATGTCAGTTTTATGATGTGATATTTACCTGATAATTGAAGTAAGTACTGAATGATCCGAGAATCTGAAAGAACCTGTTGAAATAAAATAAGTTTAACTATTCTCAACGTCAACAACAAAATAGAGAGAGATCAAATTCTGTTTTATTAGTAATGGGTTGTTATAAGAGACCCAAATACTTTTTTGTCAATTCCCATCATGAGTATAAAAATGCTTGCGGGTTCTAATTCAATGACTTTCAAGTTGGAAGGGCATTGACATGGTACAAACATTTTACTAATTGATTAGTTTCGTTTTGTAACACAAATCAGAGGGATGAGTAATCTACAAACAGGAAAAAAGAGGACACCCTTTGTTGTGAATTCTGTTTAGGTTAATATTGATTGTTTTCGTGATTCCCAAGAATAAAATCGAATTCCAGAGAATGGGAACTATAAATTCCTTCATCAATTCATTTCAATTCTTTTTGTCATTTATTCATAATGATAATCTGTTCAGTTTCAACGTGTCGTTTTGATATATTTATACAAATCTGATGACCGAAAAATTCGGTCTGAATATTGTAAGAGATGTACACCCTCTAGACAACCATTTACTGTCAAAACTAGAATGAATGAAAAACAAAAATGATGGAATTCCATTCCGAAATAATTTCAATGTTTCACTTGGGAATTATTCGATCCGATTTGATAAAAAAGTCGCAGTTTGCGGCATAATGAAGGGAGAATGATTATGATGTAGGCCATAAAACTGTCCTTCACTTTCATGAATATAATTTTTTGTATCGAATCAACCAAAGTTCGCCCTTGGTTGTATCAGGTGGGTCAGAACTTACTTGGTATAGCTTTTTGATGTGGAAAGAAAATGCTGGAATATTTTGTTGATTTTCCTGTTCTCTAGTTACAGCGGGAATTAATAACACACTGTTTCCATGAGGACATCATTACACCACAAAAAAACTAATTCAATAGTAGGAGAGCCCACGATGCTAACTAGGGATTTACTCGAGCGCCATAGAGACCTATTGGGTTGCGAAGCTTGATGATAAAAAGAAAAAATGATATATAATGTATACCTTTTCATCGGTGGGGGAGCGGCTATAGACTTTCAAAAATGTAAAAAAAAACTGTTGCATGAAAATACTCGAGCGCGTCAGATATTGATATCAACTATGTCCTACATATTTTTAAAAATATACGTATGTTAATCTGATTGTTTCCATAGTGGGGGAGGGGGTCGTACGTAAGGGTTGATAATGAAAAAAAAAATTTCTCGAGCGCGTCTGATTTTCTGAGGGGATGTTGACTCGCGGCCGTTATTAGATTATTAAAAAAAATCGTCATTTTGAAATACACAAGCGCGTCAGATTAAGATATAAATGCTTCATCTATACGCCCAAGACGACGCAGTCTCTTAATCTGAAGATTATCTGGAGGGATTCGCCTGTTCGGACAATTTGATTTTTTTTTTTATTTTTTAAATCATTGAACTCAAGTAATTAAAAATCTGAGGAAAAAACATGCAAATAAAAAAGTGTATGTTTTTTTTAGTAGAATACTTGTATTTATAAGGAAATGATTACAAGCAATTACATTTTTAAAATTGTAAAACGTTGGATACACGTTGTAAACAATATCATGCCACCAACGAGTCTGTGTGATCAACTGTCATGGCATCATGGCAACAGAAACCAGAGTGGGGACGGAGTGAGAGAGCAATAGGTAGAGAAAGAGTGAGAGAGAAATACAAACGTGGAGAGGGGAATATAGGCATCACGTAGCTGCACGCATCAAACTTTATCGATGAATTTTCATTACTTCGGCTTGTGGAAATCGTCAGATTGAATATTTTTTGCAATTCTTGAATTATTCCCTTCAATATAAAAAAAAATTAGCCACGCTCGAGAATGTCGAGATGACGTTTTTATTTTACTACTTCGTAGCCCTCCTTCTTCTTTAGGTCGCTCTCGAATTATCAGATTAGTGGAATATACACGTTTCAGGATGTAACTAACTCACCCTACCTTAATCTGACGCGCTCGAGAATTTCAGATGATCAATTTTTTAACTAATCTGATCCTTTATCCTTGAAGGGCGGCCATATAATATATAGGGCTCATATACGGTGGAAGTACTTAACCGGGTACAAGGTATTCCCCTGTATATTAATCTGCTGCGCTTCAGTATATCCCGAAATCCCCTTTTGGGCTCTCCTATTACAAGTACAATGCACTTCCATGCTCGTGAAATTTTCTATCCAACAGCGTCCGGGCTATGAATATATCAAATAGATTTTAATAAAGTTTCGACAACCGGTCACCAAATCATCCTGACAGTTCCATATACGAACAGAAAACCAATAGACCCAAACGTCAGCCACTGTGATATCATTTCATTCTTCGAAAATATTCCAATCCACTTTCATATATACATATATTTTTTATTCTCCTTATGATTTGATTCGCAGCGCTCCGATAAAACGTATCCAATATATTGCATGGAGGGATCAAGGAGTTCGAATTGAATTTTTTACCCGTGTGAGTGGGGTAATCGTAAAATAATACGTGTCGGGCTGGAATTGATTTGGTTTCAGCAAGAGATTAACGAATGGTTCTAGAGTTGCACTTGCACTCAACGGTATTCATGCTTTGAAAAACAGAGTGAGATTTATATTCTAGTTTCATCATGAACTGGATGAATATTTGTGAGGATGCAGTCAAAATGCTGGTCTGTTTACTAAAGCGATCTCTTTATTATTTGGTCGAGCTTTCGAGAATATTTATTCTCTTTTTCAAGACATTAACTTGAGGTTATAGTAAGAAGTCATGTCATTAGGAAAAATGGAAAAACATCACTTTCTCATCGTTTTCAAACGATACAATCAAAAGAACTTTTCAAAATATTCACAAAACATTTGAGAATTTGGAAAAAAAATTATTTAAAACCTTTTGGAAGACGTGTCCTGTGAAAGAGATTATTGCGTTTCTACCCTTATTGAACTTACCTGATATTGAAGCTTTTGTCTTTGTCAACATACAGAGTGGTCAAACTAAACATACGTACCTAGCTTTTGTCTGTTCTCTGTTGTTTGTAATTTGAAGCAGAAATGCTCGGACAGCTAAGGTTTGATTGTGAGGGGGACACATTTTGGACATATTCTTTAATATGATAAAACTTCTTTTCGTAAATTAAAGATATCTTGTAACTAACCCCCTAAATTATCTCATAATGATATTTTGAAGATTTTGTTTTTTTTCCATTATGCATGAAAAATATTATCATTTTATATTATTATTCATTCCAATTCAGTAATGTGAAATTGTCTGTACTAGGCATACGACAGTAGACTATAAGATTAAAAATTCAATACTTTTTTTAATATTTATTATTCACTTCAGTTTCACGAAAAAAATACTCCAACACCTCAATCATTTTTGAAATTATTATATTTTCAGCACATATCCCATATTTTTCAGTATTTCATTAATATTTTTCCTTTGTTAAACACTTTAATGAGTGCGGTCAGAAGCTCTATAAACAAAATTATCCCAGACATATTATAAGGAGAAACTCAATCAATTTGAAGACTTCTATTTGGCAGTAGATACATTAAAATTCACTTGTATGAGAGAATGATGTTGATGAGATGAGGAAGTTCATGATCCACTGGAAAAAATCTAGTCTTTACAAATGCTTCAAATTCGATGGGAAGTAAAATTTGGGAGAGTATTTAGCAGTCAAATTTGAAATTGTCAAAAAATATTCAATGGCTTCACATTGAAAACAGATTTTTCCAATTTTGAATAACTCATTTTAAATTTTTATTTTCTGTAGAGAGAGATAATTTTTCATACAAAAAAACTAGCAAACATATGCTGAGTGTACGCAATGTCAATATTAATTACCAAAAAGGAAAAAAGAGTAGGTATGTGAATGACAGTAACCCAGACAGTCTTGTTAATGTTTCCGTTATTGAAAGATAAAAATTCCAGAAGATATTGAATTGAGACTACATTTTATATGTACTTTAATTTGAGGTTGTTCTACAAACTACGAAACCTAAAAAAAAATTGACGTTTCTCAAAAATATCAATGACTTGTGTATTTTCCTTCAACAAAAAAAATGCTGAGAAAGTATCGTTTTAATTTTTCTATTGCAGAAACGATTGATAATTCATAATGAAATAGAACCATTACTTCCACTGGAACAGAAATATAGCACATAATATGTTTAGCATTTTTCGTGAAAAAGAATACCCCTGTAAAATGTTGGTTTTCAGCGTAAACTTCAACAATAGGTCCAGCGAGCCACCTGAAACGGATCAACTTCACAACCAACTGTTCTATTCAAAAGTTATGACCAGTATTAATTTTAATTTCTGTGTCGCATGTCATGATAAAATGTTCGCTAAATTAACGTCCAAAAGTTAGCACCCGC
The DNA here is from genome assembly GCA_032362365.1 of Zygogramma bicolorata. Taxonomy (NCBI): domain Eukaryota; kingdom Metazoa; phylum Arthropoda; class Insecta; order Coleoptera; family Chrysomelidae; genus Zygogramma; species Zygogramma bicolorata. Next base: position 1,947,305 of record JAVJAQ010001667.1, read on the forward strand.
TTGGGACGCTCCAACTGTGTTGGAAACAAAAGACAAATTTACACAATATTATATTTACGTTGTTGGGAATAACGTGGAAAATTAACGCAAAATTTCCTATTGATTCGACGCGGAGTGATTAAAATTCAGCATTGTGGATTACCGCTGGGTTAGGCCGATATTTATTTTGATTGACGCCAGTTTATCATTTGATTTTAATGCGTTAATCTGTAAACAAATATTCATTTGATGATTTAAAAAACAAGTTCCGATCCTCTTCACAATTGAGATTGAGAACGTATCTGTTTCGAGACTCAACATTTTCTGTTATTGATTTCATTGAAGTTGACTATATTTTGTTCGGAAGTAGAACTTAGCTTTTGACTGATATTTTTACAGAATTTTCATTCTAGAAGATAAGGGTTTACATTTTGATAATAGAAAGAAAGCAATAAATATTCTGGGGTAAACTTGTGGATAGTTGAAACTCATAAACTAGAGAAAGTATAGATAGTATAGTGTATGCATGTATTTATCTAGAGCATATATATTATCATTCATCCACTCTAGCCCAAAAAAGCAATACAATATTTTTAATCTGTTATCGGTCTTTTATTTCCTCCTCACCTAATAGTCCTTATCAATAAACGTTCATGAGTGAAGAGCATCATTTCATAAGAATTGATTTTGAACCTTTACTTCTTAGACATTATTTTCCTGGAGATATATTGGAAATGAAATACTTTTTCTACTTTGTCCTCAATCATATTTCAGCTGGCGTGCTGCAAATAAAGCGCATGTCTGAAAGACCAGTTTTCCAGGAATTTTTTATTGGTATCATCATGTATCATTTCTACGGAATGGAAATAATTAAGAGTTGATTGTACAAAATGGTTGAACCATCAGTGGCATCGATATACCTTTTATTGTCAAGAAAATGGGGAGAAAATGATCAATTTCAATCTACATGTTTCCCAGGATGTTTTTTGATGATGCTATGGTCATTTTGAAGCAACCACCCGTTCAAGAATTGGATTTAAACACGCTGGGTGTACCTTCTTTCAATAGGCAAACAGGACCCCAATAGAAAAACAGCTTCAAAAAAGGGGTTGTGTCTTCGATTACCCACGACTTCCCATGAAAAAAAAGGTATCTTACTCAAAAAAATCAGAGAAGAGATGCTCATTTGTTCTCCTTATATTGTTGCATCTCAATGATCAAAAAAGATTTTATATCTCTGATAAAGTTACCAATCGTGTGCATTTACTTGGATCAGCCAGTATATCCAGATTTTTTTATTGATGAAAATTCTTCTTCACTTGTGGCTTTCGAATGAAAAACTTCCCGTCGTTTATATCCTTACATAATCACAATGAAAGCCAATCATCCGTCACTCGCATGATACTAATACTTTCAAATGGAGTGGAAAGTAATAATACCGGAGGATTATCAGGAATCGCCAGTAATGCGAGACCTGTTCCTTATAATAAATTCATAAAGCAAATGTTAGCTATCAACGCTAATACCTATCATTCCAATTTATTGACCGTTAATGGTCGACCAGTAATATAGACGGAACTACTGGTGATTACAGGATGTACTAGGCACGATGACTCTTGAGATTGCTTGTTCGATGCATATAGATAAAGTTAATAACAAATTCGTGGTAAGAAGGGTACTCCCAATATCAGAAATCAAAGACGTCTCAAGTTTCCTGTGGGGGACATTGATAATTCGAGAATTTTATAACAGATTTCGAAACCTTGCTGTTAGGAGACAGACCGAAGCCGTAGGCGGAGGTCTGTTTTCTATGGGCTACAAGCTTGAGAAAGTTGTTATAAAATTGTTGAGCATTTATCAATGTTCGAGGGTTATTCCGATAGAAAATTTTGGGTAATTTTTAATAAAAATTATGAAAATAACCAATTTATCCTGCTAAGTTCCACATGATTTTGACCGTGAACTCTCTACCATCATCTGTTCTCATGTTCACAAAGCAATCCATTAAAATTGACGCCAATTCTTCCGCCTCCCGATTTCCATCTAAATGATACTTTCTATCATTGCAAAAGTTCATAAATGCTTTCCATACAAATTCTTGACTGCACACTGTGAATTTTGGTATATATGATTCTATAGTAAATTGATAATCCACATAGTATTGGTGACATTTTGAAATATCAAATATTTGAAACGTCAAAATCGAAATCAATCAATTTGTACGTAACCACGGCAATAACATAATAAAGTGGAAAGAGCCCATGGGATCTTTCCGGGGGTTATATCCCGAGTGCACCAAGTTTATTCGATTATAATTGCACGAGTGCATAAAAATCACGATAATTTTTCAAGGAAGCGTGATATCTAAAAATTGCAAGTTTATTTTCATATTTTGGCGAAAGTGCCCGAGTCCGGAAGACGAGGGCTCTTTTAAAAAATATGAAAATAACCGAATGCAATTTGTATAAGATATCACGCTTGAATGCAAAATTATCTGGTCATTTTTATGCACGAATGTAATTCATTGGAATATTTCACGAATAAAGAAATTCTCAAGGAAATGTTATTTTTGATCATTTTATACTTTCCTCTATAGATTGTATGGAGTACTCACCTAAACGCGAAATGTTTTTCTATTTTTGAAGTCTATCTGACATCTATTTGTGTTGTTTACTGACGTCTAGCGATACGGTTTCAAATGTGTTTTTATGGTGACTTGATACAATGCAATTACCGCTGTAAGTTTTCGATAATTGCATTGCTCTTATGGGACATTTTATAAATGAGGGAAATATTCAGTATGATTTTGTTCTGGTTGGTTCTCTACTTGATCAAAAAATCTTCCACGAAAGAAATAAGTCCGCCAAAAAACATATTTACAGAGTAATCGATGAGAAGCTACTAACAGCTTATCCAATCAATCCTGGCACACACTCAACTACTTTTCCAGTTGCACACTGGTAGTGCAGAACATGTCAAACGAAAGAACATCTACCAGGAATACATTTTAACGCAGTAAACACAAATGATAATGTTTTTTTCATCCTACTATACTTCACAGAGATTGCTGGGCATATACGTCATTAGTTCTTTGCCAAGATGGATTGGATAAGCTGTACCTATGAAGAGTTCAATACTGTTTCGACTCATGTAGACCTAATAAAAGGCAATTTTGAATTCCAGACCGTTAGTCAATCATCAACTGACTGTTCAGCGCCACAAGCGTTAACACCCGCACATTTTTCAACTTTGAGAATTTTGAAAAGTTTATCGGCTGAAGATGTATCACCTATCGAAAGGAATCGTTGGGATAGTTTTCAGTAAATAAAATTTTCCGAGATTTTTGGATACGATGGCATTTGGAATACTTACATACCCTTCAGGTTAGAAATGGAATAATAAGGTTTCAAATCTTGATGTGGACACCGTGGTGGTTTCTGAATATGCCATTGGCTGTTATCCAGAGAGTCCATCCAGGTGAGAAAGGAGCAATCAGAACTGTTGATCTCGGACATTGGTTAGGCCAGTTGTTAAATTATGTCATTTGCCAACGTAGTGATTCTTGTCTTTACGGCTTTACTTTTTTTTTCATCTTCTTTTTCCTCATGGCTGAGCAAAATTGATAAGCTTTTGGACTGAATTTGATTTTTTCATTTCCAAATTTTGGCTGGGAATTCAAGTTTTTTCCGGGTCGAGGGTATGGTGCCTTTCAACCTGTTCCGGAAATATTTGAATCTTGGCAACGTCGCAGCCAATAGGCGGTTCTGAGTTCATTTTCACTTGAAGAATATGGTCCGTGATATATTCGGTTATGATTGCACGAGTGTTTACAAATTACCGATAATTTCGCAAGAAAGCGTGATATCTAAAAATTGCAAGTTTATTTCATATTTTGGCGGAAGTGCCCGAGTCCGAAGGACGAGGGCTCTTTTACAAAATATGAAAATAACCGAATGCAATTTGTATAAGATATCACGCTTGAATGCGAAATTATCTGGTCATTTTTATGCACGAATGTAATTCATTGGAATATTTCACGAATAAAGAAATTCTCAAGGAAATGTTTTTTTTTATTCATTTATACTTTCCTCTATGGATTGTATGGAGTACTCGCGCCTAAACGCGAAATGTTTTTCTATTTTTGAAGTCTATCTGACATTCATTTGTGTTGTATACTGACGTCTAGCGATACGGTTTCAACTGTGTTGTTATGGTGACTTGATGCAATGCCATTACCGCTGTAAGTTTTCGATAATTGCATTGCTCTTATGGGACATTTTATATATGAGGGAAATATTCACACAAACATTAAGAGCTTGAACAATTTTGTGAGATGCACAAAGAATAGTTTGCTCTCTATCTGTGTAGAAATATCCGGTGAATGAAATCTGTTTCATTAATGTTTCGAATGATTGGTACAAAAATTGAGCAAATAAAGATGACTCTCAGGAAGGCAAGTAGCTGTTTTCGAAAGACTTTTTTTTTTGTGAATGACTTGAATGTTAATGAATGATAAACACATGTCAACAGAGAATGTTCACTGAATGTAAATTCTTTCAAAGGAATTTTGGATTATTTACATTCACTTGAAGCAGGAAACGCCAAAAAAATCATTAAAAGGTCCCTTCCATTTGAAAGTAACCAAGAAAATAAGTTACTGCCTGTTTACACCATGTTCAAATAATACACAGTATGGGGCTCATTTGGTAAGCAAACCACAGAACATGAACAGGTTTGCAACTCCACTAACCCATATTTTTTAATACACAGTCTGGTGCTTATTTGGTAAGCATACCACAGAACATGAACAGGTTTGCAACTCTACTAACCCATATTTTTTGACATAAAAACGTCAATATTTCACAGATTTGGATTCAGATTCAAAGTGAATAACTGTTTATATCTAGATGTTTGAATTTTTCACCATACAAGAGGAAAACATTTTTTTTGGCCAGAAAGATTTCCAAGAACACCTTGTTCCCTTCATCGGTCCAGTTGATGTCTTTGACCATTTTTTTCTGTTTTGGTACATCTTCATGATCACTGCTACAACTCATATTTTTACAAGAACATACACAAACAAAGGGTAATCAGAAAAAAAACCCACCGCGAATTTTTGAGAGCATGACATTGTCAGGATATGCTAGTGATGAATTGATGGAACAACGAAATGAATCTTGTGGCACAGAGCTCTGACTTACGCTTAGCAGAGATTCGAACCAAATTTTGCATCTTGCCGGATAGCCAAAGGCCCTTTGATGTTTACACCATCTCAAGATGATTTGGTTAAAATAAAGTCATTAGTCAGCTTACTAAGCGACGGTGTAAACGTGGGCTATGATACGAGCTGTTTGTTTTGAGGATTAAACATAAAACAAAACCGGTAATGCCTAAGGAGAGTTACACCTTTCCAAAAATGGACTGAATTCAAATAGAGAAAAAATTACCTACCCACAGGAGAACCACAAGATATACTTTCCCATCCGAAAAATTGAAAGCACCTCTCAGAAGAATGGCGTCACTAGAATGTTTTTTTAGCAAATGTAATAAAAGTGATACACGAAAATTCGATATCTTATTTCCTCCATAAGCTGCTGACGAGGGGTCCTTTTCACGATCGGAGTGTACATCAGAAAAATTCAACAAGAATTGCAAGGGTGGTGCTAGAATTTTTCAGGAAACTTCTCATCTATAAATAGATAACAGTATTGAGCAAAACCATGATATTCCCTGTTTTCCTGAATTAATCTGCTCACCAGCGACCTGTTCGATGCATAACTCAGGTAACACCAACTTGTTAGCAGTAAATGGAGTTCTGTACTTCGACCGCAAAATTGTGGTTGGTGTGGGAAGCGATACAAGAACAATTCTGGAAACGACGTAACGATGCGGATATTTCAGTTCACCTTCATCACATTTCTTCTCCCAGTATTTCATTCAGAATTCGAGAACAGAGTACACTGATTCTCATAACGTATTGAGGATGTTTTTCAACATTAATGACCTTTCGATGTATGATGACTCTTTGACTTTTCAATTCCTTGTAACGCACTGGCTCTTGATACCAATTTTTTTTAAACAATTTTCATCTAATTGAAATACAAAACACACAAAATTCTGTTTTTTTTTCTGATAGTAAAATTTATTCGAGTAGAAATAATTCTGATATGCTAATACATCACCAGATCCGATTTCCATTGAAATCTATTACTCTTAACAAAATTGCTTTGGTCCATTTCAGCATCACATTGTTCAGGGAGGCTGTGTAAGTACTGATGAACAGGGGAACTGAAAAGCTTCGATATGTTGTTCCTTCAACACAGATTCAGAGTCCTAGGTACATAAACCGGAAACTGAGGTCCACTTTCACAATATTCCGTCACCCAGAAGTTACCTCTTAACTAAGGATTTCGATTAACAACTATTCTACAATTGACCAACTACATCTTTTTCATTATTCTTCCGTTCCAATAAAAAATATTCATGAATGAAATCATATTCAGGAAGATATTGAGGAAATTATCATTTATTATTCATATCAAAAAGTGACCTGAGTATGAGACCAAATCCTTCGTGATAATTATGTTAGATATTGATTAGATATTGGAGCCCTTTTTCAAAAAGGACTGATTTCAATATTCTTATTGATTTTTTAGACGTTTTACGCCTTCAAAATGAAATAAACTGCTACTTTCGTAACAAGGTTTCATTGTATTCAGTTTTATGGGTAATAAATCTACCACAATCTGAAAAAATTAGTATTTAATATCATCATCATCGTTTATTCATACAAAATATAGTAATATATACGAAAGAAATCAATACCTGTCGTGAATAAACAGGAAAAACCACAGAAGCAACACATGCTGCTTTTATATTATATTATATTGTCCATGCTAAAACAACTGTATAATAATACTGAAATAATACTAGACTATGCGATTGAGATATTCATTTGTATAATCATAATATCAAAATTTCGAGGCAAAAAACTTTGCGAAAATACAAATTATCTCAATACGGAAGAGTCGCAAGTTGAAACAAAACAGAGTGGGGTGCTTGTGCTGAAAATTCAAGTACTCAAGAATTATATTAATTGAAACAATCACAAAATATTGTCAACACTAAAACTGTATGATAACACTAAAATAATACTGCAATATGCGTTTAAAAAATGCAATTGTATATACACCAGAAGGTGGTGACAGGTGGCGTTCTCCCATTTTACATTGCTTGCCTTCTTAAGGCTTGATAATTAACCCTGAAATATGAAAAATAGACAGGTTCCTGGTAGCCAAGCGTGTGCACTTCACAAGGAAAAACGCTTTTCCTTTGGTGGGTATTATCGTGTTTTTGATTTCAATAATATATATCATTTCAAGTTATTAACGGAAATGGCATGCATGTGGCTACAGCCCAACATAAAAAAATTGTGAAAAAAATGAATGAAAATGATTTTTCAAATTCAAGCAAACATTCGAAATATTCCGTGACTTTTTCTTACACGCTGCTTTATATTATAATTTGTATTAGTGAATATTACTTCAAGCTAAAATAATAAATGGAAAAAACGAAAATTCCCCACAAAATGGAAAGCGTTTTTCCTCATGGAGTGCACACGCTCGGCTGCCAGCAACCTGTCTATTTTTCATAATTCAGGGTTAATTATCAAGACTCAAAAAGGCATGCAGTATAAATGGGAGAACGTCACCTGTTACCATCTCTTGGTCTAATAATATGGGTATCTATACAAGTTTAGGAGGGAAAATATCTAGTCTACCCTGTTGTTGTTGCATTAATTCAAAACAGTAAAACAGTTCCTTCTGAATAGAACACTTCCTAATAGTCAGCAAGTTCTTGTAAATTTGACTTTCAAAAAAATACAAAACTAATATAGGGGAACGTGGGGAGGTTTGGGTTACTTTTCAGAAAATTTGCAAATTTATTTGAAAATAAAACAGACATGACTTTAATGTTGGGCAGTTGTAATTAGTAATGTTTGACTATCAATGTGCATATGATTTTATTTTATAATAATACATAGGATCATTAATAAACACAAAAAAGTCAGAAGTCGCTAGTTGACCCAAACCTCCCTTATTGTGGGAGGTATGGGTCAGGCAATGGGGTTGAATGGGTCACTGATTACTTGTGAGTTTTTAGGTGAAAATGTAAAGATTTACACATTTTGAAACTTTATATTAGATATATTGCATACAAGAGTCAAAGAAAGTAAGATTAAAAATAGGAACACAAAGAAAAATATGGAATTCTAAAACAAACAAATAAGCATCATAACAAAACATAAATAGGTACATTTCAATTCAGGTTTTGAAAACTGGTCAAGTCAATATCGAAATTAAAAAATATTTCTGTTCTGTTGGTACCAGTCACGTTATTTGGAGGACTTAAACGTTAAACTATATCGCCAAGATCAACTTCTGAAATATCCTTTTGATCCGGATAATAAAAGGTGTTAGAATTTGTCTTCTTGCGCAAGAAATTAATCATATGATTTCCTTGTTCAGTTATGTCTTCTATGTTTCCAACAAACATAATGCAGATACATTCGTTTTGTAGCGAATTTGACAACTACATAATCTCCAACTCTAGAAGAAGTTGCAGAGTGATCAAAATCTTCAGAAACGTCTGAATCTGGGAGTTCTTCACTTGCTTCATCGCTTTCACTGTCTTCTGGTATCCTTGGTAGATACTTCTTTTTCTTTGCCTTTTTCTGACTAACCTCTTCACAAATAGTTCTCTTTACTGTAGCCACTTTTCTCATAGCCCTTTCATTTTCTAATCTTTCTATTTCGTTTTTCTCTGGCGTTTCTGTCAGAATTCGAGTATGCCCTTTTGGCCGCCCCCGATTTGATGCAGTTCTAGGTTTTGCCTTGGGATATGGCATTACGGATTCAGGAGATATGAGACAATTCTGTGTAGAAGTCATAGCTGCAGTAGATGCTTTAGGTGTAGTAGTAGTAGTCGAAGGTAAAAATGAGGTTGAGGCCGTTAGTTCAGCTCCATCATTGATTTGTTCTGGTTGTGGTCTGTCGGTAACTGCAGACATTAGAAAATCGTCAGCTGAAAAAATTTGCGGATTGAAAGGGTTAATGCCGGTTTTCTGAAATCCCGATAGTATGTTTTGCCTCGACATTGCACCATCAAAAGCTGTTTCGGCTAAACCTGCTATGTGATAAATGGTTATTGTTATTCCGGGATTTGATGTCATCCAAACGGAAGAAGATGCATTATAGCGAGCCTCAAACGGGCCATACACAGATACGTCTAGCGGCGGCAGACGATGGCTGCAATGCGGCGGGAAAGTTAGAATGTGCACACCATTTTCTTTGGCTACGGATATTACTTCTACATTGACGTGACTCTCATGATTGTCAAGTAAAAGTAGACAAGGGTTTTCCTTGGTCGCCTTGGAATATTTGATAAAATGATTTAAAGTTGCAACAAAATTTTCCCTTGTCATCCAGCCCGATTTATGTACCAATCCAATACTGTTCTCTGGTCCATTGATGAGCATATTATCCATGAACCTTTTCCTTGGAAACACGAAAACCGGAGGGATCGTGTTCCCGGCTGCATTAATAAAGCAACACATTGTTACCAATGTGCCTCTCTCCGCAAATGTAACCTGCCCTACTTGTTTCTGGCCTTTAACTGCTTAAGTACTTTTGGGGGCTTATGGACCGTGGTAACGGAGGTTTCGTCGCAGTTATATATATATATGGTCTGGAGAGAATTTATATTTTTCTAAAATGTACTTGAGATTTTCAAAGAATTCACCAACATTATGGGCATTAAAGCTTGTTGCCCTTCCTAAGCTTGTTGCTTCAGGTTGTCGTATAGAAATCTGAGGGTGCCGCTTCATGAAACCTAGTAGCCAATCACGTTTAGCAGCTTTAGACTCATTCCATTCCTTTGGATAACTGATTCCTAGCTTCCTCGCATATTGATAAGCAAAATCCCTCGTTTCTTTGGTAGTCAAACCATAATGCATTTTGCTGCAAGTCTGCAAATACTCCGACAAAATTGTTTCTTGTTCGTTCGAAAACACACGTCTAGAATATGGGTTAGCTACAAAAGTATAATTCTGTTGGTTCCCTAATGGCATTCTCTTGGCATTTTGCACATGCCTCTGCAAAGTAGACCTCGAAAACCCTAGATTTGCTGCTACTTGCCTAGCTGATATGTTGTTCTGCAGAACAAGTTGAACAGCTTGTGATATCTGCTCTGGAGTCTTTTTTTCTCTGTCAGTTTTCTTTTTATAAGTAAGTGGCATTCTGCAAAGAAAAATTAACTATCACGTTTCACTAAAAGAAAGTGGGGAGGTTTGGGTCGGCTCAAATCTCCCGCATGCTACTGACCCATACCTCCCTCTCATCAATCTTTACAAATGTGCAGCTGTCTTATTTCGAAACTATATTTTAGGTTATAATTTATCATCTACATTTGTCACTTGAATATCAGTTTAATCACAAAAAAAATTACAAGTGCGTCATGCTACATGCAAGCTCAAAATAATGACTTATATATGTTGTTATTTTAAATAAAACTTACCTAAAAATTCACTTATTGTCAACCGGAACTTAACGAGCAAACAAACAAACATGAAACTCCGTTTACAATGACAGCTATAAGTACCGCAACCAGTAATACACCTACGACTGGAATGCGTCTATTGTAGATCTAAATAAACAAACTGACCCAATCCTCCCGCGACCCAATCCTCCCCACGTTCCCATATATATATATATATATATATATATATATATATATATATAAATATAAAAATATTAATCTCTGTTAACGTTTCAGAAACAGAATGAGTTTCCGTTTTCAAAACGTAATCACAATATTTTATTTCCCTGCCGCCACGCAGCAGATTGGAGAAACGTAATTTATAATTTTTCAAATGGAATTGATTCATTCGAACCTGCATGAATAAACCTATGCCAATTCGAATATTATGAAAAGAGTACATTTTAGCTCCTTTCCATCTGATTGGTCACCACTGATCTGCTCTCTATCGATTATATTTCACGGAATTCGAAATTAATTACTTCGCCTGCAGATAATGGAAAAATATATCCTGTAATTTCAATTCAATTACCGCGGGAGCCAAGGTGTTCGGGAGCTCTGAACAATAGACCTACGGAAACAATGGAAAGTGGAGCTTTTGTGATTATATCGGTTAACGAATTCGATTTCCAGTCATAAATGGAAAAATCAACATGTGTTATTTATATGCATCTGTAGGACATAAAAGGAACACAAAACATTTTTTTTCCAATTCAGGGTACAGGGAAAGTTAGTTAATCGTGGACATTCATCATCATCACCTAAATTTATTGTTATCGACTCAAAATGAATTTTCTCAGAGAGTATAAACATCAACAGAGCTAGTAGATATACATAATTCAACTTATAGTTATCATGTTTCTGTACTGTATGTTTCCTTTTATAATAAAGTGAAACATTTTCGACACTGCAATAATCTCATCAATAAATGGTTTCCTAGAACTGAAAGTTGTATCTTTACTTGTATTGGATCTTTTTTTGCTCAAGTGGAAATTCAATGAAATCATTTGATTCGAAGTCATCTGATCCAACCAGTCAGAACAAAATTATACTGAATATTTCCCTCATATATAAAATGTCCCATAAGACCAACGCAATTATCGAAAACTTACAGCGGTAATTGCATTGTATCGAGTCACCATAACAACACATTTGAAACCGTATCGCTAGAAGTCAGTAAACAACACAAATAAATGTCGGATAGACTTCAAAAACAGATAAACATTTCGCATTTTGGTGAGTGCTCCATACAATCTATAGAGGAAAGTATAAATGAACAAAAAATAACATTTCCTTGAGAATTTCTTTATTCGTTAAATATTCCAATGAATTACATTCGTGCATAAAAATGACCAGATAATTTTGCATTCAAGCGTGATATCTTCTACAAATTGCATTCGGTTATTTTCATATTTTGTAAAAGAGCCCTCGTCCTTCGGACTCGATTACTTTCGCCAAAATATGAAAATAAACATGCAATTTTTAGATATCACGCTTGCAAAATTATCGGTAATTTTTATGCACTCGTGCAATTATAACCGAAAAGATCCTATGGGCTCTCTTCACTTTATCATGTTATTGCCATGGATACATACAAATTGATTCATTTCGATTTTGACGTTTCAAATATTTGATATTTCAAAATGTCACCATTTGGTTGTAATACTATCTGGAATATCAATGAAATTATAGAATCAAATGTGCCAAAAATTACAGTTTACAGTCAAGAATTTGTATGGGAAGCATTTATAAAATTTTGCAATGATAGAAACTATCATTTAGATGGAAATCGGGGGGCAGAAGAATTGGCGTCAATTTTAAAGGATTGCGACCGAACATGAGAACAAAAGATGGTAGAGAGTTTACGGTCGAAAGCATGTGGAACTTAGCAGGATAGATTGGTTTTTCCACTAATTTTCATCAAAAATCAGCAAAAAATGCTCTATCCGAAAAACCCTCGAACATTGATAAATGCTCAAAAATTTTTTAAAAACTTTTTTAAGCTTGTTGCGCCTACGGCGTCGGTCTGTTTCCTAGCAAAAAGCATTCGAAATCTGTTATAAAATCATCGAATGATCATCAATGACCTTGGGATATTACTACTGAAAAAATCCCATGGGCTCTTTCCACTTTATTATGTTATTGCCATGGATACATACAAATTGATTTATTTCGATTTTGACGTTTCAAATATTTGATATTTCAAAATGTCACCACTTGGTTGTGATACTATATAGAATATTATTGAAATTATGGAATCAATTATACCAAAAATAACCGATTACAGTAAAGAATTTGTATGGAAAGTATTTATGGACGTTTGCAATGATAGAGAGTATCATTTAGATAGAAATCGGGTAGCGGAAGAATTGGCGTCCATTTTAGAGGATTGGGCTGTGAACATGAGAACAAAAGATGGCACAGAGTTTAAATAAGCTACGGTCAAAACCGTAACAAGATATATTGGTTTTGCTCTGTATTTTTTCAATGATTAGCGAAAAAAATTCTATCCGAATAACTCTTGAGCATTGATAAATGCTCAAAAATTTTATAAAAACTTTCTCAAGCTTGTTGTTCACAGGAAACAGACCTCCGCCTACCTCGTCGGTCTGTTTCCAAGCAAAAAGCTTTCGAAATCTGTTATAATTTCATTTCGAATAATTATCAATGTCCTTGGGTTAATACTATTGAAAACTGTCGCAAATAAGCTTTCCTTTGCCACTTCGACCTGTTTCTTCAGAAAGAGAAATTGGTAAAGATTTTCTACAATAAAAAAATGAGTTGACTTGTAGTTTCAGAAACAGAACAATTAACTATTCCGATCATCGAACCTATACCTGTATATAAAATATCATTAACAAATGTCAAGTTACAAAAATTACAATAATTTATCAGTCTGGAAAATCAGAGGGTCAGAGTAACTGGGCCTAGATTCATGAGCTATGGAAACAAAGACCTGTGCTTAGGAATGACAGGCAATCAGAACAGGCATTCGCAATGGAAGAATCAATATCCTATCAGATATCTGGGCAACATCGAAATCTCTCAAGTCACATATGAATATGTGAATGTGTGAATCAAAGCTGACCTGGAACATTGAGTGAACTATTTATGTGGGTAATTGGTCACAAGTGAATCGAAGACAATGAGAAAATTGTTATTAGGCGGCTATTATTCTTATATAGGCTCCTTATAATCAACAGTACCCTGTTTGTCTCAGAACACTGTCTACTGATGTATTTCTCCGTTGAATAGCAGTTCATAAAGTGAGAATAACCATTTTTGAGGCAATGCCACCGAAACTGCAGTATATCTGCCCTGTGCGTGACAAGCCAAGACGTTTGAGTTCATTTCCTTGAAGGGAAAACACCTTTTACCCTCTGATATTGAAGGAAAGAAGTCTCAATACTCGTAATCTGAATATAATACTCGACCTCCTGAAATATGCAATGAATTCATAGTTTCAAAGCAAGCTATCCCAATAGATTATTTAAGTCCGGAGTACTTGAAAGGTATAGTTTCATATTTCGGGGCTTCAAGGAGCAGAAAGAGAGTGGAGATTTCGACGACTGAAAGTATTTGGGGAAAAAAGCTCCAACTGAAAGTTGAAATCAATCTTCATTACTAACATTACTTCATGTCTTTTTTACTTCACCTGTATTCTTCTTCACAGTCGTTATGAGATACGTTATTCAGTCCTAGAAAATAATCAGTAAAGGGCCAATTTATAAATCTCTGTTTCAGTCCTAAATCTTTCAATGACAGTTGGTTCTACACTCTATTTCGAAGAATTAGGTAGTTATTTGTCACATACTGCCTGAGTAACATTTTTGAGATTGAAGGGAAGACTGGGACAGGTGTAGACGTTTCAAATCAGCTTTGTTTTCAAAGAAATGAGAATCAAAAAGAAAACCGAGATGTGTAAATTGACCTCAACTGATTTTGATATTATTCACGAATTGACACTCCTTTCACCTCAAATGTCCGAATGTTTTAATGAGTTAAACTCTCGAAACGCTCAGTATTGATACCGTTCTTCATTTAAAACTACCAACTGGTTGAATATTTCCGCTATCTCTTTTCATTGCCGAGCATGAAGATGTTATTCGAAAACAAGCAACTGTTTCTGTGAAACAACGAGTAATTGCAATGTAATTCACGATAAATCACCCAGAAATACTACTAAAAGCTCGTTAAACAACTAACCAAATATAAATTATTCAAGCTTAGCATGAAACCCTATTTATACATTATTTTTACCGCTGCTAACTATGGAAAGTCGGATTTTCATTCACTTACTTGAAATTCTTTTTGTACGTGACTCGTGGACATTGAGGGCGCAATCAGCTGTAACTTGATTTGCCTAAAATACTGATTTCTATCGGGGTAGGCACGAATTCAACGCACGCTTAATTTCCCAACACGACAGACGTAAACAAAATTAAACGTATGAGAAATTTCAATGGAGTTTTTATGCAGTTATTTGATATGCAGTAGAAGGAAGGAAAAGAGGGGTGATTTAGTAGAGGCAACTCTTTTGCTGCAATATCAGAAACACTTTGGAATAGGTATAATGTTTATGGAAATATTGAATCAATATATGATTACACAATCTGTGAAATTCGAAACGTTGGTGTGGCAGTCGAAACTTTCAGCGGGTGTAAATAAAAATAATAAAATAAATTCACTTACGGATACTTACAGACACTTATAGAACAAAAGTTATATTATGAAGTAAATTGAAATGAAAATGAAATACATAAGTAGGAAAGTTGTAAAATGGAATTGTAACTATGTCCGTAGAAATATTAACATAAACTGAATTACACAACACAATTTCAGGGGCCCATGTGACTAACAATGCATCATTTTCAGAACGATGTTGTTCCACAAACACTGGTAGCAGTGTGCCTTCAATTTTAAACGATATAAGTGACTATGCTGTTGAATCTTGAATAACTTTCAATATTGAATTTATCGATCATTGGAAATAATCGAAAACTGTTATAGAGGAAAATATTGATGCACCATCGAGTTTTCTGAAAAATATTGTAGGTATTGGTTTATCGATATGACATAATATTCAATTTCCGAAAAAGTGTCGAAAAATATCGACTATTTAAAATTCCTGATGTGCATCATAATTGCATTCTGCCACATTCTTGAAAAGGAAAACTTTTCAAGAATAATCGAAACCAGAATAGACCTGAATATTATGGCAAAATATTCATTTGCGGCTTTCATCAAACTGATAAATTTTTAAACATCATTCACAGAGAACCAGCTCCGAACAAATACAATGGCACCAGAAGCCACAAAATTGTTTCTTTCAATGTTTTTATCGTTCAACCTCACTAAGGAAAATGATCAATGAAAATATGTGTTCCAAAAGGAATTTATGACGCCTCCCTTTATGCTGAAAAACAAGTCGTGGTTGAAAAGTAAATTCTTTGAATTCACAAAAGCTGAAAGTTTACTGGTGGTTACCTCTTGTATAGATATCTTGAAGCCAGATTTACACTATCTGGTCTCTTAAAAGTTATACCCGAAGGAAGTGCATAGACTACCCACAAAGTGTTTTGGTCCAATATGGACTTCGACTGTTTACTTTAAATTATTCTGAATAATTTCTCCGGTGCAAATGGTGTAAACCTCTAAAGCGAAACACCATCTGTTGATTGACGAAAGACTCAAACTCCTTCTTACCAAGTAGAGAGGAGACCTCTAATAGAGTGCACATAGTCAATAGAAGCGAATCCATTGACATATTCGGTAGAAGCCTAAAAGCCAGGCCTTTCCGAGGTGCAATAACAGGAGCGTACTAAAATATTCTTTTCTGTTCCAGCTAGTCAGATGAAGACAGCTGATTAATTTGACGCATGCCACTTGAAATTTCTCAGTGTATCTCCTATTGTTGGTATATATTGTCAGATTTCTCAGTGTACATGAAGGTGCCAAAGTTCGATCAAGGTTAAATATTTCTGGGACAATTTTGTTAGGTTACCGTATCGATTCTGTATATAGTAATTAAGTTTTCTGTGGTACGACCTGAGACCGAGACCTTCAGCAGTTTGACATGCCGAGTTGTTATCAATCAACTTGATTGATGAGCGTCAATGTGTGTTGAAAAATTGTATTCTTGATTATTATGGCTAATTACCAAGGTACAAAAAGTGTGTGGTCTTTGCGAATGTTTTTCGAAGGCTAGAGGCAAATTATCTTTCTTGGGGTTTGCGAACGATGTCAAAAGGTAATAGCCATGAGTGTTCTGTAGAATATAATACAGGTAATAGAGGATTTTGCTTTGCAAAATTAGGCAGGAGTTATTTTATTGCATGGATAGTTGCAGTCTGACGTACTCAACCTAAAAACACAAAATACTTACAAAAATGGCGAACGGAAGTGCCGCCATTTTGTGAAAAACCGTTTGGGCCTGTATCTCCGTAACCGTGCACTTTAGGCCAACAATTATCAGGACCTTTTTTATAGATAATTAAATTTCCTATCTTTTTTATCCAAAAATTTTCTTCGTAGCAATTACCGTTCACGACTTATATTATTATTACTTTTTGTTTATTCACTATTTTACCGATATCTCTTTAAATAATTGTTTGAACAATGAATTATTCTAAATAAAACTTTCAAATCGATTGATTTTTCACAACTTTTACTCAAAACTTTTTTCTCTAAAGTTAATATTTTTGAAGTTACAACGCGTTCAATGTTGTTCTACAGTGTACAAGGTTATTAAGAACGAAGTATGCATAGCGTAATGATGTAGCGAATTCGATATATTATCCAAAAAAATTGATTTTAGAATTTTTTTGATTTAACACGTTCGCTGCGTACGCCATGCGAGTCGGGTCATATATACCTGCACGCTGTTTTCGGCCCTGGATTGTTGCTACTCATCATAAGAATGTCGAAACCGGAAACTGCGTCAAATTTTACTTTGTCTAACAGTTTCAACAATGCTAACCAATACACAAAACCCTCGTTCCAATGCTAACACGTTACTGCATGATAGAACTTATTAGATCCTGAAGCGCACCATGTGCGTCATTCGCATGGTAGACGAAATTGGCCGAGCGCAACATGTGCGTCCGACGCATGGAACGTGTTAATAAATGAATAATAATTCAAGTTCTCACTTGCAAGAAATAGCGAATACCCATTAAAAATTTTTCTTTGTATTTTCTTTCATACAATTTAATATTACTATAATTAATTTAAGAACTACTGCCATAATTACACACGCAAATAAAAAAATGGAATATTTATTGAAGAATATATGTGAATTTTATTTTTACAAATGTACACCAAAATGAATCATATGTCTTCTCTAACTCTTTGGCGTTTCGAGGGTGGTGAATTTTTGATGTTGGTTACATTCTCCTCTTCCTCTTCGTTATCTTCGTCAGTGGCATATAAATATTGTAACGCCTCTATTAATTTGTCGTTAGAATCATCACCAATATTTTCATCGATGTCGCACAATTCTGTGTTGTTGACGATTACTTTCAGCTGATTAGTGCACGTTTCCTTTGTGCAGTTCTCACAGATTACCGTACAGTCCAATCCTGCTTTCTGGCACCCACAGGCTCTGCCACAGCCAGTTCTGCATTTGCATGAAATGCACTCTAGTTGATCTCCCAGATACAAGACGATTGAAATTAACGCGTTGTAACTTCGAAAATATTGACTTTAGAGAAAAAAGTTTTGAATAAAAGTTGTAGAAAATTCATCGATTCAAAAGTTTTATCACAAACAAATCATTGTTTGAACATTTATTTGAAGAGATATCGGTAAAAAAGTGAATAAACAAAAAGTAATAATAATATAAGTCGTGAACGGTAAGTGCTACAAAAAAAATTATTGAATGAAAAAGATAGGAAATTTAATTATCTATAAAAAAGGCTTCGATAGTTGTGGGCCTAAAGTGCACGGTTACGGAGATACAGGCCCAAACGGTTTTTCACAAAATGGCGGCACTTCCGTTAGCCATTTTTGTAAGTATTTTGTGTTTTTAAGTTAAGTACGTCAGACTGCAACTATCCATGCAATAAAATAACTCCTGCCTAATTATGCATTATGGACACGAGTAGCTGGCTCCCTATTGCCTGTACTAATAGTAGGTCTTGAAATTTTTCATGTATTTTTTACAATTTGCAGAACTGCAAATAGATGCTAATTTGCGTCGAATCATTAGCTTTATAAAAATGCACCTCAATATTAAATAACTCTTTCAGATGTGAGGCATGGTTGAGGGCTTGTAACCGAGAGATTCACTTGAAAAACCTCCCGAAGCTCTCTATAACAACTATCGCTTGTGTGAATTCCATTTCGAGAAAGAAATGTGCTAGAATTTTCTACACATTGAAATTTGCAAATAGGAATTTGAAAAAATCAAAACTAATTAAACGAAGAACAAAAAATTACCATTTCAGGTCATTTATAGACTTTATTACATTTTTAATGTCTGAGTATATCTATTATAATATAATAAAACATCCTCTTGAAAGCTTTTTATTTCCTGGTCATCAAATATATCTTTCCAAACAAACATGGACTGGAAGAAAAAAGCAACAGAAAAGTGGTATAGCTATGGTAGGTACTTGAGGTTTTCAGATTATTCACATTCATTTCAAATGTTATCCTGAACAAAATAATAATTATAGGATTCCTGATTCGATACTTTGTATCCCCAAAATTCAAATTCACCGCCACAAAATGACATTTCACACCCCGAGCACAGAATGAAGGTCATAGAAATCTGACCCTCGAGAACAAAGGATTGACATTTAAGTGTCTCTACTGTACGGCTATGGTATACTGTGCCTACAGGTCGTAACAGCTGTCTGGCATTGGACTTGTGAATGCAATAATTTCAAACACCAAAAACCGGACATTAGAAAAAATTACGAAGGATAAACTCATCCACCACATTATTAATAGTTTCAAACAGTAAAGAGAATGTGTATTACTCAACTCCCAAATCTACACAGAAGTGTTGAGAATAGATCAAGCTCTAGACAAATCATTCAGTTTGGTGCACAATGCAACTATAAGGGATTTAGACATAACTTTGGTTTTAGGGGTTGTTAAATAGAAAGTGTATCATTCTGCCTTTCAGTCTGGATACATGGAAATTCATTCGTGATAATAATGCAAGCAAGTCGATTAGACTGTTCAAAAGCTTTCAGATGAAAGGACAGAAGTAATACGTTTTTTTTTCCAATGATAGAAAGGCGTATTGTATTTTTGATACATTGGGCTGGATAAACGTCATTACATTTGTAGCTTAAGTATTACTGAACTGTTTTTGCAATGTAATGCAATATGGACTGAATATGTATAGTGTGAATTTCTACATATCTGTCCTAATGAACACAAACACACTGACTCTGCACCAGTTCTGCCAGAATTCGGTGCATGGTAAATTACAATACCAACGTTCATGTTCGAAGCCGATGATCAATTCTCATTCTCTCCCAACGAAATTCACGACTAAATGTTTTAGCATTATGCTCGAGTGGCGCTTATTTTCACGGCTATACCCTTGCGAGTCTTGAACAACGTGTTTCTCATAAAGTTGCGACTAACAAGATTGTGTGGAGATATTTATTTTTTCTATGAATATCAAATTCGTTTTGTCGCCGGTGAGTTCACTGTGAAGTTTCGACTTTGTTAAATATTCATGTTTTTCTTTACTCGAGGAGGGAGGGTGAGAGCGATAAATAAATAAACTAGAGCCCCGTTCGGGGTGGAATCTTGTAGGGCAAATATTTTCTTTTTCAGCGAAAATCAAGAAAAACTCCCTACGAATTTTTGGCACGTTGAATAACGCTCTTGATGAGTTCGGGTAGAAGGAACTTGTTCCGAAAAATGGATGGCACATTTATGACGTAGCCCAAGGGATTTGTTTAGTTTCATCTCCAGAATTGTTTGATAATCGTGATTCTTTCTTAGTAGTTTTTTGGGTTTTCATCCTACCACAATCTGAAAAAACTAGGAAATAATATAGGAATCCATCTGATCTACTCCGAAAAGTTGGTGGGTTAATTAAAAAACATTTCCTTTTCGACAGAACACATTCAATAAATCAGCAACTTCTCTTATAACTCAAATTCACTTATCAAAAAATACAAGAACTGATTTCGATATCAAAATACTTATCTTTTGACATTCTGTCAAACATTTGTGATTTGACATAACATTTTATCTTTCAGAAGGAGTAGCCAAGTGCGAATTATATCGAGTGAACTCGTAAGAGATGCAGTTTTCCTTGAATTTTCTGTTCCTGCCATTGCTCTATCATGCCATCATTTCAGTGCCATTCCAGTGTACTGTGTGATCTCCATCGGCAGTAAGTATGTGCTCTGATAATTCAGAACCACCTATCTGTCTGTTCCTTTTATACATCTTATGTTAACTCATTCGCACTTTTAGCACTCTTGGCGTTTCACCGATATATTTTTGACAGCCCGACCAAGGAATATAATAGAAACAATTTCTCCTGTGTGTTCTAGAAATATACTTGTCGATGAACAATTTCATCTTTCCAGACAATTAAGGGACATAAAGTATATAATGTTTGTTACAAGTGTATTTTGTGTAGGCTGTATTACCTCATGATGGGTTGTGTTTAGATTTTCGATTCCCGTCGATATATTCTTTTGAATCATCTGAATATCCATTTTCTTTCAATTCTGTTTTTACATCTTCATTGACCTTTACCGATGAACTGTGTTTCATTTTTGTTCATAATAGTATATTATGCAACTATCGTGTAATGATGGTTATTAATACATGAGCATAAACCGGGATACGAAACAAGCCGAAGGTGAGTTTCGTATGGTTCATGCGAGTGTATTAATAACCATCATATGAGAGTTGCATACGCTATTTTATCTACACCCGATAAATAGTGAAGAACTAAAAATATTATATTATTGTATTTATATTGAACGGAATAATAGTAGGTAATCAATCGTATTTCTTTGAAAAATTCTACAAAATTATAATTAATGGTATAACCACGGAAAATAAAACAATGAGAAATGAAAAGAAGAAAAAATTAAAAAAAAAATCTGCCGAGGTCAGGAATTGATCCCGGACGTAACTATTCACTGCCGGCGTCTTTGACCACTCGGACATGAGAGCTCATATAATTTAATTGAAAATAAAAACATATGTGTTGCATTTGTCAAATGAAGTATATAATCCTTTCGATTGTATTTTTTTCTTGTCTAGGACATCTGTGGAGGGTCCCTGGTAATTCTTCTATATCCCTGCTATATGAAATGTTCATACGATTATCGAAAATTGACTAAATTCTTCAAAAATTCAATACCTACTGATTTTGACTTAACAAACGTCAAAATGCAAAGCTTGCACATCATGCTTGATTGAAAAATAATGGGTTTCTATTGGTTGAAAATCTGTATCGTAATGAAAATCTGTATCGTAATGGATTCCATTATAAAACGGGTTGTGAGCATATAAGTGTATTATTAGAGTACAGGTGTAGATAATAGTATATTATGCAACGATCGTGTAATGATGGTTATTAATACATGAGCATAAACCGGTATACGAAACGAGCCGAAGGTGAGTTTCGTATGGTTTATGCGAGTGTATTAATAACCATTACATGAGAGTTGCATACGCTATTTTATCTACACCCAATAAATAATGCAGAACTAAAAATATTATATTATTAGGTATTTATATTGACCACAATAATAGTAGGTAATCAACCGTATTTCTTTGAAAAATCCTACACAATTATAATTAATGGTTTAACCACGGAAAATACAACAATGAGAAGTGAAAAGAAAAAAAAATATTCTACCGAGGTCAGGAATTGAACCCGGACGTAACTATTAACTGCCGGCGCCTTTGACCACTCGGACACGAGAGCTCATATAATTTAATTGAAAATAAAAACATAGGTGTTGCATTTGTCAAATGAAGTATATATTCCTTTCGATTGTATTTTTTTCTTGTCTGAGACATCTGTGGAGGGTCGCTGGTAATTCTTCTATATCCCTGCTATAAGACATTTTCATACGATTATCGAAATTTAAATAAATTATTCCAAAATTCAATACCTACTGATTTTGACTTGATAAACGTCAAAATGCAAAGCTTGCACATCATGCTTGATTGAAAAATAATGGGTTTCTATTGGTTGAAAATCTGTATCGTAATGAAAATCTGTATCGTAATGGATTTCATTATAAAACGGGTTGTGGGCATATGAGTGTATTATTAGAGTACGGGTGTAGATAAAAACATTTTACTTTACCATTTTAGACACTTGTATATAGGCGTTTGATGTAGGTAACATTTGGTATGTGTTTTCTTTCAAAAAACAGTCGTGTCCACATGACTTGACGATTTCTTTTTCATAACGTCTAGAAACGAAAGTTCATTGTTATTGTCTATTTCTAATGTTAACCTTATTGTTTGTTCTTGTTTGTTGTCGTATAGAAGGCCTTAATAAAGAACCTTTTCGGAATCAGGTCGCGACATTGACTTACATATACGCATTCGTTTACAATGGTTTCATGTACGTCTAAATGTTTTTGCAAACATCACACTCAGTAAATCGAATGTGTTATAAAAGAAGTGTCGTGGCTCTGATTCAAAGGGGATGGATAAATAAACCGTTGATCAGGGAATTGGAAACAAGTCCCTGATTGTTTACAGAATTGTCAGATGTAGTCAGTGAAACGATTCTGCCCAATAGGGCAAGTAAATTCAGTGTTGTTGGGTTTTTATTTTGTAAGTATAGGTTTATAACGAATGATTGTCGTTTTGAGTGAATGTGTTAATCAATAAAGTTTATATTTGTGTTTTCACCAACTGATTTCATCCTGGTTATCACAAAGACCATCTGAGCTACTTTAACCCCAAGGAAGGACTAAAGTCCTACCTTACTTCCCGACATGGTGGAGGTCGCCTCGCTTCGATTTCGAAGATTCATTCTTCATAATGAATCTTAATGAAGTATCCTCGTGAAATTTCGTATTATAAAGTTTTTTACTGAAAATTTGTGATAACCGCATGAACAGTTGTTTTGAGAATGTGTGTGTGTGTGAAATGTGCGATTCTAATTTCTCATTTTGGTATGATTTGTGTGGTTGTACTTTTTTCGAGTGAAATGTATGTATGGTTCTTTTTTCTGGTAGTTTCCCGAATTTCAGTGATGATTTTATGTTTTTATGTCTCGAATGATTGATTCGATTGGCGTGAATGGCTTGGTATGATTTGTATGATTTTTTAATATTATTGAAATTTTTGACTAGGCCTTTTTTTTAATGGAAATATATGTGTTGGTATAATCGAACTTCAATGAAGTAACAAAAACATTTTGAGAAGTTTTTTATTCGATGAAATGAAAACGAAGTACAAATATTTGTTGAGATATTCCTTTTGCATCCAGTAAGTGAATCAAATAATTATAATTATAAATGTTCAATGAGTAACGTAAATGATGTTGATTGCTAGCTATAACTATTAGCTATAACTATTTTTTTGTTGTTCAAAATTTTATTCGAATGAATATAATTTGACGAACCGATAAGATGAATCTGAAGTATGCCTTATTGCTTATGGATTGGTTTTATTTTGAAAAAATAAAGTTATTTTTCCAATCATACTTGAGAAATTACGAAATATGTCTTGAAAGCACTGCCTAGCCACCAGTGGAGATACAGCTATTTGCAACAGCTCTCTCGGAAAGGCATATATATCGTGAGGAGCTAAAAAATAAAATCTTTGACGGTGTGAATACGAAATGAAAGTAGTGGTTCACAACAATGATTTTATATATTTTTGGTTCCCATTTCTTCAAGTTAAATTTTTTTTGCGAATTTTAATTGCATATCAGTTCATTATTGGTAGTGTGAATTTTTTTTCAAGGAAAAACTGGTCTTTTTTTTGAGAAACAAGTTGATATAATGAAAAATTCTGAGTGTCACAAGAAGAGTTGAAAATACTAAAGGAAGTTTGTGTCTGAACTGTCGAATATGGGGAGGTACTCTTGGAAGAATTGCGTGTGTTAGCGCTGAAAGATGACCTTACCCAAAGTGTTAATTGTTTTTGAGAAGAATATGGAAGATGACTGAAATATGTTGAATATTTTTCTTGGTGCTTCACAGAGGTGAAGAAACAGTGTATATAATGTGTATTGATGTTCGAGTGAACATTTTGATGAGTGATAGTTGTTCAGATGATATATGAAAAAGTATTTTCGAGTGAGGACACGTAATCGATCATGTTCAACTGGTTTCTCAAATATTCTTTCATATCTAATAATACTTTGAAAAAAATCCGTTGGGATCAATGATTTGCGACCAGAGATCTCTCCGAAAAGTCATTCATAAATTCATAACTGTTCTGTTGCAAATTTTAACATAAGCAATAAGGATTATTCTGCATGATGAAAAAAAAAATCGAATTGTGTACATACATTTTCGTGAAAATTCGCCCTTTGGTTAGGTGTCGATCATATAGTGATTTCAATATATTACTTCGAGTTGATGCGAGAAAGAAAAAGTATTTATATTGTTGTTGTCTCGATGAATTGATATATAGGAGTGCTTGGTAGATGTGTCAACGTTCAACATGAAAGCTTGCCTTCTAGTTTATGGAAAAATAATTAGTTATTGTTGTTTGTGTCTCGTTGAATAGAGGGACATAGTCATTGAGGAGAGCTTGGAAGAAGTGTTACGGTTTGACATGAAAGCTTACCCTGAAGTTTATGAAGATTATGTTGTTATGTTGAGTAAATAGGAGAGCTTGGTAGATGTGTCACCGTTCAACACCGTTGCCTTGAAGTTTATGGAGAAAGAATTAGTTATTGTTGTTTGTGTCTCATTGTAGAGAGAGAGACATAGTCATTGAGGAGAGCTTGGAAGAAGTGTTACGGGTTGACATGAAAGCTTGCCTTGAAGTTCATGGAGATTATATTGTTATGTTGAGTAAATAAGTTGAGGCGTATATGATATAATGAGTATATTTTAATAGTATTTTGTTGCAACTCGAAGTGATGAAAGGAAGTAATTGATCAATTGAACGACAGAAAAAAGTGCGGAAAAAAGAGTTGAAAGCTGCATGAGAATTGCAGTTCGGCAATTGAAACGTTCAGATTCGTCAAATGAAAAATGTTGTTACTTTATGTTACTTTATCATTGGGTCATTGAACATATTAGAAATGGAAAATTTCGTTTTTGTAGAGAACTATCGATTTCTAACTTCGTTATTACGGAAATGATTATCAAGCTTATATTTTTTCTGATGAGTGTTGATTTTTTTTTTATTCAAAATAACTCATGCCTGAAACAGAAAATAAATAATCACCACTCGTTTTTTCGTGCGTATATCAAGGATTTTTGCTGACTTGTCAACAAAGCATAAACAATTAGTTCAACGATCCGAATCGAAAAATATTTTACATTGGTTCGTAAAAAGTATTTACAAGGTCTAGGTTATGACACATTCGAGTCGTTGTTTTGGAAATATGTAGGTTATTGATATTACTGGTATGATCGCCGATTAATTTGTTTCTGAAGTCGTGATTGAAAATGAATGAATAGATAGTTATTTACCCAATGAGTGAATTTCGTCAACTTTTACTGCCATTATTTTTCCTTTTCATGTAAAATGTCTCCTCGTATCCAAAGAGATGCTACCACCCGAGAACAGAGGAGAGGCCAGCCTGTAGTTCAAATCTATGGACCACCTGATATGATCTCACAGAATCCGTGATGCTGTATGTAAAGGGACAGAGTCGGGACGGATGATCAGCAGGCTCAATCCAACTTGACTATTTGTGAACTTCAGTCGGCAATTAGTTGAACAAAGTCTACTGTCAATGTTCAATCCAGCGCTATATTGGTCATTGGCAAACCAGACCCCATAGTTATCCAGGATGCTGAGGAGGAACGCCAGATCAATAATTGGTTTAGTTACAAGCCATCCAAGAATCCAAAGCAAAACGCTGAACCAACCATGGGCATTGAATTGTCTTGCCAATGATATTGTCCAGAGTTTGAGGCTGAAAGAGATCTGCCTTCATGTCAGTTCATTCCGGTAGTATAACACAAGCCACCTATTTAGGAAGCGGGCTGCAGAAGTCAAAAGCAGTAGGCAAGGGTGCGCTGCATCAAGATTAGCCAATTTCGTCATTTGTCCAGTCTCTCATTCCCATGAAAGTCTTCTCCAATTAGTATACAGGAAGCCAGAACAGTTATGAAGATTTGAAGTTGTCCACTCCATTTAGTAATCAGGATGAAGTCGAAAAGGTCCATAGAAGAATGCAGTCGCCATCAGACAAGGTGAATTATTTCCACAACCAGGGTGGCCAGAAGAGAGGATGAGGAAATGTAAAATGAGCAGTATTTTGCTTAGATAGAAAATAGGGCATCTTGGGAGAAATTTTAGGAGTGTGTTTAGATTTCTAGCCATTTGCTGTTTATTGTTGGTATTTGTAAAACTATCTATTCTTCATAGTTTGAATGATGGATCCCATTTTTAATGATGGGGGCCATCATTCAGAACCGGGGGGCATATGTCGTATAGAAGGCCTTAATAAAGAACCTTTTCGGAATCAGGTCGCGACATTGACTTACATATACGCATTCGTTTACAATGGTTTCATGTACGTCTGAATGTTTTTGCAAACATCACACTCAGTAAATCGAATGTGTTATAAAAGAAGTGTCGTGGCTCTGATTCAAAGGGGATGGATAAATAAACCGTTGATCAGGGAATTGGAAACAAGTCCCTGATTGTTTACAGAATTGTCAGATGCAGTCAGTGAAACGATTCTGCCCAATAGGGCAAGTAAATTCAGTGTTGTTGGGTTTTTATTTTGTAAGTATAGGTTTATAACGAATGATTGTCGTTTTGAGTGAATGTGTTAATCAATAAAGTTTATATTTGTGTTTTCACCAACTGATTTCATCCTGGTTATCACAAAGACCATCTGAGCTACTTTAACCCCAAGGGAGGAACAAATTCCTACCTTACTTCCCGACAATATGTTTCAAAAAAATGTCGAGTTCATTTGTATGAAAAAGTTGAACGGACAATCAGGAAAATATATTATAGTTGTCAGTTTGAACTGGCAATTATCGATTACTTTCTACAAGATAATACTCAAAATACTTCATTTGAATATAAGCCATACCAAATTCATTCGATCAAAATCATTCTTGAATTGGGAATATGTGTTGATTCCTTTATTAATTCTTAATTATTTCAGACTGTGGTAGGTTACAAACCCAAAAAACCATGAAGAAAGGATTCATCCACCACAAAATAATGTTTTTGAGCGTTGAAGTTTGTAGGGGACGTCAACTGGATAACAGAAAACCATTATTAACACATTTCAACATTGAATTTAACTGGCCAATAATTTTCACTCTAAGTTTTTTTTTCGTGTTTATTCTATTTGTTCCCTTTTCATTAATTCATCCGATCTTGCCAGAATTTTAAATGATGTTTCTATTTATTATAGTTTCAGCTCGCTACTTTTTGTAACTTCAAGCTCCATCACTTTGTTTCAGTTTTATATAACAATTTTTGAGAAGTTGAATAGTTCATGAAATGGAAGTTTGAAGCACTTACACTCAATTATTATTTTCAACCGAAAACAACAAAAAACAAAAGGTGTAAGTTCGGAAGGTCATCCAACACATAAATAAAAGAGCATAGAACTAGTTTTCAGAATGCAAAAGCAATATGTTATAATAAATGCATCTCATCCTATCAGCTAGGAAGCTATTGTTATTTTCATTTTTCAATTTCAGAAGAGCTCATTCCGTTTAGCAGTATGGATTTTTAATTTCAAAAAAACCGTCTCGTTGGGAGTCCCAATACAATAACACCCCAACCCTCCAATACCACCCATAAACGGCGCTCAAAAACACAATGCCACACAATTTAACTCGGTTTGGAAACGTAAAGTGCATCCATTATTGATGCGAAAACCAGCTGGCCAAACGAAATAGAACATATTGCTTTGCATTTGTAATATCCTTCTGATAGAGTGACCTAATTCCATTTATGCGATTTCGGGTGAGTACATATTGAGCCATACGGATATCTGAACTGAAAAGATAATGATAAAATAGTATATTGTTTCATGAGCAAGGAATTATATTCATTTTTCACGAGTATGGAGGTTGCAGCATGAGGTAGGTTGAAGTTACGTTACAATACGGTATACAGAAAAAGATAGATTGTGTAGAATACATTTATTTTGTCATTCATTACAACACTACTACAAACACAATGAATGCGCAAAGTGGAAAAAATTGGGCAGGTTAATATTATATGAATTAAAAATTCATTTCTGTATCCTTTCGTTTTCATAGGACAGGAAACGATAAATAACATGAAATCAAAATCAAAGTTGAACGGACAAACCCTTGAAAATATCGAACTTGATCATGGAAAAACTAGTATTCATGTATAACCAGTTCATAATATATATTCACCATAAGATTGGTGGGATATGAAAAAATGTAATTTATATTTCATCAGTATCTGAATTTATCTAAATCTCCAAAAACACGATTTACCAAATAAAAATACGAATCAAAGCTTGGTCATCCAGGTACTGAGCTTTAAACGTTTGAACGTAGAACCTGGAATGGAACAGGACGAATTAAATACAAGATACTGAGTTTGGAATTATTTGAATCAAGACTTCACACGTTTCTGAGAAGCTTACTCAGTACACTGGACTTGTTGTCCTGATGTTTATCAGATCAAAATTCACTCCCCCTTGGGTAATTCTGATCACAACTCGATTTCAACAACATGTTCGTATTTGGCTCCAATGAATGGTAAGTAACCCGCACGTCGTGCCTGGCTCTACAAATTAGCAGACTGGGACGGTCTTCGAATGTTTTCCTCTGATTTTCCTTGGAGAAGGATTTGTTTTTCATCTGGTGATTCCTGTCCAAGTGTGCCCAAGAAATATCTGATACCATCATTGTGGGGATGGACACATTCATTCCAAGTGGTACAAAGAGACCACAGTCTGAGAAACCATGGTTCAATAAAAGCTGCTCTAAGGCTGTCACATCCAAAAAAACGGCATTCAATCGCTGGCGCCAAGACCCCAGTTTGGAGACGAGATCTGAGTATGTTAACGCAAGAAATAGGTGTAGTGCAACAATTGAAACTTGTTAAATGTCCAAACAGTTCCCGTTCGTTTTGGTCATTTGCTAAAGCTGACGCCAAAAAATTCACTTTCCCCTTCAACCAAGGAACATGGATCACAAGCCACCACTGCCCAACAAAAAGCAAATATATTTGCAAATATTTTTGCTGAAAATTCTACTCTGCACTCATCGGGTGAAGTTCCTCCGAATATCACGCCTGTCGACAGTCATATGCCTGAAATAATTTTCCACCAAACAAATATGAGAAATATTTTACTGGACCTGAAGACGAATAAGGCTTGCGTATCTGATGGAATTCCAGTAATTGTTCTGAAAGCATGTGCCCCCGAATTGACACCAAGGAGCCTGTTTCAAGAAAATTACCAGTGAAGAAGCTACTAGTTACAAGTTCAATAGCAACAAGTGACAAGGACTAGTAATTTCTGTTTCAAGTAATAACTACTCGACAGGTATTTTGTTTCAATAAAATCACAAGTATATAAGTGACAAGTTACAAGTGTCACGACGACTAGTCGGAAGAACTAGTTGTTTCTGTTTCACAGAACTAAATAGCTACAAGCATATTGACGACAAGTTACCAGTGTAGAAATAACTAGTGACAAGTGCCAATATTTCTTGTTTCATAAAGGAATTTTGTACAGTTGTAAATATACAAGTGAAAAATTCCGTGCATATACAGAGTATTAACATTATGCAAGGGCGGTCCATGGTCAGTTTCTCGAGGGGATAGGATAAACAGTTGTCAGTAAAGGGAAAAGGGTACAAGGACACATCATATGAGTCTAACGCTTCCATCAATAATAATATAAATAATATAACAGTTGATACATTCAAAAAGTATTCACTTTCAATAATGATCTTCGCTTGCCTATATAGTTGATAATCGGAGGGAGTTGTAATTACCCTTGTTGTAGAGCGAACTTTTCTCGAGAGCTGTATTACGGTACAAATGAAAATAATGAGGTTAACTATCCCATATGACTAGTGGTGAAAAAATATCGTGACTGCTTACCGTTTCTGGTTAATGAAACTAGCTCATCATCATCAGTTCCAATAAAACCTCTGTATTTGTCTGAACTCTCCAATTGATCGTTCCATGCTGATGTGCCGTCATATGGAAAAACCGTACGCGAAAAACTGATGGTGACGAAAGAGTAGTTTACCTAACAAGTGCGGAAAGTGATACTTGTCCGCACGCGATTGCAGATGGCAGAACGACGCTTTAGTGGAGTTCGGCCAGCAATCGCGTGCGCACGTGTTAGGTAGGTAAACAATTTTTTTACTAGCGTTTGGAAAAAACCCAGATGTTAACATAAAGGAACATTTGTTATTGAATACATATCAACAAATTAATTACTTTTGTTTTTAATACCGAACGTGAAATTTGGTAAATTCTCTCTTGAGTTTAATTACAATTTTTGACATGGAGTACCTGGACCAAAGAGTGTATGGTTTGCATGTTTCTTGAAATTTCAGCGAAATAAGCCAAAAACAATGTCTCTTCTGAAAGTTTTCATTCCCTTATTCAAAATGAATATGTTCTCTTTGGTGCTTTTAGTGCCAAGTTGACACGAGTTTGTTGTATCCCAACAATTGATAGCAAATTATCATCACTGGCAATATTGTCGGGACACGATTTGGCCCAACATGATGTTGTAGAGCAAGTGAACGAAAATATTTCTAGCAATATCGGTTGTAGTGACGTTCAGTTACCTCGAGATAAAAAACAAAGATGTAGGGGTGCAGTTTCGAGACCACATAGATGGATTACTGACAACAGTGTTCAGCATGATATGTATATGGAATCAGAAACATCGATGAAAAATAAACTAGAACTTCAAGTAGACTATTTGGAACATGATATTTACAAAAAAACTGGAAATCCTACAAATGGAGCAAAAGTTAGGAATTGAAGGTTCAAAATTCACCAAAAATATAGTGATACTGAACAAAAAAGACCAGAATGTTCAGATTGATACTCTCATCAATGAAAGCAATATATCTTATTATAACTTGGAAATTCTATAATGTAGAAATAAACAGGTTAACAACAGGACTATATCATTTAATCTTCACAACAGTGAATATACAACACGGCCTTAAAGTGCACTTTACGGACGGTGCGTGCGTAAAGTGCACTTTATGGCACGTGCGGGCATGATGGTCACAAAAGAACTTCCACATGTCAAAGTTTCCATTGTTTGTTTCCCTAGCAACCATAGTAACTAGTTAAGGTCGAATGGACTTTTCGATATTTTCAAATATTCATATTGTTGATGCAATAACGAACTAGTATGACAAACAAGTTTGGATTCATCATGGGTTTAAATGAATCCATATGCCCTCATTCATTCGAGACCTACGGATGTTGACACGGTGTTCTCCTTCAGAATCACTGGACCACATATTTTCTATTATAGCAAATATTCAATCAACAATGTTCAACGTTGACCATGCCCTGTACGTTGGTCGAATTATACTGATAAATTACTAGTAATTCTCATACATTGGAATTTGTAGAAACAGCAACGATGTGATTAGATGAAAAAACACTTGTAAGATCGAACACGTATACATGTCAGTCCTCACTTACAAGTTTAGCTTTTAGAAACGCAAACTTGTCACAAACGGCATTTACCAGCGTTACTCTCATACTTGTGATTATTGCTGAAACAGCACACCCGTAATTCGTATAAAAAACAGTTGTAGGATTGTACTAGTAAACTTGTCACTCATAATTTACCGGTGTAACTTGTAGAAACCCAATTTTGTCGAAATGGTAATTTACAACTGCCGCAGTAGTATTTTACCACTAGTATTCGCTTATAGAAACAGGCCCCAGTACTTCGCGAATTATTCAACCTCTTATATAACTTGGAGACATTCCTTAGTCCTGGAGGACAGCAAGGGTTCAGCCAGTTCCTGAATCTTCCTTCACCTTGTAATTGGGGACCAATTGCATTGTTTTCTATCATTTTCAAAGTCATGGAAAAAGCAATCAATATGAGACTCATTGAATATCTAGAGAAATCATAAATAATTAGTGATCGACCATACGGATTTCGCCATCAAAGATCAACCAGTGATTTATTAGCTTATGTTTGTCATATTCAGCAGCATTCAATCGGAAAATTCGGAGAAACGATAGCTGTTGAACTCGATATTTCAAAAGCGTTTAATCGTGTTTGGCATTGGTGACTCCTTTCTAAACTGCCGTCTTATGGTTTGCCTCCTCAGTTGTGTGATTTGTTGAAGAGTTTCTTGTCTGATAGATATCTGTATGTAGTTGCTGATGGAGAATCATCTGACATTCTCCCAATGAAAGCAGGTGTTCCACAGGGTTCAGTTCTGGCTCTCACTTCATTTCTGCTTCAGATCAATGCTTTGCTCGAGAAAACATCTTGTTCAGTACATAGTTTTGCGGACGACAATACTGTTTCTTTTCCAGAGTCCCCATACCAGCTCGAGAAACGAAAACTCAAAGAAACTTCAGGTCAAAAAAATTTAAGATAACTTAATAATATAATAATAGAATGGGGTAACATGAACTTGGTGGAATTTAATGCTAGGAAAACCCCGGCATGTCTCTTTTCAAGGAAAGCCGATCTATTCAAGTAGTAATCAAGTATCTCGATGCTAGGAATTACGATCAGTTATAATCTCTCATGGAAAAACCATGTGAGATCGATCGTTAAAGGGGCCTCCCATAAACTGAGATTTCTATTTCATTCGAAGAAATACTCCACTTCTCGTCAGCTTCTAATGATCTACAAGGCTCAGATTCGACCTGTCTTGGAATAAAGTTCTCATGTATGCAGTTCGGCACAAAAACATTCATTGAAGCTTCTCGATTCTATTCAGAAAAAGGTAATACGTCTTGTTGGTGATTCTTCGCTCACAGACTCGCTCACTTTATTGGAGCATCGTAGAAGGGACGGAGACTTGTCTCTCTTCCATAGATATTTTCACGGTCGATGCTTTTTCGAATTGTTATCAATCGTTCCCCCCTTGGCAATACCTACACGGGTGAGTCTACGAGTACAGAATCCCCCCCCCCTTTGTTGTAAATTTGGAGACCTTTGGAACTCCTTGCCAGAAGAGGTTTTTCCTGAGGTTTACAAACCTCAAAAATTCAAAGTGAATGTTGATTCGTATCTCCTGTCCCTTGATTCACGCCGTGTTCTTTGGACATTACAGGGCTTCTCTTTCGTGTGAATCTGCATATAAAAAAAATGCTCCAGCAAATCGCATTTGTGTCACCATCTACCGTCAAGAAATGTAAACTGTAGCTTCGATATCCCAGATCGAGCGATTTTGGCTAAACAAAAGCATACCAGTCAACGAACAAGGGTTTTTATGTATCTTTTTTCAACCCTTCTACCCTCTTTTCCCACGAACCAATCACTGTACCAAGCGTTACTTGCATTCATTTCAATTTTCATACTGATGGACCCGTTTCCATATACCAGAAAAAATCGACGTAAACCAAGACAAACGAGTAATTTTTGAATATGTGGCGCGCAATAAAAGTTGTAACTAGGCGCGAGGGGGGCTTAGAGCTCCCGCCTCCAAACTAAATCCGATTGCGGCTTCGGCAGAGAGGCTATCACAATAAATCCCCAGAACGGAGAGCCCACATCCACAGGACGAACGGTTCGGTTTCGGGTAGCCGAGAATCCGTATCACAAATCTAGCTTGCTTTGTTTCGACTCCTCTTTTGTTATTGCTCGGTTATGGGACGATTTCTCGATTTAGCTTATTAACAATTGAATGGAAACTCCGGCTACGGACCGTTCGATGCTGATGTATCTCTCTCTCTCTCTGTTCGGATGGGCTACGGTGGAAATATTCATTAGGAGGGTTAGCGAAATGGATAAAGTGGAATAGGGTGTTTGTTCGACTGATGAGAGGGAAATGCTTCTTCGCAATTATTTGGGCAAAAATGTACCTACTTGTTCCGTCGTTTTTGGGTTTGTAACCTAACACAATCTGAAATAATGAGAATTAATGTTGGAATCTATACAAGTGTAGAAGGGCAGATTTTCAATCTACCCCAAAAAGTTGCTACGTCTATTGAAAAACTGTTCTTTCTTGATAGAACGAGTCCAATCAGTCAGGAAATGTAAATGCAAATATCTCTTGTAGGCAATTTTCGTTATTGACATTTGTCAAATTATTTCAAATTTGACATCACATTTTGTCCTTCAGGAGGGGCAGCCATCCGCGATCCATATCAAGCGAACTCATAGATATGCATTATTCACCCGACAGCTTGATGGAAGCCGATTTCTTTAATTTTTGTTTCCTACCATTGCTCTCTTGTCATAATTTTAGTGTCGTTCCATTCTAGGTACCGTGTGATCTCCATCGGCAGTAAAAATGTGTTGTGATAATTTAGAACCACCTATTTCTCTCTGTTTTCGATGTACATCTTGTGTTCACTCTTTCGCACTTCCAATGGTCGAGACGTTTCGCCGATATATTGTTGACCACACGAACAAGGAATTTGATAAATGTAATATTTGTGTTTTCCGTGTGTTATTTGGTTTGGTATATGTGAGTATTGACCTTAAAATAATATTTGTTGTTTTGAATGTTGTTATAACATTATAGCTGTTGCAGATCCGTTTTATCTTTTCAGACAAACGAGGGACATAAGGTATAATGTTTAATACAGGTTGTGTATTTTGTGTAGGTTGTATGTCTTCATTGTGGACTGTGTTCAGATTTTCAATTTCTGTCAAAGTTTTTTCTATGAATTTTTCAGGATATCCATTTTCTTTCAATACTGATTTTATGAAGTTTATCTTGTCATTGTTTTTTTCTTGTGAGTTACAAACGATTTTTGTTCTGTCATAAAGGCATTTCACTATACCTTTCTCGACACTTGTGTGGTGGTGTGAGGTGTAGTGAAGATATCTGTTGGTATGTGTTTTCTTTCGATATACACTTGTATCTACATGGTGTGTCGATTTCTTTATCATTACATCTAGAAATGGAAGTTCATTGTAACTTTCTGTTTCTAATGTGAATTTTATTGTTGGTTCTTGTTTGATGATATGTTCCAAAAACATGTCAAGTTCATTTTGACCAGGAAAAAGTATCTTTTGCAATTCATAGGAGAAAATCGATGAATAGATTAACTTCCTGAAATCAGAATTGAAAGAAAATGGATATCCAGGAAATTCGATAAAAAAACATTAACAGAAATAGAAAGTCGAAACACACCACAAAAAGAAGACATACAAGCTTCTTAAAATACACGACCTGTTACAAACTTCATAACTCATGTCTCTCGATTTTCTGAAAAGGTAAAACTGATCGGCAACAGGTATAATGTAATATAAGAACAACATTCAAATTTAAAAATATTTTACGTTCAATACTGGTACGAAACCAAATTACACAACAAACGACACACAAAAAAGTTTATCAATCAGATTCCCTGTTTGTGCGTTCAAAAATATATCGGTGAAACATCAAGACCTTCGGAAGTGCGAATGAGCGAGCATATGATGTACATCAGGAACAGACAGATAGATGATTCTGATTCATCAAAGCACATTCTTACAAGTGGACATATTCTGGATGTACACAAATGTATATCCATTGGACTTCCATAAGGAACGTATTTCAGAAATGGCCGTTAAGGGATATCCACTGGATATTCAATAGTGGACCTTTAAAAAGATGAATTTGTTACAAAAAATAGATGAGATCTTCTCTGCTTCAAAAAAGGAGGCAGACTACCTTCCGAAACGACGTCAAGGGAATGTAACTGACAAAATAGTGGGTCACTTTTGCTGTTTTATAAGATTGCATTCACGTATCGGGGCAACTATAACAATTTTCCATAAAAAAAGATACTATAAAAATTCAAAGCTTTCAAAAAAGTCTATCACACTTATTTGGACAACAAAAATCTCTCCAACTTACCTCATATGAATATATGATAACCCTCTTTTATGGAATTGATATCGTATATAAAGAAAATTCGCACAGTTTTCTTTAATAAAGTGAATAGGACGCAACTTGCAGAAAATAAACAACTCTCGCATCAGTAGCATACAACTCCTTGAGGTCTCGCAATCAAAGCGGTAATCAAATACTATTTTCACATTGATGAAGAAATTTCGAAAGAGGTTTCATCGGATAGGGAATCTGATAGGAAACACGAAAACAAAGAACCCAACAAACCGTTCAATCTTATAAGACCTTAAGGAATCGAATGAAACAGTAGTTTGAGATCCGGCCGCTCATTGCAACAGGTATCAGGTTTTCTGACGAAACCTGTTATGACCAATGGTAGTTCAATTGCATGACCATTTGGTTGCCTAGTAAGAACCAGCCGCAACTACCTCATAATTTCATTTATTGTTGGCAATTCATGGCTAAGACATTCATACTTTTTCGTATTTCGAACTGCTATATACAAATTTGAGATGTAGAAACAGCTTCCCCTCCGTCTGAAAGCTGAAGCCCTTCAAGAGGCAAAAAAGGCATATTCAACTTTTTTGCTCGCACCCGAGAACGATTTGCATACACATATTATCGGTCGCCATACGACATTTCTTCCATTGGTACCAAAAAACGTGTTCTCGTGTTGACAATTTTTTTTTCATTCAACCAACTGATCCTGAAAAAGTCGTTCAGGTCATCCCAACTCATATACACAGTAGACTAATGGGCTAAGACCTGTCAGAGAACAACTTTTGCCCTGATGTTCGACAGGTATTATTCCATTAACACAGTGTGTCGGTAAGTTGAGGCTGTTT
This sequence comes from Zygogramma bicolorata, assembly GCA_032362365.1. Lineage (NCBI taxonomy): Eukaryota > Metazoa > Arthropoda > Insecta > Coleoptera > Chrysomelidae > Zygogramma > Zygogramma bicolorata. The sequence continues at coordinate 1,984,860 of JAVJAQ010001667.1, forward strand.
TAATGTTCATTGAGGAGGTAAAAATGTGCTACAATCCATATTTTGGGTTTTCTCTCCCCTAGAAATGAAAAGAAAAGCTTTAAGTTCTTATGATATCTGTTTTTTGACACTACGTACCACAAATTGCAATTCTATTGAAAATTTTCCAAAAGAGGGTTGAAAAAGAAGGCAGACTAGCTTCCGAAACAGGAATGTAGACGCATTTTTTAATACATGTGTTCACCAAATTCTAAAATTTATGAAAATACGATTCGTTACTTACAAAATAGTCACTAAATTTTGCAGAAAACTGATATAATAAGAAATTGAAGCTTTCTCTTTTTCATTGCTAGGGAAGAGGAAACCCAATATATGGATTCCAGAGAGTTGAGGCTGGCCTGAACAGATAGTTTCAAGATGAATTGATTCATATAGCCAGTCTTCAGGTACAGCGTATCCAATTCATCTTGACACAGAACTAATAACGTATATGCTCAGCAATCTCTGTTGAGTATACTAAGATAAAAAAGGCAAAAGAAGACCATTATATGTTTTTACTGTGTTGAAATTCATTCCTAGAAAGTGTTTTTTCTTAGTTAAAAAACAAAAAAAGTGTTGTCTTGATATTCTTGATGACAAATTTTAACAACAATTCACAAAGGAAATGTTAAGAATTGTTGTAATAAAGTTGGCACATTTTTTTTTCTTAAACATTTTTATTTGACGAAGGTAGTAGTCCATACTCAAAATGGAAGACCAATTTTATTGAAAAAGGAAACACGAAGTCATCTTCACAACATATTTAATTCCTAAAGGAACTATGTCCTAGTTAAGACATGTTTCGAACATATATATATTCATCTTCAGTTAACTAACTAACTCTATTTCAGCCTTTTTGTACTTAACTGAAGATGAACATATATATGTTCAAAACATGTCTTAACTAGGACATAGTTCCTTTAGGAATTAAATATGTTGTGGAGATGACTTCGTGTTTCCTTTTTCAATTTTTTATTTGAGCTTTGAAAAATACAGTTCAACAGCTTTCATGAAGATACATTGACTTCCCTAGATGATAAATCTCACGGCGCTCCACTATAAGGGTATAACGTAATGTATAAATGAGTATAACACTTTTGTATCAGAATTCATCCATTTTGGCAAAAGGCATATACCAGGCGAAACCGAATACATGAAACGGAACTAGGCGAGCGAGAGCTTCCGATGAGAATTATTTATTTCCCAGCATTTTTCCGACGAGATATATTACTGGAAGCCATCCGCAACGGGCTCTTAACAACGTTTCGTGACCCAGCCGTGATTTCCAACTGTGAATTACGATTCCAGGAAATGATCCATCCATATTCCACAGGTGATCGTTGGAAAAAACCTCTGATTTATTCGACGAAGGGCGGTTGTTTAATTACAATGTATATTTCACACTGACATGTGGGTGTCTTGGATAATGGAAATGAGGCCAGCGTTCGAAAATTCACTGCATGTTGCTGAATTTTCTCCATGGAAGATTTCCAATCTGAATTCCGTTCCAGCCCGACATCGTTCGTGAAAGCTTTTAGGTAATACGTATGGTACTTTCTGAACCGTACGGAGTAGCCAAACAACAATAAAACGGAATATTTCATTGGCATATACAGGGTGGGACAATGGAAACAATACAAGGCCAATTCCTCATAGTTTTCGGTTTGAAATGAAGGTTTTCGAAATTTTAAAAGGTATTCATTTTTGTTCAAATTACCTTGTACAATTCTGAATTTCATAAAGTAGATACCGAGGAAAATACGTTCATATATTATTCAGACAACAGAGTCCATTGAGAAGATCCACTATCATCTTTATCCAAGTGACTTTGGGAATATATGTCATAGTTTCTCAGAGCAGTGAATCGAAAACTAGGTTCCTTCTCCTTTTTATGAATGAAATCACTAATTCAATCATCCAAAATCTCAATAAGCAATTCGCTGATGACATATCATGTTGAGAAAATATAAATGGAAGTTATTAAAAGATTATGTGTGCTACTATACAATGGTACTGATATATAGATGCATCAGTCACCATATATCTCCGGACTACTCGATCAGAAAAATAACATATAATCATATTTTGTGTCATGATTACATGGCCAGAAACAAGCGAAATATCCATGAAGGAACCAAAATTGGGAGGTTTACTGAAAAATCGGTTTCAATAATTTGAATGATGGTGTCAAAGATTTAATTCGATAGTTCAATTCGGAAGGAAATTCAAAATTCCCATAATGAAAAAAATATTTTACCGCCGATCGCTAGATAAAGTCTAGAATAGATGTAATGAGGGCGGGAAGTAAAGGTGTGTAATGTGACACTTCCCAACCTTCGAAGACGTTAGTAATGACAGCATTACATAATATATGGTTGTAAATGAATAATATTACCTTATAGTTGTTAGTTTTCTACATAAATGATTGAAAACAGTTTCCAAAGTTTCCAAGTAAATTAACTACGAGTTTCAGAGCACCAGTTATTTGGGAATGGAATTTTTCGCGATTTTTACAAAACTAATTAATATCTGTCAATTTTTGAAGGATTTGCGGAAAAATAGTAATAGTAGAGTTCACCTCGTAGAAAAAGCCTAACATTTCTGGTCGACTGTGAAGATTGCAAGGGGGAGTCCAGAAATGTGGCTTACTGTTTCTTGGGTTTAATAATTTTATTACTATTTCAAGATTTTTTTGGTGTTGCGTTTGTTATCCTCTATTTGTCACCTTTGTATTTTATCAATACTTTGGTTTACCTTTGTTGCCTATTTAAATGTCGATATTTTATATGAATAGTTAAATTCTGTTATTTGTGATTGTAATCAGTCAGATATATTTCTTAGCCATCTTGTATCTTTGATATAAATAAAGGCAAATTATTATTATTATTATTATTATTATTATTCGAATATTTTGACATTGCCCTAATGTCAGTTAGAAGCAAACATATTGTATATTGGCCTATACTATGCCAAATGAAGAAATTTGACAAATTTTACCCAAACTCTCACCACAGTCAAGTTTTGTCTACTCCGGCATGTGATGCCGTTAGTAATATGTCGGGCTACCAAAAATGTGTGTTTTGTGAATGTGTAATTCTTTTACTCCCACCATTTCAAACCGTTCATTGAGTATTTGACAGCTGTTAGGTGATGGCTCATTTAAAATACACGTAAATTCTGAATCAATGGTGGCCGCTTCCGGAATCGTTTTTTTTTAATGATGGGATATGTAACATTTAACCTGATAAATTTGATCTCACGGGTACATTCAATGGCCCAAAAACCAAATTCAGTAATAAAAATCAATGATTGCACAAGTGATGGAAAATTATCTACAATTGGAGTTCCACAGGGCTCGGTTTTGGCTCCAATTCTTTTTTTATTACATGTAGACAATATGAAGAAACTGAATTTATATGGAAAGCACTTTTCTTTTGCAGATGATGTTGCTATATTTCACTCTGGAAAAAATATCACCAACTTTAAACAGGAAGTAATACATGACATGGAATTGATATAAAAATGGATGAAAACCATCAATCTTACAATTAGTTCAGAAAAATATGAATGATGTGAAACTTGATATAAAAATAAATAATAAGCTAATCGAACGAGTTCAAAATAATAAATATTAAGGTCTGATCATCGATAATAAATTGAATTTTGGAAAACATAAATAAAATTAAAAAAACGGTTGTTCCGTTTCTAGGAGCAATCAAAAGAATGCCTTACTTGAATAAATATGGACAAATTCTAATATATAATTCATATATTCTTTCATGTATAAGGTATCTAATCACAATTTGGTCTTTTTGCAATCTAAAACAAAAAATATAGTTTATCGTTTAATGAACAAAACAATCAAAGTAAATTATAAAAAACCATGGGACACTCCATTGTCGGAATCATACAAAATGACCAATAACATGACGTTGAACTGTTTGATAAAACTCGAAATAGCCAAATATATATACAAATCAACGAAAAAACTTCAGAAAAGTAATATTTTGTTCTTTAAAAATTCTACTGTACACAATTATAATACTAGAACTTTCAATAATTATCATCTAAACATTATTCACACCAATAAGGGTAGAAACAATCCTATTTCAAGCTCAATAGAAGTATTCAATGAATTTCCAGAAGAAATGAAATCTTCCAGATCCATACAAATTTTTTCGACAAAATTGAAAAACAAACTACTAGAATAATAATGTCCATCAAAGTACAAGCAACAAATGTTAATGTATTTTTTAGGTTATATAATTATCATTGTTAGTATTTTAACTTCCTTATACCAGAACCCCATTCTGTTTGGAAGCTGTCAGTTGAAATGAATAAATTATTAAAAATTCTTCGTGAAATTGAATTGAAGATGATATTATTGGGAAATTTATTGTTCAACAGTTAGGAGATTGGTACTGTATCTAGTTATTTATGAAGCAAGCAATTGTTTTACCTACTTGCTGTCATCCAGTGTCTCGTTGGTCATTGAAAATGAGGACTAAAGAAGAAATTTTTGTTACACATGCAAGTAGAAAAAGTACAGTATGAAACCCGAGGAAAAGGCTAGTTACGTGCACCCATGCGTAATAGACTACTTATCCTCCTCGTTACGGAATATACTATTAGCCACCGAGATATGAATCATTTGTTACTGGATTATTGGTGTTTCAATAAGAAAATAATCATTCATTCCCTTTTCTCTAATTACAATCTGTTAACAATCATGCGTATCACATTACTGGAAGTGATTTTCGTTCACTGAGTATCACTCCCATTCCAAATCGTGTGGTTGTTGAACGGAAGCTGAGATAGTGCTCAGTGCTACAACACGCAATAGATCCTCTTCTCCGGTAATGCTTTCCTTTCATGGAGAAACTCTGCTCGAAAGAAATAGAGAATTGTTCTGTTCGTTTTTATCTCAGGGTATTGTATCCACAATCAACTCTGAAGTGGAATGTTCTTTCGTCATGGATGACTGATAGAATAAATGGATAACTTTGGGAAGTATGAGTTGGATGAAGATATTATGGGATAAGATTCTGTAGCTTATTTCTGAGCATTACCTCAGATGAGAAGTAATACTTCATTAGCCTAAGTAGATGATAAAATGGTTTTACCTTGGTAAATAATGAAGAACTGTTACTCGTGAAGTCGCTTTGCTTGCCGCCTTCCTAAGTTCAGGTGGGTCAAATGCTACCGTATCAAAATCACTATCACTTAAATTTTCAATCATTTTTTGTTTTTATTTACAATTCTATCTGGGATTTCAGTTTAATGACTCATTTCTGACAGCCAAAACGAATTCTGTTTCAATTTGTTTTACAGCTGGTTTCCTAGGCTACTTGATATATCGAAATTCTTGTGATATTCTTAATAAACACGAAGTATGGCTTTGGTGCTTCAGTGGAAATAAAAATCCGAATTGATAAAAGGTATCGATATTCCGTTGTTGATAGTGGGGATAATAATATATTACACACCGAAGTGGAAAGTGATTCAATCCTGTCGTGAGATCAGTTAGCTATGATCTCGAGACAGGAATGAAATATCCTACCAAGATTTGTATACTATTGTATTTACAGCCATCATATTTCGATTAAAATTAAAGAAACTCTGTTTCGTTCTGAACATATTATCTAAAATGAGTATTACATTTAACGACAAATTACCAAGAACGCGGTTTTCTCAGAATAATCAAGTAGATATATTGTTACCGTGACTACGGGGTATACAATTGTCACCAATAGAAATGAATGTCAGATGAAGTCAATAAATGACAGATAAAGTCTAAGATAGATGAAATGAGGGCGGGAAGTAGAGTTGTCTAATGTGACACTTCCCAAACTTCGATGGCGTTAGTGATGACAATAAATAATAGTTATTCATTGTACAAGTTGATAAAGCATTCTTCTTAAGTACACGTTCTGCAGAAAAACATGAGAACAATACTTTTTGAATACTCTGCCAACTTCTACACCGTTTCAATATCTTGGTTTCGATAATACGATCTGCTATGGGTTGCTATGGGGTCGCTTTGGGATATGTTCATCATCAAATAACTGTATGAAACGTTGTTGATGATGTACGAACAAGAAATAGAACTGCCGTTCGGTAGTGTAGTAGTTAGCACGTTCGCCTTTCAAGCGGAATACCGGGGTTCAAATTCCCGACAGGTCACTGTGCTGGTTATCGCACGTTGAAAGCTGAGGCCTCGTTGATCCGTTGCTCGCATAAGTTTCGACTTCTGAGGGTTGACGTTTGTCACCTGGTTAACGGAACGAACAATTTCAGAACAACAATAATTTTAAAACAACAATTAGAAATGGAAGTAGCTGAGGTAGTATCGAAATAACTGCCACAAAAGTCAAAAGTAATTCATGAGAGAGAATATAAGGCTTCATTTATATGAAGGAGTATGAAGAAATTCGATGGAGTCAGTGACGTTTCCAGCAATGTGATGTGTCAAATTAAAATATATTCAAACAGTAGAGCAATAATATGAGTTTCGGTTGAATTTTCCATCTCTAGAAAGTAATTTCGTGTTCTATAAAAAATTCTTGAATCAGTGTTAGAAAACAACATATCTCGGCACAAGACTAATATTCCTGTGCCGGTATCTGTTCATCTCAACTGTCAAATGCAGATTTTTCAATGTTTTTGTGACTGTTAAAGAAGGGTGCAAAAATAGGTGAAACCGATGACAAGGAATGTGTACATTGTGCTGATTAAAAAGAAGGGGGCATTTTGAATGTTATTTTGCCGCAGACACGTATACTAGAAATTGACAATCATCACTCAAAGATTAGTCCATATCTCGGAAATTAATTGGGAGCGCCAAAAATTTCATTTCGGTTTTTTGTTTAGGAGGCCAAAATACGTTAGTTCCCTAAGACCGTTCACTAGCTCAGTGCTCCCAATAAACAGAATTTTACTTCAGTGGTTTACTCTATAAATTGTAGTTTGATGAGAAATGAAAAACATTAAGTACTCTAATCTCTCCTTGAAGTGATACTCCATTTACACTTGCGAATAAAGAACAACTTATTATACTTTTTTGAGTCGATGAAAACTCACTTCCGATATTTGGTTAAGAGACTTGTAGCCTATCTGCTATATGCTCAAAATAAGCCTTGTGTCATTTTTCTCTAATCCAGAGGAATCTCAATGTCCACTGTCCTCCAGGAAATTTGATCCAAGGAGCGCCCTGTTCATGTGTAGTCCGAGGACAGTTCATAGTTCATCCATATTCCATTTCTCTCCCACGGAATATTCAGTTCCTAGAATACCTACGTGACATTGACTCATTAGACCTCTCAAGGGACGGTTTTCATTGTAAGTTATATAATTACCCCTGTCGTATGTTATTATGTAAATGGATGTTGCGCTTAGTGCTGGAGTGTAATATTATTCGGAAAGTGTCGACGTTCATAAATTTCAGTCACCTTCGGAACGTTTGAATTTTCCGTATGAAATATACCATTAACCTTTTAATAAAAGCTTTCACCAGAAAAATACTTGAAGAAGGCAGCGCTCCATGAACATGCAAAGGAAAGCAATAGTCCAAGGATATTAAAGACCTATGATCAGGAGTTTATTGATATTTCGCCCCGTTCAATACTCACACGAGTCAAGCAGAGCCTCATGCAGGCAAGGGATGGCTAGTAGTATATAACTTAACAAGAAGAATAATTACCCTATTACGCAGGAGCAAAATATTCTGAGCACGGGGCTTCAGCCGAGTGCGGCAATTCGCGAGTGGACGTAATTGGCCTTATCCTCGAGTTGCGTACTGTACTTTTTCCACTCCCTCCATGCTTGTATGGTAATTTATGCAGATGTTGTACAGATTTTCTTCGTTTTCCCTCATTTTCAATGATCAACGAGACACTGGATGACAGCAAGTAGTTTAAGCGATTGCTTGCTTCATAGATATAACTTGATACAGAACCAATCCACAAACTGTCAAACAATAAAATATCATTTCCAATTAAATTTTATAAAGAATCCGAAAAAACATTCGTTGAATTTGGTTTTTGGTCAATTGAATGTAGTCATGAGATCAAATTCATTAGGTCAAATGTTACATATCCCATCATTTCAAAAAAAAACAGGAAGCGGCCGCCATTGATTTAGAATACACGTGTATTCTAAATGGGCCGTTAACTAACAGCTGTCAAATAGGTTATAAAAGGTTTGAAATAGAGGGAGTAGAGAATAGTTATTTATAATATACCTGCTAAAAGTGATATTTCATTTTGTAAGAGGGAATTTTGGGACACGACGCCGAAGGCGTAGTGTTCCATCCCTTCAAACAAAATAAAATCACTTTTAGCAGGTATATCATACACTATTTTTTCTACAAACACCATTAAAAGTCCCAATTGACGCATACCTATTTCACATTAATTAATTGATAAAATAATAGCTTCGAGATTATCAGTTTTGAATCCAATTTCATCTAATCTATTCATGTAACAAGTTGCCAAAATAATCAAAAACAGAATTTGTTGATTTGTCTTTGTTGAAAACTAACGTCAATAAATCACGAATTATTCTTTCTCGTTTCTTCGTTCCTCGATGGAAAATGATCCAGAAAATGAATTTCTACCGCCGGAAATTGAAGAAGCTGCCAATAAAGCTGCTTTTGAATTATTACCTAGTTAATCAAAGCGACAGTACGAGTTTTCATACGATCGTTTCTTGAAATGGTGTGATCAGAAAAATGTCAGTGGCAAGGAGACCAGTAAAAAAGGGCTTCTTGCAATCTTTGAAGAAGAGTCCAAAATATGGAAATCGTCAACACTTTGATCGAATTACTCTATGTTGAAGTCGATGATGAACATAAATAATCATGACCTAAGCAAATATCACAAGCTTGTAGCTTTTTTGAAGCGAAATGGTGAAGGAAATCGACCGAAAAAGTCAAAAGTACTGAAAAGGGAACAAATCGACAAATTTCTCGCAGAAGCCCCAGATGAAATATATCTACCGCAGGAAGTTGATGCATTTTTGAGTGTTTTTGGAGCCTGTCGTCGAGAGGAACTGAGCGATTCGACATTAAATAATATCGAGGATTCCGAAACTTCATTAGTGGACATACCAGACACAAAAACTAATATGCCTCGCACCTTTGTTGTAAGTTATACATTGGATATGAACTACCTACTATAAAAAGTACATAGCCCTTCGTCCAGTGGATATCAGTCATTCAAGAGTTTTTATAAAATGCATTAAAAATAAATGTGCCAGGACTCCAGTTGGAAACGCATTTGGTAAGATGCCTGCCAAAATTGTTGAATTTCTAAATTTGCCTGATTCCCATCTTTATACTGGACATTGTTTCCGACGTTCCTCAGCAAGTTTGTTGCCGGACTCTGGTGCTAGTCTTACTACATTGAAAGAGACGGTGGATAGAAGTCCAGTACAGTGGCAGAGGGTTATATAGAAAACTCGCTACAAAGGCAACAGAACATTGCGGATCAAATTTTGTCCAAAGCTTCGTCGGATAAGATTGTTCTCTGCCCTGGTACAAGCTTCACCAAAATAAATTCTGTTACATCTACCAATGAGACTGGCCATGGAGTTTCTTATCATAATTGTAGTTTCACTAATTCTACGTTTATTTGAATAAACACATCATTTTGAATTATGTTTTTATATTTCCTCTACAAATAAATCGCTTTTAGCACTAGTGCTAAAAATGATTCACTTTTAACACCAGTGTCATAAAATGGCATTTTAGACACTGACAGCATGCGTCAAAAATTATACTTCTACTGACGTTTGTAGAAAAAAGCATTCAATTGGCATTGTGAATTCCTGTCCAAACTGCTGTCATATCCTTTGCCTTCTCAGTTGTGTTCCCTGCTATCTAGTTTTCTATGTAGTTGTCGACGTTATCACATCTGATACCTTACATATGAATGTAAATTTTCCTCATGGGCCGATTCTAGCACCGACAATTTTCAACACCTTATAAACGAATTCTTCAAATGACATTTTACTCAGTGCAAACTTTTGCATACGACACACTACACTTCATTCCAATGTCTCTTTTGGAGATGACAACATGATAGGCATTATGAAGTGTTCTGATAACTGATTCAGTTCCAAATATGTTTCCTCTCTAATCCTGTGATCTTCGGAGTGGCTATTCTTCCGAAATCATCAATCCAAACCAATATTACTCTCTTATAGGATAAACAGAATGTTCATAATCAAAAATGATTCTGATACCTTATTTCACTTTCGTTCTGTGCAAAAAATATCAAATATCCTGTCAGCTCCTTATTCCTTATGAGGTACAAATCCGTATTTTTCTGTAACATTGTTCCCATGTGTGGAGTTCGGCAACAAAACATATATTACGATCAGTGATAATCTCTCATGTGAAAACCATGTGAGATCGATTGCTGAAGGTGCTTCCCAGAAACTTCGATTTCTATTTCGTGCGAAGAAATACTTCACTTCTCGTCAGCTTCCAATGATCTACAAGGCTCAGATACGACCTGTTTTGGAATATAGTTCTTTCTTGTGGAGTTCGGCACCAAAACATTCATTGGGGCTTCTCGATTCTATTCAGAGAAAGGCAATCCGTCTCGTTGGTGATTCTTCGCTCACAGACTCGCTCACTTCATTGGAACATCGTAGAAGAGTTGGAGACTTTTCTCTCTTCCACAGATATTTTAACGGTTGGTGCTCTTCTGAATTTTAATCAATCGTTCTTCTCTTGGCAATATCTACACGGATGACTCGACGAGTACAGAATTCCCCACACTTTGTTGTGAATTTGGACACCTGTCGAAACTCTCTTGCTCAGGGATCTTTTTTCGATAAAACAGCTGAGCTTTTGAACTCCTTGCCGAAAGAGGTTATTCCTGAGGCTTACAAACTTCAAAAATCAAAAATGAATGTTAATTCGTATATCCTGTCCCTTGATTCACGCGGTGTTCTTCGAACATTACAGGGCTTCCCTTCCGTTTGAATCTGCATATAACAAAAGAGCAACTAGATCCTTTCCAGAAAAATACTCTTAGGTTATGCTTATGGACGGATTCATTCGCTGCTCCAGACCAGAGTGGAAAAGGCAGAAACGAATATTTTTTTGTGTGGATAATGGAGTTTGGAGAATGATTTTCTGGCATTTGCTCTCCGAATTGAGAACAAGATTGGGATGCGAGAGTTTTATGGAAGAAGTCAATTTTTGAAAGAGTTTTACTCATGTTCTCGGACTTGATAGAACATTGATCAGTTAAATCAATAGCTTCTGTTGGGAAGCTGGATTCATTTGCGGCATAGAGTTTGATTTGATGGACTAATTTTTTCCAGTCTGCCTTTGAAGATTGGCACTCAACGATTCTTCTCAGTCTCTCGAAAGTATTCGACCTTTCTTGAGATATCACTTCCTTCCATCACGCTTTCCGTACTAATAGCGAAAAAGCTATCACGAGAGTCATCGAGGATCTCAAACTCTTTAATATTCTGTTTCAATTGCGAATTATGCAAATCACCCCGAGCTGATAATAGACACAATAGAATCCCAAACTATTAATCCGGCCCCCACCGTGGAAAATTACACTTTTATCGGTCACTCCATTACCTAAATAGCTCCAGTACTAGAGACGTTAGATTAGCAGAGACCATTTGAACGAACCGTAATAAAATCTGAATAGATCGGGCGCCTTTACTGAAGTTTCCGACTCATTTTCCGTCGAAAAAGTTTCAATGGAGGCATTATTTCCCATCTAATTCCGGCGGGCCATATCGAATTCGAGAATATTCCTCCATTATGCAGAGGTGCTAGGGAAAGAGCTCTGTTACCCGATCGATAACACCTGTAGAAACAATTACTTCAAACTTCTGGCATTTCAAACGAATCGTTCGGGGATTACAATGGGGACCTTAATAATAACGTTCCAGATATAGTTGTTCGTTAATAGCGATTCGACAAGTGAGTGTATTGATATATTATAAACTGTTGTGTACATTCATGATATAAACATATTTTACGGAATAGAATATATCACATTACTTTATAATTTCCTCTGCAGCTTTCACTTCTTTGAACTTTACTCACGCTCCAGATATTATTGTTCTTCAATAACGATTCGACAAGTGAGATATTCGTACAATTAGGCTCAGATATTTTTTCATATCAAGTCAATGGTTCATACAAAGCAGTCTCAAATACCTACTACACAGTGGGTTCATAAGTTTTCAGATCTATAATCCTTTCGCTGGCATCATATTAGTATATTATGCAACGATCGTGTAATGATGGTTATTAATACATGAGCATAAACCGGGATACGAAACGAGCCGTAGGTGAGTTTCGTATGGTTCATGCGAGTGTATTTATAACCATTACATGAGAGTTGCATACGCTATTTTATCTACACCCAATAAATAATGAAGAACTAAAAACATTATATTATTAGGTATTTATATTGAACACAATAATAGTAGGTAATCGATCGTATTTCTATGAAAAATTCTACAAAACTATGATTAATAGTATAACCACGGAAAATACAACAATGAGAAACAAAAAAAAACGAAAAAAAATCTCTGCCGAGGTCAGGATTTGAGCCCGGACGTTTCTGATCACTGCCCTTGCCATTGACCACTCGGCCATGATAGCTCATTCGACTAGGTCGAAAATAAAAACATATGTGTTGCATATGTCAAATGAAAAATATAATCCTTTCGATTGTATTTTTTTCTTGTCTAAGACATCTGTGGAGGAGTCGCTGGTAATTCTTCTATATCACTACTAAAAGACATTTTCATTCGATTATCGAAAATTGACTACCTACTGATTTTGACTTGACAAACGTCAAAATGCTAAGCTTGCACTTACTTGCACATCATGCTTGATTGAAAAATAATGGGTTTCTATTGGTTGAAAATCTGTATCGTAATGAAAATCTGCATCGTAATGGATTTTATTATAAAACGGGTTGCTGGTTGCTGGCATATAAGTGCATTATTGGAGTACGGGTGTAGATAAAAATTATAATCACATGCATTGATCATGGAAAATCATGAAAGATAGTTCGTGAAGGCTATAAGACTTCTCATGCAAGGGTATTCTTTCGAAAAAGACCCTGAGGTCAGCACGTCTTCAGGGGTGAAGAGTTCGTATTCACCATAACGAACAAAATAAAAAAGTAAAGTATTGATAAAACCAGCTACAGTACCAATCTACAAACTGTTGAACACTTATTTCCTAAAAATATCATTATTATTTCATTTGACGAAATTTGAAACGAAAATTATGCTGAATTTGGTTCTTTGGCCATTGAATGTAGTAATGAGATCAAATTTATCAGGTCAAATGTCACATCGTTTTAAAAAAAAATTCCTGAAGTGCCGCCATTATTCTAGAATACAAGTCTATTCTACGTGAGCCATTAACGTCAAATACGTTAATGAACGGTTTAAAATAGTGGCAGTAGAAAAAACTGATTCACTTACTTCTGAATGGAATCTAATTCGTATAATGGAATTTTAGCTGACTTTCGATTACGAAACAGATATCTAATATTTGATGCAAAATTTCAATAGCTTCTCTTTTGAGTCTACCCCAATGTATCCTTATTCTCGATTTGGAATGCTATAAGTACATGCTGCAATACCATCGATTATGAATTTTCACCAAGTATTAGAAATGAATTTTCAACGTAATTGTTTTTCCAAGTGAAACCAACTACAATCAGGTCAAATTTTGGTATGTATACCCTCAGACTCTCATTCCTTATTCTCTCACATTTTCAGTGATTACAGGTATTTTTTTCACTTTTCGTAAAAGGAGATTGGGTTGTCAATCCTCTCAAGTCTCCAGAGAACATTTCACCTCTTGAGCTTTTGAGCTTTGAGTCTGACTACATAATATATACAAATATTCTGTAATCTGACAATGGGGATGACGGCTGCAAAACTCTACCACTAGGAGCGCCATCACTGCATGTACCTTTGACAGCCTCTCAAGTCGAATGACAATTCAAAACATTAAACGTCCCTTCTTTGCAATAAATAACAATATAAAGATTTGAAATCGACATAAAATGGTCTTATGTAGTGCATTCGGATGTGAAAATGTGGGTATGCATTTATTTCCAAAAGAAACAAAACTGAAAAAGCAGTGGGAAGTAGCTCTGAAAAGAAAGAGCTTTCAGGCTTCTGAACATTCTAGATTATGCTCCAGTCACTTACAAAAGAACGTAGCAGGGCTAGTAGATGGTTATTATGATGATTTTTAACGAAACACCTCTGTAATCAGTTTCAATTTTTTACCTTTCACTCAGATCTTTTTTTTTCCTTTGAGGGATCCACCACGTTTCCTCAACAATGTTTTCAGTTCTGGTACAGACAAACATCCATATCTATCGGTTGGAGAAAACATCCTCATGATTCTAAAGTATCTTTCGAAAATATTCATTAAAATAAAAATAAAACATAACCTGCAAAATCACTCGTTAGGCACATGCAGTCGTGCTGCCACCTACTAAAAGCTTTGGGTCATCTTCCCCATTCTCAGAAATATCATCTCCAGTTGCAATTAACTGATCTAGACACAAATACAGAAACCCCTCTCGAATCAGTAGACCCTATCGCTCATATCAATTATGGTAATACCAACTGTCACCATGTAGGTTATATACAATTAGATGCAATCGGTACAAATAGATTGAATACACACCATATATCAGTAGGCGCTCATCAGCTCTGTATCCTGGTAAGCTTCCACTAATATTGTCATCTAACATTTCATGTGGAATCATGAGTATTTGAAAATAGGAATAACTTTGATCTATCTACATATCACAAAACAAATAGAATGGTTAGCATGCATGACATACATAAAATAAAAATAGAGGCATGATTATGTTATTCCAGGAAATGCAACATTTCTTCATGTTTTTTGTAATTTGTGTATCACTTGAATTCCACATTGCAATTTGTCGCGGCAACTCAGGATAATCGCATATATTCATGCGAGTTTTTCTATTTGCACAAAATAGATAAATTTGTTGGGAGAAATTGGGAAAAATATTAAAGTAAATTCTTTATATTCACAAATATTGATTGTAAAGGTCCAATTCATATAACGCTATAAGGTAGACACGAATAAATTTCCACAAAATTTATTGTCTTCGCGACATGTTTCGATACACTGTATCTTTATCGAGCGAATGTTTCTAAACACAGGGGTGATTTTAAATTTTGTGGAAATTTAATCGTGTCTACCTTATAGCGTAATAACTATGGATTTCCATCAAGTAAAGGCCACCTCAATCCAAAAAATCCAATTCATATATCTTTGTTGTAGTCCTGAACCCTTGAATGACATTTGGTACCACACTCTGTTTGGAGGAATAAGATGGTTATTGATGATATGCTGTCTGAATATTATTATTGAGATTGAAGAGATGACCGAAACAAACGTAGATCTACAAAATGCTCCTGAATAGACTTCTAAAATCAACTTTGCTTTCGAATGAAATAAGGACTGAGATTAAAATAGAGATGTATGCATTGGCCCTAGATGAAAACATTTTTCAGTTGTGGTAATGTTTGTTTTTGTCTTAGTAACATATAGTGCTATTTTTCAATATTGGATATAAAAACTGACAGATTGTTATTTCTTGCAGCCACAATTTGCTGCGGGAAGTTGCAACAAAAAATGGTATTGTGGAATTCGGGTGCGTGCATTGATTTCCTCAATGCTAATGTAATGAACACTTTTTTTGGTTGTTGACATAGTTTATCGTCGAGTGAGCCCCCCTCCCCCCCCTATTTATTTGAACTTCCATTCTCTATATAAACATCTCCATTGAAATCTGTCAAAAGAACTCGTTGAACACTTCTGTTGATAAAAAAAGGAATGAGCAAGATTTTGGGAAAAACTATTCAAAATACGTTGGGAATCGGTAAAAATATAGTAAATATTGTTGGTTTCGAATAAAAAATGGACATAAAATCCTAACGTTCCATTTATGTTTGAACCAATTCAAAGTTCCGATACTTATATCAGATTTAGTTTTTTTTCATTGACAACTGGACATTTAGACCGAAATTTAAGGCACAATTATGGCATGCGTTTTCGTCAAGATCTCACTATTTTATAATAAGAAACTATGTTGGGGGGATAATTACTGATCTATATTAGGAGAAACCTTCTGAGAAATCAATTATACTACTACTAAACTACAATTATAAAATAGTCTTATCCGAAAATGATTCGTGTGAGAGATGTTTTTGTTTTTCTACTTTTCGACTCACCTGCTGTCATTTCCAGGAACTTATAGATAGATCTCTGACAAAAAGGTTGAGGCTTGAGAACTTTTCCTAGAGATCAAATTTTCTTCTTCTGAAGATGCTAACCTTTAGCGAAACGCGCGTCGAGTGCAAAAATATCAGTTTGGTGTTAGGGTAATTGATCTCTAGGAAAAGTTTTCAGCTTTCACACCAACGGTTCCAAACTCATCATTTATTTGAGGCTTGAGATTTGAGTATAACTACTTTTAACTCAAGATGGTCACACGCTCCAGCGAAAAGTTAGATAGAAATTCCAAAAAACGACGGCCTTTGAACCCGAACATAATTAGTAGTGATAGAGATAGATCTCTGTCGGTAAAATTCATATCAGCCAAACCCCTTCTGATTCGACAAACCAATTCAGGGATTGGTTCATGATGTTCATTATTTCTCAAAAATGCTTCCGGTATATGAGTTGTGACGTTGAGCAACAGAAATGTGTTACATACGGATTAATTTACAAAAAGTATTTTTCTTATTCAAGCATCTATGGAGAATATTCATTTCAATGCTTCTTTCATGCTACGATAATTGTATTATCATTAAATATATATTTTTTTTTCGTTGACATCTTCAAAAAATGGCATTTTGCGTGCTGATTTCCGAATAAAAAATCGACTATTATGGAAAGCAAGTTTTTTTTGCTCGCAAATACTTCTAGTTCGAAAACTATTTCGTCCGTTGTGGTCACTACAATATAGCACGATATAAGAGCGGCGATTGGTTCATTTCAGTTTATCCATGATTTAATAAAAACATAGGCGTCTGTGACAATAACTGTCATTTTCTATTGTCAAATCAATAAATCTGCTATATTTTACGTGTGAATAAGACCGTGATGTTCAAAATAATCAGAAATCGATAGTGATAGGGATATGGATATCGATAATACTCTTTCGGAGCTGCGGGAATCGGCAGCTACGGCCACATTGGATTTATCACCACAGAAATCATTCGAGAACTGGCATCAGGAACATAATGTTGTGAATCTCTCAAAAAATGTTCCTCTGGCCTATTATCCTAGTAAAGCTGGCAAGAATAAGTATGAGTCATCAACGCAATGATTAATATGCTCTATATTAAAATCCATACTAGCCACCAAGGTTGATGCTCACTTCCATAAAGGCAAGTAGAGGCCAACGAAAAAATGTAAATACATCTCGGCGAAATACTGTCTAGTCTATTCACGTTAAAGATAGAGTGCGCGTAAACAATGTATCTAGCGTGATAAGCACTTGGACAGTCGATTGGCTGGTTGTGATGGCATAGTTGTATTAGGCTGTCATAGTCTGAATAGTATCAATAGTATCGATACTTATTGTCAGCAGTGCGTTACTTCAGTCAATATGTCCAGTAAAGATGTGGATGAATTTGATAACAATGCCGTATCAGATACTAATAGTCATCGAAGAAGAGTAAAGATGAGGTTATATTCCTATGAAAGTAGCCAGTCATACAGGCATATATCAAGCCAGTGTATGTTCGTATTGTTCGTGACTTTCTCCAACCCAAATACATAGAAGAATAAGATCTCAACGTATATAAAGATGAAGTGCATGAATATCCCGGAAGTTTGGTTGATCATATTCTTACGAAAGTAGCCAGTCATACAGGCATATATCAAGCCAGTGTATGTTCGTATTGTTCGTGACTTTCTCCAACTCACAAAAGCAAGAAATCGATCTGAAATTTTGGATTTTGTTAGATGAATTCAATGCAAACGCCAAATACCGCTATTCAGTAGTTTCAAGTCCTGCCCTGATCTACTCGACCCATCACGGGTATTTGTTTATGAGTACTCTATCTTCAACGTGAATAACCTATAGAGTCTCGCCTACAATAGGAAAATTTTCGTCTCTGGTACATAAATAGGTATTATAACTCGTGGACTATTTAGTAGAAATCTGAGATGCGTCTCCTCCTCAGATTTCTACTAAAAGCCAGGGACAACAACGTCATACCCAGAGGTTTTCAGCTGAAATCAACTAGTGGACTAGTTGATAGTGTGTGCACGCACACTTACCTCTTCTGCAATTCCATTACAGCGCGTGAGTCCATCCTTGTAGACTTCCGTTGAAATATGAAACAACGTCAGCATCACGATTAAAGTTTTTCTCATCAGGGAACGGCATCGCCGGTTGCGTATGCTGAATGTAAATTCCTGGACGAGCAACTGACAGTCAAGATAAGAGTCATCATAATTCACAGCATTTTCATCTGTTTCTATCACGAACACAGTTACGAACGTTCGTTATCAGTTTCAAAGACCTGACGTCTGACTTTTCGTACATAAATAACCAATCACGTGCCTCGGTAGAGAATGGAGAGCACGGCTAAGGGACGTTTGGAAAGCTTTAAATGGGGTTTTTCCGTCAAAGGGTTATAATGAATTTCGCAATATATCTGATAGCACTCAACTGTTCTGTTCACCCTTTTTTTACTTTGGCAGATATCAATTGCAATTTTAGAAAAGCATAGACGTTTTTCCAAGTCATTTACTTCGAAGGGAGGGAAGGAAGTTTGATAACGGAAAAATAATTACCTGAGGAAGTTTGAAATATTCGACCTTTATTTTTTGTGCACATAAAATTGGATCAATATTTCTATCAGAAAGTAATTTCCACTCTTTCAGTGAATGACATTCAACCAGAAATGTGATTGAACACTTTTTTCTGAATTCGTATGAATGCCTACTAGAATACAATACATTTGATTACTTCCCTCAATGAGAAGACCACAATTTACTTTTTTTTTGTCAATAATTATCAGTATATGAGTGTTACAGTTGACTTTACATTATATGACGCAGTTCCAAGTGATACATTATTTTCTGGAACTCACCTGGAATTTTAAGAGACATGAGAGATTTATGTCTTCAATAGTAGCAGCGTGAATTCCGAAAAACTGTACTTTGAACCTAAAATATAGGTTGAGAATTCGATTACGAATAGTTCAATATTTTCATTCTGAAACTTTACCTAAGAATGTTATGCTTCGGCACAGAAATGAAAACTAAACAGATGCGAAGGAAAGTCACATTGCTCGATCGCAGCCGCCATTTGATAAGAATGATACTTGTCACTGTCACTTGTGAAATTTAGTTGTGTTGATTACCCTACCTAGAAGGTAATGGTATTCTATTTAATAATTATGATTGGATATCTTGTAGAATATTAAGGAATGTTTCTTTAAATTATTCATCAGAACATTCAACCGTTTATAACTTCGTGAAGTACTGATGTTGGTTTGAATTAGTTTTCTGTGAGTAGCAAGTTTCATAATAATAATAGCTTTATTTACTACAATATTCAAATACAATAATGAGTACAAAGTGGAACCTTTGCGATAAGTGCAAGCACTTGTTTCGCGATGAAAAATACAACATGTGATAAAACTATAAGATATATGTTATTGTTTAATGATGAATATAGTAAACTTCACGAATAATTCTTTCTCGTTTCTTCGTTCCTCAATGGAAAGTGATCCATAAAATGAATTTCTACCGTCGGAAATTGAGGAAGCTGCCAATAAAGCTTCTTTCGAATTATTGCCTAGTAAGTCAAAGCGACTGTAATGTATTTTCTTTGTATTTTCTTTACTAAGAAATAATAATCACTACTTGAAAACTCATAAATATATATATTTGTCGTCGTTCATTACAGACTGTTTTATTTCATTTCTTAAACTACTCAACCTTCCCCTGTTGCCAGGTTTTCATACAACAATTCATCTAAACTGATATATCACACTTCTCTCCTACAGGAAAACGATTAGACATACTCCAATCGTTGTACAGGTTTCCTCAATCTTACAGGGCGTTCTTTCCTCTCCTCAATAACAATATCACTACACGGTACTGATGGAGATATTGTCAAATTTGTAACATTAGTGTCTTCATTGAAATTTTGTTTTGGTTCTACAATGCACGATTCATTTTTGAAAAAACGTTTGATTTGGTTCAAATGACGTTTCCAAATCACATTGTCCAATGAGGGAATTTTTACCAGATAAACAGTTTTGGCAATTTGTTTGTATATGAAACCTTTGATCCACCCAGGTTTGCGAACATCTCGTCTATAATCTCTTACCACCACCGAATCGTTCAAATCGAATTGTAAAAATCGTTTGCCTCCATGATATTTTTGTTGTTGTTCTTGTTGTTGTACCACTCGTTTTTTTATAATCGGATAAGGTTTGACATTCCTTGGTGGTAAGATATTATCGAATCTGGTTTTAATTTTCCTATTAAACATGAGTTGAGCTGGGGGGACCCCTGTAGTGCTGTGTGAGGTATTTCTGTAGTCAAATAGGAAGTTACATAATATTTTGTTCAAATCAATAGTTGTGTTTGTTCCCAATGCATTTTTTAAAGCATTTTTTACCGTTTTGACGCAGTTTTCAGCAGCCCCATTGGATGAAGGTTGATATGGTGGACTGGAAATGCATGTAATGTTGTTTAATGTGCAAAAATCTGAAAATTCTTTCGACTTGAATGTTTGAGCATTATCAGTTACTAAAACTTCGGGAAGGCCAAATCTAGCGAATGTTGTTCTCAAACATTCGATTGTAGCCTTTGTTGTTATGGTATTTAATGGAAAGACTTCCGGCCACTTTGAATGGGCATCTACTATGACTAAAAATTGTTTGTTCAAAAATGGCCCTAAAAAATCCAAATGCAGCCTGGACCATGGCTCAGAGGGCCACTTCCAGCTATTTAAAATAGCTTTATCAGGACTTTTTTTGTGTAACATACAAGATTGACAGGTAGCGCACATGATTTCGATATCCTTGTCTAAACCTGGCCACCACAGATATGAACGAGCTAAACTTTTTGTTTTCACGATGCCCATGTGCGACAAATGTAAATCTTTCAGAATATCCTTCTGTAACATTTGGGGAATAATTATTCGATTGTTCCAAAGTAAACAGTCATGATCTATACTGATTTCATTACGGATTCGATGAAATGGTTTGAAAACCTCCAATACTTCTATCGGCCAGTCATTAGTTGCAACATATTTTTTTTTCTGATAATATGCCATCAGTAATAGTATTCGGACGAATAGTTTCGAAATTTATTGGAAAATGGGGATTATTATCAAAATAATTCATGAAATTTACGTCAACGTCCTCCCACATTTCTTCACTATTTTTCAGAGGCATTCTTGACAAAAAATCGGCATAGTTCTTTTCCGATCTAACGAATTCGATATCGTATTGATAATTAGAAAGTATTACTGCCCAACGACGGAGCCTATTTGCGGAAAATTGGGGTATTGGTTTCTCTGGGTGAAATATGTTAGTAAGGGGCTTGTGGTCCGTTTGTAAAATAAATCTGCGGCCATATAAATATTGATTAAATTTGCATACACTGAAAATTATAGCCAGCCCCTCCTTTTCTACTTGACTGAAATTTCTTTCCGACTTTGAAAGAGTACGTGAAGCATACCCAATAGGTTTTTCACTTCCATCAGGATACAAATGAGAAATCACACCCCCTATTCCGTAGTCACTTGCATCAGAACTCAGTATTAACGGAAGATCTGGATTATAATGAACTAGTATGGGCGCGGTGGTCAATAAATGTTCACACTGCGGTGTCCAGTTCCAAGGAGTGTCCTTCCTCAGTAAGCTATATAAAGGTTGTAGGATAGTTGACAAATTTTTAACAAAAGCCCCGTAGTAATTAATTAAACCAATGAAAGATTTGAGCTGTGTGATATTTTGTGGCTTTTCGGCATTAGTAATGGCCTTAACTTTATCCTCCGAAGTATGTAACCCCGACTTATCTATATCAAAACCCAGATATGATATTTTATCACAAAAAAATTTACATTTATCAAGTGAAATTTTCAGACCTGCATTTTCGAGAATACCTAACACTTGTTTCAGTCTGAACATGTGCTCTTTTTTGTCCCTTCCTGTGACCAATATGTCATCTAAAAAAACCACTGTGCCTTCAACTGCCTGCAAAAGTGAGTCCATTATTCTTTGAAATTTTGCTGGAATAGAAGCTATTCCAAATGGAGCCCGATTATAGCGGAACAACCCTTTGTGAGTTGATATCGTCATCAACTCTTTAGAACTTTCATCCAACCGGATCTGCTGGTACGCGGCTGATAGATCTAATTTTGAGAATTGAACACCTCCTTGTAATTTTACAAATAGTTCATTGATTCGAGGAAGAGGATATTGATCTATTTCCAAAAATGGGTTAACTGTTATTTTGAAATCCCCACACAGCCTCACAGATCCGTCTTTTTTTAAGACTGGCACAATCGGTGTTCCCCATTTACTATAATTAACAGGAGATATTACTCCTATTTTTCAAGCCGATTTAATTCTTGCTCTACCTTTTCCTTGATTGCAAATGGTAATGGTCTAGCCCTAAAAAATTTCGGAGTAACATGATCCGATTTCAACTTGATAGATATACACCCATTTTTGAAAGTCCCTAACCCAGGAGAAAAAAGGTTTTTATGTTGGTTAAGCAATTGATTAACTTCCTGTGAATATTCTAGGAAATTCAGAGTTGAGATGTTCAATCGAAATAAATTATAAAAATCTCTGCCCAATAATGGAGGACCCGAGGCATCCTGAATTACATAAATATTCAATTCTCCTTTTTTACCCTCGTATTCAACTCTGCACATTATATATCCCAAAGGAGAAATTTTATTTCCGTTATACAGGTGAAATATCTTATTACATTTGGTCAAAGTTTTATTTTCGAAATGCTGCAAATAAAATTTCTCCGATATGACACTATAACTTGATCCTGTATCTAATTGAAAATATAAAGTCATATTCTCCACTTTCAAATTGATCAAAATTGGATTATTTGAAGCCGCTAAATTATACAACGAATAATGTTCAGACTCCAGGAAATTTTGGGAATCACTAGTTCCATGATCAGAAAGATTTTGTGAACTATTACCTTCAGATTCCAAATAATGTTGAGAATACGCCCCCCTACTCTGTATAGGACGTTTTTGTTTACATTGCGAAGCCAGGTGCCCCTTTTGATGACAGCAATGGCAGAAACACTCACGAAATGCGCACATCGTTGAATCGTGGTTTCGGCGTCCACAAACTGTGCATGATGGCAATCTTATCGCGTTGTTTTTAGGTGGTGAAGGCCGTCTGTTTTCTGTTGAAAACCTAGAACCTAGTCGTGGTGGCTGGTTGCTCCCTCCACTGTAGTTTCCTGTAGCGAGATATTCTCCTCTGTGTTGGTGCTGATTTACATTATTTGCTACAGTGTTGCCAACGTACAATAAATCCTCGGGTTCCTGCTTGACCACAATTTTGACTTTGTCCTTCATCACTGCACTCTTCGATACTGCGATGTCTTGCATAGCCATGAAATCTGTCGCTGATTTTTCCTCGAAAAGTCTGTCTTGTACTGGACCGGGTTCATAACCCACCACGAAAATATCACGGAGCGCAATGTTCAAAACTCCTGGTTCAAAATTACACTTTGAAGCCAAACTCCTCAGTCTCGCAGCCCATTCTTTGGGGGATTCATTTCGAGATTTTTCCGCTCGATAGAACTTATATCGCGCCGCAAATATAATGTCCGAGGATTTGAAATGATTATCAAAAACCGGAACTAAATTATTGAAGTC
The DNA here is from genome assembly GCA_032362365.1 of Zygogramma bicolorata. Lineage (NCBI taxonomy): Eukaryota > Metazoa > Arthropoda > Insecta > Coleoptera > Chrysomelidae > Zygogramma > Zygogramma bicolorata. The sequence continues at coordinate 2,008,832 of JAVJAQ010001667.1, forward strand.
TTTGTTTTCCGGTTCATCTGGCAAACACAAGTCCGTTATCAATTTGTAACCATCTTCACTCAACTGATTTAGTAAAATCGCTTTTTTGCGTTTATTGTCTGAGATCGCGTTAGCATCAAAAAAGTTCATGAGGCGTTTCTTGAATATAACCCAATCCGAATCAATGGGATCAAATTCCCTCAGAGAGCCAACATTTTCTGTTGTCTCAGGTGTTGTCGCCATTGTTCCTCACACTCACTAATTCACTTGTTATTCACTTTTCCGAACAGCACGTGGGTCTCTATTCACCAAGTTTATTTTGAAACTTGTGTGATAATTTCTCGTCGCCAGTGTAATGTATTTTCTTTACTAAGAAATAATAATCACTACTTGAAAACTCATAAATATATATATTTGTCGTCGTTCATTACAGACCGTTTTATTTCATATCTTAAACTACTCAACCTTCCCCTGTTGCCAGGTTTTCATACAACAATTCATCTAAACTGATATATCACAGCGACAATACGAGTTTTCATACGATCGTTTCTTGAAATGGTGTTATCAGAAAAATGTCAATGGTAAGAAGTGAAAAAGTGTTTCTTGCATATTTTGAAGAAAAGTGCAGAATATGGAAATCGTCAACGCTTTGGTCGAATTACTCTATGTTGAAGTCGATGATGAACATAAATAATCATGACGTAAGCAGATATCACAAGCTTGTGGCTTTTTTGAAGCGAAAGGGTGAAGGATATCGGCCGAAAAAGTCAAAAGTATTGAAAATTTCTCGCAAAAGCCCACTAATTGTACGTTTAATTGAATAAACACTTCATTTTGAATTACGTTTTTATATTTCCTCTACAAATTAATCACTTTTAGCACTAGTGCTGATGTAGCAGGCTACTTCCAAACAAGCGGTTTGAATCACCCTGTACGTCGTCAAAGGTATTCTCAGTACACCCGCGCAAATGAATGAACATATTGCCTGCCTTTAAAAACTCCAATACTACGGATAGGAGGTTTTGCGTTTTTACGAAGTAAGGTCGAGCAAATATTTCAGAGTCGATTCACGATTGGGAAGCGAAACTATTCTGATATTCCCATAGAAGAATTTGAGTTTGGCAATTGATGACAGAATTGATTTGTTACTAATATTGATGAAAGATGATATATATTTTTCTATGTTCATGATCAGCCGAACTATATCGAACTCTCGTCATTCTGTTGGAAACCTAAAAACACCTAAGGTCAGTGAAGTCATTTGAAATGCCATAACAAGTGTAGGTAATTGAATTGTGAACGAAATTGAATTTTAGGTTTTTTTATGGGATTACGAAAATCTCCAAAGATTCCTTACCGAACCGGTTGTTCATTTGTTATCTCTATTGTCATAATATACGTTGGATGACAATTTTTATGGAGCATTGCAAAATCCATTTCCATGAAAGAAAGTAGCGAATGGAACGAATATCCTTCGAAAAATTTCATTTTTTCGAGAGTGCCATCAGCCAAAATTGTGAGTAGAAACCTTTGTTTATTTCTGCGTTGGACAACGAGAGCTGAATATTTACCGCAAGCAGTAACCAAAATAAGTTTCGACGCCTTGCTGCCATACCCGTTTCCTGATTATATTCGTGGAGATACCCTCCACTATTTATTGTTCTGTACATAGTTGATTTTCTTTCTGAGTTGTAAACCCTAAACAGCTGTTTACGGATCATCAGATATTATTGTTGATTATAATCAATCATTATATTTCTCTACGAAATAATATTTCCTTGCGACCTCAAACTTTGGTCGACTTGTATGTTAGGAAATAAATGAGGTACGTGATTCTTCTGAAATCCAATTATTTTCTTGTCTATCCTCCATACCTTTCCCATTGAATCCTTTCGATTTGACTGGCGCCCTTTTGGCTTACATTTAGTTAAATTTTATAAGAATAACCTCTTTCTGAACCCACCCCCGCTGCGACATAATAAGAGCGGTCTAGGCCTAGTTTTTTTCAAAAAAATTATTATTGAAAATTAGCTATACTGAAAATGATACTTTTAACACCAGTGTCATGAAATGGCATTTTAGATACTGACAGCATGCGTCAAAAATTATACTTTCACTGACGTTTGTAGAAAAAATGTATTCCATAACATCTACAAATTAATAGCAGTCAAGAAATGAAAGCGGAAAACTCGAACACCAACACCTCCCGCAAATCACCCCGGCAATTAGCCGGAGAGAATTCCTCAAGAACGGACCCCCACACGCAGATAGGGGATGGGTCGCGGCCGTAGATCCATCAAGGGGATCACGCAGGTCATCTGATAGAGGTTGGCACGCGCGTTATCCAGATAGCGGCCGTGATTTACAACATCGCATTTCCCCGCGAATCCATCACGTATGCCGTGGGAGGTGGACGCGCCGCCCCCTCTGCCGCTACCTGTGGCAAAGCGAAGCCGCAACACCTATACAATTAACTTTGCGCTCCGTGCGGCGATATACACTTATTTGCGGAGGTGTTTGCATGCGGGGATACGAGTACGAATTATACGCGAGCTGCGATTGCTAGAGAAAAAAATTACTCGAGAAAAATACACGGAAAGGGTCGAGTAGAAGGCGTAAGAGTTTCTTTCGCCACACTTTCCGTTAATGTCTCATTATATCGGTCTGGCTTCACTCGAAGTCTGTTGGATTGAACTTTTGTCAAATATCCTTGTTTCAATCCGACTTGGCTATCACAAATACAAGAGTCTAGAGTAAGGTGGCTATATACTGGTGTTTCCACTCCATATAAAAAATTGTCAGCAAATCGAACGACCAATCTGGCCTACTTGATAAATAATTGATGACGTAGACCGTTGTAATAACTCAAAAAATTTGACAGGTATCGTCACTCTCGCAGTTGAGGTGACAGTCATGTGCACGTCCTGTGTTGCCAAGTGACTATGTCGTTGCGAATTCTGGTCTATGTGCTGAAAAAATCAGTTGTTTGTTGATATTTTCATTTGAGCAATATAATATTGTGATCTCAATTCAAAGGCCCAGTTTAGAAGTAGTATCACAATTCAGCCGGATATTATTCACGTTAATGCGTGTGAGCGAAGGGGAGTGCAAATGTAATCAAATTTTATGGATATGTGAAGTGAGAAAATGCCATTTTTTCTGGTGAGTGAAATCATTATTATTTTTTATAATCTTCTGGGTTGAACAGAAAATATTTGAAACACATATTAGTAGGGATATACAGCCGATTTGGGGCCTCCCCCCACCACTGTAGGGCGTGATTAATGGCTTTTTTGATGTTCCACCACTACTTCAGGGTGTGGTTAGTTTATTTCAAATGTTCCCCACCACTTTGGGGTGTGTTTGACGCCTTTCAAATTTCCCCCACCACTTTTGGGCGTGTCTAAGGACTCTTTAGGCATAGTGGGAATTACGATTGACGAGATGTGACGTCATCATCTGAAATGTTTGAGGGGAGATTGCATACACGGTAGTGAAGGGAGCATGTCCATACTGCAGAACGTCTGCATGCCACGAAGATCCAGCAACAAGTGATGAGTAGTTCTCACCGCAGCATCGATGTGGTGGGAAGGAAGAGGGGAGAATCCACCAACGCCACCACAGTGAATGCAAGAGGGACATGTTCACGCCATGAGCTTTCACCGACCAATGCTCATGTGCTCTCTGAAATCCAACCACTGCAATGATGTGGTAGTGGGGTGACACACACCCACACACAATACCTCTCGCAGTGGAGAGGGTGCACATCTGCACAAGGCTCCGAATACTGAATGATCATTGCAGCATACTGTAATGTGTTGATGGGAAGTGTGACACGCCTCCATGAGCCACTTCCAACTCTCACCGATACTCTGATTGGATGTCATACAATGCCTCTCGCGGTATAGAGTATTTCTGTAGAAAGTACCAACGGCCACTGAGTGTTCATAGTGATACCACGTTAACGCATATAGTTTGGATTGGCAAGCAACTCCCAACTCTGTCGACACATCCAGCTATTGGAGGGGCTTTTCTGTCTGGTGAGATGAGCCCGAGGAGTGTATATAAGAATGTGGAAACCATCGATAGAATCAGTTTACATCGAACAATTTGGTGAAATCACACTGAAATAAAAATGTATCCCTGTGACTGTGGTAAATCGTTCACTCGTAGTGATAATCTTCGTCGGCATCAACTCCAGTCTTGTGGAGGAGGTCCATCAGTGAAGAGAGTTAAATTGGATGACGCTGCTGCTCCAACACCTATGTACACATGCAATTTTTGTAATGTGACGATTCCCGTATCGCAAGTGAATTCACACAAAAGAAGTCTCCAACATAAAAATAATGCATGTGTACAAATGAGCGATGGTGTTCAAATTATAAAGGGTGCTTTCAAATGTCGGATTGCTACATACAGGGTACATAGTTCAATTGTTTCCAGCGATTATGTTTCTTTCTTCAATGAGATTAAACAGAAAGTTGTCGAATTATTGGAATCTGCCATTAGGCTTCATAAAATTATCAAGGTGAATATGGAAGTATTCGGGAGTTATATTCTTCAAACCCAAAATGTAAAGGACACCAAGTCATTCAACTCCCAGAATAAAACTGTAGACCAGTCTACTGATTTGGATTCCCTATTCAATGGATTTCGTGATGTTATTATCGCTCAATCTACAGAATTTCAAGAACGTGATTCAGGTAATCCGTTTTTCAATTTCAAAATTTGTTCAATAGTAATATTGATTCTTTATTAAAGGTTGGACTTGTGAAAAAATACTGTTTCTGGAGTTGAACGTCAATAAATACAGCCCCCTAAGTGGATGTTCTTATGTGAAACTACCAGAATGTATTGAATCGAGAAGAGCTGTGGTGAATGTCCGCAATGAGGATCAATATTGTTTTGCGTGGGCCATAACTTCTGCATTCTATCCTAGGGATCACGCTGATGGTAGAGTGTCAGAAGTAACATCTTATCCACATTTCTCTGAGGTTTTGGATGTATCAGGTATGAATTTTCCGGTCAAGTTGAATAATAAGGAAATTGAAAGATTTGAGGATAAGAATGATGTTTCAATTAATGTTTATGGTTTGGAGAGTAAATTTGAAAATGGTAAAATAGAGTATGAAGTGGTTGGACCACTACGATACTCACAGAGAAGGCTTAGAAGACATGTCAATTTATTACTTATCACTGATGACACTGGCAATAGTCACTATTGTTGGATAAAAGATCTTTCAAGATTAGTTTCAAGGCAACTATCCGCCCATGGGCATAAGAAATATTTTTGTGATGGATGTTTGTCATATTTTTCTACTGAGCGACTACTGTTACGTCACCAGGTGAATGACTGTAATCACTTGAGTACTACGACACCATCCACCGATTTCAAAATGAATAAATATGGAAAAATGGTACCTGAAAATCTATTGATGTTTGAAAACTTTGAGAGACAAATGAAGGTGCCTTTTGTAGTATATGCAGATTTTGAATCAGTTCTCAAACCAATTCAGACAAATGAGCCAAATCCCCAACATTCATACTCGATGAAGACATTCAAACATGAACCATATTCATTTGCATATCTGATAAAATGTTCATACAATGATGATCTATCTAAATTTGTTACTTATAGAGGTGTTGATGCAGCCCAGAAATTTGTTACAGAAATTGAAAATGATCTAAAAAATATATATCAGAGACATCTCAGGTATCCTATTCCTATGGATGCTCAAACACCCGAGGAGGAAGAACAGTTCGCAACTGCTGAAAATTGTGGTATTTGCTCGAAACCATTCAGAGATGGTGATGTTAGAGTGCGAGATCATTGTCATCTCACTGGGAAAAAAAGATCCCATGCCGCTCATTCAGCATGTAATTTGAATTTCAAATTACCAAATTTCGTTCCTATTATTTTTCACAATTTAAGTGGATATGATTGCCATCTGTTTATCAAGGAATTGTATAGAGAAAAGGAGAAAGTGGATGTTATTCCACAAACTAAGGAAAAATATATATCATTCACAAAGCATCTCATGACACATACCTATACTGATAAATGTGGTAGGGAAAAAAAGAATTATCTGAAAATGAGATTCATAGATAGTTTTAAATTCATGTCGAACTCTTTAGAGAATTTGGGTGCTAACTTGACATCTGATCAATGTATTGAGATGCACAAGTATTTTCCACAAGATGATAAATTCAATTTGATGAGAAAGAAAGGTGTATTTCCTTATAGCTTTGTTGATGACATTGAAAAATTGAACTATTCATCACTTCCAACCAAAAATCAGTTTTATGACAAACTCAATGGTGAACATATATCAGATAATGATTACCGTAGGGCTAAACTTGTATGGAGATTGTTTGAGTGTCAGAATTTGGGTGAATATTCAGATTTATATTTGAAGTCAGATGTTTTACTGTTATGTGATGTTTTCGAGAATTTCCGAAACATATGTGCAGATAAATATGAATTAGATCCGGCACACTACTACACTGCACCTGGGTTATCTTGGGATGCTATGTTGAAGTATACGAATATTGAATTGGAATTACTAACTGACATTGATATGATTCACTTTTTTCAAAAAGGTATACGTGGTGGAATAAGTCAGTGTTGTGAAAGGAAACATATAGCAAACAATAAATTTTTACCGAATTATAATCCAAACGAACCATCTTCATTCATTTCATATTTGGATGCAACAAATCTATATGGTCACAGTATGTCACAACCACTACCAACTGGTGAATTTTCATGGTTGACTCCCAATGAAATCCTGAATCTAGACTTGATGAATGTGAGTGCTGATAGTTCATATGGGTATGTTTTCGAAGTGGATATTCATTATCCCGAAGAGTTGCATGATAAGCATTCCGATCTTCCATTCTTAGTTGAAAGTTTGATACCTCCATGTACAAAATCAAAAATTCCTAAATTGATTCCAAATTTGAATGACAAAAGGCGATACATTGTTCATTACAAAAACTTACAGCAAGCTATCGACAATGGTTTAATTGTAATGAACACTCATAGAGTGTTGAGGTTCAAACAATCATGTTGGATGAAGCCGTACATAGATTTGAATACTGAAATGCGTAATCAATCTAAAAACAAAGCAGAGAAAGATTTCTATAAACTAATGAACAATGCCGTCTATGGAAAGACTATGGAAAACGTGGATAATAGAATTGATGTTAGACTCGTAACACATTGGGAAAATATAAAGAAAAATATAGGTGCTAGCTCTCTGATATCACGACCAAATTTCAAGAGTTGTTCCATATTCACTGATAATTTTGTTGCCATTCAATTGGGTAGGGTTAAAGTTCATTATAATAAACCACTATATTTAGGATTTTCCATATTAGAACTGTCCAAAACAGTCATGTACGATTTTTTCTATGGATGTATCAAAGAACAATTTGGAGACAATGCTTCCTTACTCTACACTGATACCGACTCCCTTATCCTGAAAGTGAATACAGACAATTTCTATGAATTCATTAAAAATAATATAAATGAGTTCGATACATCTAATTACAATGTAGGAAACCAATTCAATATTCCAGTTACGAAGTCAATCCTAGGTAATTTCAAAGATGAGTTTCCCAATGATCCCATAATAAGCTTTTATGGTACAGGTGCTAAAGCATATTATGTGAAATCTGTCGATAGTGAACTCAAGAAGGCTAAAGGCATCAAACGGTCGGTTATAAAGAATGAATTGACATGTGAAGACTATCAAAAAATTGTCGAACAGGGTGGTATGATATTCAGAAAGATGAACTCATTCAGAAGCGTGTTGCATGATATGTATACAGAATTGAAGAACAAAATTGCATTATCATACCACGATGACAAACGATTCATCATTCCGAATACCACACATACTCTTCCATGGGGTCACACTGATATACAATTCTATCAGAATGAACCAAACGATAATGTTCATCGGCTATCCAATAATATTCAATTATTTCCTCAGGAGAGTCCTCTAGACCAATTGATTCGTTTATTGAGTGCTGAGATGAACAATTGAAACATCATTCAATGTATTTGAAACCGGAAAATTCATTATTGAATATTATATGACTCATCACATACACACACACATGTTATAACATCTATCATTCTTCACCAAATATTAAAAAAATGTATTGGAATGTGCGTTGTTTTATTTTTCTACCATTCAACACCTTGTATGAATTGTGATATAAATATGTGGTGATGAGACGAAATCATCAGTATGAAAGGTATCGTTGAGGGGTGTGAAAAATGTCCAGAGCAATAGATAAATTTGGTCGAAAACGAAAATGGGGAGGTAGTGTTGTTCGAGGACCTCCTGGCATTGGATTTAAATTGACACCAGATGACCAATATGATATGCAAAGAAAAAGACTGAAAAATACAGGTGAACCAATTGAAAAGGGTGATTGTGTAACTGTAGCATACCTTGAGGACAAAATTAAAGAAACCAAGGAGGTCACCCTTCTGGCACTACAAGCTGCAATAAAGTCCACAATTGGTAATGTTTCGCGTGACGCTCGACAAGCGTTCGATGATAAAATAGCGGAGGCAAGAATAACATTGGCTCGCAAATACAACAATCTGAAAAGTGATGTTGAAATCAAAGTATCCGATGCAACAGTTGCAAGTACACAAAAATATAATGCATTGGAAGAAAGAGTTGCAACGTTGGAGAAGCAACATGCCGAGCGGTGGCCAAAGGACAGACCATTATTGTGGTATCCAGGCATAGACATCGATCCAGGTGTTAAAAAATGAATATATCATTGTATGGTGTGCTAATAAAATGAAACACTTCATATCATATTTCAAATTGTTTTATTTAAATCCATTCCGAGTGAATTGAAAAGAGTTTGTAGCGGTGAACGTTGCCCCAGCCAATCGCAACGTTCTGTGCATACCAAACCAAATCGAGTGTATACTCCGTACCCGCTATTTTCATTTCAATTCACAAAATTGAAAGGATATAAGTGGTCTTAGAGCTAATCGCTGTCGCTTTGAAATACACTTTCTAATTCTTTTCGCCAGATATCCCTCATAGATAATGCACTCTCATAAAGTCGAGTCGACTCCACAAGCTCTGTCTGCGCCTGCATTTTCAAATATTGGTTGAATTGGTCATCTTTCGCAACTTTTGAACGGAGTTCGTCAACATCTTCACACATTTTAACCAACTGAGCCTTTGTTATTGCAATTTTCTCTTCGAGTTCTCCAAGAGCTACCTTGTTCATATTTATATTTCGCTCATTGGTATCATATTCGACTATGGTTGCCTTCGCTTTCATAAGTCGACATTTTGCTTCTTTTTTCATTCTCCCATATCGTTGTAGTGGAGAAAATTTATTGAGAGATTCAATATTCGAGTCACTCTTCGTTACTGCTGGTTCACTATTTACATTCCTTTTCATTTTACCACAATTCTTCGCGATTTTTTTTCCCCGCACAGTAACTCTGGATTTTTTCTTAGTGACAGTGGATGATGGAGCTTTAGCACCCTTCCTCTTAGATGGTTGTGATTTTTCATTCACACTAGGAGGAGAGTTGATTGAAATGCACTTGGAATGTGATGGTTGTAACAAGTTGGGATTTTCAACAACAATTTGTTCAGAAGTGTCTATCACATCTTTCACACCTTCAATCCTGAGAAAATCATTCATATCGAAATCAGTGATGAAGTCTTGAGACGATAAATGTAACACTGGCACTGGAATGTTTTCACAATCAATATTATCAACTTCTACACTTCCACTAGGCAATTGTGGTAATTCAATACTGTAAATGGAGTTCATGATGACAACGTTAGTCAGCTCTGAAGCGTAAACTCAATAGAATACAGATGGAAAAGATACAGAAACTTTACTTTTATATTGGGGAAAGTGAATTGGTGCATGCGCACTTCATTGAACTATGCACGCGCATGACATATTTTTCTACTTGAGAATTGTAGATACTTCTTGCTACTCTTAACCTAATGAAATAATACAAATATTATATATTCAACACATTTATTTTTCACAAAAAAAAATGAAAAAAAATTCATTGTGCATCTGTGTGACGACAACCTCTGCTCCTTCTCCTCTCCAATTGTTCTTCATGTGTGAGACACCAACATTCACGGAAATGAATTCGTCTATTAGGGTGGAGATACCCTACTTTCTCACACAGCTCCCAAGTACTCCTACACGCAGCGCATAGATGGTTCCAACAATCCATTGTGTATGTGTCACAATGTAAGCAACGTTGAGGAGCTCGATATTGTGCAGCTGCACAGGTTGAACAAATATTTCGGCAAATACCTATATTACTCCATGCGAGGATTTCTGCACATTTGATGCACTGCCGCTGACCTTCTTTTATGGTTGAATTCCTTCGCTCAGGTTGTGTCGTTGCTGGAATCCGTGATATACAGTCACTGCACATACCAGTGCATGGATTGATATCTTCCTTTGGTCTACTTATTTGGCAAAAGTAGCACAGAACATTCCCTGCAATCAGCAACGGGTAAACACATACTTTTGTCTTTGCATCCCAGTCTTTTGGAAAAGGCATATTCGTCGTTGAGTTGAGAATATCACAAGATGACTATCACAAGATGACTTATAGAACACTGACTCTACTCCCTTCGCATTCGCCATTTATATACTTTTATTTTTTATGTGAAAGTAGAGTGTGGGCGGCGAAAGTCCCCCATTTCGAAATTTCCACTTTCACGATGGTGTGTGAAGAACAATGCCCCAACCATCGCATTGTTCAGTGTGTACCAATCCCATTGAATGTACACTCCTTTTTTTCACTACACCACACCTTGCAACGGTGTTATTGCTGCAAGGGTTTGGTATGATTACACACCAGACAAGTGTGCACATACTGAATTAGTGTCAGTGACATTTTGCATGCTTTGCACCATTTCGGAAACGCTCTGATGCTTGGAAGCGTCATGTGGGTACTGACATGCGCATACGATTCACCATTATTGACACGCACGGCATAGAATCTATAACAATATAGGCATATCAATTCCTCCTCTCCTGTTATCGAGTCTATGCGCACGTATGACTCCATAACACAACATAACTCGACTGGATCAGCCATAGTGGTTGACATATTTATGTGGTGTTCTTTATATAAAACCAAACCACCTTCTGCGTCCTCTGGTCGATCAACTTGTGCGTCAGCCTCGATGCCCTCATCTTTCTCTTCGTCATGTAATACTTGCGGATCTTCAACTTGGTTGTCCCAATCTCCATCTTCGTCCTCCGAATCTGTATGGTAATTATTCAAATCGACATCAGCCAATGCGTCCAAAACTGCAACACGTTCTTCGGCCATTTCGTTGAATATGTAGTGTTCAATACAAACTTTCGATTGCTAGATGAAGTTTGGTGTCACGATTCTGCTTTTATATGATTTCAATTATGGTAGGAGCGCCCACTACTTCATTTTCACTGTTGAGGGCGTATTACAGTTAGATGTTTCTTTCAAGCAATAAGTGATTTGTGGTCTAAATGCACTCCTATTGGTCGACATAGTTGTGTGTCGAGGTGAAAGTTTGGGGGTATATTCCGATCGACTGGCCGGGCAAAGAGCTTCACTCTAATTGGATGGGTGAGAATACAGGGTGGGGAGTCTGGTGGTATTCTGATTAACTCGTTGGGTAGCTTTATTCTGATTGGGTGGTACAACATTCTGATTGGGCTGGTAGTCTCACTCTGATTGGGTGAGTGAGGATATGACGACATGTTGATTCATAATTGGTTGATGTGCGCTATGGAATGTATTTCCAAAGAATCCCACCACATTCTCTCTTATATATAATGTGGTGAAGAACTGACTTCCACATAAATCTTTCTACAATGTCCAGTGCTGATTCCACTACAGAGCCAAGGAGTGTACAAGAAGAATCAGGGCCAACGATGGGGCCCATCCAAGTTGAGGAAGTGAGTTCTTCAAGTGATACTGTGAACGATACCAGTGATGCAAACTTTATCGAGTTTTTGCATCTTCATTATGGTTTTCCTGAAAGACAGCAACAACGGTTGGCGGAAGAGGAATCAGACATTGAATCGGAAATGGGTTCTGATAATGAAGATATTCACAGTCTATCATCTGATACTGATGACTATGATGCAGATACCGTCATGATAATATCTGATGATGAAGAAATGGACTTTGATGACATTATCAGTCTTTCCTCCGATGATGATCAATACTACTAATTGCATCATCAATAACAGCAGAAATAAAAACAGCCCTTTTCAGGGCTACCAAACAGAAATAGAAAACATCCCCTATCAGGAGTACCAAACATCTTTATAAACAAAAAATAAAACCCATTGACTGACACTGATTGGTCGGGTAAGAATCCGGTGGTAAAACATCGTCAATGATTGGTTGGGCCCTCTAGCTTCTCTCTGATTGGACGAGGTGATGATTGGTGGGGTGGGTAGCTTCACTCTGATTGGTTGAGGTGGTACCTTCACTCTGATTGGATGAGGTAGTAGCTTCTCTCTGATTGGAGAAGGTTGTACAGTGGAGGTAAAATAGGGGTGTGGCTATACTTGGTGGGAGTGAAGTGGGGTGTATAAAACGAGAGCTCCACTTGAGAATTCATCATTGTGCAGTGACCAGTCGACCAGAAGCCTACTACTACCAGTTCCCAGCAGAAGCAGAAGATACCAGTACAACAAATAGTTGGTAAGTTAACATTGCTATATTCATGAACCTGTCTCATTGTATGTTTTTCTTTATTATCAGCCATGGAATTCAATACCGAAGCTGTATCAACCGTTGATTTTGGCCTGATTAACGGCGCCCCCATCGAGAAGATGTCTCGTAGATGCAGTCGGGACTCCACTTCGACTTCGAGTTCGTCGTCGAGTTCATCGTCGAGTTCGTCTTCGAGTTCGTCTTCGAGTTCGTCTTCGAGTTCGCAGTCTAGTTCAACTTCCTCTGACGCCACCACTTCTGAGCTGAAAGATGCCACGAAGGAGCAGAATACTCCAGGAGCTGAGGTCAGATCGAGTCAATCGTCGGACGCCGTTGTGAAGGAGTTTTTACAACGGGAAAGAGTGCCAGCCCCTTTGTCTTCCCTAGAGATAGCTCCTAGTGGCAGTGCAGTGAAACGGGCCTCTGAGGACGGTGGACGGAAATCGAAGACGAAGAAGATGAGATGCAGCGGGGACCAATCATCTTCATCTGCATCTCAACCGTTCAAGAAGCCTCGAGTGGTGGAGAAAAGGAAGGCTGAAGATGATAGGGTGGACGACTTCCAGCCATCTACGTCCAGGCAACAGTCTGACAGGAAGCCTCGTGTGGTGCCAGGTGGCAAGAAGAGGAAAACGGTCGACTACGACAGTGCGGATGACTTCGTGCCGACGAGATCGACCCGGCCACCTACTCGTATGCAGCCACCTGCCAAGAAGCCCCGTGTTCCGTACAAGAAGAGGCCGATTCCTAAGTATAGGGAGGTTTGTAATAGGACAAACCCCTTTGCTGGGAGTTGGAGGTCTTCTTGTAGAGATGAGCCTGCGGAAGAAGAAGTCCCGATATCTCCAGCCACAGCTGTAATTGAAGCGGAGAGGTCTCCAAACCGCGAAATAGCTGCTGCAGAGATACCTGCGAACCCTGCACCAGAGGAGCCTCTTTCACCACCTCCAGTTGTAGCTGTACTCTCCGATGTCGTTGAATCGGAGAGACCTTCTATCCATGAAGCGGCATCAGAAGGAGTTGAACTTGAGAGCCCCCCTATTCTAGCACCAACAGAAGCAGAGGAGCCCCTTATTGCTGACATTTCCTCAATCCGAGCTGCCCATGCCGACATCGTCAAGTTGTCAAGTCGATATAAGACGGCGCTTGATGAAGCAGACAGAGCTTACAACGAGGCGAGTCGGAAAATGGGTGAATATACTCGGTATAAAGAGGAAAATTCCAGGGAGCAAGAGGAAGCTGCTAGGGAGATGGCAAAACTGGTGAGAGAGAGGGCTGAACTGGACAGGAAGATCGCAGCAGTGGCAGAGAGGCAATCGGGACTCGTTCGACAGTCTCAATCCCTGGATGAGACACACCAAGAGACTGTTCGAACATATAATGAGAAGGCGTCTTGGCGGGAATCTGTCACAAAGTTGTACGAGACAACCAAGAGGGCCATATGGTCAATTTTCGGTCCACCTAGTTAGTATAAGTTAGTTTAGTTATATTTTGTTTATATTTTTGTAAATAAGTTTATGTGTAAATATTTGTTATATTGTAAATATTGTATTGGAATTGTAAATACTCAGTATGTAAGACAAATTAGTTTATTAAGATTTTGTATATAAGTTCAAGTGTAAATATTGTAGTATTGTTTTGAGATTATATATATATATATATATATATATATATATATATATTATGTGATGAAAATAATTTTTGTAAATAAGTTTGAGTGTAAATATTTGTTATATTGTAAATAATGTATTGAAATTGTAAATACTCAGTATGTAGAACAAATTAGTTTATTAAGATTTTGTATATAAGTTTAAGTGTAACTATTGTAATATTGTTTTAAGAATAAAAATATATATATATATATATATATATATATATATATATATATATATATATTATGTGATAAAAATAATAGATGAAGTGAATAAAAGGAGTGTATAATGTTATGGTTTGATACACATTGAATAATGCGATGGTTGGGGCATTATTTTTCACTTCATCTGACCGATTGTGCCATATATTTTTTTCTTTCAATAAATATATTTTGATAGAATGCTATATTTTCTTTATGGTTTACAAAACCGCGAAGTGTGCTACACAATACAATATTTTTTTCAAGTCTGGGAGAAAATATGAAACATTTGTCAGTGGAAATTGTACAGGAAACTTTGATATTTTTACTCTCTGAATTTTCAAATTGCACTAGAATTAACAAAAAGAGTCTCCGTGAGTTTTCAAAGTACGCTAAAATTAACAAAAAGAGCCTCCGTGAGTTTTCAAAGTGCGTTAATATAACAAAAAGAGTCTCCGTGAGTTTTCAAAGTACGCTAAAATTATAACAAAAAGAGCCTCCGTGAGTTTTCAAAGTGCGTTAAGATAACAAAAAGAGTCTCCGTGAGTTTTGTGTCCACCAAAAAAAACCCGCCCACCCACCCACTGTTTTTTTTTTTTTGAATGGTTGAGATTGTTCGAGTGCAAAAAATATCAGTTTGGTGTTTAGGTTCCAGTCACATTGTTTATTCGTTAATAATGAAAATCGAAATCAAAAATAATATTATACAATTGCTTGTGAGATTTTCACAAATTAACATTCATTAAACCGCGATAAGTGTTTCACTAAACAATAGCTTTCTCGAGCAGGAAACTCGTGAGAGCTATTATATAGCAAAACACATGTCGCAGTTGAGTGAACCTCAATACGTGAAAAGCTCACAGGTGACTATGCTTGAGAAAACTATTGTATAGCGAAACAAGTTTCGTGGTTGAGTGAACCCGGATATGTGAGAATCTTACAGAAAACTGTTTATTACTTACTTGCTGTACTACATCGTTGTTCGGATTATTCTATAGAAACTGCAAACCTTACTGTCGCGAAACTTCCTTCAGCTGTACTACATCATAGTTCGGATTATTCAATAGAAACTGCACACATTTAGACCTAGTTGTCGTATTAATAAAATGTCAACACAATTGAGAGAGTTTCGAATATGTCTTCATTATTGAATTCACTTTGAGAACTATGAGAACTATGAATTCTTACTTCTCTTATATAGGTATTTAATTGATTTGAGTTCAATAGTATGTCAGAGAGACACAGGGGTGCCAACTCTTCAATTCAATAGATTACAATTGATTATTGAACCAATAACAGAGTCAGGATTATTCCTTCACATAATTGATATTATTAGGTATTAAATCAGTCACATACCCCAATTAAAATTATACGTATACTCAACTACCTATATCAACCATAAATATATTAAAGCGACTTCAGAAAAAAAAAACAACAAATACATGTATTATTCATTTTTGATATATAGAATTCCCAGATATTGAAGCGCGATATGTGTTTCACTAAACAATCGCTTTCTCAAGCAGGGAACTCGAGAAAACTATTGTATAGCAGAACACATGTCGCAGTTAAGAGCACCTTAATATGTGAAAAGCTAACAGGCGACTATGCTTAAGAAAGCTACTGTTTAGCGAAAAAAGTGTCGCGGTTGAGTGTACTCGAATATGTGAAAATCTTACAGGCAACTATTTATTACTCACTTAGTGTTCTACATTGTTCGAATTATTCCATAGAAACTGCCAACTCTTTTCAACTCAATAGATCAGGTACAACTACAGAGGCAGGTAATAACCATTTTTACCTTCACATAATTGAAATTATTAGATATTACAATTACATACCCTGATTAAAATTAGAAGAATACTCAACTACCTATATCGACCATAAATATATTAAAGCGACTTCAGAGAAAAAACGCAACAAATACATTTATTATTCATTTTTGATATATAGAATTCCCAGATATTGAAGCGCGATATGTGTTTCACTAAACAATCGCTTTCTCAAGCAGGGAACTCGAGAAAACTATTGTATAGCAGAACACATGTCGCAGTTAAGAGCACCTTAATATGTGAAAAGCTAACAGGCGACTATGCTTAAGAAAGCTACTGTTTAGCGAAAAAAGTGTCGCGGTTGAGTGTACTCGAATATGTGAAAATCTTACAGGCAACTATTTATTACTCACTTAGTGTTCTACATTGTTCGAATTATTCCATAGAAACTGCCAACTCTTTTCAACTCAATAGATCAGGTACAACTACAGAGGCAGGTAATAACCATTTTTACCTTCACATAATTGAAATTATTAGATATTACAATTACATACCCTGATTAAAATTAGAAGAATACTCAACTACCTATATCGACCATAAATATATTAAAGCGACTTCAGAGAAAAAACGCAACAAATACATTTATTATTCGTTTTTTTTTATGTGTTAGAATCCCCATAGAGATTGGTCTTATAATGAAAACATCAATAGAATTTTTACAGATTTATTTATTCATAATGATAGTGAAACAATTGACAAAAATGAAATATATTCAATTAAACAATGTCGGATTCATCAATCCAAGAATTGTGTTCACGAGAAAGTCCTAACCACTTGACGAGAAGTTTTTTATTCCTTTTCTTCAACACTTTTTCAACAAGGTATACGTCTGGATTCGCAGTTTTCAATAATTCTTGCTCATAAAAACATCCTCGTATTGGGTGGCCCTCCATATCTTGAAGCATATATGTAGTAGGATATGTTTGATTGATTTTGATTACTTTAAAAAGTTCTGGGGTGTAATTCGCTGTGAACCCCTTCTCGAATAAATGTTTATATTTGGTGATACGAACAACATCATTCACTTGAAATTTCGGATTTTTTCGTTTATTTGGGATTCCTTTGATGGCTTTGGATTTTAATTTTGTACCTGAATTCACATTTATGGGTTCTATCCCAATTGTACGATGCATCTTGTTATTATATTTGCTCGTTATGGTTGGAAGAATATCAAGCCATCTGTTATGTCCTCTAATCGAAAATTCCTTGTACATCCATGACTTTATTGTACGAATTACTCTTTCTGCTATGGCGGCTTTCGTTGTGCTGAACGTAGAATAGTGATTAATTTTATATTTTTTCATGAGAGCTGAAAAATTTTTATTATAGAATTCCCCTCCATTGTCGCTATGAAGATTTTTGGGAAAATATCCAGCAGTCTTCAATACATACTCCATTGCTTTGGTAACTGTATGACCAGTTTTATTTTTCACAGGTACAGTCCATAAGTATTTAGAGTAGCAATCAATCACAACAAGTATATATCGATATCCTTTATTAATTTTTGCATAAAGTTGAAAATCCGCCAAGTCTATTTGCCATAAATCCGCAAATCCTTTAATCGTTGTACTTCTACGAGGGAAATTACGTCTGACAGGAGCATGAAGTTCTTCGGCAAGTTGTCTCTTGACATCACTTATTCCATTATCCATTATATACTTTGGGTAAGAATTAAAAACTACATTCAATTAATGTGACTGCATCAAAAAAATAGTAGAGAGTGATCATTATTTGAGAATGCTTCAATATATTATACCTTCCTCACGTAATTCTTCAATGATTGAAATTATTTCATTTTCATGCCCACTATGGCCAGCTGACTTTGAAGACACTAATAGTCGTAAACGATCCACTAACTCTTTCGCTGAATTCCAATAGATATAATTCAGTGGTTTGGAATTATAAACTTTTTCAATGCCGTCCAAAGTGCCACCCAATTTCGGTCTCTTTCTCGATTGATAGTGCGACGAGTCTAATAACGGTTTGATGACTTCATGAAATTTTTTAGAATTTGTATTTCTGTAACCATTCTTCAACTGATATTGTTTGTATGGGGCATTAGTTATTTTCAATATTTTGGAATATGATTGGCGAACCATTTCATTATCGATGTCTTGTGGATTTTTTAAAAAGATCATGTCATATAATTCGGGACTAGCTGCGATTTCATATTTTTTCACTCTATTGGCATTCCAAAATGAAATTTTTCCATTCACGAAACGTATTTCGAGACTACCCATTTTTAGTTTGTGTGTAATAGGATCCATACGTACACCAAATGTCGCGTCATACGCTACATTTTTACTTTCAAGATTTTTCAAATGTGTTTTCAATACACTCTCAAGATTTTCATCTAGTTTGGATGGGTCAAGATCTGAAGAACTGACGCGAGAAGAACTTGGTGTTTCGAATAATGTCTCCATGCCATTTTTCATTGTGTTAGCATCACTATTCCCAGATGAAAGTCCAACAAAAGATTGCTTCTTTCCTATAGGAGTACTCGCGGATATCGGGGAAGTTTGAATGTTTCCTTGGTTTGTTGCTACAATAGGCGTGTTAGTCGTTGATGATAAGTTTTTTAATGGTTTTGTTATAGGTTCATATAGTTTCTCCAACGCCATTCTGTTTTCGATTTGTCCATGCTTGATAGAATTGAATTTTTGCCGTACAGCCTCAGTTGTCTCAACCAGTTGACGTTTGAGATTGATTTCATTGTTTTTATTCTCAGGTACAAAATCAGGTTTCGCCTTCATATTATTTTTTACGAGAGACTTCAACGAAGTGATCTCTACACTATTCAATGACGGATTGAAAACAAAATAGACATATCATGGATATATAAAAGTGTCGAATCCTTTGCGATATCTACCTTCATGCATTTTTCTATCTTTGTCGATAACCAGAAATCCATATTGATCTTCCCAACATTTCATACACATTATTTGAAATTGCTTGAAAGACACATCCGGTGAGACATGATCTGAATAAATATGGTGTAGATTCGTTTCATCTTGCTTAAACATTATAATGAAATTTGTGTTATCACGCACTAATTGCTTGGGTACACGAGAATAGGTCTGTGCCAGGTAAAAGCAGTCGACATCTTTATGGCGTCCCATGCAAAAATACGATCGTATAATATCCTGTTTTTCACATATCACATCGTCGAAAATGAAAACAGAATTCGGTTTGGCATCTGAAGGTTCCACTATATCAGCGTTATTACTAAACGTATAAAAACCAAGCCCTTCTATAGGTTCCAAAACATTTCGTAGGAACTGGTATTTGGGTTGATTTAGTGACTTTGAATAAAGATATACGTTTGTGAATCGCAATCCTCGTGGGTGTGTTAGAAGTGAT
This sequence comes from Zygogramma bicolorata, assembly GCA_032362365.1. Taxonomy (NCBI): domain Eukaryota; kingdom Metazoa; phylum Arthropoda; class Insecta; order Coleoptera; family Chrysomelidae; genus Zygogramma; species Zygogramma bicolorata. Next base: position 2,028,600 of record JAVJAQ010001667.1, read on the forward strand.
ATCATTGCATTAGTCTTCCCACAATTTGATGGTCCGATAATTAATGCTCTAACAGATGAAGGAAGTAAGGGGCCATGTCTCAGCAAAGCATGCCCTTTTAATCCAAAACCATATTTCTCATCTAGGTTGTCAACGACAAATGTTTCTTTCTGTTTCACAATCCGCATCCTACCGCGGTTAAAGACTATGTAAATGAAAAAATGTTGTGAACATCTCATTTAAATGTGTACCATCAAACGAAACGGACGTATTGCTAATAAGTGTACAAAAGGTTCTGGATTAGTTAATACATTAATCAACAAACTTCCATTCGAATTACATCTACCTGGTTATCAATTTTGTGGACCAGGTACAGATTTGAAAAAACGCTTAGCTCGCAATCAATACGGCAAAAATCAATTGGATTTTTCGTGTCGAAATCACGACGTTCAATATTCAAAACACCCATCTGATCTTGCAGCGCGACACACGGCAGACAAAGAACTCGAATACGCGGCTTGGAATAGAGTGAAATCGAAGGACGCTAGTATTGGAGAACGAGCTGCCGCCCTACTTGTCACCAATATTATGAAGGCGAAGAGACATTTTGGTATGGGCTGTAAGAGAAATAAGAGAAAAAATAAGAGAAAAACATCGAGAAGAAATAAAATAAAAAAAGTTGCATTCGGTGCTGGTGTAGTCAGTAAAGTGAGAAATGTATTGAAAAAAGCTGGAGGGGTTCAGTTCGTGACGAATGATAGGAAAAAAGCTATAACAGTGGCATTGCAGGCGGCGCGTAAATACCTAAAAGCTGCTGGTGGAAAGAAAAAAATTCGCACACCTCGAATCATTCCGATTCCCAAGATCGGAGGAATTTTGCCATTGATACCTATTTTTGCTGGACTGTCAGCTCTTGGAACTTTAGCGGGTGCAAGTGCAGGTATTACAAGAGCTGTTAACTCCGCAAAAGCAAGTAGATCAGCTCTGGCTGAAGCCAATCGCCACAATAAGCAAATGGAGGCAATTGCATTAGGTAAACGTGGTAGCGGTATTTACCTCAAACCTTATCGTAAAGGATTGGGATTATATTTGAAACCATACAAATCAAAGCAAACACACAAATCAAAAAACTAGTTGATTCCCTACCTCTGAGGCCTCTCACCGATTTCGATCTCAATTACTATGCAGAGAAAATGAAAATTCCACACTTTCGTGGTGTTTTTATGCGTGACCGATTGCCCGCTTCAGGTCCGAAACAATATGAGGCAGCTATTGTCAATTTGGACAAAACTATTGGCAATGGCACCCACTGGGTTTCTTACAGAAAATGTGGGCGAGAAGTAGTGTATTTCGATAGTTTTGGAGACTTACCCCCACCAATAGAATTAATTCACTACTTCAAAAAAAAGTCGAAAGTGAATATCAAGTATAATTATGATCGTCAACAGAAATTCAACACAGTTATCTGTGGTCACTTGTGCCTGAAGTTTCTCTCTGAATCGATTTGCAAATAAGAAAAAAATGGATACAACTCCATCAATGGACCGTGAGGCTATCAAGAGGATGGGATATTCATTGAAGATGTATTCAAAATATCGCACCCTAACAAAAATGGATAGCATTATGCTTGCCAATATGCCCAAGGAAGTTATAATTGCCTGTGCTGCACATGAGATTGCAAATGTTTGGGAAAAGTTACCCAAACATCTACAAGATGATATCGACATAATGAAGTATCAATACTGCTATGATCACCACTCTGACGAAGAATCTAATTTAAATTCTGATGTGAATGATGGTCCGATGCCTCGGAAAATTTTCTGCTGCTATTGCAATGTAGAGGATATGAGTATTGGTGTCAATAAAAACGATATTGATTTGAACGCGCTACCCAAAAAAAAGTGTGGATTAGTGCAGATGTGTTGTAGACAACAATAAAGTTAACTGTCATTTGTAAAATGCATCAGTCATGTCGCGGAAGTTCGAACTACAAGCTGTCGGGACGAGTGTCTTAAGTGCAGACTTTTTTCCACCCATCGAATTGGATAGAAACAGCCGTTATGGACTTGGACTATTGGGATTCTATGGATGCAACACAATCAATAATATAACTGAAGAAAACAATTTAATCAGATTCAGACTCAGTGGTGACGATTCACCCATGCTACAATTACACACGATTGAAATTCCATGTGGTGCTTATGAAATAGAAGAGATCAATGCAGTTATACAGAAAAATATAATGTTTAGATTGTTTCATGACAAAAAACCGATCGATATTACTGCAGATGATATTTTCTACCTACATGCCAATAATAATACGATGAAATGTGAAATGCGATCAAAATATGAAATTGATCTGACACATCCAAACTCAATTGCGAGCATGATGGGATTTGACCATAACGTATTTCCACAGAATCAAATACATGAATCCTCACTACCGATTAATATAACGATTGTGAGACTCATCCGTTTGGATTGCAATATAATTTCTGGTTCATATATAAATAATGAAGAGTCCCACATTCTTTTCTCATTCGATGTTGACGTCGAAGCTGGATACAATCTCACGAAAGAACCACACAATATTATATATATGCCTGTCAGCCCAGAAGGACGTCAATTGATTCACAATATAACAGTGCGTATTTTGGATCAAAAAAATAAGCTCGTGAATTTCGGAAGTGAAGAAGAGATCTTTATTGTTTTGGAATTGAAAAAAATCGATTAATTTCTATTATGGGTTTTCGTTTCAATAGCCGAAATCATCAACGATTTGAGCAAATCGAAACCAAAAAGGAATGCTCAACCGCAAAAAAGGTCATTCCAAAAGTGTTCGCTAAACAGTCAACACGTCACAGCCTGTCTGTAAGAGACCTCAAATTCTTGAAATCGATAGGATTGAAAGTAAGGAAGTAACAATGGTGCATGAAACAAATAGTGAAAAGTTGAATATATTCGATGAACCGGTGCTCGATCATTCCCTCATAAGTTTACATGAGCATACATATAAACCATATGGCTCGCCTCTATTCAGGAATTCAGATGAAATTCGAATTGCAATTAATAATCAAGATGTCATTCTTGATATTGCAGAAAGTTTCATTTACATAGAAGGAAAATTCACACCGGAAGATGGAACGAAAACATGCTATTTATCGAATAATGCAATCGCTTTTCTTTTTGATGAAATTCGTTACGAAATGGGTGGAGAACAAGTGGCTGTCGTCAGAAAACCCGGAATAACCTCTACAATGAAAACCATGATTTCATTTGGACAATCGCACGCTAACACCCTACTGACTACAGGCTGGGGGCTTTCAAGATTCAAACAGGACATATTGGATACAAGCAGTCATGTATTCAGTGGCAAATTACCGCTGAAATATCTGATGGGCTTTGCTGAAGATTACAATAAAAGTATCTTGAATGCCAAACAAGAACTAATTTTGATAATCGCTCGTACTTTCAACAACTCATATATAGGCGAAGTTGATGCTCATTTGGAAATAAATAAAATCGAATGGAGAATACGACACATAGTTCCAGAGGATAAGCACAAACTCAAACTTTTGCATAGAATCAACAAAAGTGGTCTGAATGCTAAAATTAAGTTGGCCTATCGTATGTGGGACTTGTATGAACTTCCTTCATTACGAGCTACATCTTCAGACATATGGGCCATAAAAACAACCAATGCTTTGGAAACACCTCGTTTCATTATAATCGGATTTCAAAATACCACAATATCTGAAGACCGAGCAGAAGACATCACAAAATTCATAACAGCAGACATCAATAATATTCGAGTGTACTTGAATTCTGAAGTATATCCATATGAGCGTTGGAATTTGGATTTTGACAAAAAACTCGATTCGTCTGCCTACTATGCTTATGAGAACTTTCAACGTAGTTATTATGATAAAGATATGAGTGAACCTCTAATGGATATTGGACAGTTTCGAAGCAATCCACTCTTCATTATCGATTGTTCACACCAACCGAATGCCACAAAGTCCTCAACTATCGATATAAAGGTTGAGTTTGAAACTAGAAAAACCAAGTTTCCTGACAACACCAAAGTATATGCACTCATTTTGCATGATACATTTCTAACATACAATGCACTGGATGGTTCAGTTCACACCAGATATTGACACTACATTATTGATAATATTATGTTTTGAATTGTATTGTTATCTTTCACCATGTATTTACATTCATTCATTGTATTTTCATTCAAATGATATATATTATTTTTGCATGGTTTTTTTTGTTCATGTTAGTTAGGAATTGGGTAAATAAAACATGTGAATAATACAAATTTGTTTAATTTAATACTATGGATGATTTATTGGTACATATAAACAATCTAGAATAACTTCTTCCTCGTAGTCATCATTTTCTTGACCATCTTCGATGTCCTCACGATTTTCATCCGTCAGTTGGAAGTCCTGGATGATCCATTCTGGTAGGTATGATCGAATGCGATAAAGAAATCTCCTTAGATTCAACTCAGTCAATAGATTACAGAGTTGATGCAATTCTATAATTCCATTAAGAAATTTGTCACAAACTTCAGCACCACTCTTGTAGTTTTCGGCATCACGTAGACACAATTCGATTTGTTCTTCATCATAGCACACACCGAGGTCATAAACACTCGCATGCTCAGCATTCTCACTCAAGGCTTTCAATTCCGAAGAAAGTCTCTCGATGGATGAAGCGAGATCCTTGGCCTCGACCCAGTGTTCACTTGCGTATTGCATCCACATCTTGGAATTATTGAACTGAAATCAAATAAAAGAAAATTAGTTGTGAACTCATCATATCACGAAGGATACTCACATAAGGTTTTACCATATTGTTCCAGTGTGTTAAGTGAGTGCGTTCAACAATATGTGAAAATGTTTAAATTAATTCCATACAATTTACATCTACTCTCTAATATAAAAATACTACAAAATTAACCTACGATAAATAACTATAATTTTTATTCGATTAAATCGAATTTGACTAGAGAACGAGTTTTCATGCCAGCAAAGCTTTGTGGACTCTGACCCAAATATTCCAGTGTATATTTACCATTTGAAGAATTCATACAAGTTATATCATCATCAGTGAATTGTGTTGAAATACGTTTGGGTAGCCATGTTTTGAATAATTTGTCATTGCTCACGTCTTGTAACGTTAGTAAGATTGATTTACCAAACCGAGTGGAATGAAGTGACATATTCTTTATTACAAACACCACATTTATAGGCAAGGATGATAAGTGCCTTTGCTCTAATACTTCAACTTCTTTTGTAATCGAATCATTGATTTTCTGTAAGTCCACTTTAGAATCGGACATGATGAAAATATATATGGAAAAATATAAACAATTTCCAACAGAAAAACACACTCACCGTTCCTTCTATCAGGCACCGAACAACTCTCTACCAATTGCTAACTGCTGCAGATTCAAAGTTGGAATGATTCTGCGTCATACTCATCGTTTCTTTTATAATGAAAAAGTAGCTACCCCTCCACTATCAATCTGTGCACACAATTCGTTAGTTGATCAATTATTCCCCTGGCAGACGATTTGTAGGGATCTCCCAATCCAAGCTGCAGTGCTGCTATGAACATTCGGTGACCGTTGGTGCTTTCTACAGAAATACTCTATACCTCGAGATGCATTGTATGACATCCAATCAGAGTATCGGTGAGAGTTAGAAGTGGCTCATGGGGGCGTGTCACAATCCCCATCAACACATTACAATATGCTGCAATGATCATTCAATATTCGGAGCTTTGTGCAGATGTGCACCCTCTCCACTATGAGAGGTATTGTGTGTGTGTATCACCCCACTACCAGATCAATGCAGTGGTTGGATTTCAGAGAGCATATGAGCATTGGTCGGTGAACATGTCCCTCTTGCATTCACTGTGGTGGCGTTGGTGGATTCTCCCCTCTTCCTTCCCACCACATCGATGCTGCGGTGAGAACTACTCATCACTTGTTGCTGGATCTTCGTGGCATGCAGACGTTCTGCAGTATGGACATGCTCCCTTCACTACCGTGTATGCAATCTCCCCTCAAACATTTCAGATGATGACGTCACATCTCGTCAATCGTAATTCCCACTATGCCTAAAGAGTCCTTAGACACGCCCAAAAGTGGTGGGGGAAATTTGAAAGGCGTCAAACACACCCCAAAGTGGTGGGGAACATTTGAAATAAACTAACCACACCCTGAAGTAGTGGTGGAACATCAAAAAAGCCATTAATCACGCCCTACAGTGGTGGGGGGAGGCCCCAAATCGGCTGTATATCCCTACTCATATTACTGCATTTATCGAATAATCAGAACGCGTGCACACTCTAGAAAGTTGTTGCCAGCAAACTTCTCTTGTGTTTTTTATGATCATTGCGTAATTTTCAGATGGTTTTTGAATATACTAGAACGTGAGATTATTCTTGGAGATAGGTCATTGAAAATGAAGTTTGTTTTCATCAGCCTCGGAATAATCCCGCGTTTTATTCACTATTCTAACCAAAAGAGATGTATTGGCGACAACGTGTTCCATGGATCGAGTGATCTCGAAAATTTTTAAGAATTTTAACCACGAGCGCACCCTTAAGGCGTAATTTTGAACAACTACACTCTCTCTACAGGTTTGTCTAAAACAATATCGCAACACTGAGAGCACCAGTATATAGTCATCTTAGTCTAGAGGAAACAAAATTGTTGTATCCATATTTGTCGTTTAGATACGAGTCTATGATATAACTTTGATGATAAAACTTTGGTGTCATTTCCTTCTAAAATATCTCAATTAAGTCCTTATCAAAGCCAGAGTAGAATGCGTTAGGGTTTCCTTCCTCACACTTTCCAAATATGTCTTCTTATTTTATTGGACTTGCTTCTTTTCGAGATCTTTTTGACTTAACTTTTGTCAAATATCCTAATTTCAGTTCCATTTGAGGCCCTTTGTCACCATTCATATCATCTCCACATCCTCCTGTTTCTAGATCCTTGGATGCCTCGAGAAGGCCCGTATCATGCAGATCCTTGGTCAGTCTCAGATTTTTTTTTCACTATTTCTGTGATCATCGTTTGGAGCATGCTGTGCTGTGTCCTTCCATATCTCATGTGTAAACAATGTTCCTCAATGCAACTTTTAATAGCTCGTCGACTCTGGCCAATGTAACCATGTTGCAATATTTTCACTGATTTCATATATCACCAACTTTTTTGTTTCATTCTTATATATTATATATATATATATATATATATATATATATATATATATATATTCACACTTCCGAAAATTTGTTCAAGTGTAATGGTGTTCATAGATATTTTAGCAACTCTCGTTTTATCGAAAAGTCGAAGAATCACGAAGCGTTTTCCTGAATTTACATTTTCTCATCAGCTGTTTCTGGGTTATAACCATTCACTTCGGCTACATGCCTGGTCACTCTCATCTTATTTTCTTACTTATTTTCCTTCGAAGGGAATGTTATAAGCCTATGAACAAGAAATTGCATGTGGAGAACAAAGATAAGAATGAACGTACAATTTACATTCTTCATCTGCCGTTTAGCGCTGCAAGGACATCCTCAATGCTGATTATCCTTGTATCCACCCCAGCAAATATGTCATCAACATATCTTATCGAAACCGTACGAAGTAACCGAGTCCTTTCATCCGTCTCAATTCTACCCACAAGCAGGTTCGGTAGGAATAGAGAAAATGGATGAGTCATGGCCGTTCCATCATGAAAAATCTCTAGGAGTCTTATCAATAGTAGTGATAACAATAATCATACCAATGCAGGAAATACTTCCTTGGAACCAAATAACTGTACTGCCAGAAGTAAAAAGCTCTCTCTGCGACAAATATCAGCGCCAACTACGCCAGATCTGGTCATCAGAATCTCAATAGTAAAATAAAATAGATCTCTGTCCAAGGATAATATTACAATTACAAAGTTTACTGAATTCTTATACTGAAAAACGCTGAACAAAAACTGGTTGTGTCCGAAGGTAAAACCTCTGTTTTTCATCTTAGGCACGGGAAAAAACAACTTTGCTGCGACAAATATAGAAAAGTCAGATCCTACTGAACTCGTCCTTGCAGAAATCAGAAGCCCCGAAGGCCCGGGGCTTTCTTGAAGACAAATGAAGTGAGCTTTCTGGGACTGGAATTTTGATCAATGAAGTCTTCAGCGAATGAAATGTGAACAGCTGCTGAGGTTGAAAAAAAAAGACATGCATTATTGATACTAATAACAAATGGTTTCATACCATGTCTAAACATCAATTTCAGTGTTGGAACAAAATGGAGTAAGGAAGAAGAACCTTGGAATGTTTCGATATGGTCATTGGATTCGGTATTATGAAAATCGCATGAGTTGTTGGAATACCACGTTGATAAATCAGTAATCAAAATAATATTCCATTCAATCTATTCCAGCACGAATTACACACACACACACGTTGGCCAAATTGATATGCATAAAATATAATTGGTTTTCATTATAGATTATTTTGTGGCTATTATTATAGCTCACCGATTTCAATTAAAATTTGACACATCGTAACTGTTCATGCACCTGAATCATGGTGAATAAAACATAAACGCGAATTCAAATTCCTGAGCCATGAAATATGGAAACCTTCTCCGAATTTTTTTTTATATGCAGATTCACACGAAAGGGAAGCCCTGTAATGTTCAAAGAACACCGCGTGAATCAAGGGACAGGAGACACGAATTAACATTCACTTTGAATTTCTGAAGTTTGTAAGCCTCAGGAAAAACCTCTCTTGGCAAGGAGTTCCAAACCTTAGCTGTTCTATTGAAAAAAGATCCCGTCAGAGAGGTTCAACAGGTCTCCAGCTCACAACAAAGGGGTGGGAATTCTGTACTCGTCGGGTCATCCGTGTAGATATTGCCAAGGGTGGAACGATTGATAACAATTCAAAAGAGTACCGACCTTGAAAATATTTATAGAAGAGAGACAAGTCTTTGACCCTTGAAGATGAATTATTTTGTGAAAAACAAGAACACTCTACTTGCCCTACGAGCAGAGTTGGACAGAATTGTGAATTGAATTCATTTAAGAAGAATTGAATTCATTTTCACTGAATTCAATTCATTGGCTTCAATCCACTTTGAAAAAAGTGAATTGTGAATTATGATTTGCGATTTTTTTCTAAGTGAATTGTGACTCCTGAATTGTTTTTTGTGAATTCAATTCACGAAAATGAATTGAAGTCACAATTCAGATTCACAATTCACAAGCTTTTCTCTAGAGCACAGTTGCTTTTTGTTTTTTTGTACACCCTAAACGAGCCTATGTCGTTATACGAAGCACGTTGTTGTCACAGATATACTCTGCGTATATTTCAGGATCGTGAATTTGTTCATATGGGTAATCGCACGTTAAAAGGTAAGGCCTCGTTGATCCATTGCTCGCACAAGTTTCGACTTTTGAGGGTTGACGTTCGTCAGCTGGTTAACGAAAACGAACAATTTTTTTTTTTTAGATTCTTGCATTCCGTTAGTGGGCACTTGTTGAAGTAAAGTTATGAATAGATTTGTTATACTCAGGTTAATATTTCACCAGATTTAAAGAACAATATTTACATCTTTTGTCAAGTTTTGGAAAACACGGTTCCTTTATACATCTCTATAGTTATAGTAGAATATAACATTTGGAATAAAAGTAAATCTTTTCAACAGAGCTCAAGTCACTCTAACACCGAACTCAACGCACTTGACTTCCGTAATATAATGGTCTTTCAACGAGTTTTTGTCTATAATGAATTTTAGTATGTTCAATAAATAGTGGCGTATTAAAACTAATTGAAAAATTGAAACTTTTCGGAGATTCCAGATATAACTATAATACATTTATTTTTATCTTCGAGTATACACAATAAAAAACACTGTGCTATTCAGATAACATTTTGTGAACCAAGAGAGAAGAGATGCGATGTAGTTTTCACCTCAGATACACGAAGGTTCTGATGATTTCTAAAAGATCCCCGAGAGAAACAGATTTGGGATGTTTCCAAGATCGTGAGAAGGGGTGGGACAAATTTGGGATCAACCAACTGTGATGAAAATGCCAAGGAAAAAATGATTATGTATCGAGAGAGCAATGGTGACAAAAATAGATGAGAAAAGGGACTAATCGCCGATTCATCTCAATTACAAAGAAGTTGGTGAGTCCGTGACTCGAGTATCATCGTCGAGACAAATTGCAAAAAAAATCATTGTATAATTTTTCCTACGAATATCCCAGTAGAATATTATATATTTTCCATAGATATCACCATATCTTATCTGGGGAATATTTGAAGAAGACGACAAATTCTTCATCAAGAATCTTTTGTTGAATAAAAGGTGCAATTTTACTACAGATAGATTTTTTTCCTTTCTCGCATGGGGACGTGAGAGCGTCAGCTGATTAACGAAAAACCCCATTAAATGAACTCTGGCAAGGAAACCGATTGATGTTTCGTTTTGAAATTAGCAAAACGAATTGTGAATTGAATAAAGTAACAATTCACAAGTTAGCTTGTGGCTTCAATTCATTTTTTTTCTGATGAATTTTCAATTCATGAGTTCAATTCATTTTTTCGCGTGAATTGTGACTTGTGAGTTCGATTCATGAAAGTAGTGAATTTGTCCAACTCTGCATACGGGTAGCCTTGTAGGCTCCAATTTGAAAGGCAAAGCTGAAACATCCCCTTGGTCGGAAGTGGATGTGTCGTGGCAACACGACATAAGTTCTCTGTTCACAGTGAAAAGCTAGAATATGACCATAAGGGGAGTTATGATATTCGTGGTGACTGTTGGTGAACCAACATTCACCCTTTCCTACAAGAAACTTGGTTGAGAAACAGGAAATCAGAACATAGTTGAATGTATACAGTTTCAAAGAGCTACATTTTAAATTATTGACACCTGTGATGGGCTCATCATTGATTATAATTATTCAACCAAGCTGAACTGATCTGAGAAGAAATCAATTTCAATATACAGTGATACAGCATAAAACGAGACGTATTCGTCATGCTCTGATAGGAATACAAGAAAGCGTAATCGCTATTGCAACTTTGGGAATAGCAAATTCCAGATCGTTGATCTGATAGTAGTTTCCACAATAAATGGTATCGACTGAAGGATTATAATAAAACCAATTAGACCCTTAACCGAGATGCACATCATAAATGTAAGAGGACCGGATTCAGGTAATTTTGTTTCTCAGAGAGGGATTGTAGAGGATTACAGCTTACACTTCTTGTTCATTTCAGTCTTTGTATTTCATTGAAAGTGTTCACTTGTGTTACGGCGTGCAATGATTTTATAACATTTATTTGCTATTACAGACATTAATAGCAAAGATTTTATACCCCAACGCAACGCACAGAATAGGCAGTATGTGGCGTCCGTGGATAAAAAGTAATAGTGCTTCTTCCAGTGGTTCGTTAAAGAAGAATCACTCATCTTGTGACGCGAAAATCATTATAAAAAATGTGTATAGTTCCTTACTTCAGCAAGGATATAACGTGGGTGATGCAGCAAAAGTAACCAGTAATTTGACGAAGGTGCCTCTTTCTTCAGTTAGACGAATTGTTGAAAATTCCATGGAATCAAGAAAAAAGCGTAAAGATTCCGGTGTCACAAAAAGTCTAGACAATCAAAAGTCTGAAACAGCGGCTAATCAATGACGAAACTCACATCAACTGTGGCCTCACTACTCTTTGGCGAGCTCTGTCTGCAATGGGCTTGAAATATCGCAAAATTGACAAGAGACAAGTAATAATGGAATCCACACGTTTAATAAACTGGCGTTCTGAATATATAACGTCAATAAGAAAATACCGGTCTGAAAATCGGCCAATACTCTACCTCGACGAGACGTGGTTTGACACGCATGACACCCCTTCCAAAGGATGGTCTGATTCCTCTGATAAGTGTAAAACAAAAGCACCATCAAGTAAAGGGAAGAGAATCACAATATTCCACGCAGGATTAGAAAATGGTTGGATCCCAAACGCTATGTGGCTTTCTGCCATAAATATTAAGGACTCTTGTGTTGATTATCAGGAAGATACGACAGCAGAGCTTTCTGAAGATTGGTTTAAAAATTGTCTGTCACCCAACATTCCGCCAAACAGCGTTATAGTAATGGACAACGCAAGCTATCAAAGTCGACAATTGCAAAAAATTCCTGGCTCAAAGAATACGAAATTGGGGATTCAAAACTTCATGGCTGCAAATGACATATATTTTGAGGAAAATTATACAAAAAAACTTTTACAAGTGCTGCAGTCATTTTCTTTAAAAAAAACCTATGTTTGTGATACAATTGCAGAAGAATTGGGACATACAGTGTTACGACTACCTCCCTACTACTGCGTGTTCAATCCCATAGAGCTTATGTGGCACCAACTTAAATCGAGCGTGCGCGGAAAAAATACTTCTCCGACTTTAAGTGGTAGTGTTGTAGAATTAATTAGGAACTGTATGAATGACACTACTACCGAGAGTTGGAAAAGTTCTGTTAGTCATGTTATAAATGTTGAAAACTCGTACCTTTCTGTAAAATCAATTGCGCCAATTATAATTAGTTTAGATGAGGAAAGCGATAGCGACACTGAACTAAATATAGAATAGAATTGTAACATTCAAATAAATTACTTGTATATCTCCTACATTATGCAAAATTCAAATTTCTTAAGTTCGACCCTGTAGCACATTTGCATCTTTTACCAGATGATTTTCTACACAATGGGATTAAATCGGGTAGTTTATTGCAGTTAATAAGCCGATACCATTTACTGTGAAAAATACTATACCTACTTGATAAGTAATAGTAGGTGTACATTTTTCACGGAACAAGACCTCTTCCAGTAGAAATTCGTCAGAATCTTCAATATGAACTTCGACTCTTCGAACCCATTTTTTTGAGTTTATTTAAAATACGAAAATTATTGGAAATTGTTGATAAGTCTTTTTCGACTTGACACTTTCGACAGATGTGGGTGGTGGGTGGCTAGTGGGAAGGCCACAGAAGAATCAATTCGCATGATTGTTTGCCTTTATTGAACTAAATGTGTGAATATATTCGTCGTAAATTGTAATAGCAATCATGGCAATATGATTTGTATGTATTTGAATTTTATTCCCATTATTTATTGCAAGCTTTTGATATGTTTTTATTATTCGGTCTGTTGGTTGTTAGTCATCAATGTCAAAAACGAAAGCAATAATTAAAATTCGTAATACCGTAGCATTCATTATGCTTATGATAAATGGGTGTCGGTATTTCATTGAACGAATAAAAAATGTTCATCCATATTGATCCACGAATATAACGATGGATAACGAATTCCATTATGCAACAACCCAACTATTTCACGACCAAATAACGATAAGGCACTGTCATGCCTTAGACTTTTGATAGAACTTGGGCTCACGTACTTTCTACAATTTCTTTATTCCTTGAAAGAAAATATTTGGGTTGCGCCTCAAACCAAGTGTTCAGAGCGGAAATTGCATTAGAAATGGTAATCAATTTTGTCTTCTTAAGGGCCAGTTGCACCGCTTTTCTTAAGTTGTGCTTTATCTAAGCCAGGCTTTGTTGCTATGGATTTGCCAATCAGCTTCTCTGCTGAGTTGAAGCGGTGCAACTGGCCCTAAGATTCTTTTCTGATAAGGAAACAAATGATAGTCGAATGATCGACTGTAGACAGGATATTCATAACTCAAAAGGTGGCCATTTCTGGAGACAAAGAAAAGCATTGACAGCTGTGGACTGCATTCGGAAAATTCAACGTATCAGCCATTGCGGCTTCATACTTTTCTCAATGCCTCTTGTACATCGAAAAACAAAACAACAGTTCATCAAAAAACAATATAACAGTTCTACTGTAAAAGCTTTCTTATTTAATCCAAATACGAGAAATTTACAATTGAATGAATTCAAAAAAATATGTCGTCGAAGGCGAAAAGATACTAACTGTTTCATTACTTCAAACGATATTGAGGTATTATTTTTTTGTTGGATGAACTGCCATCAATATGAATATGAATAGTAGAATGTATACCGAGGCGGAAAGTGAATAAGAACGCTCAGGAAATAAATATTTGCGAGAGTCATTTCGATAAATTTTGTGTTCCAACCAATGTCATTATTTGGAGATGTCAATCGCCGACGTAGAGGTTAAATCTTGTTTTCATTCAATCAATGCTTGAATGTTTGACATACCAGTACCAATCATAACTTAAACATCTCAGCTGATTGCTACAGATGAGCAATGTTATGACCACTTACTGCATCATTAGCGACAATTTCGACAACAAAAATCAACTGGCCCCGAGCCAGAGAGTCCTATTTAGGAATATCAAATACAGTTAAACAGATGAATGAAACCAGTAACGTTTCATTTCTGGAAACTGATGAGAGTTCGTAGCTATCAAAGAGATTGGAACGTTCAAAGGGGAGGGTTAAGAACTGATATCCCCTATGATCGATCGGTTTCGAAATGGTGTGCAATATCGTGTCAAGCTAGCTTGTTTTACTGACTTTTAATAACGAGTTGGGTAGTGCACTGTAAATCTGCAGAATGGCGTTTCAGATCAGAAAATAGGAAGAGGTCCAAGTACCAATAGAATTATTTTTAACGCGAGTGAAGAAAAGTAAACTGATGGCCTCAATATCACAGTGTTTCTATGGAAATGAAATATTCAGCAATACCAACCAATTCGACATTTCAAAATACATTTTTATTGTCATATTTCAGAAATGTCAAATGCTGTAGTGTAGTCAGTTTGCTGGCAGTTACTCTGGGCAAAGAGCGTATAAAAAATTGTCGGTCGTCACCCTGGGTAATGGCCGCAATATTTTATTTGGAGGCCCCTGCAAAATGCTTGTGGTGCTTCCGGTTGCACGAAAAGATCTATGCCGACCTCTACTTCTTCTGGGTGAACAATAGGTTAGAAATCAGTGATTTTAGAAGGTTTGTAAACATTTGCTTTCGATTGCTTGTGAAGCTTTGAACCTTCGTTTTCAACGAACGAAACCTATTTTTGATGTATTACGAATAGTTTTCCAGCTCAATTCCATCTGCAATAGAACGGAAGCTGATTTGGTTTCCGAAATGTTCATCCATTTATCCAGAAAGAACTTTTTTTCAATAGTGGCAGCAACTTTTCGGGGTAGATTGAAAATCTGCCCTTCTACACTTGTATAGATTCCAAAATAAATTCGTATTTTTTCAGATTGTGGTAGGTTGAGAACCCAGAAAACTACGTCCGTCACAAAATAATGCTTTTGCTAGGAACATTGAATTCTTCAGCCTAAAAGCTGATTCAGTTGTGAAAATAATAAAAAAATTGTTTCACACTAAAAATGGAAAACTTATCAGTTCCATACATTTTCAGTGCTTTTCTCGTATATATCTGAACTTGCATCAAGGTTTCCTTCACGGCCACTACTCTTCCTTCTTTCCGTAATAAGCCACCCTTTTGTGACACCAATGAAAACATTCACTGAGTAGAAAATTTTTCATTTTCATATCGTAAAGTTACCTTTGAAATGCGGTTCTAGTCCCGCCAACGTTTCAACAAAACAACCTGTTCGGAGTGATTCCGGAGTTTTTCACGGTTGATCGGGTCCAGAGATAGCCGATATCGTATTTTCCTCATTGGATTCTGATTAAATCGAGATCTTTGGAATTGGCGTAGCGCGAAATTCGTTTTCACCAAGTTTTCTGTTCCGTTGCAGCTAAATGATTTCAATTATTTATTCCCTAGTGTGCATCATTCGGAAATTGGTGGGATTATTTTTATGTTAGCTGAGAGAAGATCAAGAATATTGATCTGGAAAGAGTAATCCGAAACTAATTAATCTATATGAAGGTTCCTCATTTTTATTTTTTCAATTTGCTTTTGATTATTCCAATATTTTTTTATCTGCTGGCCGTATCTTCTTTCCAGGTTTCAATAAATGCTTATGACAGAAAACGCACGATAAATGAGGAGACCACGTTATTCCCAACTCGCACTTGCTTCGGATTCCGATGGTTGTTATTCGTCGAGGAGCGATAACCGTTCAACGAAATAGCTATTTGTGTACCAAGGGAGGAAAGTGATACTTTTCCTGCCTATGATGAAGTTGGGCAGTAATAATCATCCAGAGAAGGAATGGCTACTTTACCTTCATGTAAAATTATTACAGAACTGAAACTAAGAAATAGGTACAGTATAGCATGCTTCTGAAGTTCTGAGGGGATGCTACAAAACAAAGGAAAAATAATTGAAAAAAGAAAAAAAAGCTGTCGACTCCGCATTCGAACCAACACCTACAAGCCTCTCATTACCAATGAGCAGTGCAATGTGCAATCAACTCAAAGCGCTACCGGAACTCACAGTCAACTTCAGCTGAATCATGAGCATAACGTATTACTGTGGCTCTATTATGATATTATTTGACGTTTGACTTTCATTTTCTTGATATATTCACTTCTTGAAAATATATTACCTTCTTTACTGATTTCTACCACTTTGCAAAATACAGGGTGTTCTATAAATAAAGGGTAATATGTATTCTCATGTAATAGAATATAGTTTAGGTCATCAATGCCGTATAAGTTATTTCATTAATGACGTACCATAACGGCACTTTTACTTTTCATCTTTAGGGAGGAAAAGTACGAGTTTGCTTCATTCAATGAGGCCAGGAAATGTATACTTTGAATAGAGGTAGGCGCTAAAACCTATTTTCCCTCTCCCATCAAATAAGACAAACGTGAAAAGTGCATAGCATTGCCTTCTCTGCAAATAGAATGAAGACGAATCTTGGGTCAGCTGTTAGCAGAACGATATAGCGTACCGTGATTTTAGAATTGTCAAGAACTTGGTAGGTCTGGATTTGAATCTGTGGTATAAAAAATATGTTCAAAATGGGTTTTTCTGTTGAACAGTTGTTGCGAGCGGTCGAAGGTTTTTCAGAGGGAAGGATGTGAGTTGAGGATGGAAACACAGATGATTTTAAACACTTTTTATTGGATGTGGTCAATCGGTGAGGTAAATGTGGAAGGTAAAATAGGCCGAAAGGGTTATACAAGAATGTTATTCATTCAATGTCTTCACTAAGTTCATTCAAATGATAATTGAAGTTACATGATTGATTTCAAGCTTTGAAAGGGAAAATAAAATATTATAATAGAGATAGACACAGACATAACAACAGACGACAAAAAACGAAATTTGCTACGATTTCAGACTAGGGCGAGCTCTATATAGGCTCTTCAAAAAAAGTTTTTCTCTTCGAAAATGTGACTTATTTTGTGAGATATTTTCTAAAGTACGCATCTTACATCGGAAACTAGAGCCATTTAATTCTCACACTTTCAACTTGAACATGCAACATAAATATATCCTTCAGTTCAACAAGTCTTAGAATAACTCGCTCATAGTGGATATATGTTACGAGTTCGGACTGTAATCAATGAAAATAAATAATACTATGGACGGAAGTGATATCGGTGAGAAAAAGACAGATGCTTCCGTAACTCAGAAAAGTTCCCCACGAAATATATATAATTGAAAGCACGCTATCGATTACTAACAATACCATCAATTTGCTGTGTTACAAAATAGTGACTACGCTTGTATTACAAACATTATTTCTGTAAAGTTCGCAGTTTTATTGATATTCAAGTCGGTTGATTCATTTTCAGAGGGGGGTTCTATTATATAATGGTTATATTATTGGTACTTGCAGAATTGTCCAATTGACTTTTGTTATTTGATATCTGTTGGATCAATTATTTTTTAGCAATTTCAGAACTGCAAGTGAATTCACGTATTTTGTAACTCAATATCTATTCCTCCAAAAGTCTGTGTAGAATCGGTAAATACTGCAATAATACCTACAGCATGTTCCTCCAAAATCTGTGTGAATCTTTCATTATCAATACATCTTTCATTCGAAATAAGCCAAGAATTATCTTTCAAAGTCATTCTTTTGTGGTGGATAAATATTTTCCTTATATTTTTTTTTACAGTCTGAAAAAATCAGGAATTGAGATACTTACAAGTCTGAAAGGTTACATTTCTTATCTACCCCAAAAATTTGATGAGTTGACTAAAAGCAGTTCCTTCCAGATGAATGCATTGGCGTGTTTCATTCAGAAGCAGCTGTTTTCAACCATCAGAGTCTGTACCGAAAGTATCTATTTGATTTTTTTTTCCTCAAGTTATGGAACACTTTCTCACTCTTATTCATTCCGTGGATTTCAGGACAATATTCAAATTCATTCAATAATACCTGTTACAGCAGTCACCCAAAGGATGGATATACACATCAAGTCTAGAAATATTGATAACAAAATCAAATTCGACGGCGTCAATCACAGGCCACGCCTGCAAAAGATAGAAATGTACCGATTTAAAAAACAAAAATGATTGTGCTCTGCATCGTACGCATCAGATCGAATACGAAAAGTTTTTTCCTTCCTAGGTTAACTCTTATAAAAATAGATTATGGGGTACCACAAGGGCCTTCTATAGCCCCATTACAATACTTATATATGTATGACTCGGCTAACCTGACCAATGTTGAAAAATAAGAACAACATTTTCGCAGATAGTACATCCGAAGACTTGACTTGTGAGCTCTTTTCGTTTGAATCGTGTGTCTGAGTATTTGTGCTTTTTTTAGCATTCTTTTGAGTGCTACACATACCTTTTCTCAACAATATTTGTCAATAATAAAGTTTTTTTCTAGGAAAATGAAGTATATTTCTCTCCCTACCTCTCAGATATGTTTCCAATGTGTTTATAAAACAGGTATAAGTAGGAAATTGGCACCGTTTTATATAACATTACAGTCTCTACTTTATTTTGTAAGGCCTTTCACATACACAACAGAACAGTTTTATAAACATTTCGGCAGTTGGTATAAAATTCTTCTAACATTCTCAAAAGGTAGTTTTATGAAGACTCCCCTTACTGCACTTTTGCACCATATTCAAGCGATAATTATTAAATATTCAAAACACGAAAAAGTGTTAAAAAGTTTTCTTGAAGGCGCAAGGAGTAATTTTGTATGGGTCACTTGGAGAATATGTCACCAACTATCTTTGAATACTAACAAATAGAAAGGTAAAAGCTATTTTAATAATTTTACTCTTGAACTTATGTAACTGTTGAAGACAACTTGTACAAAGATTTATATTTTTACTGCGAATGAAATTTTATTGACAAATATATAGCATATTATAATAAAGATAATAAAAACCTCACAAAAAATTGCTATGAAACTACTGATAAACAATTTACTTTTGAATGAAAATATGTTTTATAAGTTGTATCGAAGTTGAGTAACTCAACTCGAATCCTCATATCAGTCTTCTCATAACCTCAACAACACAGCAGATGAAAGCTATTCGATCATTTGCTTCTTTCTATCAGAAAGCGCAAAAATCATCTTCACTGCCGTGAAAATCTATCCCAGAAATGATATTTCGAGATGGAAGTTAGTGTCAGTATCCTGAACTGAAATCATTTTCGTCAAAAATAATCACCCCACATCTCCTCCACTCGGTCGTTATGTTCCCCCGGGAATTCTCGCCTACTTCAAAACTTCACAGACTTGAGGGAAAATAGACTAATAGCGAATCCTTGTTAAATGGAAACGGTTCTACTGAGATAGACCTGTTGATCTATTTCTGGATCAATCTTAGCTGTTGCTTTGTCAAATTAATGTCAGACAACAAGGTATGTAGCAGTTCGCTTCAGGCTTGTATCTCTTGGGACCTCGAGAGCTGCCGGGCTATATTTTCATGTGAAGGCATTTATACGCCTACACAATTGAGATTTATACATTATGGAGTACGCTGGATTCGAGCAAGACGAGCTATTAGTGGGATTGATGGGAATCTTGATTCGTTTCCATGCTCGATTAAAAATATCTTAGATGTTGTTTGCACGAGCGAGTGGTGAGTACAGTTATCGATCTGAAAACTATAGTGAATACAATATTGAAACTGTTGCACGGTATCGATAACGATAAGAAATCAAAACACTAGTAGTAGTAGTAATTCTTCAACAATCTGACTACAGCGTACTTCAAAACTTAACAAAGCCCATGAAGAGTGCAACAGTTTCAAAATTGTATCAGCTATAAATGAAATATAAATTAATGGCAAGAATAATTATCTGATTGAGCATAATGAGGTATTTTATCTTCGTTATTGAAAAAAAAAACCACTTCTTTCACATACTAATAATGAAAATAGATATCAGAACCAGACTCAAAAACAATCTGACTATTTTTTTGATAACTCTCACTTCTTTCGTTTGATGAACACTTCTTCAAGTGGGGGAACGTGATTATAGTAAAAGTAGATAGATAGATCTTTATGGTCTAAAATGTGAATGAAGTATGAAAAATATATTATCAATAACAACAAAACAATCCTAAAACTACTTGATATAAATCGTAATAACTTTAGAAGCACTTACCTATAACAAGGTTCTCTATTGATTTTCTGAATTGTGTAAGTTCATTAATTGATGTAATATGTTTTGGTAGATGATTATATATTTTTCTACTTCTGTAGATTTGAGACTGCCTGATCAAAGATGATGTGGACAGTGGAGGGGCAAGGTTTTTATCGCTACGTGTATTCCTTTCTGAATGGTTTACAAACTTTTCCTTGAGTAAGTGAAGTGAGCAGGGACTCTACAAAATGAATATTGCCAAGATTTTTAATATTTTATATATGCAAAAAAGTGGGTTACACGAGTCACGCTTCTTCAAGTATCAAAATAAATTTAGAGATACGTGTCTTCGAAAACGGGGATTTGTTATTTCAATGTGCAGCAGTAGGATCAATTGCCAACAACTCTGTTTCAAACATTCAATTTCTTCTCAATCTCTAGTCGAAAAGTGTTGCCATGAACGAATTGTTTTTTTCTCTCACCTCGGCCTCAAGTAAGCATCCAAGGGACTTCCTTCCAGATTGCAATAACTCCGTGATTTACATGTGGAATTTTTTGACAAACAAAGCAAAAAAGCAACTTTGAATTTTATATACCACAAGTGGTGTTCCTCAGGTATCTGTATTTGGCCCATTTCCATTTAACAACATGTTTGTGAGTGAATTAATTCGTGAATCCTCAATCATAGTTTTTCTATCATCTTCGACGTGCAGAAACGTTCTTTCTACAGAAGATCTAAGGTAACTGTAATTACCACATGGAGTGAAATATGGGTATGAATACAAAATGGACGGAAATTCATCTAGTACTGGTTCGATTATTCACTAATTGATTGATATCTATTGAGATTCATTACTGAAACGGAAGATTTTGAAACTTTAGAGAATATATCAAGACTATGACTTCACCGATCAGACAGTCAAGCAGCAGTGAAGGACCTGATGTCATACATTCGCGAGTCCTAAGTGATTTGATACTGCAAATGTTCATTGTGATAACTAGCACGAAAAGAATCAAGCTATCCTAATGTAGGTACTAGACCATGATGGTATTGAAAAGGAAAGAGAAGAAGGAGCCTTTTGCTGAACTGGAACCCTTTTTAGACTGCCAAAATGGCACATGAAGGAGGAATTCCGACAATGGGAACTAAATAAATGAACACATCACTAGACAAAAAACCAGGACGAGGACAAGCGAAAAGATTCGTCAGCAAAGATGAACAGCTCCTATTTTTGAATGAAAAAGACCTCGATTCAGTCACGAGAGTTCCCACGGGGATCCCACTGAGATACCGCCTAAGGAAAATGGGCAGGTCTAACAGTGAGGACTCCCGTTAATTCAGCATTGCCGCCAGGATTGCAGAACATTTACTTTGTGAGTGCCCAGCTCTGTTCTGCAAGAGATCCGATTTTCTAAGTGGGGATTACATACCGATATAAAGCGACAATCCCCTAGAAAACTATTCTGCTTCATCAAAAGTACCTGTCTCATAGGTCACAGTTTCGAGAGGCCAAGTGCTTAACCGATCTATATCAATTTGATGACCTCATTTCATACTGATTTAATACCTTTCACTGTATTTTCTGAAATGCCATCCGAACTGGTTTCTACACATTGTTTTGAATTGAATTTGAACCCTTATCTTTCAGATATAGGAAATGAATTCGACGTTGAATACTCATAACAAGATGAAGACTCATTATCTGCCAACAACCTGAATTGAAATTGTGTTGCATTCCTTTGACATCTTAGTAACATAACTCTATAACTCCCAACAATTCCTTTTTACACTTTGGAATCATTCCTCTAAATGTCTCTGAATGTTGATTTTTTTCTTACGGATATTTCGGAAATGACTTTAATACTATGCAGCTTGAATCTCCATAGTTTCGGAATATCATGTGATTACATTTTTATTTCTGGTAATATCAACAGACCCCGCCATTCATCATAAAATCCACGAATGAATATATACAAACCCCTTGTTTGCATATAAATCAGACTGGTCTCCCCTAATCAGGCAAATACAAGTTTCTTTCCATTAAAACGATATATTACACATTTGCATAATTTATGTAAACGCAATACGCAATCTTAAATAAGTGTGTCCACAGTCGACAGAATTTCCTGTAGGTCCTTTGTTTAATTTATAGGATATTTGTCGGTGGTTTGTTAGCAGGAACGGAAATAGCGACCCTAGTCGTGAAGCTAATAAGGTCGATGAATCACTTGGGAAACAAAAGTTGTCATATGAAAGCTTCATAACTTTGACCGCAAATAACATTAATGGTTGACGCAAGAAGTAATTCTTGGTCTCCCTTAATACCGGGTGTAACAATGTTGAAACTTCACAACCGTCATCCGTCAACTAAATTATAATATATAAGAATTCCCCAGTATTTATCAGTACCGCAGTAGCATGGAAGGCAAGGCTTCAGACTCCCGCGTCTAGTAGGTCTAGGTTTGAAAGCCACTGGAAACAACTTTCTCCAAATTCTTTCACGATTTTCTCGTTGAGAAATCATTTCCCATTGAACTTCCAATTATTTTCATCCAGATTATACATATGTGTATTTTAATATATAAAAATTGTATATATAACAACTGCACAATTGTTGTGAGTGTACATTGGAAAAATCTAGAGTTTAACTTTTGAATATATCTCGGAAAAATAATGCACTTGTAAAATGGAATCACAATATTACATTCAAGAAAGAGTTTCTGGGTTGTAGAAAAAAACAAACTGTTCAATTCTTGTGGATATTGACTAATTCCATTCTGCAAGTAAATATCACTTTTCTCCGGCCGCCTGAACATGACACTATAATATTCACCTAATTCTGTAGAAAAAGTAAGTTATTTGAGGACCATTGTTTGGTTGGCATATGAAAAATTTGGTCTGGTGAAAAAATATAATAGGACTACTCAACTACAGGAGGTCTGCTTACTGGATATTTCAGGTCTCTCTTATATTGTTTCAAATTTAGTTATATGAATGATGGTTGAATGCGATTTATAGTTTTAGTTCTGAGCGACTCGATCAGCAATAAGTATACAATGTGTAACAAGATCCCACAGCTTGGTGCATCAACTAGTAATGCATTATCATCCACTGGACACACACGTATCCAAACCAAACTATTGTTCTTGGAAATGAAGAAGCATAGACCATTCTATACAGTTGAAATCAGCTGTTGGAGAAAAATTATTATGTTCGACTGGTAAGAAAAATTCCCTAGTGAAATCTAACTTGTCCCGATTCTTCTTTCATACGAGCAGTAAGCTTTTTCTTACTGATGATAGGACGAGGTGAAGATGAGGTGAAGTAGAAAAGCAGAGTAAAGAATTTGCCTCGTGCGTAGGATTTTTTCACTTTGTTCACAATCTACCATTGTCTCAAGTATACTGTCATGTTCTATCAAGCAAATGAGCTTTTCAAGCGAACTGCCATTTCTTCGATTCAATAGATCGTCTGTCGTAAGCAAAAACAGAGTGACAAATTCGAGATTAAAGCGTAAGCAAACTTACTGTGTTTTGCCACTCATTTCTGTATTTGAAAAATCATAATCGGTTCATAAATAGCGAAGTTACCACCTGATCCTAACACAGTAACTGCTCCGACTTCAATGGAGAACCCATAACAACACACTATATAAAACTTCTTACGTAAAAACACAGTAAGTCCATAGTATTTACTATGTTTTTCGATGGAATATGTAATAATTGTGTTTGTGAATGGTCATACAGCTATTTTTCTGACCAGCGCAGGATTATTTTCCCCCACTTCATTCAAGTTATTGGAACATGCCCCTTCATTTCTATCATAAATCTGTCTTTGTTGATAAAGAAGATAAATCACTCGTGTGCCAGTTCAAAAAAATTGTGATCGAAAATCTACCGAGGTTTCTGAATAATCCTCTGAAAGAATCAGTATTCATTTGTTCACTTTCGGAAGTGTTTTTTGTTCATTCATTAGATTTGAAAACTTTATATATCCTTTATAATAAGGAATTATTTCAAATCAAGTTTCAATATCATTTTTCAGTTTATTTGTCAGAATATTAATGTTACTACGGCTATGACATTTGAGTAGAAACTTATTCAACCTACCTTTTTTTATTACACTTTCAACTTGATGTTTTTTTCTTAATGCTTCATGAATCATAACCATTGATAATACAGTAACAGCAGAGTGGTTTGTTTTGAAATAGATTGATGTAAAAACTACCACTAGATTTATTTTTTTCACATAGATTTTGAAGCATCAAACACGAAGTGAACGCAGTTACTGTATTCTTTCATGAACCTCCCATTCAACTGTATTCAAAAGTAGCATACAAAACCATAAATAATGACGCAGTATCAATTATTATAACGTGGGTGAGTCCCAATAAATGAAGTGAGGTTATGAAAGTGTAAAAAAAGGTAAGTACGACAATGAAAGGTGAGTGATCAGGTACGTAGCTGAAGTGAATGGTTTTAACTAAGATGCCTGGAAACCCTGGTGTGTTTACTTATACCTGTAGAAGTTTGGGATAAAAGTCTCCATCACGCTCTTGTCAGTCTTGTCTGAAGCTAAATTTGCACTAAGTGAAAATAATGTGCAGTCAGGTTTTTCCACTTTTATTTGATTGGCTAGCGAGAAGAGATCGCAACCTAGAGGATAATGGGTGGACAATGAGATACCAGTAACAACGTTTCGATATTTAAAAGCAATGAAATCAACAAATAAACACGATGAAAACATCGTAAACATCAAAATTTCAAACTGACATGACAATATGACAATTAACTTGACACTTGTCATCAATTTTGAAAGATGGTAATTGGGAATATAACGCCCTCTACCGAAAAAATAGGGGAAACCTTCAAAAGCGTCGATTGTTTTTTTCGCCACAAAATCTAAACAAAATCTAATCAGTTCAGTCACCAGGACTTTTAGGCATCTTAGTTTTAACGCAGATATAGTTGATAAGATAATTAGAAAATGTAAATTTAGGAAAACACTTCGTGAATCTTCGACTTTTCAATAAGATGACAAAAATGAAAAGTTTATAGTAATCCCATATGAACCTCAATACCCTATAGGACTTCAACAGATATTTGATAAAGTGAATATATAAATTGCATATAAAACATCTTACAAATTACAACAGCTTGTTGCTAATCCAAAATATAAATTAGAAAACTCAGGGAAGGCGAAGATTCACGAAATCAGTTGTCAAGATTTCAATAACAAATACATTGGCCAGAGTTGACGAGCTCTCAAAACCCGTTTCAAAGAGTATTTAGCTAGCACATATGAAATACCGAAGGGTAGAAAAATCCAGTATCGCCCAACACGCTTTAGACAATGACCACAAAATTGGTGAAAGCAATCTCAAACTGATCAAGCAAGTGCATGACACAAGACTACTCGATGCATGTGAGAGTCTAGAAATAGCAAAATGGAAAAACAGCATGAATGATGACAAGGGACACGGGCGTAGCCAGGCAGGGGCAGGGGGGGCTGCTGCCCCCCTCTAGCTGGGCATAAGCGCTTGGTCGTAGGGTTCCCAACCCAAAGAATAAATGGTAACCATAAAGAAATGAACTCTTTGATAACAATTTTTACCACTGTCAGTGACAGAAATCAACCTTGCAGAAGCAGTAGCCACCCATCTCTAGACCGGGCTGTAGATGTTGGCGAACCCAAATACTTTTCTATAAACAATGGAATGCGGGGACTCTAAGACAAAATACGGAGGGCAGGGATGATACTGCCTAGGCTTGGCGACGGGTAGGAACACGGCCACAAGGGTAGTTAATTCAGCACTTCCTGCGTTCTCTTCTCTCTGGTTCCTGTTCTGTGGTCAGCAGAGTACATTTATGTATGAAACTCAGTATACGCGTTTCTTTGATAGTCTCGAAAGTCTAACGCATCTCTATTATTTGTACAAAGACAATAGATGTTTATTGTGTAATTATTGTGACATCGCCTAATCTAACTTATATAGTGCTTGTTTTTCACATAGGTAAATGAAAATGGATATGAGAATTTTTTTAAGGGTAAGTAATTCATGTGTAACTCAATGTTAACGATTTTATTTTCAGTTGCACGTACAGTATCTACATAAAGTATGACTTTTATTTAGTATGAAGGTATAGTAAGTCATATACATTTCTGTTTCTCCTATTATTGATTTTTATTACCAAGAAGCGATTGTGAAAAATCAAATATACTTGATCTTTTGTTGAATTACTCATTAATTATATTTGAATTTATGACACATGCCAGAATTCGCCCGCATACAAACAAAATTATTTTTTATTATTATTCGTTAGCGATTTAATCATTATTTATTTTGAAATTGGTTGTGTATTCTTCAGCAAAGAGGAAAAGAGAAGATACGACTATTAGTGAAAGTGAATATGAAATAGAAAAGCTCGACAATATACCACACACATCTAAAGATTTGTGTATGCTGAGAGTACACAGAGAAATGGTTCAAGAAAATAGGGACGTCATTGAAAGTCAAGTTTTTGAACGATTTCACAAAGTTATTACGCTATAAGGTAGACACGATTAAATTTCCACAAAATTTATTGTCTTCGAGCGATTTATTGTTGAGAAAGTAATCAGAATAAGCAATAATATCAGATGACGAACCAGCTAGTCAATGCACTAGTTCATTATCAAAAAATTAATTAGAATAATCAACAGTAATAAAGAAAGTCCATATTGGACCAAAAAACTTCACGTATATAAACAACTAAGCCCAGGTTTAGATTTGGTATCAATATTCTCCTGAAGATGCTAACCTTGTTAGCGAAACACGCGTCGAGTGCAAAAAATATCAGTTTGGTGTTGAGGTAATTGATCTCTAGGAAACTTTCAACTTTCACACCAAAGGTTCCAATGTCATCGGTTATAACTGGGTTCTTGCTTCAGACAGCCGAGATCCTCCGGGCCTTATTCGTGAACTTTCTAACGATATCAATAAATAGGAATAAAACGCTGATCTAATCCAGCCACTTGACTACATTCGCATAATTCCAGGGGAGTCCTGGCATCCTCCAGGTTCGCGGGAGTCGGATCTTCCTTCAGAGAATTACCATAATCCTCCGGAAGGTCCTCGCGCGTTCCGGAGCGTTTGAATGTTAATGAAACGCGTTACACTCTCGCCACTTGTTATACTCACAATAATCAAGATGGTTGGGGACGATTTAATTGCTCTGGTAACCCATTATGGATATTGCGATGCAATTATTATTCTACTAATGGATATAGATGTGTTTTTGTATGGGTTTCGATGCAATTTAGATTAACCGCAACGATAGTTAACGCTCTTTCGATAGGAATAGGCTTTTTATGACGCTTTATCGAGCGTGATTTGCCCTGTTTTCCAACGGGATGGGAACATTGCCGTCTGATTTGAATGGCAATGCGCAATTAGGGATGTTAACGAAGAGCGGGTATCTGGAGAGCAAGAACGGTCGCAGGCCTGGCTCCAACAAAAAGTCTACTCGACTTGGTTGAACTTCTCACCCCACGGGTTACACAATGAAAAAGATCCCATGATGTCGACAGTGATAAAAAGTATAAAACACCCGAGCACGGCATACCTTTTCATTCAGAAAGTCGTCATGGGAAGAATCAATACCCCTGAAGATGTCAAATTTAGGGCCGAAACATGCGTCACATGCAAACTTCTAGTATGGAGAGGCGAGTGTTGTGACATGTTCTGGTATCTCCTGAAGGGAGAGGTGTTAAGAGACAGAGACCCTTTATAATGCTATTTGATAGGATACTGCAGTTGTTTAATTTTGTAATATAAAAACTTCGATCCATCTTGGATGATAGTCAATTATAAGCAAATAACTATCACCAGCCCTCTCTGCTATATCAGCAGCAGTTTTATGAAATGGAATATTTGAAATTTCATAACTCTTCAACTCCTCTCGTGTATTATATTTTCCATATTCAGCAGAAATCAAATCAATCAAATGTTGGAAAGTTTCTTGTATGATAGGTATCTTTATGTGGTTGTTGATGGAGTATCGTCTGATATTCTCCCAATAAATGCAGGTGTTCCACAGGGTTCAGTTCTGGCGCCCACTTTGTTTCTGCTTCATATCAATGATTTGCTCTAGAAAACATCTTGTTCAGAATATAGTTCCGCGGATGACAATGCTCTTCATACTAGTTTCTTCTCCGGAATCCCCATACCAGCTCGAGAAAAAAAATTCAAAGTAATGTTCACTCCAATAGAATTATCGATCTATGCTATGATTAATGCTAGGAAAACCCAGGCATGTCTCTTCTCAAGGAAAGCCGAATAACGACATTATATTGTAGATGGCGTAAGAAAAACGATCCAAATCCTTTTTACTTGAGCATCTACTAACTATATCTTTATAAACAATGGTATTAAGTATCAGAAGAACTACTTATACCTTCACATATAGTTTTTTATTCAGAAATATACTTCCACCAGAAATGCTATGTGAGTTTAATGTTTTGAATCTGTAATTCATTCATATCAATTACTAAAATATCTCTAGGGAAAATCCATCATTCTAGATAAACTATAATTATGAACATAATATGACAAAATTTCATGAAAGCCCGTCCTTCAAACTCAGCCCAGCAGCAACTAAACTAAAACAATAACACCCGCAATAAATATTTCGCTGAAAACAATGAAATATTTCGATGGGATGGAATTTATTTTTCGAGCCGTTCAAAACAACTGGCAATTGTATAAAAATGAAATGTCGTCTGCCCTTTATGGCATTTTTATGTCTCTTCGGCAACAAATTGAATCCTGACGGAATCTGAATATTCCTGGTTATGCCCGGTCCGATTGTTTTTTGATAGTTTGTTTTATTGCTGAAAATTTAATTCAGTATGAACGCCCGCTGATATTCCAGTTGCTGGCTCTCGCATATCAGGGTGTGGCATCGAATCCATATATCTTCTATTTTTCATTAAAAGTCGATGAATATATGAGTGCTTCGCTCATCGCAATCATTTGCTTGAAGAGTTAACTCAATATTGGTTTCAAGTGCCAGGAAGTGAAAAATGATTAAATTATATTGGTGCTTGAAAAACGTTATTCGATCAGAAAAAAACATATCAAATTCAATTAGAAAATGATTGTGAATACATTTGACATAGTCAATGGGCCTACTTGAATACTGGCGTTGAATCAAATCATCTTTCGAAGAATTCGTTCAGGACAGTCTCAAATCTACCTACACAGTAGGTTTTGACTGACACCTGTCAGAAAACAACTACTCCCCTGGCTAATACCACGAAGTGCATTGAATTATATACATTGGAATACCTCGTATATGGGTAGATGGCGCACATACTTCGTGTTGTTCGCATCAGCTTTGGTCGGGTCTAGATACTATGAAAGTTTTTGAATTTTAATTATGGAAAGTCGTCGACTTCATGTTGATGATGGCACTGCCTTGTACTGACGACTGGCCATATAGTCCGAAACCGGTCTGCAAGTGTGTCCGTCTCTATAATTGAAAATCAATTCTTTTATTTGTATCGCCAAAAGCAAATGCAGGATTTTTTTCTGTGAAGAAACCTGTACTGACACTGGTCGGATATAATTCAATGGCCTTCGTGGTATTAGCCAGGAGAGTAGTTGTTTCCTGACAGGTGCCAGCCAAAACCTACTGTGTAGGTAGATTTGAGACTGGCCTGAACGATTTTTTCGAAAGATGATTTGATTGTGAATACCTCATATGCGTCTGAAATTTTCAGAGGAACTTTGAACGAGCTCATTAGTCCTCTCAAACTATCTTCTGTGTCTCGAAGAGGTCTATCAGGTGGGATGGAAGGCATTCAATACAAGAAAAATCGTTGAAATCAATGCTTCTTCCCAACAAGATATATACTGGAAAGAGATGGAGAGCTGGAAAAGCCGAAATGAAGAGTTTTCCGAGTGTAACCTGAAATTATAGGTGATATCGAAAGAGGGTAAAATAAAAGTTGTAAGCATTTTCTAACGATATACTAGGTGCACAATTAGGTAATATTTAAAAAACGTTTTTTTTTTAATTCCAAGCAATAGTTTGTTGTTTTACTAGCCAGCCAAGAAGTAGATTGACTGCCGCTGCTGATAGTTCAAAGCCGAGCGTAGCATTTTTCCTCCGATTGTTTATGATGATATATGTAGGATATTGTATTTGCAAATTATTACCCATCTCACAATCAACAAATTTTGATAGAAATCGCAAGTATAGGAATGGTTGGTTGCTATGGAAATGTCTGTCTTTCATATTCAAGTCAGATATGACAATGATGATTGAAGGATTATAAGTTCTCTTTCTACAACAGTACCTTTGTTGAGATCCTTTCCGAAGCTCGAGTAGAAGGCTTCAGGGATCCTTTCACACCACTTTCCGTTTATGTCTATCTCTATTTCAGTTCTCGCTTCATCTCTGTGATCTCAATTGCGATAAGAGTAAAGATGAAACA
The DNA here is from genome assembly GCA_032362365.1 of Zygogramma bicolorata. NCBI lineage: Eukaryota > Metazoa > Arthropoda > Insecta > Coleoptera > Chrysomelidae > Zygogramma > Zygogramma bicolorata. Next base: position 2,059,577 of record JAVJAQ010001667.1, read on the forward strand.
GAATAATCAATCTACCGTTGTCGTTTCGTTGGTCTGTCTTTTGTATTCAACTCAAATATGACTTTGATGATTGGAGGATTATAAGGTCTCTTGCTACCACAATACCTTTGTTGAGATCCCTTCAGAAGCCCGAGAAGAAGGCTTAAGGGATCATTGAAATTAGTTTGACAAATAATGAAGTTTCTAACAATTTTGTCAAAATATCAAGAAATATCGGTATATTTATATTATGGACAGTGACAGCGACTCAGAAGTAAAGAAATAAGGGGGTGTGGCGAAACGATAGCTTTTGGTGGAGAGCTTTTGGTGGACGTTTTCCGAAAAGCAAAATTTCCAATAACAAATCAAATCACAAAAGGGGGAACGGTTTGAACATCGAAAGACTTACCAGAAATCCACTTTCAATTGTCTTTTGGTGTCTTGATGTCTTCTGAAGGGCCCTTCTGTTTATGCAGCGGCGTGGAAAGCGTGGAAAACGTAGAAAATTGTAGCAGGAAGCCTCCGTATTTCTCAAAATGTTTCAAACGCACACAACACGCATTTTGTAAGGAGAATGGTGGAGAGAGATCATATTATATATATATATAATTCGCCATATATATATATATATGGCGAAACGTCGAAAGTCAATACCGAAAAACCAACGGATAAACTCCCAGAATACCAATTTCGCATACTCAAGCATCCATGAAAACCTATATATATATATATATATATATATATATATATATATATATATATATATATTATATATATATATATATATATATATATATATATATATTATATAGAGGTAGCGAACTAGCACTTCGTATACTTCAAATCAATTAATAATGGCCGTAAGTCATGGATACACACACCTTTCTAGCGTCCCTTCGTTGCTTATTTTTAACGGTTTTGTGCGGATGTCACGCTTACTGTAGGTCGAAGGTCGCGATTCTTTCTTCGGTCTCAAGATGTTCAAAATATCGCGCATTCTATAAAAAAAAAGTAAAATGAATCAAGGATTGCGTTCCGCAACAGGGGGGCAGAGATAAACTAACCTAACCTAACCTACACTAGATTGTGTAGGTTAGGTTAGGTTAGTTTAGTTTTAGTACCTTTTGTTGTTTTTATTCCATTACTTGTAATTACCCTAGTTGGTGTTTGTAATGAGTACAATAAATAAATAAATAAATAATTGTGTTGAATTTGTTGCCAGAGAAATAAAGATTCACATTGAGAATGATCACTTTGCTGCCTAAACAGGAGAGTCCTTACTTTGCTGCCTAGGCACAAGTTGTGATTAATCAAGGAGGAACGATTTGAGAAAGCTGACTAGATCCTAAACAAAGATGCATTCAGTCTTGTTCTTCGACATGTTTCAACATGATAAAACATAATAATAATAAAAGTATAATATACACCATACTGTATGTGTTCACTGGGTATTTTATGAACAAAATTGGATATTCCACAAGTTGATTCTTTGAGACGAATTCTTATTTGCGAATGTTTAATGTTTCCATTCCGTTCTTATCCGAACGAACATTGAAAAAGTACCTCAATGTGGAGGCGACTTGAAGAATATCCTAATTAAAAATAATTACGCCATTAATTTGAGCCAGAGTTTCGTCCACGATGAAATTCAGATATAACAACGCTCTCCAGCCGGTAATGTCGAACTTAAATAAAAATGACGAATATTTAAGTCAAAAAGTTAGAAGCTCCCTTGGGGCCGTATAATAAGTTTACATAAAAAGTGTGCCTTAAAAGCTTTATTATTATTTGCAGAGCCTCAGCTTAACTCGATTTACTCCATTCCGGTGTATTTACAGGAAACTTTTATACCAGCTTTCATTAAACTGTTAAATCGTTTCCTATGATGAGGAGAAATGCATTCAGTAAATGCCCAGGGGCAAAGATGAAAGCAGAAGTTCAAAATCGAATGGGAAGTGACAAATTTCACGCTACCTCCTGTTGCTCCGTGATACAAAAAAGGGGGTACCACAAACACTGCTTTTATTACACGGATGTTAAGGATTGTGATGATCTTTTTCAATAAAAGTAGCGAAGAGAACAATTTTATTTTCAGGATTTCTGCATCAAAAGTGAGTAGGTACTTGTACATAGTACAAGTAATGATTGATGAAGGTAATAATATTCACACTGGGCACATAGGGGTCACAACAAATTTGGATTGAATTGTATTTTCTCTAGAAGGGTTTTATCGTTACTTCCTGTGGCATAATCCGCAGGTGTAAGGATTGTTAAATATAGAAAGATACCTAAAAATATCAATCTTGCTGTCTGCTTTAAGTTGATACTCAAGTATCAATTTTCTTCTCCTGAAGATGCTAACATTGTTAGGCATGCAAAAACGACAAACTCGTTCGCGTAAAACTGATTACGAAATCATATCCACGCCATCAATAACCATCAAATATGAATTGATGGTTCTTGATCAACCAATCACTGGACGTTGTAATCAAGTCGTTTTGCTTCATCGAGTGAAGGGACTACCCTTCACGGCGACTCCGTCTTTTTTCGTCTTTGTAAAATAACTATATCTATACTTCTACAGTGGTTTTCTTCAATGCCTTCCCCTTTCATTTATTGAACGGGTCAAATCGAAAAATTTGAATTCGGGATAAAGAAATTCATGCATGAATTCTCTTTTTTGGAGTAGAATTGACAGATGAAAATTTCAAGATGGCAACTGGGCGCTATCTGGGCAAAAAAATTTTGGAAAGGATGGTCCTGTGCCATATTCTTCCGAAGCTCCTGAGGAATACTTCTCAATCCTAGAATATAATATCAATATCTTCACGTATTACAAAATGGCGAAAACACCTTATAATTACAGCTTATCCAATCCATCTCGGCAAAGAACTAATGACGTATAGGCCCAGCAATCTCTGTGAAGTATGATAAGACAAAAAACCCTATTATATGTGTTCACTGTGTTGAAATTCATCTTGTGATAGGAGGAGAGGCAAGAATGGGCCATTTTAGACTGGATAATTCACCGGGATACAAAAAATCGGTGAAAACAGATATCGTATGACATGTGGAGGGACATGTACTCAACATGAATACAAACCACATTTCACCCAAACTTATATTCAATACGAACTTTTCAGTAATGATAAGAGATCGTGAATAATGGAAAAAAGACAATCTCTTTGAGAACAAGCCCGGTTGGAGCACCTGGTTTACAGATGGACCCAAGACGGAATATGGAACAGGAGCTGGTGTGTACTGTGTGGGGAGAATCATAGGGTACAGTTAACCGCTCGGACAACACACATCATTTCAAGCAGAAATGTATGCTATACTTCCAATGTGCGAGAACAATCAATCTGGGGTCCCAACGAAATAGGAGCATTAACATTTTCACGGACAGCCAAGCTTCACTCAGGGCACTGAAAAATCCTAGAGTGACATCTAAACTGGTATGGGAAATGCCGCGATGAACTGAAACATCTGGCAGACCATAATAGACTGACTCTACGATGGGTCCCAGGTCATTCAGGTACCGCAGGCAATGAAAAAGCCGATGAACTTGCAAGACAAGGATCATCAACACTACACACTGGACCCCAGCCAGCAGTGGGGGTACCCAAAACAACTTACGGAGTCACATGAAGAAATGGGTGAGAACAAAACATAGAGATTACTGGGGAAATCTACCAAGTAGCGCTCACGGGAGAACTTTCATAAAGGTACCGTAGAGAAAAAAGACTGAAAACCTGCTTCAGTGTTACAGGAATCAGATAAGGGTTACAACAGGGCTGTTGACTGGACACTGTTCACTCAAAGGACACCTGAATAAGATAGGGCTGGACAATGGCGACCTTAGCTGCAGACAATGTAACAAAGGGATAGAGACAGCTCGACACATACTCTGCGAATGAGAGGCTCTGGATCATAAAAGGCAACAAATATATGGAAAACCAATTTTGGATCCAGAAGAATATGACAAACACCCAGCAATCAACCTGCACGAACCTGTGCAGGGGATAAGGTTGTTGGAATGGGTGTCATAAAGTATAGGGAAGCAAAGCGCACTATGGCCTAGAGGCTACAGTGTTTTCCGGAGACCTGGGTGTAAAGGACAGGTCAGACGGCTTTCACAAGAAAAAAAATGGTGTTGTTTCTTCCGTCATGGTCTGCACTACCAGTGTGTAACTGGAAAAATAGCAGAGTTTGTGCCCGGATGGATAACATGAGCTGTACCTAAGCACAAACACATTAATATAAATATCCCTTGTCTCTGTTATATGGCAATCCCAACAAACCGATAAGGTTTGTTAGGTTATTTTTCATTTACGAAAGAGAACAGAAAATGTTAACGCACATCATTGTTCAGTTGAAATATTCTCATTTAGTTTTCGGTTTCACCACGTGAACTATCTCTACAATATTCAATTCTCGTTCTTTGGAGGAAAAATTCGAAGCGATTTTTATTCACGGTGCGACGCGTAATTTTCACGAAAATGAATCATTTTTCAGTGCTTGTTACCCGAATCGTCCTCAAGCCAAGAAGAAGCCCCCAGGTCATCCGTCCATTTCGGAAGGAGAGCAAGTTCCAATAATTGGTGAGGTGATAGTAAATCCTCACCAATGTATATCCTCCATCGCGATGGATGTGAGGTGTGTCCTGTGTGAGAGAAGAGAAATAAGTATCATGCAGACAAAATCAAATCGTTATACCAGTTAACTGAATATGACCCTGATCGAAGAACAGAATTCTGCGGAATTATGACGGAAACCAATGCAAGGCATCCCATCTATCGCCACAATATTCGTTTCAATGACGAATGCACATTTTTTCTCAACGGCAAAATTCCTGTTATTGGAGTGACACCAACCTTGGCGTTTTCCAGGAAATTCATAATCAATATCCAAAAAAAAATGGACAAGAATATTGGGAAATTATATTGTAGGACCTCTATTCATTGAAAAGAACTATATTTGAATATGCTGGAAACTACTGTTGTCCCTCTGAGAATCGAAATCGACGAATCCTAATGAATTCGATATGGAGATTATATTCCAACAAGATGGAGCACCACCGCATTACTCCAGACAAGTAAGAAACAGAGACAGATTTGATACCTTTACACTTTTTTATGAGGCTATTTGAAGCAAAAGGTGTACGAAACTGAACCTGCTCAAATATTGGACATTCGACAAAGAATAATAAATGTTTATAGAAATATCGATGTTACTGTGTTCGAAAATTTTCGGCGTGAAATATCGGGTAGGCTGTTCTTATGTCAAGAAGTTCTAGGCAACCTTTTAAAGCATCTTCTGAACTAAACTCAGCTTATTGCTATTTCTACTAACAGAAAGCTGTTGTTGTTCTAAAATTGTTCGTTTCCGTCAACCCTCAGAAGTCGAAACTTGTGCGAGCAATGTATCTACGAAGCCTTACCTTTTAACGTGCGATCACCCAGCACGATGGCCCGGCGGGGATTCGAACCCCAGTCTTCCGCTTGAAAGGCGAATGTGTTAACCACTACACTACCGAGAATCACGGTGATATAGGCTATATTTCAGTATGATCGAACAATATTCAGTGAAAAATAAAAGTATAATATGTAAATAAATTCGCAGAAAAGCGGACGAGGTCTGATAGTTTACCGGTGTGCCCTGACTAAACGGTTCGGTGAACTGCTACGCGGACAAACTCGCGGGCAATAGCTGTAATTGTTTCTTGTCTGATAGATCTCTGTATGTGGTTGTTAATGAAGTATCATCTGATATTCTTCCATTAAATGCAGGTATTCCACAGTGTTTAGTTCTAGCTTCCACTTTGTTTCTGCTTCATATCAATGATTTGTTCGAGAAAACGTATCGTTCAGTACATAGTTTTACGGAAGATAGTACTCTTCATACTAGTTTTTCTTCCAGAGTCCCCATACCAGCCCGAGAAACAAAAATTCAAAGAAACATTCACGTCAATAAAATTAACGATGACTTAAAAATAATTGAATGGGGTGACATGAACTTGGTGGAATTTAATGCTAGGAAAACCCAGGCATGTCTCTTCTCAAGGAAAGCCGATCTATCATCATCTAGTATTCAGATGTCAGAAGTAACTATTCATACAAAGTCAAGTATCTCAGTGCTAGGAATTAAGATCAGTGATAATCTTCCAAGGGAAAACCATGTGAGATCGACGCTAGAAGTGCTTACCAAAATTTTGGATTTATATTTCATGCGAAGAAATACCTCACTTCTCGTCGGCTTCTAATGATCTACAAGACTCAGATACGACCTGTTTTGGAATATGCTTCTCATGTGTGAACTTCAGCACCAAAACATTCATAGAGTCTTCTCGATTCTGTTCGGAGAAAGGCAATCCGTCTTTTTGATGATTCTTCGCCCACTTACTCGCTCACTTCATTGGAAAATCGTAGAAGAGTCGGAGACTTCTCTCTCTTCTATAGATATTTTCACGGTCGGTGCTCTTCTGAATTGTTATCAATCGTTCCACCCTTGGCAATATCTACACGGATGACTCGACGAGTACAGAATTTCCACCCCTTTGTTGTGAATTTGGAGACCTGTCGAATCTCTCTTGCTCAGGAATCTTTTTTCAATTGAGCTTTGGAACTCCTTGCCGAAAGAGGTTTCTCCTGAGGCTTAAAAACTTCAAAAACTCAAAGTGAATGTTCATTCGTATCGCCTGTCCCTTGATTCACGCGGTGTTCTTTGAACATTACAAGGCTTCCCTTTCGTGTGAATTTGCATATAAAAAAAACTACCTGATCACCAATAATCCTCCTGGTTATAGCCAAACAGTTATAGGAGGAAGCATAATGAGTCTACTGGGGCATTAGTGCGGTGGAGCTAAAACAAAAGCTTTCCTCCTCCTACTCTCTGATATAGATCTCATTGAAGGAACCCGGATAAAGCCAAAAAGGTTGTCAAAATCTGCACCGAGTGTGATTATTTTAATTTCATGTTCAAGTAACTGAGGTGAAAGGTTTAAATCCTTTAAATGGGAATCAATTTTGATTCACATAATATTCGTAGTGAGTCAACACGTCTTCGAGGAACAGTCCAACAACGGCGAACAATTTATTGAAACGTTGCTCCGACGATTTATTCGCGTTGTATTTCCGCCAAGAAGTGGGAATAGCTATCGCACTTGCCAAAAACCTCAGCGGACCATTTTGAATGAGCAAAAAGCCGGGGAGAATGCAAAATCTGCTTCAGTATATCAAGTCGACATAGACAAACACTCCTGCAATTTGCGCATTTCCGCAAACATGTGGAGGCGAATAAACCATGTCGTATGAAGGGTATGAACGTTTAGAAGTTTTTTTGGCACGGGCATATGAAGTCCAAATGCACGACAGTACGGAGTGGGTGATTATCTGCAGGAAAGGCCACAGAAATGACATGAAAATGTATTCAGCTCTTTCTTGAAGGTTCAAACTGTATTGTTCAGTGAAAAACCGAGTTTCAAAATAAATATCAGGCCAAAACAAAGGGATGAGAGAATCTCGTAGATTCCGTTTCATTATTTGAGTTTGTATTTGAAGATATATTCCAGCCTGAGGGACTCAATAAACGTACAGCTATCGCCATCTAGTGGAGAATAGCAGAACTTCAGTTGCTAAATCTGCAATTATGTCGAAAGACTTTTTCAGACCTCATAAGAGGCCATTATTGTCATTGTTAATAGCAATAGAGAGACAATGGCTTCATGGCTACTACCCATTTATTTTTCATAGTGTTAAGGTATATTCATGTAGAGTTAGCTTTCATCTTCATTTGCCACTTCCACTTCGAAAGATACACTAATAATATTTGGGAAATTGATTATTTTTGTAGAGAAGAAAATTTTGAGGGAATAGCTTCTACGTGTTTCATGGAAGCTTCGTATTCTTTTTTATTTATTTCATGAACTAAATATTTTTAGGAGCGCTTTTAATGCAGCATTACATGGTGAAAATGTTAATGTTGTTGAACATATTGTTTCCGAATGTATATCGACTGAAAGAGACTCCTTTCATTTTTCATCTGAATTGTCAGGGAATCAATATCAAAAAGTCAAACACATGTGCTTCGGGACAAAAAAAAAGGAAAACTATCAATATATTGAGTTAGGAATTAGGAGGGAAATATATGTTAGTACAAATCTGATTTTCATCAATGTGAAAATTTTTCACGAAAAATATTGATGGATTTCGAATTAGAAACAATATATTCATAGTTATGGTTCTATTTTATGTGAGTTATTCATTTTCAAGCTAGATAGTTCCAGAAATTCTCGAATCTCAATGAATCTGATAAGGAAATTTCCAAGAAAATGTTTTATGAACCTATCTCAATACCGGAAATAGTAGTTTGTACAACAAGAGTGGATATGGCCAATATCCATTCGAGTTGTACAGTTCATTTTTTCTTCGATCACGTAAATATTTGAGAACTCTCTTTCAAGGATCATATTGATAATCAATTTTAGATATAGAGTATTTTTTCGATATTTATGAAAAACTCAAATAAAGAAACTTCATTTAGTTCAATATTGAACGATACAAATCAAATCAGTAATGTCAAATGAAAAAAAGGACAAAAAAAATCGTATTGGTGAGACTCTCACCAGAGACTATAAAGTGGCTCGTCACTAAGGACGTACGCCTTAACCACCTAAGCCACCTAGGACTAAAATTTCAGTTAATTATTGGTTTGAAGAGTAGATGCAAGTCCCTCAATTCCACAAAAAAAATTATCAATTGTGACAATTCAAACTTGACTCGATAAACTAGAGAATATTCCAAATATATGCTCAAATGAAACAAGTTGGATTTCGTGTTTGTACAAATATCAGAATGAGTAGCCTGACTAATCTTACGTTATATTTGTAGCAGTCTATATTTAAATATTGTTTCTATGAAAAGTAAGCACATGAATTTACAACTACTCTCATAGAGAAATGAACAAGTAATGATAATCAACGTTAATTTGAAAAAATTACAATACAATAAGTACTTATTAGATACCACTGGGGAGCATATTCATTTATTTGGAACCATAAAAATTGAAAAAAAATTGGTTATTGTTACAATTTGTAAATTGTAAAGGTGTCTGCGAAAGATTTGTTTCGATATTTTCTCGGATGCTGCTAGTAATTATTGTGTTCATTGAAGAAGTTGAGGGTTTTGAATTTATGTTTTTTGTTATGGCTGATTGAGCATCAGTGTCTTCCGAATTTCCACGCACAGCTCTGGCAATTTTAGTGGCGGTGTTCATTCTGTTGGTGTGAGAATCATCTATATATCCCTCAGCGACAGCAGAGGATTTCCATCCTCCGTGTCTCTTGAGAGTGGTAATATCTCCTCCTGCATCTACTAGGATCGTAGCTGAGGATCTACGGCAACAGTGACTGGTGTAAGATTTTGGATTCTCTAGTTTTGAGAATTTTGCCACTGAGGTGTGTACAGGCCCCATTTTGTTAATACCCACCACTTGCTTGGTACAGTTTTGGTTTTGATAGCTAAGAAAAAATCTCTTTTCATGGGTTGCTGGTCTTAATTCAGCATATTTTTTATATTTGTCATATAATTTATCTGTAATATTGAATTTTCTGTCTATTTTATTTTTTGTACTTTCAATATTGACTATTGCTGCTGTACCTAGATCTTCAATGTCATCTACAGTAATTTTTAATAATTCTTGCTTGCGACATGCTCCTGATATACCGAAAATTAGAGCAACCTGTAAGTTAACATAATTCTATTAGTAAACTAATGAATATCATATTTTTTTAAACTAACCTTGACAAATAAAAATATATCATCAGGAGCTGTTGTAATAAACCGATTTATTTGCTGGGTTGTCAAGATCATTGCTTTCTTGGTTTATAACCGTCATTTTTCCTTTTCAAAAAAGCTTTTACCTTAAGATATTTTGAAATATCTACGTTATGATTAATGTATAAATTAGTGCGCAGCATAGAATAGAGAGACCACAGTGTATATGGTCGTACTTTCTCAGATATGTTATCTATGTACGCTAGAATTACATTTTCAGAGGAAGAACTTTTGGTTTCTTTCATTCTTCTCCAGTTGATAAATTCATTATAAGCTCGTTCATACCTATTTTTGGACTTTTCTGGTATAATTTGTGAAGAGGATAATTTGGATGCTTCCATGATTTCTGGTGGAGTGCAATCCAATTCATTTTCAGACTCCATAATTATTACGCAGGTATTTGATATATGCGTGGTGTAGACACTGAAAATTTTGTACAACTGTAAGATTTGACAGGGTTTTACTTTCGATTATATCGTTATCAAGTTTGAGAATGTTTATTTGTTGTGTCTTTCGATTGTTTCAGAGCTTACTTAGCATTTTGTATTTTCAAATATGTGCCCGCGCCCGGGTCCCGATTCTCGAGAGCTAAACGAATACGCTTGTGATGTTCCATCCTAGTTCAGCACATATATGCCGTATCGCTTTACGTTATTCTGAACGATTCATACGTCCGTCGAACGTATAGGGCTCCGGATCACTGGTTTCCTATCTTAAATAGAGGTAGTTCGTATGTATGCCTCAACTAACAGCAATCCGACAGCTGACAGTAGGTACCTAGATTGATGAAATGAATATAGATTTAATGTTTAATGGCGTCGGCTACGGCCAGAATCGTTGCTTCAGTGTATTAATTTTTGTGATAAATACTTATTATTTAATAATTCAATTATTAATATTATAATTGTGAACTGTGAATAATTGAGTTGCCTTACTAAGGTTTTCTTGTGTCAGTCTGTATGAATATTGTTTCTATAAAAAGTGCACATGAATTTGCAATAGCTATCGCAGTCAAATGAAGAAATGATGATAATTAACGTTTATTTGAATATATGAGAATAGGTAAAGTACTTAATACAACACTTCTTTTTCTTCTCTTTGTTTTTTATGCATAATTAGTTACCTATCACACTGAAAATTTTGTACAACTGTAAGATTTGACAGGGTTTTACTTTCGATTATGTAGGTATCAAGTTTTGAGAATGTTTATTTGTTGTGCCTTTCAATTTATTGTTTCAAAGCTCACTTAGCATTTTATATTTTCAAATATGTGCCCAAGCCGGGTCCCGTTTCTCGAGAGCAAAACGAATACGCTTGTGATGTTCTATCCTAGTTCAGCACATATATACCGTATCGCTTTGCGTTATTCTGAACGATTCATACGTCTGTCGAACGTATAGGGCTCCGGATCACTGGTTGCCCATCTTAAATAGAGGTAGTTCGTATGTATGCCTCAACTAACAGCAATCCGACAGCTGACAGTAGGTACCTAGATTGATGAAATGAATATAGATTTAATGTTTAATGGCGTCGGCTACGGCCAGAATCGTTGCTTCAGTGTATTAATTTTTGTGATAAATACTTATTATTTAATAATTCAATTATTAATATTATAATTGTGAACTGTGAATAATTGAGTTGCCTTACTAAGGTTTTCTTGTGTCAGTCTGTATGAATATTGTTTCTATAAAAAGTGCACATGAATTTGCAATAGCTATCGCAGTCAAATGAAGAAATGATCATAATTAACCTTTATTTGATCATATGAGAATAGGTAAAGTACTTAATACAACACTTCTTTTTCTTCCCTTTGTTTTTTATGCATAATTAGTTGCCTATCAGTCCAGTTTTTATATAAATAATAACAATTAATGATTGCATCAGAGAATCAGGATTCATGGGTTCGACGGCTTATTGACAGCCGTGCGGAAAGAACTTTCCGCCCTTGTGCGGAAAGTAACTTTCCGCACGGGTTAGGATAAAGGTCACTTTCCATGGAAGAATATGTGTTACTTTCCTAGGTGGTCGTAGGAAATAATGGTTTCCACATCTGTATATCGAGACAGCAATGGCGCTTTTGTTATCATCATTCAACTAGTCAAAATCGATATTGAATTTTTTTTTTAAATTGATGAAAGTTAATTGTTTGAGTATTTTAATACCTTCGCAAGAGCGCTACTGTCATCTATGTAGATCTGTCATATTTGTTTGTTACGAATTTACAAGTTCTGAAAGTGACAAATTATTGGCCTGAAGTTTTGACAGTGTTTTTTCCATTGGAGAAATCGTGATTTTGAATGATTTCCATAGAATATGTTTCCAAGAACGTATGAGAAAATATTTCATCTGATCCCACCATTTCATGGAAGCGAAATATACACTCCACTCTCTGTGTTATTTAAGAATTTCAAGTATCTTCGGGAACGTGCTCGAACTGAAGTTCTTAATAACGTTTTCAATATTCCACCATTACATTTCTTTGTTCCGAGCCTTCGGTTCATACAAAGCACGTACACTGCTTTTTAGCAACTCCCTCGTTATTTCACATACATTTCGTACGGCGCGAAGTTTGTTCTATACGCGTACAAAAGGGGTTCGAACACAAAGAAGAGTTTGATGTTGATGTACAACTTTCAAAGACACATTCATTACAGCTTCAGTCTGGGGCACCAGTATTTTTCTCAAGAGGGCTAAGAAATTGTAGAAACTTCGTGTGTTTGTTAGCGCAGCATGAAGTTCGAACTGAAAAAACAATCCCAGATGTTTTTTTAGAAACATGAATATATTTGTGGAGTTACTGATGATGGGGAAGTTGTTTTTTGAGGTTTTCTTCTCCGATCAATACCAAAAGGATTCACAATTTTCATAGGATGAGAAGCAAAAAAATTATCAAATTTCGAAAATATTATTCATAGAAAATTAATTCACTCAATTCATGAATCGCAAATAGATCATACCAAATTTTTAGTGCTTTTCTATTCCTAGAGAATTTTTCACATATCAATTTGGAGAAGAGGAATACGAAAAAGTCCCCGAAAGTAATATTTCATTTCTTAAAGAAAATACTTTCAATTCTATATATGTGACATTGGAAAACTACAGTTACAACTTTCAATATTGAAGATGAAAGTAGCATTTTTTTTTTCAGTGGGAGAGTCAGTCATTTCCCTTATAATAAACGTGATCGATCCTATTAGGACGAGAAAAATCAAAATGCCTGAAGCGAAACCGAGCTTTTCAAAATATATGAGGCAAATTTATGATGACAAAAATATCAAACTTTTTTTTCCTGTATTCTTTCAAACTTCGGAAGAAAACGTCTTTCCGTGAAGTTTCTTCATTTTCATAGAAAAGAGCAAGATATATAGAAAATAGTCTTTTCGGGTATTGATCCGTTTAAGTTATTTGAATTTGGTAATTGATATTCGTTGAAAGTGCTCAGAAGAACCAAAGGCCATGCTTTAGAATATAAAGTGGTTTATCTATTCCAGTCCAAAAATATGAAATTGTATATGAATGGACGCAGCATGCTAGTACCACAAGGAAGTCTGATATCGGAAGAACGTGACATGAGTTTGGGAGTTCCTCAGGGTTCCATTTTAGGGCACCTATTGTTTATTCTTTTCTACCATTTTTTGCATGGAAGCAAATAAAAAACTATTGACTATTGTATTGACCAACAGAGTTTTTAACTATATATTTTGAACTAGTCTACTCGCATATTTCATTCAACATCATGTCCTGGGCATGTGGTAGAAATTTCAATAGAATGTTCCTAACAGAAAATCGAATTGGCCTAATAATATCGAGAGTTGCAAACCGAGTTTCACAAAGATGAAGCTGCTGTCTGTACCCTCAATATATATTCAAAAGTATGTGAACATTGTTAGAAATAATTCTTTAATTTTTTCAACTAATATTTCCTCACACAGTTATTGTTCACGAGGTGATCCATTGAGAATACACAGGTCTGTTAGATTTGAAAATTCTCCCCACTATTATGCAATAACCTTCTACAAGGAGTTGCCAAATAGTGTGAAATGTTCCAAAAAAAATAGTACATTTAGTTTTTACAGGACACTCTGAACTAGCCCACATCATTTGATATTTCAAATATACATGTACTTGTATTTTTATGGTAACTTGATGATTCGTAACACGTTTTATCAGCCTGGTAAGTATCTATGTTGGTAACGGATATTCTGAACCCGGTTTTGCCCAACTTTGAATTGTCGGATAATGGACCAATGACAATGCAGTAAGATGAAAAAATCGTTCCGAAATCCTCATTAGGACCTTTCGAATTGACGATTATTTTTCAGCAACTTAGATAGAGCGAAATTTTTGGCGAAGGCGCCAGTTTGCATTCCTCGGACCCCACTCATCATCAATTACACTTGAATATTTACAATCCATAGAAAGATTTGCAATATTGAATAAATATCATATGCTTCTGTGAAATTTCTGCGAAATCGTCCCGATATCCTTACTAGGACCTCTAGAATTAACGACTTATTTTCAGCAACCTGGATAGTGCGAAATTTCTGGCGAAGGCGCCAGTTTGCATTCCAAGGACCCCAATCATCATCAATTAAACTTGAATATTCACAATTCAAAGAAAGAGTTGCAACTTTGAATAATATTATATGCTTCCGTGAAATTTATGCACAATCATCCCGATATCCTTACTAGGAACTTGAGAATTAACGATTATTTTTCAGCGACTTGGTTAGGGCAAAATTTTTGGCGAAGGCGCCAGTTTGCATTCCTCGGACCCCACTCATCGTCAATTAAACTTGAATATTTACAATCCATAGAAAGATTTGCAACTTTGAATAATATTATATGCTTCTGTGAAATTTCTGCGACTTCAAGACACTCTCCATGTTGCGAATTTTGGTGCTGATGGTCATAATAACAATCTATGAAAGCATCATAATCTTCAGAATAATGATAATTCAAAACAGCTGAAAATACACGCTTTCATGAAAAAATAAACTAAAAAGTAGAAATATATTTCTTTGAATTTTCATTGAGGATTAATGTAAATAAAAAAAATGTATTGCAATATAAAAAAGCGTAGAGGGCTTTTTGAGTAATCTAATGACACCATGCACCCCACGCTTGTTTACAATGCAATAAAAATTTTTTATTGTTACTACTTACTAATTCAAATTGAAAAAATGTATTCTTTATTTTTTAGGTTATTTCTTCACAAAAGCGTATTTTTATTTTTTTCGAACTATTTTCTATTTCATATTAGTGGTGTAGACGTTAGCACGTCCGCCTTTCAAGAGGAAGACTGGGGTTTGATTTCCCGCCAGGCTACCGTAATCGAACATTAAAAGGTAAGGCCTCGTTTACCCATTACTCGTACGAGTTTCAACTTCTGAGGGCTGATGTTCGTCAGCTGGTTAACGGAACGAACAATTTTAGAACAACAACAATCTATATTTAGATATTTTCGACCTACCACATTTACTCATTGTACCTAAATGGCCAAATAAATTATTATTATAATTATAAAGTTCAGTAAAGAATCATCCTTATAACAAGAAAATTGTGAAAATAAGATGAATCTCAGAGCAGCTCCGGAAAACAAAAGAGTGTCGAGACATCTTGTGTAACGTTCCACGACACTTGGCAAAGGAACAGCGGGGACAGGTATCCATGCAAACAATGCGACACCCGCTGCGCTACGTCACTAATTACCACCTCTAATTAAAACACCCTCTACATGCGACATTCTTTATTAACATCTCCGTCGAGCACTTTCAACATTAGCATATGTGTTCGAGCAGATCCTGCTAATATAATTATCATTAACCCTATTGTTTTATAATGAACTCTCTAATTATTATTGCAGCGTCTCGGTTTGTTCTGATATCATCCTGGAACTTTATATGGTTACCTTAGTATCGAGATGGAATGTATACGAACAGCGGGAGATATGGAAGGAATGTTCTGCGAATGGAAAATGTCTGGTTTTTTATAGCAAAGCATATGCAGAAAACTGAATTCCACAAGATCATAATTTTGGTTCAACGGAATAAAAAATTGTATTCGAATGTCGTGGATAACAAAGTCATAAAGTGGAGTAAGTAGAGGTTTGAAGCTTGGGATCCAATTCTGTGAATGTAATGATAGAATGCTGCAAAGTAACTTTCTTCTTGCTCTCGTTGAATGGCACCCTTATAAGTAAAAACTGTTTCTCAAATATCAACTGAATCTTTTTTTCATGTTATTTGCAATCGAAAGCTCAAATTCATGTTCTTGGGCGGTGGATACCTTGAAAACTTCGCGTTCCCACTTCATTTGGAGTATTTAACGTTAAGAATTCTTTTTGGAGCTGTGAGCAGTGCTACCCGTAACAATCACTTGAAGCATTGCTTAACATCTCCTATGACACGCTTCATTCAACTTTATGTGCCGATTAGAAGAATTTCTACTAGAAAATTTAACAAATGGATCATAGCAGACTTTAACATCTCCTTTAAACCAAATAAAAAGACCATATGAAATTCAAGGCCACGGTTATTCATACTGCACTTCTCGTCAGCTTCTAATGATCTACCAGGCTCAGATATGACCTGTCTTGGAATATAGTTCTCATGTATGGAGTTTGGCACCAAAACATTCATTGAGGTTCCTCGATTCTATTCAGAAAAAGGCAATCCGTATTGTTGGTGATTTTTCGCTCATAGACTCGCTCACTTCATTGGAACATCGTAGAAGGGTAGGAGACTTGTCTCTCTTCTATAGATATTTTCACGGTCTGTGCTCTTCTGAATTGTTATCAATCGTTCCACCATTGGCTATATCTACAGGATGACTCGACGTGTACAGAATTCCCAACCCTTTGTTGTGAGCTTGGAGACCTATCTAACCTCTCTTGCTCAGGGATCTTTTTTCAATAGAACAGCTGAGCTTCAGAACTCCTTGCCGAGAGTGGTAGATATTGCCAATTTACAATCCATGTTCCAATGAAGTGAGCGAGTCTGTGAGCGAAAAATCACCAACAAGACGGATTGCCTTTCTCTGAATAGAATCGAGAATCCCCAATGAATGTTCATTAGAAGCTGACGAGAAGTGAAGTATTTATTCGCACGGAATAGAAATCCGAGTTTCTGGAAAGCACCTTTAGCAATCGATCTCGCATGGTTTTCCCATGAGAGATTATTACTGATCGAAATTCCTAGCATCCAGATACTTGATTTTGTAGGAATAGTTACTCCTGACATTTGAATACTAGACGATGATAGATTGGCTTTCCTTGAGAAGAGACATGCCTGGGTTTCCCCAGCATCAAATTTCATGTTACCCCATTCTATTATTTTTACCAAGTCATCGTTAATTTTATTGACGTGAATGTTTCTTTGAATTTCTGTTTCTCGAGCTGGTATAGGGACACTGGAAGAGAAACTTGTATGAAGAGTACTGTCTTCCGCAAAACTATGTACTGAACAAGATGTTTTCTCGAGCAAATCATTGGTATGAAGCAGAAACAAAGTGGGCGCAAGAACTGAACCCTGTTGAACACCTGCATTTATTTGGAGAATATCAGGTGTGTGTTCGTATAGGTTTGCGCGGTCAGTAGTATGTATTTGTTGAGTTAGGATTGAACCCAATCGTCTTGGATGGAGGCGGCCAAGTCCATTCTATCAACATATATTTTTCCAAGGGGTTCAATAAGATGAACCACGATCATTGATTCAAAAATTCAAACAAGTGGACATTGGTGGGAATCTTTCATCTTGGATACAAAGCTAGCTCATTGATAGAGTTCAGATAACACGTGTTGATGGATTTAAGTGTTCTGCAATCCTTATACTTTCTGGAGTATTGCAGGGGTCTCACCTCGGACCATTACTAATCAATGTTTTCATGGATGATATTCAGCACTGTTTCACCAATGTTGAATTTCAAAGCTCTGCAGGTGATTTCATAATGTATGAGAGAAATGACTCAGTGGACGACTAGATTGAACTATAAAGCGACTTGAATACGCTATCAATCTGTTGTGACGTCTATGGTATGGAACTCATAGAACACGTAGAAGTTGCTCCATAATGTTCACCTATAAACACACTCCTCTAACATACTCACCCTCCATCAGTCAAGCCCATGCCATGCCATAGACATTACTGTGGCTATTAAACCGGTATCGTTTCATTACTGGAAACTGCTATTAGGCCGTAGTGATTGAAGAGTTTGAAAGTGTTTAAAGTCTAGTAACGTATTATTTCTTTCAAATGGTGTGTGGTCATAGTAACCAAAAGGTTGGCGTCTTTTTGAGGAGAAACTGTGTGTGTCAGGGTTATCTTGTTTTGTATAACTTAGCTGGTTTGCACACGTTAGCGGAAATCCAAACACTTCTTCAACTTCGTTGAGCAAAATAACGTTTGGGATAAATGAAGAACAGGTCGGAAAAATACAAAAGTTCTACAATACACTTCATCGTCGCGAATCAACCGCGAAATACGAATTATATTTCGAACAATGCCACCGTAAAGTTCAAACTGAGATTAATTAGAACAGTTCGTGGTTTAACGTGCGGTTTTAATAAAACGTTACAACCAAATCCACATACACGATGAGGGATTCCGTCTGGTACTTCGGTACTTAAACAGTGCTAAAACTTATAACGGAGCAAGTTGTTTGTCGGCAGGCGGCAATTAAACTAATCTGGAGTATAGCAAGTTCGGTATTACGAATTTACGTCGTCCCGTGCCATAACTAGGGCTAATCCCTCATATACAATTCGAGCGAGTCAATTGTCCATGGAAGTTAGGCGCGTGGATACGTTGGGATAACTACCGCCGAAAGCGTCGTTTAAGGAGGGAGTTCCTTCTCTCTAGTCATATCACACCAATTCATGAAGGGTATTGTTTGATGACTATTTCCCATACAGCACACGATATCCTATGGACGTCCAATTCATGTCCAATTCATGTCGGAATAGCCTTGGACCAATTTTGGATATCCATAGGATATCCAAATTTTGGATATCCAAAGTATTCCCAGTAAAAAATATCCATACGATGTACAAAATGGATATCCTTCCGGATATCCACGGTGGATATCCATGGAGGATATCTTATGGACATCCATTTCGTACATTTATTGTATAAATAATTAATGTTTCTTCCGCAGTGGCACCCTACGAATTGGCAAACTGATTGGGCCATTTACATGGACATTCCAGCAAGAAAGTTGATATATTTAACTTTTTATCCTTTTAAATAATATTTGAATATAGCGTCACGCACGACGCAAAATGCAAAAGTGCTGCATTGTGAACTCACCTTGACTCGGTTTCCTGACGTGCAACTGTCTATGGCGTCTGTCAAATGTCGTAATTTTGAGAGTCGTTGAGTGTTGGGTCGGTTTGAAAAAAATATGTTGAACTGAGTTGAAGCGTTGTGGTGTGCATCGTGCAATAATTGTGTTCATAAAGAAACGAAAAATAGTGGTGTGTTAGTTAATTGTAAACTGTGATCATTAGCATTCACCGTGAACGTGAACTTTTGGAAGGAAGCAAGTGAATTGTCGAGTACTTTATTCTATATTCATATGTTATTCAAATTGAGACTATTTAAATTCTTCAATAACTTTTCTGTTGACAACTCTTGGCAAATTTAAAGTATGTCAAGTATTTTGTTTGAAAATTAATGAAAAAATAAAAAATTCTTATTAACGACATAAGTTTCTCAATCGTTCGTCTACCACTGTACAGTTTATCTCAGCTTGTCTAAA
Source organism: Zygogramma bicolorata (assembly GCA_032362365.1). Lineage (NCBI taxonomy): Eukaryota > Metazoa > Arthropoda > Insecta > Coleoptera > Chrysomelidae > Zygogramma > Zygogramma bicolorata. Next base: position 2,079,145 of record JAVJAQ010001667.1, read on the forward strand.
CTTTTTAAATACTGCGAAACCAATCTAGCACAACATTTTAAATTGCACATACGGTCACATTGAGTGCCTTATCACAGGATATATTACTGACTATTAACCGTTGTCCAAGAAGTGTGCAGCACTTTTTCACGTCTCAAACTAGGTTGGTTTCTCTGTAACGAATTGCACAAATAATTATGTAGAATCATGAACGATATCTTATGGATGTTCTTGATGGATATCTCATGGATGTCCATGAAGTATATCTTGTAGATATCCATGATGGATATCATATGGGTATCCATGAAGGAAATCTAATGGATGTCCATAATGTATATCTCATGGATGTCCATGAAGGATATTTTATGGACGTACAGGTTGGTGGCCTAAGAATGTCCATTGGACGTCCACTGAATATTCTTTGGATAAAAACTGTACGTCCATCGGATGTCCACAATATCCTTAATAGATATCCATTGGATATCCACTGGATGTCCATGTGTTGTGTGGGTTGAGAATTGACTTGCATCCATTATACCATCCAAGAGTAGTATCATATTCATCTTGTGATTAATAGCTGCCGAAATTTGTGCTCAACGACTTTGGAATAGTCCTAGATAAAACCATACGCTCCAGTGTAATTTTCTTTGTTGAGGTACAGCTTATCCAATCCATCTTAGCAAAGAAATGATGACGTATATGCCCAGAAATCTCTGTGGAGTATAGTAAGATGAAAAAACAAATATTATATGTGTTCACTGTGTTGAAGTTTATTCCTAGTAGGTGTTTTACTTTCGTCATGGTCTGCACTGCCATTGTGCAACTGGAAAAGTAGTTGAGTTTGTGCCAGGATGGATTGTATGAGCTGTAGATTCCGATTTCAATTGTTTATGCCATTAGATATTTCGAATTTTGAAATTGTTATTCGTTTATAACCACCAGGTCTTTGATTTTCCCCGTTTAAATTTGCTCCATTTCAAAACGAAGATTCAAGAAATATAAAATGTTTTGAACATTTCAATTGGTCTAATAACATGAATAAATCTTTCAGTTATATGTTAACCAAATTACAAACCATTCACTCAATCGTCATGTGAGAACAATATCAACTTATTGATTTTTTGAAAATTGTCGTCTTATGCTCTGTTACCTCAAGTATGAACATTGTTGATGGGTAGTTTCAATTTCCTAGTACGCCAAAATCATTAATATAATTTTCAAAAATATTACGCTTTTCAGTGGTTTTGAGGGTTTTCCCGGAATAAAGTCAAAAATGAGGCATTCAGAAGGATAGTATTTTACCGCCTCTACGGATTTGTTTTTCCTAAAGCCATGTTGCTATTGCTTTAATGAATTGGTTATTTCCACGACGTTGATTATTGAACTGTTGAAACAGTATAAGGCTTCAGAAAATTCCGTTATTATTTGAATTTTCTCAAATTTTTTCATAAGTGGAAATACCACTGAAATTCTCATAAGATTAGGAAATTCTCCCTTAATTTAATGAACGTATAATTGATGTCATTAGCACAAAAGATGCATAGAGACCCTAGCAGTTTTAATTATAATAGTTATTCATTCACAACCTATCGAGAGAGAGAAAGAAATTTGACGAACTCTGCACCATTACGAGTTCCTATCTTCGTATTGGATTATATATAAATAATCGGTTGAACCCTCGAAAACTTTCAAACTCTTCAATAACTACGACACCTTTTCCAGAAAGAAAACGTTACCGGTTTATCAGTCACAGCGTATAAAAGTGGACTTACACAACAGTAATTTTCACTTCAACTTTCACTTTTCCTTTGTTATTTCGAACTATTGCAATGTTTTGCACGTATTCATTAATCATAAGTGTGATTAGATAAACGGGTGATGTTTTTGTTAATTCCAAATTGGTTTCTCACTGTTTTACTAGTATCATATTTATTTATTGTATATTTTTCGAGTTATAAATGAGTATTCACATTTTTTTTCTTCAGATTTGTTTTTGGGCAGTGTAATTCGTCAAGAATTTCTAAATTGATGTTGATCAAAAATGAAATCAATCAACAAAATATATCACATTAGAAATGGAATAGAAACGAGACTTCTGTCACCTTTTTTTAACTCACATCGTAACAAAATCAAACATCGATTGATTGATAGATATGTTCACTGTGAAAAATCGAAATGTGATAATTTTTTCATCCATTCCCTACCTTTGACTGCGAAGGCGTTGAATTTTATATTTTTGCTAATTCCGACTTATTCAGTCGGAATTCAGACTTAGTATTTCAGAATTGACTAATTCCTACTCGAGGAAGTAGTTAATTTTTGAATTGCTGTATTCCAGAAAAGGTTGGTCCTGAAAATCTGAATTTTTCGTAATATATCAAAGTACAGCTAGAAAATTTCAGATTCAGTTCGAACATAAACCTAAGTTTTCAAATTTTTTCCACGTCCGAATACCATGGATATTGTTTGTTTCGGAAACATTTCATTTTCAGAAAAGTTCCTAAATATTTTACACTTATCATGTCTATTTTTGGTGGTCCAAGACAGAGAAAAATTATATTCCATGTGCACCATATTCCAGCTCTTTTCAAAACGTTCAGTTCAATAAATTTCCACGTTAACTGATAAGGAACACAAGTTTTTTAAGCGAATGACCAACAACTCATTTCTATTCTCCATATCTATTGAAATGGTTCAAACTTATGAAAATATTATGTCTGAAATATTCTAATTCATTTCAGGAATGTTTCGATTATATCTTCCACATATTACTAAGACCGATCAGTATGAGTCAATTCAAAAGTTGTCCTGTTCACTGTGGAACTTAATAAGTCGGAATTAGCAAAAATAAAAAAATTAAAAGTAGTGACCCTTCTACGCTTTCGTATTAAACAGAAACATCTCAATAAACTCCAGAACAGTTCATATAACGTCATAAAACTTTTATCCAATTAGGCCACAAAGACGGAATAGCACCCAGACAAAAGATAAAAACATAAGCAGCAAACGTACATGACATTTCCATCAGTAAAATTAAAGCTCTTTTGTCTGGGGAGGCGGTGTAAAAACTTGACGAAAACGCCAACTCGTTTTCACAATTAAATTTGTTGTCGTTTGAAATCACCAATTGTTGTTTTCGTTCGGCTCGGACAAATAATGTCAGCCCCATATCAGCTGTCACTTGTTTGAAATCACAGAGGACCGGAGGACCGGCAGGAAGACTGATGGATGCAGGGCCCAGTGGCGGACGAAAGCAATAAAACGGGAAATAGAATAAACAGCCTTTGGTTTGATATTGGGAAGTTCATAATTTTATGCGACGCCTGACGGAATTATAACGCACTGCTATAATTTCACAAACAAACGGCTTCCATTTTATGTGTGTGAATTTATTGAGTTCTTTGATGTTGATTTAGCAAATCTCATCTGAAGCTGTAATTTTTTTTTATTAATAATAACAAACAATCATGGATGCAGATCGCTCAGTGAGCCGTATAAAGTGTTTGGTGCCAAGTTGCCGCAACTCTAGGAACCGAAATCCAAAGTTGTCTTTCCACACGTTTCCAAAGATGAATACATCTTTGGTGGGAAACATTACGGAAAGTGGATTGAAAGAGGAAATAGACAGGGACAAGGCTTGGAATATTGAACTGAAACTGCACAAATCACCACCTAGAGCGGCTTCAGTGTGTTACTTGCATTTCAAGAGAGATGATTTTTTGTTACCTGGTGAGTCTGTTTGTCTATTTTTAGGCGAAGTTATGGCGCATTTCATCATCCATGTAATAAAAGCCTCTTTGGTTCACTAACACACTACACTGAAACCAAAAAATGTCCTGGAACAAATATCATTAGATTTTAAAACACAATGCATCTATGTTCACCTCCAATGAATGGTATTGTGCGGCTATTCAAAGCATCATGAACATAGTTATATTAACCTTCACGAGAAAAATTTCGTTCAATGAAAATATAGCAAAAAAACACCAAAATCTTGTCTAGCGGGGGCAACTGATGACTGGATTTCAGTTTGGCGCGTTATTTCACAAATGTAAACAAGGTAACTATTTCAAAATGGTGGATAAAGTTCAACCACCACCAGCGCCCTCATCGGTCGATATTCTTCCCTATTCAGATGACAAACAAATGACGGCAAAGGTCGCTCAAAAGTATCCCAGTTGCAAAATGTTTTATGAATTATTCATATAATATTATAAATAGCTTCCTTCTGCAAGAAGTTGTATTTTTTGACAATGCTTCCAAGGCAGGAAGTTCAAATTGGTTTGAAAATTGAAATTTGTAGTTTTCACTATAGTATATTTCAATCCAAGATTTAGCGCACTGAAATACAATCACGCGAATAAAATATCAAAATATTATCGGAATGTAGTTTTTCAGTTCATGTTCGTTTGATGTGGATTTTGTCACGTCAAATTTTGGATGTTGAGGCAACTCCAGCAGAAGCTTGAATTCGACCTCTTCCGCTAAGGAAAGGTCTCAGTAAATTGTGAAGGTTTTGGTGTAAGGAGTTGAAAAAGAATATATACCAATTGAGTAAATGAAGTTTGGACATGAAATTACTGCGTAACTCAAAAAAGACAAAGGCAAGACCGACCAGAAGATGATTGCGGATACCAGCGATCAAAACGTCGTGAGTACACCCAATTTGAAACTTGGTTTCAACATTTGTTTATATTACTTCATATATTTCTCTATTTAAATTATTTACTCTCTGTTTTATTTATTTATTTCTACTCTTACAAACACACAAAAGGTACTTATAGGTAAGAGTGGTCACTGGTCTGAAAAAAAAGTACACTAAAACTAAGAACATATACAAAACTGATAACTTATAAATATATAAAGTTGACGTCCAAAATTTATAAATTAGTGTCAATCCCCAGAATGATACTCCTTATTTCCTGAACACTAACATTTAATAGGTCTATATCACATTTCTGAAGGACTAGATTAGTTTTATATAGCATATTATCAATTGGCGAGCAGTTAGGGCCAGAACAATAGAACAGAGGGTTATCTCTTATTCTCAGGTTGATTTTAGGAACTAAAAATTTGATTTTATCAATGAAAGAACATTTTTTTAATTTCAAATTGTTGATAATGTTATAAATAAATAATGTACAATTCAAATTTCGCCTTTTTGTCAAACTTACCATATCAAACTCAAGCAACATACTATTATATGAGATCATGTGAGGATAGCTATTATGGACTTTCGAATATAGGTTCCTTAGGAATATTTTTTGTACTTTCTCTATCATATCATCATGTACAGATGTTTGTGGAGCCCAGATAACGGAGGCATATTCCAGATTGGATCTAACCAAAGCATTATACAGTTTGATAATTGTATTTATATTTTTGAAATGTTTTGTGTTTCTTATCACAAAACCAAGAATTTTATAGGCTTTGTTTACCATTTTACTATAATGTTGGGTGGATTTCAAATTAGTCTGCAGGTGGACCCCAAGATCCCTACATTCCTCTTTCCTGGTTAGTAGTACCTCATCAATTGTATAGTTGTACTTCACGTATTGAACTTTACGTGTGAAAGTCAACAGCTGACACTTATTAATGTTTAATGACATTCTATTATTACTAAACCACTCAGACACTGAATTTAAGTCACTCTGAAGCTCATCACAATCTTTAATGCATTTTACATGTTTCCACAGTTTGAAGTCATCTGCAAATAATAGACATTCTGAAAACCTTACACAATCTGGAAGGTCATTAATGAAGATCGCAAATAATAGTGGGCCAAGAATACTACCCTGTGGTACTCCAGAGGTCGCCATGTACTCCCTTGACATATACTTTTCAACTTTGACCTGTTGGGGTCTCCTGGTAAGATAGGATTCCATTAGCCTGCATGCATCCACCGAGAAACCAAATTCACCCTATTTGTTTACAAGCAGACCATGGTCCACCTTATCAAAGGCTTTTGCACAATCCGTCATTATTACGTCTAACTGTGCCTTATAATCTATAGCACTAGCCGCTGCCTCAGTCAGCGTACAGAGATTGGTGACAGTTGTCACATCTGATAAGAAACCATGTTGTTGCTTAGCAAAATAATTCCGAAATAATTCCAGAATATTACTATGTAACGTATTTTCAAAGATTTTGGCAATGGAATTAAGAACACTAATTGGTCTATAGTTTTCAACCAGATTGACATCACCTGCCTTAAAAATATTCGATATATCAACAGTATTGTTTGAATTTGAATATTCAGTCGATTTGTACTATATAAATTTTGTTCTCCTCTTTTTACCTAGCAACTGGTTTCAGTAAAGTTAATAATATAGACAATGGAAGTCCGAACCAATACAAGGAACATTGACAACCACATTCAAGCAAACCTTAGTTAATTTTTTCTAATCATTTGGCAAGTTTTATGTTAAATATTTTTTTCGATTAACTTCTGTTCATTCATTTTCAAAGTTCGACAGTTATATATGTGATTGTTTTACTCCATCATTCATAATTTCATTGTTTCAAGTTAGATTCTTTCGATCTCACCTTGCAGCAGGTTTCAATAGGCGAAAATCGTCAACCTCTAGATGGCGTTGCTAAATCCAAGATGGCTTCACTTTAGGGTGAACAACAAATTTTTGGCCATTTGAAGTAACGGTACTATTAGCTCATGTTTTGCATTCTTGAGGACTTGTTGAGTGACAATTACTGTTTAAACGTCTTCGGTTGCTTTGTGTGCTAAGATAGTTACATGTTTGGCTACTATTACAGCCCCATTTTACTCGTGAGTGTTATAATTTGAACTACTTCACTTGCCTACATTCCAGATCAAAATTTCTATTATAGAATTGGAGCTTCGTAGTATTCTGGATTACGAGGGAAGCAAAACTAGACCGTTGAAAGAGGGTGAAGCTGTGTTCAAAGCAGGGCATATCATTGCATGTGGAGTGGAAGAAAGTATCCATAAAAAGTAAGGAGTTCATGTTTGCGAACATTAGCTTTAGTAGAGCATCCACATGAAATCAATATATTGCTGGCTGATGCGGGATGGAAATGCCAATGTTCCTGTAAAGCGGATTTATCTGGGTACTGCAAACATATTGCAACCCTTATATTATGTTAATAAGTAGGTAATGTCATTTCCTAATTATTATGTAGAAGTAAAAGTTGAATTTCATGAAATGTTTGCATGTAATCAGCTTTTTTTGCTAAATAAAGGATCAATATATCAGATTTAATAAAACATGTCACCGATTAGTGTTTCAAGAAATCCACCCTAGTGGAAAGACTGCTAGATGAAAGTTGTACCAACCCGGTAGCAAGGCAGGAAATTCTAGACCGACTCAATCAATCAATCAAAATATGCTTTATTATCAAAGAATAATATCTTATTGACAAAGCGTGTATATATAAATATAAAATGAATTAAAAACATTTGATAAAATGTATAAAAATTGTCACCACAATATAAAACTAAACTTGAACAAAACAATCAGTCACTTATTTAAAATATAACAAACTAATAGCAGATACATGATATCACAGTTATCACCTAGCATTGCATCCTATCCGCATAAAATTCTTCCAAATTATAATAGGTTCTATCGGTAAGAACTCTTTTCACTGCTTTTCTGAAAATGGCATTGGACGGTATATCTTTAATATTATTTGGAAGGTGATTGTACATTTTGCAGCCGTTATATATAACGACTGTCTGTCACAGAATTATTTTCAATTTTCAATTTTGGTTGAGTGGAAGAGCAAAATCTCGTTCCTAGAACAAGCATTTTGAACTCTGCCATTGAATAGGTGCTACTCTTGGATGTGTTCATTATCGCTATGTAACTGCTACCTATTCAATAAAAGCAATATTATTATTATTATTATTATTAATTCAACGACACGTTTTATTCATCCTGTCAAGGTCCCACTCAGTGATTTAGAACAGAAAATCCATAGTATAACCCAATGGTCGGTGATTTCGTGTATTGGTATAGGTACGTGGGCGACATTTTAACATGTTTCACAGGAACGAAGAGGCAACCAGATAAGTTCTTTTCCATTCACCCTTTCATCAAATTCACCATGGAGATGGAAGAAAGTAATGCAATCAATTTTTTGGATTTGACTATAGCAAAAATTGAGGATAAACATGATTTCTCAATTTTTAGAAAACCTTCGCATACATATATTGTAATTCACAATCCATCTACCCATCCTCACCAACATAAAGATAGAAATCTCGAAAAAGAACTGAATATTATAAAACAAATCGCTAGTAATAACGGTTATAATAGTGATTTAGAAGACACTTTGTGGTCCAAAAAACTGTACGAATTATGATAAGAATTAGGAAACGTTGGTTGCATATAAAGCAAAGAATAATTTGAGCTCTTATATCAAAGACAACAAAGAGAGAAGTTCAGTATTCGATAGATCAGGAGTTTATAGATTATTGGTTGGTTCATGTTCTATGTTTTATGTCAGTCAAACGGGAAGAACATTTGATACACGCATAAAATAGCACAGAAGTAGTTTCCGAAATGGTATGACAAATTTAACGTATGCATCTCACCTCATTACAAAGGTACATGAGTTCAATCACGAATTTGAAATCATTCATTTCCAAAGGAAAGATTTGAAACTCAATCTCTTGGAGAGTTTGGAAAACAATGAGTGTAAACATTCACAGTTCCCAATGAATGATCAGACGGAGTTGAATAATTTGCCCCTGTTGATTACGTTTTTTCCAGGAAATTGTACTAATATGGATATGACGTCGGACCATTAATTGATCTATTAATTAGTTATCGGACTATATTCTTATTGACCAATCATAAATGAGCTGTCAAATTATGATAGGAGATTAAAGATTCCTAAGCCAGGGATCTGTTTCAAAAACAAAATAATTTGGCTAAAATGTTTAACAAAAATCCTATGATGTAGAATATCTTCAAAAAAAAGCTGTCCACCCATGAATACAGCAAACTTTTTGTTATTCTCCATTATTTAATGTAATGAAGAATAAACAAACCAATCCAAGCGAACAAATGATTGTGGTTAATGAGAATATAATTTTGTCTTTATGGTTAAATAAGGACCAACGAGTGAAAAATTGTTTTAGTTCATTGGAAAATCTGTTATGAGCCGGTTATAGTTTTTTCCAACATATTACAATTATGACTGTCATTATTAATATCATTTTAGACAATTAAACTATCAAAACAACACACAAGTTTTTTATTTCATAGTTTACATTGTATGCCACTCGTGTGCAGGCCGTGACTTATTATCAACATAACACACTAGTAACATAAATAACTATTTTCTACACCCGTACTATGATAATTCACGTATGTGCTCATAGTCCGTTTCAGAATAATGTCCATTATGAAAAGTATCAAAAATCTGTATCATAATGAGCTCATTATGATTCAAATTTTTCATTATGACACAGATTTTTAATCAATTTGGAATCCAGTTCAGTGGCGGAATGCTACATTGGTTCAGAATAAAATCAGCATTTCCAATACAATATTGGACTCTATTGAGACTAGCAATAATAAAATAAATGTTAATATTCCTTCCACTTTCAGATCAGTGGGACCCCCAAACGAATATAAATAGCATATCTTTAGTTCATCATTCATTGGGTGTAGAAAAATTACCGTATGCAACTCTCTTGTAATGGTTATTAATATACAGTCGCATAAACCCTATGAAACTCACTTTCGGCTCGTTTCGTATCTCGGTTACTATTATGTATGTGTTGATAACAAATACCTATCATTGAAAAAAATGTATTTTCTCTTTTGGCAATGAATTTTCGAGAATGTCGAGAAGTTGGGACTCTCATGTTACCTTAGAGATCAAGCTATATATCAATGTGGCCATGTGAACGTGAAAAACTTTGTCAGTGGGCGAAAGTAAATCATTTTGACCCCAGTTGGACTCATATACCTTTCTTCCCCCAAACCTAGATTTATGAAACTCGTAACAAGTAGATATTTTCAAATATTTTGCTCTAAAGCACTTTATTGTCAAAAAATATACATTCTTGTTGACACAGCATAAAACGTGTTCGATAAGTCAAGAAAACATGAACAGGACAGTATAGAACAGTAGGTACAACAATTATATACAGGGTGTTATTCAAGTACGTAGCAAAACTTGAAGGCTTATGCAACTCTCATGGTTATTGATACACTCGAATAAACGTTCGTTTCGTATTCCGGTTAGTATTATGTACGTGAACATAACAAGTACCTATCGTCGAATGAAATCGATTTTCTCTTTTCACAATGAATTTTTGAGAATGCAAGTTGGGGGCCGTTCATAAAATACGTTCGCATACAAGGGGGGGGGGGAGGGGTCTGGCTGAGTGTGACAAGATGTGACAAGGGGGGACGGGGGGTATACGGCAACGTGACGTTCGCCGTTTATTATTTTCTGACATGAGTGCTAGAAGCCAGCGTGACCACTTTTGGTAGAAATCTACTTTTTCAGTAAGTGGATTTCTGACGAAAATTGAAAAATTATGGTATAAAAGATATCTTCAGTAAATTTTGGTAGAAATCTACATGTGCGACATCTTCCAACGAATTCCTGAACTCGTCAGATTTTTTTAATCAAATCTATAGTGACTCCATCTTTGCCTATACAACTGAAACAAAATAAAGCGATTTTTTACTATTTCATTGTGTTATTGAGCATTGAATCATCTGATTATATAAAATATGTATATTATTTGTGACCATCTATATTGAAATTGTTTATGAATATCTTGAAACCAAAGGCCAACCAACATATAATATTATTTATTATTTACATGTCCGTTATGAAAGATATTTATTAATTTATTTAAATTTTATTATAATAATTAAATAAATATTTTTAATTTTTAGAATTTGTGTACTATCATTTAGAATTTATCATACTCAGCAGGGGGGGGGTCTCAGTTTGTGTGACGTAATATTTCTAGGGGGGTCACAGAAAGTGTGACACAGCGTGACAATGGGGGGGGAGGGGGTCAAAAAAAGCTGATTTTAGTGTGACGTATTTTATGAACGGCCCCTTGGGACTCTCAAGTTATCTTATAATATAATAATAATAATATTTATTTTGCAGAAAAAAAACTAATAATTTTACATAAAATATGATAGTAGTGCAAATAAACATGGAGAGCCCACTAAAACCGAAGTTGTGCGTGGGTACCAGTTTGTAGCTGGAATTATTTCTACACGAATACATCATCAAGTACGTCTTATAAAATAGTAAAAAACTTATGAGAATATATATAAAAAATACAAACTTACAAAACAGTAACAGTAGAACAGTATATGATAGTTTCTACTGATTTTTGAAAATCGTACGGATAAGAGATAAAAAAACGTGTGAACTATATTGTATTGGTCAAAAGTTAAAAGTGAAGCGATATAATGTGAATGAAAGATAAATTACTTGAAACATATAAGCTGAATTCAATACGACTATATAGATATTGGTCACAAACCTAAAACTGACAATGAGGAAATTATCACAAACAAGGCAATCATCCCACATTGGTCACCAATTTACAATCGCACCAGTGAAGAACAAGTGATGAAATATAACGATATAAATGCGAGTGTACAAATGGAATCTAATAATCATTACATGTGACTATATTATGTACGATGTTCCTATCGAGGTTATACACATATCTTTTGATTATGTTTTTGATGAGATTAATGCTATTTATTTCAGATATATATGTCTTATAGACTTCAGGTAGGTGGTTGAAAATTTTACTACTTTGGTATTTGTACGCGTGTTGTCCAATTGATTTTTTTGTTTAGCTAACCTGTACATTACCTCTAGTTTTATGTCGTGTGTTATAATCGTGTGTTATGTTCTGTAGTATGCTTTTATTTTTATATATATTGAGTATTATGTTATACATGTATAATTTTGAGGTGCTTAATATCGAGAATAGATCTCAAGTATTTGAATTTGTATAGCATATATCTCAGTGTTCTTGAGACCCAAGTAATATGTTCATTCCATCTGAGGTGAGAGTCTATTGTTACGCCTAGATACTCAATATGGTCTGCTCTTGAGATTTTCATGACTTTTCCGTGGTTGTTTATTGTCAGTTCGGTGTAGGTTGGTAATTGATTTTCATAGCTTGCAAAGGGTAGAAACCAAGTTTTCTCAAAGTTGATAGTGATTTATGGTCGAACCAATCTTTCAATATATTGATGTTCTGTTCTACTCTGATTTTCAGGCTTTCCCAGTTCTCCGCTGTAAAAAGTATGGCTGTGTCGTCTGCAAAGCTGAATGTTGAGCAATCCAGATCCATAGTGAGTAAGCTATTAATATATAATGTGAATAACAGAGGGCCAATGACGGTTCCTTGTGGTATCCCATAGATAATGTCTTTTTCTGAACTCAGTGTCCCATTAATTCTCACCATTTGTTTTCTTCCTCTCAAATACCTTCGAAATAGCTGTTGTGTTGTACCCCGCATTCCTGAATTCTCCAAAATCTCTAATAACTGGACATGGTCAACAGTATCAAAAGCCTTGGCCAAGTCCAAAAATGTACAAATTGCAGGCCTTTTTTTATCTATATGTTCATTTATTTCACTTGTTAATGCGGCAATTGCATCATTTGTGGATAGACCTTGTCTGAAACCATATTGCTTCCCAGAAATTAATCCGTTTTTTTCAACAAACGTCGTTATTCTGGCTTTGAGAGCTTTTTCAAATACTTTATTGAAGCTTGTCATGAGTGAAATTGGCCTATAGTTATCAACTAGCGCTGGGTCTCCTTTTTTCAGTACGGGCGTGATTATGGACTTTTTGAACGCAGTGGGGCACTGACCTGTTCGAAATATATTATTTATCAGTGTTGTTAATATAGGCGTGATTTCTTCTGATATTTTTTTAAGCTCTTCTGCTCCGATGCCATCGAAACCTGGTGCTTTTCTGTTTTTAAGTGAATGTATTGTCTGAAATATCTCATCTTCAGTTACCGCTGTGAGAAAGAACGAACATATATTGGGAGTTTGCGTGGGAGTTTCTGTAGGTGGTTTAGTTATTTTCTCAGCGTAATGTTTTCCAACACTCGCAAAAAATGTATTGAATCGATCTGCTTTCATTTTATTGTCTTTTGTTTTTGTTCCATCTTCGCACATTATCTCGTCGATTAAGGCATCTTTTTGATGTACGTTAATATTAGTGACAACTTCCCATAGTTTTTTGAAACTATTTTGGCTGCACTTGATTTCGTTTTGAAAATATTTTTGTTTGGCAATTTTAATGAGTTTATTTAAATGTGTTCTGAAATCAATGTATTTTTTTTTCTTAATAATATTTTGAGGGTCGTCTTTATATTCACGATATAGAGTATTTTTTTGAGTGATGGAAATCACAAGTCCCTCTGTTATCCACTTTTTTCGTTTATTTTCCAGTCTTCGTATCTTTATATGTTGTGTATTTTGTTCTATCAGCTTGCTCACTGTCTCAGTCAAGTAGTTTGCCTGTTCATCAGTGGTTTGCACGTTATAGAAAAAAGACCAGTCGTGTTCTTATATCATATCATATCTTATATATTTTTTGGTTCTATTTTGGATTGGTCTCGGTATCATATTTCCGATGGGAATCCCTAATATGACGCTTTTATGGTCAGTTATCCCTGTTTCGTAAACACCTGAAATGGACTTGTTACTAATATCTAGCCGTGTCTTCAAAAATATGTGATCTATGCATGATTTTGATTCACCATGAATTCTGGTATATTCATTGATCATAGATTGAAAGTAATATTCACTCAATATATTTAGATAGTTTGAAACAATGTCCGTTTCATCATTTATGTCAAGATTTATGTCCCCTAGAATAATATGATTGTCCGCATTGTAGTTTTTCGTCTGTTCCAGGTATTGCTCAAGATGTGTAACAAAATTATCTGCCTTCGTAGATGGAGATCGGTATAATGCTGTTATCATAGTAATTTTATCATCAATTTTTATTTCAGTTTGTATTGATTTACATTCGGCGATATATATAAATTTGTGGCAATATTTATACTGACTTTTTATGTACATAACAACCCCATCATTTTTATTAAATTTTCCCCCACTATATAACATTTCGTAGCCATCTAAAATGAATATTTCCTTACATTCAGTAATATTGAAAGTTTCTGTTAATATAATTATGTCGAAGTCAAATGCAAGTTGGTGTGAGAATATTTTCAGTTCATCAATATTTTTTCTGTTGCTCCTTATGTTCTGATGAAATATCTTCTAGTATTCATTCGATTTTTGATGGCCTAATGTGTTATTGAGATCTTTCAAATTCTTGAATTTAAGAGTCTTGATAAGTTCATGACTGCATTTCATCATTAGTTCTTCCATGGTGTACTGGAGTTTATGAAGTGCGTTAGATAAAAATGTTATGAATGAAAGTAGAGCTTCTTTAGGAATGAGACTTATATTATGGTTTGTATAAAAATGTCTATAATAAATTGTGTCTTTTAATAGGGTTATATATAAGAATACCTATAACAACAGGTGATGGGAGATGATAGCGATTTGAAACAAGTACGTGCCTAAATATTCAGTAAGCCTCTAGGGATATATCATTTAAACATCTAAGTAGTATTGATTTATTGCTTGTTGACTGAGCGTGTCCTTGGTTTTTCCTGTGCTGTTTTTTGGGGAGGTTTTTTTGTTGGAATCTCAGGCGTGCTTGGGACTTTTCTTGCTGCAGACTCAATTGTTGGGGTAGGTGTTATCTTCTTGTTCTAAGTCATCAACTTCGTAGGCAGTCCCATCAACGAATAATTTGTTTCCTCTAATATAGCACTCTTTATAATTTCCGTCGTTTCTGACCAAAAGAAGATGCTTCCTCAGTATTTTACTGTCCCTTCTTTGTGCTTCGGTTAGATCGTGTGCTATCGAAATGTTTTTTCCCTTCAGCTTATAAGCTTATAGATCAAGCTATACATCAATGTGTCCATGAGAAAATAAACAACTTTCTTTGTCAGTGGGCGCAGGTAACTCATTTTAACCCCAGATGGACTTATATACCCTTCTGCTCCCCAACCCTAGATTATCACAATGGAAACAAAGTAGATAATTTCGAATATTTCGCTCAAAAATACCTTACTGTCGAAAAATATACATTCGAGTATACATTCTTTCAACACAGCATGAAACATGTTTGAATAGTTAAAAAACATAAATAGAAAAAACACTGATTCCCAAAGTGGTCCAGATGGACTCCCAGGGGTCCACGAGAGACTTAACGGGAGTCCACGTTAGCGTGACCAAAAAATGGGGAATATAGGAATATGGTAGGAATATAGCTGCAGGGGGTCCACTGGAACCAGCAAAATTTTGTAAGGAGTCTATGGGGAAGAAATTGGGATCCTCTGGTATAGAACAATATGACAATGATACACAGGAAGTGTTATTAAAGTACTTACGTTGCCAAACTTGAAAGGGTTATTCATTGAGTCATTCTAAGCCGAAAAGTGAAGTGCCACTGAAGTGACCTTTGTTGGATCGAGAGAGCTATCCAGCATTGGATTCGTGAATGCTATCATTTCCTACATCCAAGTCAACGGAGCCAAATGTAATAGCATCACTGTTCAATAGGATTCTTCTGTGAAGAATCCTGCGCAGACACCTGTCACCTACGCCCTTGGTGGTATTAGCCAGGGGTGTAGTTGTTTTCTGAAACGTGTTAGTCCGTTAACCTACAGTGTAGATGAAATGAGAAATTGTTCCTTCAGATTATTTGATTCAGTCAAGTGTGTCCACTGACTAATACCTCACACAGTACATTCAACAAAAATCAGGTATTCAAATAAATTTTTCATGTCATGCCAATTATACCTATCATGCCTCGAAAAGATCTGGAAGGTGCGATAGATATAAATCGAAAATCTTTGAATGTTTTTTGACTAACCTGAAAAAGCCGATATAGTTGAATTGGACATCATGTACTCAGTAGAATTGTGTCTCAGCTGCCAATTATCTGAGGATTTTTCTTAAAACAACGTAGAAGTGGCACTAGTAGAAACCAAAACTCGAGTTTCGCCGCCCAAAAGACAGACGATCCGAATTGTTCATTGAGTTTTCTTAATTGAAATCAGTAGCCTTGCCAAGAGTGATATTGAGAGAGAGAGGAAACAACAATGGTATTTTTATTTCAAGTAAGTAAAAGTGGAGCAGATCAGTTGAAGTTTTCTCCAAAGCAGCGCTACGATCTTGATTTTGAAATCCCGATTGGTAGAACCAAAAAATTCAGCACACGGCAGATTCAAAGAAAATATTCGCTTCTAAAAAACAATGGCGAGTTTTTTAATAGTACGCTGACATTTTTTGGAAAAGATGGCTCCTACATTACCTTCCTATATTGAGCTCTCGAAATAAATGAAACCAAAGTTATATTTCTAGAAAATTGATGTAGTAATAAACGAAAATTTTTAAAAAGGGAACCTGCATGGTCTTCAACAGTTACTATTATTTCTTTAAACGAAGTATTTCGTGTTTCTCACCAATTAATTTCCCTATAATATGTGTATCGAGACCATTTCTGTTGAGTGAAAAATGAGGGGTGAGAACATCAACTCTACCACATGCCTAGATGCCATTTCTTTTTTTACTGCATTTTAGGGGTCATTTTCGAGTAGCTGGAATACAGCACAATTCTTGCATCAATGGATTGCAACTTCCCTGTTCCCTACTAGTATCTGTTGCCAGTGAGTCACATCATTTTCAATATGTTCAATATCAATTCATTCTCCTGAAGATGCTAATTTTTTCAGCACAACGCTCATCTAGTTATTTAAATTTGGTGCTAGACTAATATAATAATTGATCTTTGTTGGAACTCTAGGAGGTTTTCAGAATTACCAAATAGTTATTATGAATGCTTTCATAATAGGAATATCATATATCAAACAACAGGTATTCTATTTTATAAATGGATTGCGTAAGCTTATGAAGAACCAAGCGCTATTTGTTAAGCCCTGGTTTGTTGTTTGTTGTAAATTCCAATTTACAACATATCCGTTCAAATGTCCAATCTCTTTCAGTACATACTACGACATCTATTGACGCAAGGCCCACCTCTATAAACAATGATGAATATACAAAGATGATACTTTGCCAATGCCTGTTTGAAAAGGATTCGAAGCGTTTTTGTTACGCCATCTACAGTATAATGTCAACATATCCGTATACTTGACAATGCACGACAAAGTTTCCTACTTGAAGGGAAAAATAGCTGCAGAGTTCTGTCTGTCAGTTTGACTGAAATGTTGGAAGAAAGATAATGAAGCCACAAATGAAGCTTCGAAAACGAGTTGACAATAATAGTTTATGAAGAAAATTGAAGTTAAGGCATCAAAATAATCTTTAATACATAAATGATCTACAACATTGGCAAACAATTCTACTTCCGTTTCTGAATTGATTGCCATTTTTCGCTAATCAAGAAAATGTGTGATACGTCCGTAATAAAAACTAAAGAAAAGACGACTTGGGAACGAAATCACTAGTGCCATCTTCCCGTAGTATCAATCCCTTCAAATGATATTTCCATAAGGTTGACTTTTTATATCTCTATAGGGAAGAATATCGACCGATAAGGGCGCTGGTGGTGGTTAAACTATATCCACCATTTTGAAATAGTTAACTTGTTTACATTTGTGAAATAACGCGCCAAACTGAAATCCAGTCATCAGTTGCCCTCGCTAGACAAGATTTTGGTGTTTTTTTTTGCTATATTTTCATTGTACGAAATTTTTCTCGTGAAGGTTAATATAACTGTGTTCATGATGCTTTGAATAGCCACACAATACCATTCATTGGAGGTGAACATAGATGCATTGTGTTTTAAAATCTAACGATATTTGTTCCAGGACATTTTTTAGTTTTAGTGTAGTGTTAGTGAACAAAAGAGGCTTTTATTACATGGATGATGAAATGCGCCACAACTTCGCCTAAAAATAGACAAAACTCACCAGGTAACAAGAAATCATCTCTCTTGAAATGCAAGTAACACACTAACGCCGCTCTAGGTGGTGATTTATGCAGTTTCAGTTTAATTTTCCAAGCCTTGTCCCTGTCTATTTTCTCTTTCAATCCACTTTCCGTAATTTTTTCCACCAAAGATGTATTTCTCTTTGGAAACGTGTGGAAAGACAACTTTGGATTTCGGTTCCTAGAGTTGCGGCAATTTGGCACCCAACACTTTATACGGCTCACTGAGCGATCTGCATCCATGATTGTTTGTTATTACGAATCAAAAAAAATCACAACTTCAGATGAGATTACCTAAATCAACAGCAAAGAACTCAATAAATTCACACACATAAAATGGAAGCCGTTTGTTTGTGAAATTATTGCAGTGCGTTATATTTCCGCCAGACGTCGCATAAAATTATGAACTTCCCAATTGGGAAGTTCATGATTTTATGCGACGTCTGGCGGATATATAACGTACTGCTATAATTTGACAAACGGCTTCCATTTTTTGTGTTTGAATTTATTGAGTTCTTTGGTGTTTATTTAGGAAATCTCATTAGAGTTGTAGTATTTTTGATTAATAATATCAAACAATCATGGATGCAGATCGCTCAGTGAGCCGTATGAAGTGTTTGGTGCCAAGTTGCCGCAATTCTAGGAACCGAAATCCAAAGTTGTCTTTCCACACGTTTCCAAAGAGAAATACATCTTTGGTGGGAAACATTACGGAAAGTGGATTGAAAGAGAAAATAGACAGGTACAAGGTTTGCAAAATTAAACTGAAACTGCATAAATCACCACCTAGAGCGGCTTCAGTGTGTTTGTCTATTTTTAGGCGAAGGTATGGCGCATTGTTACTTCCCTAATATATGGAAGCTGTCAAGGGTATGCCCTATCTTTAAATCCGGCAAGATTTCGGAAATTGTAAATTATCGACCGATTGCAATAATATCAGTGTACTCGGAATTGGTTGAAATAATTTTATCGGACCTCATCTATAAGCACGTGAGTAACACAATTTCTGAATTCCAACATGGTTTTGTGAAGAGTCGTTGCACTGCATCAAATCTTTGTATATTTACGCAATATGTCTCTGACAAACTAGACCAACGAAAACAAGTTGATGTAGTGTATACGGACTTCAGCAAGGCATTTGACCGGGTTTCACATCATCAATTACTCATGAAATTATCAAGCTTTGGCATTTCGAGGAGCCTCCAATATCTTCTGGAATCATATCTTAGTGAGAGAAAATTATTTGTGGAATACGAAGGAATTAAATCGTTTATATTTAATGCAACTTCCGGGGTACCCCAAGGTTCAAACTTGGGTCCACTATTATTCCTTCTGTTCGTTAATGACATTTCTGATAGTATCAACTCTAAAAAACTACTTTTTGCTGATGATATGAAGATTTTCAGGGAAATTGACGACTATTCTGATTGTATCGCATTACAAAACGATATTACTGAGTTACATAATTGGTGTCAGAAAAACGAACTATCATTAAACATAAGCAAATGTAAAACTATGACTTTTGCAAGGAAACCGTCAGTACAAATATATGACTACAAATTGGATAATTTAACTCTGGCAAGAATTACCGAATCGAGAGATCTGGGTATTACCTTTGATAAAAAACTTACGTTCTCGTCACATATCGAGTCAATAACATCCCGTGCAATGAAAATGCTAGGATTTGTGATGCGTAATAGCAAAGAGTTGTCATCATCAGAGGCAATTAGCTCTATATATTATTCATTGGTCAGAAGCAAACTGGAATATTGTAGCTCCATATGGAATCCTTGTCAAGGAAAATATATAAATAGTATTGAAGCTGTACAGAAAAAGTTTCTGAAATTCCTGTACTTAAAAAAGCATGGTTCTTACCCCATGAGAGAGCATAGCTATGATTTACTATTGGAAGAATTCAACTATACATCACTTAAAAAACGCCGCCAAATTAACGACTTAATTTTCATTTACAAAATCATACATAATCAAATCGATTCTTCCACTTTACTTTCATCACTGAATTTTAACGTTCCTCGTATAACTTCCAGGTCACACTTAACATTTTACATCGACGTGCCTATAATTCTCAACACCACTTTCACTGCCCTTTGACTTCTATGTGTAAAAGTTACAATGGTCTACGAAATATTGATATTTTCTTTTTACCCTTATCTCAGTTTAGGAAAGCAGTATATAATGCACTACATAACTGATTAAAACTAATGCTTATAATATGATATCATGTATGTAATGCTGATATGGATTTCGTTTTTGTTCAAATTTCTGTTTTTTTCAGGACTAATATAAGCTTTTCATTTTGTATTATGTACTCCTGTAATTGGGTCTTATGACCTGTTGGATGTATTTTCTAAATAAATAAATTTCATCATCCATGTAATGAAAGCCTCTTTGGTTCACTAACACTACACTAAAACTAAAAAATGTCCTGGAACAAATATCATTAGATTTTGAAGCACAATGCATCTATGTTCACCTCCAATGAATAGTATTGTGCGGCTATTCAAAGCATCATGAACACAGTTATATCAACCTTCACGAGAAAAATTTCGTACAACGAAAATATAGTAATAAAACCACCAAAATCTTGTCTAGCGAGGGCAACTGATGACTGTTTAGCGCGTTATTTCATGAATGTAAACAAGGTAACTATTTCAAAATGGTGGATATAGTTTGACCACCACTAGCGCCCTCTTCGGTCGATATTTCCATTTACTTGATAGTGCACAACAAAGTTTCCTTTGAGGAAAAAAACAGGTGCAGAGTTCTGTCTGACAGTTTGACAATGGTTTGACCAAGGGTTCGACTAAAATGTTTTAGAAAGATTATGAAACTTCTAAGTCAAGATGATGATAGAAGTTTGTGAAGGAAATGAAAGTTTAGGCATTAAAATAATCTTCAAAACATAATGATCTACATTGAGCAGAAATTCCACTCTATTTCTGAATTGATTGTCATCTCTCAGTATTGTGTAAGTAACCAATAAAATGTGTTACGACGTCCTTAAGAGAAGCAAAAGAAAAGACATGACTTGGAAACAAGTCCATCAAAGAATATCTCCATAAGGTTGACTTACATATCTCTGAAAACAATGATGTTGATCAATTAATTTCAAGAAGAGTGCACTTGGAACAAATTTTTATTGCGATATTGGTAAAATTAAACCATAACGAAAATTAAGAGGAATTTAATGAAATCTGTGAAAACAATGACCATCTATAACAAAATATTGTAGGTTCGACAGTTTATAGACAAGTAGTCTGGAAAAGAAACAATGAATAAAACTTTTACAGAAAATAGTATAATCGCAGTATTTTATTATTTATATCACACTGGGACAACTGATGAAATGCCTAATTAAAATATTTTACATAACGACTACAACGGATGTGGCTGAAGGGTAAAATAACAGAGTTTACTAAACTTGAGAAGGAGGTGTAGTAACTGGATTATCTTTACATTTCTCCTTGTTCCATTCCTTCAGCCCCTCAGGCAGCGTTGTGTCCTCTTCAAAGGAGCCCGTTCCCTCGACGAACTCCTCGTAGGTCGATTTTTCAGGGAACGGTCTCTTTCCCAGCAACTCGATCATATCCTCCCTGCTGATGATCTCCTGCTTCAGCAATCGCTCGGCCACCTTGGCAACTTGCTCTTTGCGTTCCGTGAGCAGCTGCGACGTTCGCTTGTGGGCGTTATCGATCAACTTCCTAACCTCAACGTCGATCAACTGCGCCGTGCTCTCTGAGTACGGCTTCTCCAGCATCATTTCCCCTTCGCGGGGCATATCGAAGCTCACGTTGCCCACCTTCTCGTTCATACCGTAGTGCACGACCTGCGCGTACGCGCTCTGCGTCACCTTCTTCAAATCGTCCTGGGCGCCGGTCGTTATCCTGCCGAAGAAGATCTCCTCCGACACCCTTCCGCCCAACGTCATGCACATCCGGTCGAAGAGCTGCTCCTTGGTGTACAGATACTGGTCTTTGGGCAAGTACTGCGCGTACCCCAAGCCCTTCCCTCTGGGTATGATCGAAACCTTGAGGAGGGGATCGGCGTGTTGCAGAAACCATCCAGCGACCGCGTGCCCTGCTTCGTGATACGCCACCGTTTTCTTCTCTTCCGGCGACAAAACGTTCGTCTTCTTCTCCATCCCGGCCACGACACGCTCGATGGCCTGTTCGAAGTGTTTCATGGTGATGGAATCGTTCAAATCTCGGGCGGCTATGAGAGCGGCCTCGTTGCACACGTTGGCGATATCGGCTCCGGTGAAGCCGGGCGTTAGAGCCGCCATTTTCCTAGCGAGATCGAGCTTGTCGATGAGCGTTTTCAGCGGGCCCAAATGGACCTTGAAAATGCTGGCTCTGCCTTTGATGTCGGGCGCGGGCACGAATATCTGCCTGTCGAAACGACCGGGTCGCAGGAGGGCCTTGTCAAGGATGTCGACCCTGTTGGTGGCGGCGAGCACTACGACGTTGGTGGTCGTATTGAAGCCGTCCATCTCGACGAGGAGCTGGTTGAGGGTGTTCTCCTGTTCGGAGTGGCCGCCGAAACTCTTGCCGCCCCTTTTCCTGCCGACCGCGTCGATTTCGTCGATGAAGAGGATGCAGGGGGCGTGTTTTCGCGCCATCGAGAATAGGTCTCTGACTCTGGAGGGGCCGACGCCGACGAACATTTCGAGAAATTCGGAACCGGAGACGGTTATGAAGGGGACGTTAGCTTCGCCGGCGGTCGCCTTTGCTAAGAGGGTTTTACCGGTTCCGGGAGGGCCTGAAACGGAGAAGTACTGTTTGAAAATCATTATTTTGTGAATGGATTTATCTTCGTTGTTCTTTGAATTGCTAGCTTGCTACAATCTGAAAAAATTACCATGAATATTGAAATCTATATGTCTAGAAAGGCAAACTCCTCATCTACCCCGAAAAGTTGATGTGTCAATTGAAAACATTCCATCCGAATGAATCACATCCTTTTAGTCAGCAACTTTTCAAAAAAATACGAGAAGTGATATTTATCAAAAAACGTATATTTCGGGAACCTGATACGCCTCAGTGTTCGTTTTTCATAAACGAACATAGAAAAATAGTAGTCTGTACCACAAGAGTGGATATGGTGGCCATATTGCAGGAGGAGGAAGTTTGAGCACAACGCTATTGGCGATTGTGGCCAATATCCATTCTAGTTATACAGTTAATTTTTTCTTCGACCAGGGAGGGGGGGGAGTGTCTGGCTGAGTGTGACAAGATGTGACAAGGGAGGGACGGGGGGTTTACGGCAACGTGACGTTCCCCGTTTATTATTTTTTGACTTGAGCGCTAGAAGCCAGCGTGACCACTTTTGGTAGAAATCTACTTTTTTAGTAGATTTCTAACGAAAATTGAAAAATTTTGGTATGAAAGAAATCTTCAGTAGATTTTGGTAGAAATCTACATGTGCGACATCTTCTAACGAATTCCTAAACTCGTCAGATTTTTTAATCAAATCTATTATAGGGACTCCATCTTTGCGAATGAATTTTCAATTGAGAATGTGAATTAATTTTGTTACAGTACACTGTATTTCACTATACAAATGAGACAAAATAAAGCGATTTTTTTATGTTTCATTGTGTTATTGATCATTGAATCTTCTGATTATGTAAAATATGTATATTATTTGTGGCCATCCATAAACAAATATTTTTAATTTTCAGAATTTGTGTACTATCATTTAGATTTGATCATACTCAGCAGGGGGGGGTCTTAGTTTTTGTGACGAAGTATTTCTAGGGGGGTCATAAAAAGTGTGACACAGCGTGACAATGGGGGGGAGGGGGTCAAAAAAAGCTGATTTCAGTGTGACGTATTTTATGAATGGCCCCCCAGGTATATACTTCAGAACTCTATTTCAAGTAATACATAAATAATAAACTCTGGATATGGAGTATTTTTTTAGTTATTTATGAAAATATCATCATTAATTTTCAAGCTTTTCAAATCTTGCCGACGGCATCCTCCGGAAATTCCAAAATTAATACCCAACAGTATACCTAGCCATATAAATGAATATAGAAATAAAAGTCATTCCTTCAACTGACAGCTGATCATAAATATTTCCAATAGCTTTACATTTCTTGATAAACTCATGGGACATTTCGTAGTCAGGTTTTAAATTTATTGAATAAATAAATTGCACGGTCTAACAATAATAGATATAACTAGGAGCTTTGAGAATTTTTTATGTATTTAGTAGACCTTTATTGGCTTATACTCACATATTGCTGCTAAGTATTAGGATAAGATGAGAAAATATTTATTGACCATCCTTGTATACCAACTTATTTTTACTCATTTACAACCTTTGACATACTTCTTTGACGAACAGCATCTATTCAATTTGTAACCCATGAACTCCAACATGATGAATACTCAGAAAAAAATTATATTGCAGGGAATGTTACCAGGTATATGTCCTTCAAAAACTGTCAGCTCACATATAAACATTTATATAGGTTAATGATGATGAAAACACTGTTATATTACTAATGCCGCCACACACCTGTTAGCATTGCTCCTTTGGGAATCTTTGCACCAAGGTCTATGTACTGTTGAGGATTCTTCAAGAAATTCACGAACTCCATAATTTCTATTTTCGCCTCCTCACAACCAGCAACATCTCTGAAAACCAACGAGTCTATGTAATACTATTGAAAAACAGGTAAACAGAGCCTAATAAATGAATTTGTGTTAGGGTCAGTCTTCTAGGTTGATTTGACTGGGAGCCCATTAGTCTGAAAATTGATGAATAAGGGACTAATCTTGAATCTGTTTTCACCTAACTCTTGAGAAAGTTTATCACATGAAGTATTATGCTCCAATTTCATACTTTTGAAAATGATCTTGGATGAAAGATACAGTTTACGAACAATCGAGAGAGAGAGAGATATACGTACATTAGATCAAGCAGTTCCTGAATATATTCCAAGAGTTGCTTTTCAATTGCAACAGAGTTACAAGAGAGTCAAGATCAATTTGGACAAAATTGTTTCAATCTTCCTTCTCCAAATTTTAATCCAATGAACTATTTCGATAAATCACATTGATTAACATTTTCATGAAACTTTCAGAATCCAAACATGAATAATAATATGAAAAATTCTCATCAGAAAGATATTCAAGAATTTCAAGTGAATATGATATATGATCTCAAATGGATTTCACAATGGTTGCAGATTATGGAGATTCATAAATTAATGCTAAATCTTGTAAAAATCTTTTTTCCTGTACATCTCAAAAAAAAAACAATACCTGATTCTGATCTATCAGCTATCTCTTTGACTGGATCAGTGATAAATTAAACTAAATGTTCAAAATTTTTGAGACTGGCAGATCAATATCTCTGATTGTCCCAGCACATCCAGAGTGTCAGGTGAAATTTTTCTCCAGTTATTGGAGTCTTATGTGAATTGAGATTTTTCTACCGATTAAATATCTAAAGAGTATATATTTATTTATACAAAAAATCAATACTTCATTTCAGCATGATACACTGCTAACTAATCTATTTTCAAACGTCTCAATTGTTTGCAAAATAAGGCAATTATATTATTTATTGCATTTTAATTTTTTTATAAACCAACATCAAAAATATATAGAGCAAGATATCTCTTTGACCTTGACTCTTTCTTTAAAATAAAGATCTGTATTTTCATTCATTTGACAAAACATAATAACAAAATTCCTCAATATTTTATGTGATGAATTCAGCATAATGATGATACCAGTGATTTTATGAATGCAAAAATCACAACTGAATTTGAAAGAAAACCATTAATTTCCATGGGATGATCATTACATATCATTAAATAAATCAACTGATTCTTTGCCAAATTCAAAAATTATATATATTATAATTTACAATTGGGTTCTCAATATACTGTTAAGGCCTCAACAGCCAAACAAATTGCTTGTTAGAGGTATCTAACATAGACTTAGCACAAAAATATCTCAACAGTAGATTGAGGAACTGACCTAGGTCAAGAATATTTGCACGTGAAATATGGACAATGTATTTCTTGTTTTCATGCAATTTTCCAAACTTTTTTTGGTAATAATGTACTGAGTTACCTGAATTTAACTCCTATATCACTTGAATTGATCAATTTTGCTGTACTTTCCATAACACCCCCAAAGAGACCACCCCCCCTTTTGCCCCTTTTCCCACCCATCATTTCTGCTGATCTCCTCATCATATAAACAAGAAAACCGATGACAAGGATGGTGGGCAGCATTCCTGAAAGACTGGCTGCTTCTATTTCAGTCTTGTAGATCACAGGTACAAAATTTGTCGGTTCGAGATTCATCTCAACTTGGGCATTTTCGAGGTTTCGTTCAAATGAATCTACACTCCCAATGTTAAACCAAATAACATTCTGAAAGGAAAAATACCCAGATGAATTTATTAACAATAGTTTTTGGGCAACTCACGGCTCCATCTACTGTGTTACCAGGTAATAGTTTCACTCTGACCCATTTCTTGTTCACAACCTCTAATTTATCTACAACTCCCCTCTGTAAATAGCTGAAACATTTCAATAATACTGTATATGTCTAGTCTACTTTGGTATCTCAACTTACTTATGGACGAACTCTTTCCAACCAATTTCCTTGTAGCCCATTTCCCACATTGTAACTGTTGCCAGAAATGCAACAGCAGCTGCAGCTCCCAAGACATACCATTTGTCTCTTTCATTATCTCCAAAAGGCTTTCCACCGCTACCACTGAGTAAAAGTCAAATATAAATCAGCTTGAAAGAAAATAAATTTGAATCATTCATGCTCCATAACCAAAAATTCCTGATAATGTTCAACATATTTTCTGTTGAACGTGTGTGTTTCAAGAGAAAAAAAATTATTATTTTGTTATTTCCACACAGTGAGCAATTTTGAGTGAACTATTGCCCATATAATAATTTCTAAACGAATTGTAGTAATAGCTATATAAAAATTCAAAACAGTAATTGTAAGATGCTGATTTGAAATATATATTTTGTATCAAATGTTAAAATTTCTTCTGATTATTGCATATTCGATGAAAAATCAAAACTTCATATTGGAAACAGATAAAATATTGAAGATTTACCCCCTGCCTGTTCCTCCAAAAAGTCCAAAAGACCACTGTTCATAGGGTTTTGAACCACTTGGACCTGTAGAGCTTGGAGGAGGTGGTTTAGGAGCTTCTTTAGGTTGTTCTGGTTTGGCATCTTTTTCTTTGGCAGTTTTGCCTTCTTTAACTGGTTCTTTCAAATCCTTAGCCCCACCTGGTTTGAAATACTTTTCGAAACCCTTGGGAGGTTTCTCACAAAATATCCTCCATTCGTTTAATACAGCTTGTTTCAACGAAAAATTTGTCTGAAATAATTATAATAAATGATTGCACAAGTGTGGGCAACTTCGAAATACCTGCGAAGTATGCAGATTACACTGTTTGAATGTTTTCCACACTAAATTTTCTATTTTCCTACAACTATTCAAGAGTCGATATGCCATTATGACCTCTCAAATCATTTGTTGGAGTTCCTAAAAGTCACAATCAAATCACATAACTTTCATTTGACCCAACCTCACTTTTCACTTTTCTGATTTTGCTTTTTCCTTCCAGTTCACAAAACGACAAAACACTCTTCACAGAACATCGCGTTTCGTGCTTACAATAGCATTTTCTTTTGAGTATTCGGAACTTGTTCTGCTGTTAGAACAAAAGCATATGCACATTCCATAATATCCACAGATTCTGTCTTTGATACAACTTCGCCCTTTCCATCATGGTAGGATTGGATGGGTTTTTAAGAACATCGAAGAATTTCTGATGGACTTCTCCAACCAATGGAAACGAGAGAACCTTTCAAATAGACCAAACGTTAAATAAACCGGTGTAATTGGATTATTCATCGATGGATTTGAAAACTTGATCATGATGTTGAATAGATGTATCGTATCAATGAAAACTGGAAATGCTAACGCTATAATGTTCGCGACGTTCGCGTGATATCAATTCAGACTGTGGCACGTGTCGACTGGTGGCTGCGGTCACAGCAGAAATTTAATTATCCTGGCCGACTCGGTTCAAAAGGCAAATATTGGTTGACCATACACAAATCCTGGGGGTGCGCTGCGTTGCACCCACATTTCGTAACCCACAGTGCGTAACACCCACATTTCATAAATTTCGTTATGCCCACATTTCGTAACATCCACACTCTCCGAACATACCCGAATGATGCACTGTTGCGAAATTCACCGGATATTCTGCAATTTTCTGTTAACCCAATCTAACTTAACCTAACCAAAAAGAAGGATGAATTTGGCAACAGCGCATCATTCGGGTATGTTCGGAGAGTGTGGGTGTTACGAAATGTGGGCATAACGAAATGTGGGTGTTACGCACTGTGGGTGTTATGCACTGTGGGTGTCACGAAATGTGGGTAGAACGAGATGCTCCCAAATCCTGGTAGGTAGTATCCCTTGATCAAATCTTAGATAATAGAACAAATATAGCGAGAGTACTGCATAAATTGACCAATGTTTTGCTTCCAACAAATTCAACCGATGCGGCGGAGAGTGTGGGTGTTACGAAATGTGGGGATAACGGAATTAGGTGTATCGAAATGTGGGTATAACGCATTGTGGGTGTTACGAAATGAGGGTGCAACGAGCAACGAGATGCTTCCCCTCAATATATCTTGTGCTCATTGATATATTGTCTGCGAGCTGTGATATGCTATTTCGCTGCAGCTGTACGGGCTTTCGACACGGTTTTTCCCTGCATGGTCACCCATCCAAGTACTAACCGCGCTCGGCAGATTATAACCTGTCAACGGCGTATATTGACAGATTTAAATCTGATAATTTCTATATTTTATATACATTGGTCTTGATACCTATGAGGCATACAACCGTCAGCCTGTAAAATCTTATGTTGAGATTGTTAAAAAGGCAGAAACTTGAACACAAAAATGATGAGAAACTCAGCTCTTCCAACATTTTGATGAAGTGACAACTATGTTCCATAAACGAATAATAATAATAATAATGTTTATTCATTAATCTGAACACTGATTGAGAGTTATACAATGGAAAATGACAGCATACATCAGGCGTAGATTGTGACTCATTGTTGCCTGCACTCCAAAATGTATCTCTATTGAAGGGCCTACACACGAGCTCATCATGATGAGCGGGCCAATCCGCGGGCAAACTTTTCCACCCGTGTGTAGCGTTTTCGGTGGGCCGACCGGCGCTCTGTGAAAAGATCCGCGATCTTTCAGCTAGTTTGATATTTCGGACCGACCAGCGCATTTTGGAGGAAAATTTATTGCCTTTTCACGCCACCGCTGCATGATATTTTCACGGGAATTAATTTCTCTGTTGCCAAAAACGTAACGTTACAACTAGTATTGCTGATATTGATTCCACATAACAGAGTCACTTTTTTCAATCAAAGGTCTAACTTTATTCAACAGTACTGAGAACAGCTTTTCGTCTATCCTCAGAAAGTTTCTGTAATCGTCATTACTTGACAGTGCCAAATTGTTGTAAAAAATCTAGTTTGTATGAAGGCGTCATCTGTTATAACAACTATATATAACATTGAAAAATACAAAAAATACTAATTCATTTGAGAAAAACTTAAAAAAATACTTATCATCTTGAACTTCATTAACTTCTTTTCTTTACCATTTTATTATATCTTACTCATGACTATATCGTGTATAAGTGATTTTCTTTTTGGTTTTGTTAATGAACCATTGAATTCAACTGCTTCAAATCAAGATGTTTCTTATTATAAATATATATTATGTTATTTCTTGAGAGCAATGAGCGTGGAGTATTTAGGAGATTCATATGGGACCACTCACTTCGTTTCAATAACCACTTTTTAGTCCATAGTGCCAATTTTTGCGTTTCGAAATTTTAGAAATGGCAATGATTGTTGCAGCAATTTGGCGGTTTTTTTTGGGAATCCATGGCCATGGACCGCCATCAATAGACTGTGCGTGTGTAGACGAATTTTATATTTTATGGCGGGCAAGGTCGCGGATAATATCTGCGGATCTGCCCGCTCATCACGATGAGCTCGTGTGTAGGTGGTTAGTTCATCGAATACACCAACGAACCTGGTAGCAAATCACGTTTTTTGTGGTTTCCCTATGATTGAATTAGCATAAAAGCACTAGCGAAAAATTCAGTAAGACGCCCGGCGAGAGCACTGCGGCACTCAAGAAATTTTTTTGAGTATGATATGAGTTGATTGCAAAAAACATATTTTACATTATAAATTTCAAATCAATGTGGGAGTATAAACCTTTATTTACACAAACTCAAATTCAGCAATATACATTGCATTTCTTTAGTGCCCCCCTTTTTATTTTTTGAACGGGTCAACTCAAAAAATTGAAACTTGGGATAATGAAATTGATGCAAAAATACTATATTTTGGAGTAAATTTGACACATAAAAATTTCAAGATGGCGACTTGGCGCCATCTGGAAAAAATTAAATGGAAAGGGGGATCTTGTGATACATCATTTTGAAGCTCCTGACGAATACTTCACAATCCTAGAATACCTATGAAGTCAAAATCTTTACCTACTACAACAAAATAATAATTGCCTGCACATATCGACGGCTGACTTCATAATTTGAAGAACTAAGCTGAGTTCATGAAATCTTGAAATTTTCATGTGTCAATTTTTTATAGTATTTATGCAGCAATTTCATTATCCTAAGTTTCAATTATTTGAGTAGACCCGTTCAAAAAATAGAAGGGTAGGGGGGACATTGAAGAACTGCACTGTTTACTGGTAGCAGAGTTGTTATATAGTAAAAGCATGTATCTCATTAAATCGTTCAAGACGCTGAACTTTGAACGAAATTAAGCTGTAACATATTTTCTTGTCCAGTACAATAGGTGTGAAAAAAAGTTGTATGAATTATGAAAATTTCTTGTTGAGAAAATAAAATTGTTATTTTATATAATTCTTTAGACAGAATACTATGAGGAAGTCGAAACAATACTTTTAGATTATTTAGAGCCTTTTTATATGTAGTGGAAATTATTCATATTGTACATTCCCCAAATAGGTGACAAAATAATTTTGCAAAACAATATATGTGTGTGCATTAAAAGTGAGATTGCTATTTTTTTATTCAATTCAACATCTTTGCATTATTGTAAGAGTGCTGGATAAGGGAAGAAAGAATCCAAGTTTTAGAAAAGTTTTTCGATTGAGAATTCTGGTTTGTTATCGTTTTTTAGTAAAATCAGTCATTTGTCAAAATGTAGTGGAAATTTATTTGGTCAAAAACCGAATACGCAGGTGATTTTGTTGGTATTTTCATGCTGCTGATAAGTCAACGGTCACGTCTGGAAGAGTGGCTCAGAACCAAAGGGGTTTGAAGTTTCAAGAACAGGAAATGAGGCATGTATTGCTAAAAATACATGCAGCTCTAATACAAACATATGCAATACAATTCATTCATTCATACTTTTTTTTTCAATTCGACTTCAATTTTCAAATCATACCAAGGTATCGTATGTGTTAGCTCTTTTTGTCTATTTCATGGAACTGGCTCTTAACATTTTTAACTTGCAACCTTATGTCAGATGATAAACTTATAAAAGACTTATCACTAGAAACGGATGGTAAACTAGACTGGTCCTTTTTGGGCTTCAGGTGAATTTGTATGTCCCATTGTCTTTTACTCCTAAATTGTTTATTCCTTGTGTCGTTCGATTTCAATTTTTTATGTTCTTCCAAAATATCGATCACCCCTGGCCTTATATCTCCTCGCTCCGTGAAGAGTCCTATTGCGCTCAACATTTTCTCGTTCAATTTCGTCATATCTTTCCCGTTCAATTTCAAAGGATTGGATTTCTCATTATCTACCCATTTCGATTTCTCCTCGACTTTGTTGAGCAACATCATTTCTTTTCCTCCAACACAACGGGACTTCTGACTCATTTTCTCGAATTCGATATCATCAAAAATAACGCTATCGGTATCTGATTCATCCTCATCAATTTTGAATGTTTTACATTCGAAAATTTTTTTGCTGGCAAGTTTTTCTTTGGATTTGGAAATCTTATCGAACATGTTCATAACTTTAATCGGCGTATTAGGTCTTGGGTTCATCGGCTTTTTCGGCGAAGCTATGTTAGTTTCTCTTTTTGGCGGGCACGGCCTGTCTTTATTTTTGATCACTGATAACGAATTCACATTTCTTTCATTTTTTTTCTGAGCGTAGTCTATTAAACTCATATGGGGTTGTATATTCACTATATTGAAACATGATTTAACCAGTTTTCCTTCTTTGGGTGTCTTTGGCTTCAACTTGAGGAAACTGTTCCAAATTTCTTCTGATATGTGTCCTTTGAGAAAATCAAGCAAACTGTTCTGACTCTGCTCATGTTTGTCTATCACTTCTGTTCTATCTTCCTGCTGTTCCGATTTTTTGTCTGATATTATAAGGTTGGCTTCAGCCCGTTTTGGAGATTGTTCTTTTCTAGGACTCTTTTCCTGTGAAGCATCAACTCCAAAGTAGTTTTTTGCTTCACGCTGGTTTTCCTCGGCACTTTTATGTCGGAGTGATCTCATTTCTTGTTGAAAACAAGCATCACCTGCAATGTACTTTGGAGTCTTCGTCTCTTCTGGTATTGGGTAGGGAGTGAATTTTGGAACTTCATTTCTACCTGGTGAATTATTTTCATGATTAGATTGTTGAGAATATCTTATAGACTCAGAATCTTCAAAAAGTACTGGGAATAGCGAAGAATAGTCGGGTACATCGGGAACTACGAATGGTGATCCATTAGTTTTGCAACTATTGTATTTCAGTTTATGGTTCATTACACGATGATATCGATTCACATAGTCCAAAGCTGTGCGATACTTCATATTACTTTCTTTACTAAAATTGTTGGAATATGGATCAAACTGGATTTCTTGATCGAAAAAACTGTTTCTCCAAATATTATAATCAGTTTGCGTGTTCGAATTCTTTCTTGTTCCATAGTTTTTGTCCACTAGAGAATGAGAGTAGGTTCTTGATCTTGCTATTGTATGGATCACAGCCCGTCTCTTTGGCTGCATGCCTAACTCATGCTGAAATTTTTCACAGATTTTGGATCTTCATGTGTCAACTGTCATGGAAACTATGATTTAAAACGTCAAGGAGATTTCTATAAAGACTATTTAAATACTATACAGGGGTTTTACGGTCTCGATGTCCTAGTTTAATTCATTAAGGTCTAACTATGGATTAAATAACAACATAAAATGGAATGAAGGCAGTTCACCGTCAACTTTTTTTCCATTATTGAATTAAAAATCATTTATGAAGGGATTTTCTTTTGTCTCACCTCTTAGGCTGTGACTACTAATAACAGAGTAGGTAATAAAAATAAAAATCCAGTCAGATTTTCGAAACTTGGTATTTAGTTTTTCACAACTCAATGGACAAGCAAGCATTCTTTCATATTTCTGGTTGGTCTCATTCGTCACTTTAATGTGAATTATCAAATAGTGAAGTATAGGTACTCGATAAGTTCAAGGCAAAGCGTGTTTTGAATAAAAAATCAGACTCTATTGAGGATAAATATCCTCCGTTTCGGTTGTATTAGGATTCGTACCTAGACACTTGCTTCTTGGTTCATCTTTCTTCTTTTTCAAATTATTTGAAAAGGACTGATCATATGAATAGAATATTCAATTGCCAACTTACCACGATTATGACATTTTTCATCCTAAAAAGGCAAATTAGAGTCTCGTAGAGTTTAGTGGCGACTATCTTTCAATTATTCAATGCTATAATAAGACAACTACATAAACAAGACAAAGTGTGATCAGAGCAATTCTCTATTGATTCCGTTAGATCATCTGAGTGAATTTTAACACTGTAAACTCAAAACAAAGATACATATCAACTAATTAAATGTGCAGGTTTGATACGACGATCAACCTTTGGCGCCAACACTTCAGTCTTTCTTTTCAGGTATACGGGAACATAGTCAACGTCTTCGTCTTCATCATGTTTACTACCCATTTCCAAGGTGACC
The DNA here is from genome assembly GCA_032362365.1 of Zygogramma bicolorata. Taxonomy (NCBI): domain Eukaryota; kingdom Metazoa; phylum Arthropoda; class Insecta; order Coleoptera; family Chrysomelidae; genus Zygogramma; species Zygogramma bicolorata. Next base: position 2,113,268 of record JAVJAQ010001667.1, read on the forward strand.
AAGGGTATATCGTTCGATGACTTCTTAGGTCTCAGCTGTAGCCTTTCTTCTTTAGCTAAAATTCAAAGAGTAGTTGGTAAGTATGCGCGAAAGTCTGGGGTAAAAATGGACTGAAGAATACAAATCCCTTCTATAAGCATTTGGAATCCTTCAAACATAAGTATGTTTCATAAATAATTCTCACTTCATTCCAAACTTCGTAGTAGAATAAAATGTCAGTAACTACTCACTCAAGTAAACTACCTCATCGTAACTATTCAACGGATTAACACCAAAAAAGTTATAGATAGTCTCATCATATTGGTAGTCCATGAATAATATCACTGCTGATAGTAAGATACAAAACAGCCCTACAAAAAAAAAGAGTCTGGTTGTTTCCGAATTTATGTATATTGAATGTGTATTTCTTACCCATAACAAAGTTACACCAGAAGTGGGGCCCGAACTTTGTAACCATGATACCATCCTCAAACGGTATTACAAGGGGGATGGGATTATGAACTACAAGATAAATCAAATTTGCAAATAGTTGAAGTCCCCCACATAATCCAAGAATATAGGCGCCATAGTGAATAACTGCAAAGTAACATGTTATAATTATTTGTTCTATTTCATTTTTATTGCATTTTATTTATTTTTTAGTCAGATTTACATTGGGAGGTATAAACATTCACCTGATCTGAACAGAATATTTGCCAGCAACCAGCAGACAAAAGCAGTCCACATTATGATATGAGTGTACCAGCCGGCGGTCCTGTAAAATCTCCCGTATCTTTGTCCTTCGCCATCAATCACGAAATAGTCGACAACCCAGAGAATGGGCAGAGGTAGACCTATATATTGTGCAGCTCTGAACTGTTGTTGCAGGTGGCCAGCTAAACAAATATTCTTAGAAAAGTGCAGTGAAGAGTCTCTGAATAAAAACAATCAAAATGCCTTTCCTTTTCCGTGGAAAAATTAAATAAAAATTTCAAACAGTATATTCCATCTATTCAGAGAAATCAATATTTCTGAGATCTGTACTTGAGGAAATGATAACGTGTCATTTTTGACTAAACAAGAAATCAGAAGTTTTCACGTAGGTGTCCATATTTATTCACATTAACATTAGATTTCTGCGATGTCAAAATTTTGACATAGCATATAAACAAAAACTTAACTTCTCCGAATCAGTTATCATTTTTCAATAAAATTAACGTTGCCAACAATGAAAACTTTTATTGATTTCATTTTGCGAAACAGGATTCATGAAGAGTAAAGAGAATTTACTTTTGGATCAACGAAAAGGTTAGAATACCTACACATAATTCATAATTATATCCACCAACAAAATTATCTTTTTCTTCGAAAATGGTACAATGTACCCATTATACGTCTGTTTGCTCGACCTTAATAATACCCACTAATCACGGCAGTGATTAATGAGCCATAAATCGCTGCTGTCAGATGCTTCCTCATTTAGCTATAAATAATATTATATTGTTTTGCTGTTAATTCTATTCCTGCGATTAACTTGACCAATTTTTAAAATATAACAGTTCAATTCAATATAAATAGCATCTTATGATATTAGATACGTGATATTTGTCAAGCTAAATGCATCCATTTATTATTATTATAAGATATCATTCGCGAAGGAAAAAAAAGCGATTTTTGCGAGAACACTCAATGGTTAGATCTAGTTTGCATGTGTTTATATGGGGCTGTTGTGTTGACTCTTCGGTCGTTTTGGATTTTTATGATTTTTGTGTGTATTTGAGCTTTAATAGCGATTGTGGAGATTTTCAAAAAGTTTGGAAAAATTCCAGTGAAATAATTGGAAGGTGTGCTGCTTTTCATTTATTGTGAGCGTATATTTACTTTTTGTTGTTTTCTTGTTCTGGATATAAACCAGTTAATCTTTAATACAATCTCTACGGTATGGGTGATAATGTATAATTTAGTGTGTAATGCATTATTCTGATTTGGAGGAGAAGAATCACATCAACCAGCTGATAACTGTCATTTCTGATACTTTATTATTGCTTAAATACATTGAATACATTTTATATTCAAGTGATCGAAGTAAATTTTTCCAGCTGAGAGACAAGGGCGTCGCCAGAGAGGGGCAGGGGGGGGGCAGTTGCCCCCTCCTAGAGATCAAATGTGTGAGTAGTGTTCATAAGAAACACCTACAGCCTACAGTTGAATAAATCGACTACAATCCTTGTAAAACCTAGTATTGCTACTCGACGCTAGATGGCGCTTGTTCAATGAACTCTCTGGAAGTTGGTAGCAGTTACTAGACCAGGTAGAATTTTACCGCACATTCTAGATTCTAGTATTCTAGTATGATTTTCGTTTGGGTATATGAAGACGTGGTTTGCCTAGTCAATATTGATTTATATTCATTGAATAATAAGATCTCATCATCTCTGTGTTGAATTGTGAAGTTTCTGAGTGTGTCTCCATTCATCATCTTATCAAAATGGACAGCAGAAAGTTTTTTGGTGAGTTATGTACTGCTTTAATCTTGAACTTAGGGCGGTTTTTCAATACAAAAATAAATGAGTTATCTGTCAGTTAGATGAAAGAAATGAGAGGGTGCGCGTGAGTGATGTTTGGCAGTGATAAGGATGAAAATTTTTGGTCATTTTTATCTGATAGATATCTCGCATTGAAAAAACGGTCCTTAGAGCTAGTATTTTCTTTTTATTTCTCTTAGCTAATAGCTTTGGTAACGGATATACTAGCTAGAGACGTGTATGATGATCGTTTAGGTATTTTATTAAAAACAAAATTATTGATTCAATCTCTATGAATTTAACGTTAACTGAACGGTGGTTTCGTTTTCAATAATCATTTATGAAAACAAATCATAAATTATATTTGTGGTTCAATTAAATACAAATTAAAACGGATCCTCAATATAAATAAGGCTAAAAAAGCTTTCTGAGATAATGTTTATAGGTAATTGAGTTGAGTTGAGTAAGTAATCGAGGGCTTGTGAAGTTTTATACATTGATATCAGAACTGTTTTTATTACAATCTTCATCGAGGCAAACACTTCCAAAGTGTAACGCTTCATGCTTTTGACTGTACCAGGCGTTCATGTTCATATTTTTTATCCTCCATAATATTACCCTATTGCCCCCCCCCTTAGTCATAAGCTGGCGACGCCCTTGCTGAGAGATATAATTTTCAATTATTTCAGGCGTACATTAATCAGTAAATGATGCAATATTAAGTATTCACCTCTCGATTGAATCACTTCTCACACAGAAATTAATGAGAAATTGAAAATTTCACCAACAAAAGAAACACGAGAACTTCGAAGCTCCATATATACACATGCAAATATAAACGTGACAATCTAACCACAAACAGTTCCGCGTTTCTCCGCGCTAGCGCTGCGATCTTATTTGCTATCGCGAATACAATTATTATAATTTTCTATAACTATGTATAGATGAACAATAATTTATTGTATGATATATTTGTTAGAATAAAATAATACTGTTTCTGAAAATATGTATGCAATGCAACAAAATTTTTAAAAAAATCTCAACGAAAATGTTTATCAGTCGTGGATAGGTATAGTATTCTACTCGCATCTAATGGCTATTATATGCTAGTTCAATAATATGGTATTTATAACTCACCGAACGGGCCGAATCCAAATCTTCCTTGGTCCCAAGTCCATTCAAATCTCTCATTATAATCTATTATTTCATGCTTTAATGCACCACTCGGTTCTGTTTCAGCCTTCAGAGTAACGTTAACACTTCTGAGACCTATTTTGAGAGCAATTGTAGCATTGATTTCTTCTCCTGTTCCAGCTCGATAAGGGGTTTTAGTTCTTATATGTCCTACCTCCCATTCCTGACCAAAATTATTAACTAAAAAATTATTGAAGAATGAGAATGTTATTATTAGCACTTGAAGGAGTCTCAAAATTCACTTTGGTCCCTCTTCACAACTGTAATGAATCAAATATTCAACTTACTCAATAACAGGGCTCCTATCAGTATATTTACTGAAATTCTTGTGTAGAGAATAATGTTCTGGAAAAAGGGATTCATTAGAATTTTATAACAAAATAAAATTTTTAAAAAATCAATTCAGACCACTACAAGAGGTTTGGTCTCCTTCACTGATAACAGTAACTGAAAATTGTACACTTTTAACACAACTTTTGTGGCGATTGCTAATTCTAGTATCTACCAACCAAAAAAAAAAAATCACATTAAAATAATATTACGGGTTTTTTAAGATGATAGATTTTAAACACTAAATCACGAAGAACCTGATATTCTCTAGTTCCTAAGTTGTAGACAGTGACTGATCGTACATTTCAGGGTTTTAGGGTATATGAAAGAGTGTAGAGGTTGTAAGAAATTGGCAAAGTAAAACTTGATTTTAAACCCAAGTAAATAGCTGATTTTTGTTCTATTTCTTGACCTGCTTCATATCAATTATGAACCGTACAACCCAATTTGAGTCACTATCTACAATTTAGGAACTAGACTATAGTGTCGTACAAAAATGGTAGTACCAGAATCCATCTTTTTTTCAATGTTTGTGACTCATATTGTATCACGATTCGGAATAGATGGCTCAAAATTAGTTTGTGTAGCATTTCTAGTTCCATGGAAAATTACCCCAACTCTGGGATCTCAACTGGAACATCTAGTATATTCAAACATTTTTTGACTCAGCAGATCAGTTCACATACGACATACGACTGTCCTACATGAAATCGTAGACAAAATGGCATCATAGGAGACATTTTTTCCAAATTGAATATGGCGGCACTATGACTTCATGTATAGCACTATTGTTAAACAACTTGATGAAGTTTTTGTTTTTGATTATTTCCCTCAATGCGAATAAACGATGGAACAGTTGAAGGCTAGACTGCTTTTACAGAGTTTTACAGCGATTAAATGCACTAGACTCACTAGACCTTTTAACCGATTAAAATGTTCGAAATAAACCGGGCGTTTGGATCACTTTTCAGGTACTATCTCGGGTACTATATTGTTCCTGTATTCGATTTTGATGTTTCCTGAGTTTACACGTTTTCTGGAAATAATCTTTTGCTTTCAAGCAAATGCTTTCGTGTATAATGATTTAAAATAAAATCCCTCGACCTGCGGTCTCGGGATTTTATTAAATTATCATACACTCATGTCATTTGCTAAGCAAAATTTCGAGAATCATGGAAGTGCAGCACACATTTTAACCGATTAAACTTGGTGCACTCGGGATATAACCCCCGAAAATAAATGGTTTATTTCTCAAGAATAAGTATTTGTTTTACTAGGCAGCAAAGTAGTAGCAGATTGCTTGCCGTGGCTGATAGTTCTTAGCCGCGTGTAGCGAGGTTAGGGATCCAGCTAAGGCAGTCAATTTATTTTGCTGCCGAACTGAATACATTTTTTTTTTTTTTCAATTGTTTATAATGAAATATGAAGGATATCGTATTCAAAAATCATTACAATTCTAACAATGTTTGATAGAATTCGCAAGTGTTGGAATGGTTGGTTGCTATGGAAATGTAACTGTTCATAGTAATTATAGTTTGCCAACATTACGGACAGTGACTTTTGCTGTCCTTAAAGTCCTTACTTCGCTGCCTAAACAGAAAAAGTAATAATTTGCTGATTGATATCTGTCTGCAAAATTAATATTTGCTGTTAATCAAAGAAAAAAAATACGTCGGTCGGTGTGGCCCAAATAGCACAAGTACGTCCAGTGGACGTACTGCATATGTACGGTGAGGATGCATTGTACGTATTTAGGACGTACTTTTGTCTCCGACAGACGTACATAAGACCTCCCTGCGACTTACCGTTTCCGCATAGTCGGTAATCCCAGGTACGTACTTTTCTAGTCCACACAGGACCTGAAATGTACAGAAAGGGGAACTGTTTGGGACATTCCGAAAACGTACATTTTCCATTCTGTATGCGCTATCCCAAGTAGAACAAACATATTTGACCAACATTGGTTCAATATTACGGGAATATCAACCTTATATTGTAGATGATATCGATAGTGGCCACAAAAAAATGTAAACATTCGGCGATATTAGCTCAATATTCGAAAACAACGTAATGATACATCATATGATATCACTTAATGAATCTAAGTTTTCATATTCGGGATTATTCATTTCTTTTTTACCAAATAGTCATGTTGGAAATTTTACTCATTCACGTGTACTAACCATCTAACCGAATACTTACCTGGAAAAAGACCTGGCTGCTGCGGGGCTTGAACACTCGACCTTTTCTATGGAGATATTATTGTCGACCACTGTTACGCTCTACGGCACGGAGAGACTTGTTTTTAAGAAGGATTTGGGTGCTATAGATGTGATGACTTCAAGTTAGTTTTGTTCGAGATAATATTAAAATTTCAGAAAGTTCAGTAACAATGAAAATATATTCGAAAAAACACTAAAGGATCACTGTCTCATGTGATGGCGGTTTTGGAATATCAAACTTGCTGTGCAAAAAATTCTGTATGTAATTTTCTGGTATTTAAATTCACCACATGTCGATGTTTCAATTTCTCCAAATTTTTTTAGGAATAATTCATTATGAATATTCCATTACCAATATTGATATATGTATGAATACACTAAGTGATCACTCCCAAAATCCCAATACCCCTTGAACCGAAAGGGACCCAATACGTACGTACTTGGGAGGTCCAAACAGTATGTACATATACTAACAGAAATGTAGAAAATGAAAGGAACCCAATCCGTACGTACTTGGGAGGTCCAAACAGTATGTACAAAAAAGTACGTCAACGAGACGTCCAGATAGTATGTACATACGATTTCCAAAAATGTACGTCATTACTATTATGTCCCGCAAACGTTTCGGAATATACGTATCTGAAAGGGACTCAATATGTACGCACCTGGAAGGTCCAAATAGTACGAACATAGTTCTTCCAAACATGTACGTAAATGATACGTCTGAGCAGTATGTACAAAAAAGTACGTCAACGAGACGTCCAGATAGTATGTACATACGATTTCCAAAAATGTACGTCATTACTATTATGTCCCGCAAACGTTTCGGAATATACGTATCTGAAAGGGACTCAATATGTACGCACCTGGAAGGTCCAAATAGTACGAACATAGTTCTTCCAAACATGTACGTAAATGATACGTCTGAGCAGTACGTACATGGGATTCACAAAAAAACACGTCATTGGTATGTCCCTAATTCATTCCGAAAAGTACGTACCTGATGAGGAGTTAATGTAAACGTATCAGGGACACTTAATAAAGTACGTACATAGTACTTCCAAGCATGTACGTTTTTATTACATTCCGATTGTAACGGGACCAAGTATGTACCTACATGGGACGTCTAACCAGTACATACATGGTACATCCGGTAATGTACGTTCTTCGAATGTCTCCTATCCGTCCCGGGACGTATCGACGTAACTGGGACATAAATGGTTCGTCTTCAGGACGTCGTGTGCTATTTGGGGGCCAAGCGGTCTAAGGTACGGTCCGTATATTCAATTTGGCTTTTTCATTGCTGAATCAATCCACGGTCGGTTGTTGTTTACCTAGATACCAACCCTGGTATCGAATACTCCAACCGACCTGGTAGTACTGTGGAGTTTACTGGGTTTCCCTACAGTTGCGGTAGCGAATAATAATAATAATACCGTAAAAATCAGTAAGACGCCCCAGGTCGCTTCAGCAATCAAGATGATCAGCCGACCCTTGCCCGCACAAGGTTCTGCATTCTGGGCGCACTCGTAAGAGTGTTCAGCAAAGGGAAATTATAATTGAAAAAGTTAAATATAAGGAAATTCAATCTGACTATACGTACGAATAAAAACTGTAACGAAAATCAGAGAAAAATATCTTAGCCTTAGAATAGGAACAGGAGAAAATATCGAGAGAAAAAATTGCAGTGCCTACTGTAAAGTATTTCTTCAATGTAAAAGACGAGGTTTGTTTTATTTTTGACGAGAACAACGAAAATTTGTTTTCTCGACCAATTCACGTACCTTTTCTCTTCCTAAATTCCAATTTCAAACTCAATTTCCTTGGAAGTATTGATATGAAGTACTGATTTTTTAATTTTGACTCGAGGTATACATATTTTTCTTTCAAAAGGTGCTGATATTGGAATGTGTTCAATTCTTCTGTTCGGTTAAAAAAATATAATTTGTAGCTATGATATTCTATAGTATTTCATCAATTACTTCTGAATCAGTAAAATGAAAGGCATAGTATATTTAGCATTTTTATAGGTAGGATAAAATATATGATCCAAGGTTGAAGTTCGAAACATTCTCCTTCTTATTGGGACTGCTCCAAAAATTGGGTTGAAATTGGAATTTTATATTTAATGAAAAAAATTGTGAATCATGTGCCGACACATTGAGTTTGGTAAAATGGTTCCTATGCCACCATTCAGAACATTAGTGGCCACGTGTCTTATATAGTTGAAAAAAAATTGCAGAGAATCTCTCGAATGGCATTCGCCCCTAGAAACTTTCGTTTGTTTCTTTCATAAGAGTGTTATTTCCATGGTAAAACTTTTATTTGCCCTCCAGACGTCACGTGAACTAGGATACTTAACTCACCCTGTTGAGGTTATACCTCAGCAATGTCAATCAAAATAGTCCTGCATTGTGTTTCATTGCTCTTTTTGTCAATATGGTGAAATATGTTCGAAATAAAAAGCAAAAATTGTTGAGGTTCTCTGATAAATCGAATTTTGAAAACATAATATATAAGCGGCAGAAAGTATACTGGATTATTTGAAGTTTAAAACATGAATATTTTGTGTTGACAATAAATTCGATGACTTTTTGTGTTGGCTTTTGCTTCTTAACATAAAAAGAACAAACCTTGTATTAAAAAAGTGACATCAAAAAAATAACAAACACTTTCCGTTGGCATGTGTGTATATTAATTTTCACAGTAAATGGTATTGGCTTATTAACTGCAATAAACTACCCAATTTAATCCCATTGTGTAGAAAATCATCTGGTAAAAGATCCAAATGTGCTACAGAGTCGAACTTGAGAAATTTGAATTTTGCATAATGTAGGAGATATACAAGTAATTTATTTAAATGTTACAATTCTATTCTATATTTAGTTCAGTGTCGATATCGCTATCCTCATCTAAATTAATTATAATTGGCGCAATTGAGTTTTCAACATTTATAACATGACTAACCAGAGATAGTACCTGAAAAGTGATCCAAACGCCCGGTTTATTTCGAACATTTTAATCGGTTAAAAGGTCTAGTGCATTTAATCGCTGTAAAACTCTGTAAAAGCAGTCTAGCCTTCAACTGTTTCATCGTTTATTCGCGTTGAGGGAAATAATCGCTGTAATTTTTCGATAATTGCATTGCTCTTATGGGACATTTTATATATGAGGGAAATATTCCATTTAATTTTATCAGTTGAAGAATGCCAAGTCCTGAACTACTAGATATATCCTTATATTTATATTGTATCTTGAAAGATCAATTGTATTTTCCCGGCAAAATGTTATTCATCAGGCTGAGTAAGCTTTGTACGTTCACCTGGGAAGTGAGTGCTCAGATTTGATCACCAAATGATTGAGATCTGTTCGAGAAATAAACTTGTCACTTACCGTTTTTCTATTGGTAGTGAGGTATGAAACAAAGAAAGAAAATGCCAAAATTACTGCGGCTGTAATAAGGCCAGCATCCAAAACATCTACAGTTACAGGGGTTGCCTGCGGGTCATACTGAGTGGGGAACCCCTCATCTCTAGCTAAACCGAACCACATTTCTATTCACGTTCACTTCACTCTCGATTCAAGTTGAAATAGATACCGAATGCTGCTGAACTCGAAAAATCCCGGTGTTTACAAACCACTTCCTCCGTTCTTTCCTGTGATAAGATAATGAAGTACGAATATATATGAAACAATTTTATTCAATTTATCAAGTCAATAATTGACAAAATATTAAAACAAAGTATGGAATGTAACATTATTGTCATAATTTTGGTAAATTGAGCTAGTTTTATTGCTAATCATTAGCTGTTCTACATATCACAAGAGCAACAAATACTCAAACATATAACAAATTTACACTATACATTCAAGAATATAAAGTAATCACTTTTCAAGAGAAAAAAGTAGAGATGAAAAACAACTGGCAAATTGACAAAACAATAACAATTTTTCAAGGGAATAACAAAAAATATAACATGATACCTAGCTAAAAACAAATATCATTAGGTAACGAGCAAAATGTGAAATAAATATCGAAATTTCACACAAACAGATTGTGTTAAAAGTGGAATGTAAAAAATTGGAAGTATTTGTTGCATACGATTGAGTTTTCCATTAATAAATTATTTAAAAACCTACTTCCTAAACAATAAATATAAAAACAAAAATATACCCAAAGATAACATATTCAAATAAAGAATGGGACATCACATCCTAAGAAAATATATGATTGAATTCTAAATTAAATAGAAAATAATTCCCTTAAAGAGAGGAAAAAACAGCAATAAATCAGTCTCATAGCACAAAACCTTGGTAATATATCAATCAGATCTTTTACCTTTAAAAACTGCCATTTATTATATATCCACTCAAACGAAAACTAGAATGCAATGCTCCCATTTCATAGAAGTCTAATAACACCAAAAAATTGTTCGAAAATCTAAAAACAAACAACAAGAGGAATCTTGCTTGAGAATAAAATACACTAACATATAAAGCCGGGTCCACACATATAAAAATTTGTGCTGAATACGTTTGGCACGTATTGGAGTATATTTTCACAGAAATGTGTATGCAGCATGACATGACGCCAGGGATCGCACATAAAGAGGTGAGACCTCGTTAATTTTTGCTCATACAGGTTTCGACTTTCTGACGGTTGACGTTCGTAAGGAAGCGCTAGCTGGTAAACACACAAAACTTGTTTGCAAGCATTCCTATATCCACATAGAGAACTTGCATTAGGCGCTATTCCTTTGATGTTTGTTGGAAGTTGTGGAGTTTAGTAGAGTTGCAGCGGAGTTCCTGATTTATTTTGAACACGCTGTATTATTGTATTAGTTACAGGAAAAAAGAATTTGTTTACTTGAAAAAAAAAATATAATTTGACAATTGTTGAAAAACGCCAATAAAAGTTCATTTTCATAAGTTAAAAGATCTCATCTTTCTTTAAAATCTCCATATTTATCATTAATCAATGATAACTTATGAAAATGAACTTTTATTGACGTTTTTCAACAATTGTCAAATTATATTTTATTTCCAAGTAAACAAATTCTTTTTTCCTGTAACTAATACAATAATACAGCGTGTTCAAAATAAATCAGGAACTCCGCCGCAACTCTGCTAAACTCCACAACTTCCAACAATGTTAGTCAAAAAACCCAAAAGGTTTCTAATAGTGTGCGTTGGATTTGGGATGATATGTTTCTCAAAATAGCATTTTCACCTTGCAAAAATATGTATCATTACCATAATTGGTGCCTATTTCAGCTACTCAAAGAAATGACTAGTTCTTTAGCTTCCGGACAAGTATGAGAAAAACTAGACAATCTTTTTGGTTAGGTATTTCTCCTTCATTGTCAAAAATATTGTCGATTTTTCTATCTAATACCGTAGACATTTCTCACGCCCAATTTACATTGTTTTACCTTCGAAAACCCATCACTGGCGCTGATTATATATCGAATGAAGCGTCTCTCTATCTCATAACAAAGTTTTTAATACCGGCCGATTTTTGAGGAAAATCTATATTTAAGTGTTTCCTTCTGTACAACTTTCACTAACAATGGGTGTACAAAACTATGCAATAAATTCCTTAAGAAGGGTAGATTAATATGAGCTCGTATGTGAGTTTCGCTCAAAATAGATTAGGAATTATGGAGAGGCTCTTCCGGCGAGGTTTGACAATTCGAGAATGTGGGAGAATTTCCTGTTTACATTTTTCTATTCTTTTTATTAGTGCATTCAATTTTGTAGTCTGATAAAAAGTTTTCTCAGAATTATCCTGTTTTCTCAGAGTTTGTCACACGTTACACAACAACAACAACTACGTTGCTACATATTTTTACAAAGTCACCCTGCTTTCTCGTCCCTTTCAAATGGCTTTTCAGGAACTGATTCCTGTCACTTGTCACTTGATAGGCTTGATATTCATTATATTCAATACAATGTATTGAGACACAGCACCTTACATTTCGTGTCTCTCCTCATCTATCGAATATTTTTATTAATGATTGCGTGCTTTGAAACATTCGATGGCATCCGGCGAAAATTTTCATCGGTGTGAACCCGGCTCGAGGATCTAAATGATCCCAGCTGCTTCTAAATTTTGTTTGCGATGATGGTACATATGTACCCTCAAACAACTTTGGTTTCGCATAGTCTTACCGCATATCTGACAGTCTAAGTCGGTGGAGTTTGCTTCGTGTTTGTCCCTCACGTGAACCTTCAAATTGTAACGGTTCACGAATTTTCTGCAGCAGTACGGACAGAAGACGTGCCCTTTGTTGTCAGAAGGATAGGCGAGGAGATCTGGAAGAATTCAAGATAGAATGAAAACATTAGCAATATTAGCTGGTATTACCTTAGTGCCCGTGTATAGAAAATGTCAATTGATTTACCATCACCAAGAACTCTTTTTACAACAAGTGTTCCTATCGAGGGGGGGAAATACGCTATTGTTAATGAAAAAGATCTCATTACAAAATGGTTATAAGTGTTTAAACTTGAAATAATTTTTTTGTGTGAAGGGATGTTTTGCTTGCAGCGATTCTTGCGTCTTGCGATGATCGCAGAGCGATAGTAGCGAGACGATTATAGCGGAGCACTTCTTAGAGTCACGTTAAAGACAGAGTGCGCGTAAACAAAGCATCTAGTCTAGCGTGATCAGCACGTGGGCAGTTAATCCTCGCGTTTCGATTGGCTAGCTGTGATATCGAATAACGCACAGGCTGTCACAGTCTAGTACTGAATGGTATTAATACTTATCGTTAGCAGTGCATGTGTTACTTTAATCAATATGTCCAGTACAGATATGGATAAATTTGATAACAGTGTCGTATCGAATGCTAATATTCCTCGGAAAAGAATAAATATAAGTCTGGATTCAGACAGATCCGAAATCCGATCGTATGACGATCTGACAGCTTAGACCAATCAGATTCCGGATCTGTCTGAATCCAGCCTAAGGCATTTGAATAGTATCTAGAAGAATATGATCTCAACGTATACAAAGATGAAGTGCATGGAAATCCCGAAAGTTTTGTTGATCATATTCTTAATTGAAATATCCAGTCATTCAGGCCTTACATAAGCCGGTGTACATTAGTATTGTTCGTGACTTTCTACAACCTGAAAAAGCAAATATCGAAAATTGTGGATTTTTGTGGATGAATTTGAAAAACTACTTTTCAGTAGTTCCAAGTCCTGCCCTGATCTATTCGACCCATCACGCGTTTTTGTTTATGAGCACTCTATCCTTAACGTAAACACACTATAGTAAGTTTCGTATTATGCCGTTCATCTCGGGCGTCTGGAGCTCAATTTTTGACGGTCTTCGTTATGATAACGTATTCGCTATTGCTAAGGTATAAACAATCAGATGTGTTGTACCTTAGTTATAGCGTATTTGCTAAATAACAAAAGTTGTCAAAAATTAGGCCTCTGCTCCAACGAAATGATCGAATCCGTAAGAGAAGATGAATCACCAACGAAACGGATTGCCTTTCTCTGAATTGGTGCAGAACTCCAAACATGATAACTATAATCTAAGAGGCCGTATCTGTGCCTTCTCGATCGTTGCAAGCTGTGGGAAAGTGGGGTATTTCATTGCACGAAATGAAAATCCAAGCCTCTGGGAAGCACCTCAAGTGATCGATCTCAAATGGTTTTCCCGAGAGAGATTAATACTGATCGTAATTCCTAGCATCGAGATACTTGTAGGAATAGTTTACTCCTGATATCTTAATATAAAATGAAGATAGATCGGCCTTCTTTGAGAAGAGATATGCCTTGGTTTTCCCCGCATGAAATTACACCAAGTCATTCTATTATTTTCGCCAAATTATCGTTGATGACTACTGACGCTAACGACTCTCTGAAATTTCATTTCTTGTACTGATATAGGTATTCTGGAAGGGAAACTAGTTTAAAGAATACTGTCGTCGGCTAAACTATGCACTGTAAAGATGTTTTCTCGAGCAAATCATTGATATGAAACAGAAACAAAGTTGGTGCCAGAATTGAACCCTGTGGAACTCCTGCATTTATTGAGAGAATATCAAACGATACTCCATCAACGACCACATATAGATCACACAAAAAAATCTTCAACAAAGCACACATTTGAGGAGGTAAACCATAAGACGGCAGTTTAGGAAGAAGACCCCGATGCCAAGCTCGATCAAAGGCTTTTGAAATTTGGCTTCGATTCAATGAATGCCAATCACATCCTATCATTCTCAGTTATGTTTCACGAGGAATATTTCACTTTGGCATGTAGTGTTCTATTTGTACCCAGAATTCGGTTGTTGAAGTAAAAATGAACATCATCCATCTAGAAGGTTGGTCGATGACATTATATAAGCAGATATTCAAAAACATGCGACATACTAGAAGGGCATACTTGAAGACTGGCGTTAAATCAAATCATCTGTTATGGCACCGGTTGGATATAATTCAATACCCTTTGTGATATTAGCCAGGGGTGTAGTTGTTTTTTTGACAGGTGCCAGCTGAAACCTACTGTGTGGGTAGATTGAGACAGGCCTGAACGAATTGTTCAGAATATGTTTTGATTTACGCCAGGTAGATGGCGCAATGACTTCGTGTTGTTTGCATCAGCTTTGGTCGAGGCTAAATAATATGAACGGTGCTTGATTTTCAATTATGGGAAGTAATTGACTTTGTTGACGATGGCGCTAGCTTGTACTGATGAATGGCCCAATAGCCCAAAACCGGTCTGCAAGTGTGCCCGTCCCAATAATTGAAAATCAATTCCTCCATTTGTATCGCCCTGAACAAATGCAGGATTCTCTTCTGTGAAAAAACCTGCACTGGCACCGGTCGAATATAATGCAATGCACTTCGTGGTATTAGCCAGGGGAGTAGTTGTTTTCTGACAGGTGCCAGCCAAAATCTACTGTGTAGGTAGTTTGAGTCTAGCCTGAACGAATTGTTCAAAAGATGATTTCACATATATTCAATTCTGTAGCCTTAAATTTCCTACAACTTTTGTCATGAAACTGGAGTTACACCAAGCTTGCAATTCATAAGGAAACATCCATTTTATACAAAAAAACTTTCAGACAAGAATTGTATGGAATTTTACAGGCTATTAAATTGAACATATGTTATTTCATGTAGGATTAATAACAAGAGGAATATTCAGAAATATTACAAAAAATATTCGCAACTTTGATATGGATTGAGTCCGAAAATATTAATTGTACGAGAAGAACAAGGACAACCCAAAAAAACGTCTCCAAGTATCTTTTTACTTTTGGGCTAACGTATCGTTTGGAAGATACTGAACGAAAGAAACTGAAGAAATGTATCCATTTAAGAATCTTCTTTCCTTATACCAAGAAATTGCTCGGTGAAGCACTTGTAACCCCATGGGCAACTATGATGACCTCGTCTATAGCCCATTCCTTAAAAATGAAATCGTCTTCGAAGAATGCAAAACAACTGCAATCGATTCAAGTTGCAGGAAGAATCTGTGTTCCCCCTCATTCATAAGGAAGTTTATTCAGACAACTTTTCGGTTAGATATCCTCACTTGTATTCCTTCATGATGTGGTAGGCTAGTTTCCTATTCCCGACAATACATTCTGAATTTCTATTTTTCAACTGATTTCACATTATGCTGAAATTAATGTTTTCACGGACGCTTGAGTATAGAAAATAGTCCTTTTGGGAATTAATCCGTCTGCGAGATGTAGTGATCGACGTTTCGAATCCCATGTTGGAGTCATTAGCAAAAACTAATAGAATTCTATCAATACAGCATTCCAACTGATGAAACCCCCTACGATTTTGAAATGCTATATTCAAGGATCAGTTCTTGAAAACACAACCCAACAGCAGTTTTTCAGTTGTTTTCAGGTAGTTTTCGAGCGTTTTTAAACGACTTTCCATAGTTTTAATGTCGTGATGGAATCTTTCTTTCTGTTCTTCACTTAAATCGCCTAGATTTTCTGGAAACCGATCCAAGTCGCTGTAGAGGTGTGAATTTTTATGCTCATGTTACAACCAAGAGTTTTAAAGTTGGAAAGCATTTTTTTCGGTCATTGTATGTAATATTCTGCTTAATAATTCCCAAGAAAATTTTGTAATACTTCAACAAATGAACAACAAGTATTGGAATCAATCTCGTTCATTGATGCGAATCTTTAATAAGCTTCCTTATCTATGGTCCATCAAATATCTCAGTTTTTGTGTGCTAATTCCAGGAAACTTACGCGACAAGTAATTAAAACAAAGTCTATCTTGATCTAAAGCCTTTACAAATTGCTTCATAAGCCCCAACTTGATATGCAGGGGTGGCAATATGATTTTTTCTCTTGCAACCAGAGGTTCGTTCATTACGTCATGTTTTTCCTGAATCATGACATTTCTCAAAGGTCAATATCTGTTAATACAGTGCTGATTTTCTGTTCTGCTATCCCAAAGACATAAAAAAACAAGGATATTTTGTGTATCCACTTTGCTATTCAAGCAATATTGCCACTTCATCATTATTTAATTATATTTCATTATTTTCACCTGTTATCAGAACTAAAATTGATTGGCCTGTATCTGAAGAACTATAGCTTCTACGAGAAAATGACAGACATTTTTCAAATCAGCATATCAAAAACCTTCAGAATCAGTTTATAATTCACCGACACCAAAAAAAAAATAATATTATTTTGTTAGGTTGTGTAATGAATCCAGCTAGGGAATTGAAGCACACAGATCAATTCCGTAAAGGTAAATCTTTATATTTTTAAATTACGGTTAAAGTATTGCTCAGTTTTGTGTGGATATGTCTAGCTTGTGGTATAAGTCATTCTGATGACATATTGTTGTAATTTTGTGTGAAGTTCATAGTCCATTGCAAAAAAATGTATTTCAATGCAAACTGTACACTCCAATGATGTTTATGTAAAGTAAGTCTAAAGAAATATCCGTGCGATTCTCTACAAATAAAACTTCAGTTCTACGAATTATTAGCATATATTTGAAATGGAAATTAAAGAATAATATATGAAATACCATTTATTGTCTTATTATGAATTTTTCTCACTACATTTCAATATTTAACAATTTCAATTTATCAAAACGTACAATATTATAATTTAATATAAATCATTAACAGTTATACAATAACGACATTAGAAAAATGGTAATAATATAAAGATGAAGTGTCGTTGAAAATACCAAAAACCAATACGTGGTCAACTATTTTCAAGGGGTTGATTAACCACTCTATATGTGAAACTTTGACATAAAATAAAATAAAGTGTATCATCTAAATTAGGTACTGAACAACATATTCTTGACTAGTAGAATACAAAATTGATATAAACTCAAAGATGTTAATCTAATACTAGACAAGTATCCTTAATAATACTAAATTGCAACTGAACCGATATAATAACAAATACATCTTTCAAAATAAAAAGAATATTCGAAGTTGACCGATTTTTTGTAAAACAAAATATTATTGAAGAAAATGAAAGAGCAACTAGAGGCTTTGACAAATATGGCACGTTACACCAACTAGAGATGACTAGATGAATTTGAAAAATCTAAAGTCTGGATTGGCTTTTCCACATATACTGAAGGTTTGAAATGAAATCTTTCATTTTCTTTACAAAATATAACTTAAAAGGGATATTAATCTTACCCTGTTCATGAATAATCTGGCCAATGGTGAGGTTTTTTGATATCCAACCAGTAGAGGCACAATATTCAGAATTGCTATATACCAAAAAATGACAAGACGGGGACTGTCACATCGGACAAATGTTTGAATGTAATGTTTACTGCTACCAACATTGTTTATAGAGACATAGGATAGTTAGCCAAGGCATATCGTCGGTCCTAAAGCAAAATCACGATATGCACTTTTTATGACGTCATCTACACTATAATATCGCTATTTTTGTTTACATAACAATGTATGACAAAGTTTCCAAGAAGTTACAGATATATCTATTTTATTTTTTTGCAAAAGCACCCATAGCCGAGGCAAGCCCCCTTTTCATCCCCCAACTTCTAAGGAAAGCAAAAAAATACATGTATCATATTTAGACAGGTGTATTACTATTGAGAAAACTATTAAATTTCTTCACAGGGATCAAATGGATTTTTTTAGCGTATGAAAGTATTCAGAAATAGAGTATACAACAGCATCATGTCCAAACTTGTATATGGGTACCCATGTAAATTTATGCCCATGTATTTAATTGTGTCTTTTTTTATCTCAATTGAGAACATACCATTATGAATCTCAAAATTATTGGATAAGCAACGTCTTTTTATGTGCGAACAAATGATAATGGAATGAAATGCAGAGCCGTGGAAATCACGTCAGTTTTCAGTAGAAAATAAATCAGCTTTTCCAAGTCTTATGATGGCGCTGAGAGTGGTTTCTGCCATCATTACCGAAGAGTGCATCAATTCAGGAACAAGTGGAATCAATGTTGTAGACCACTAATATTTTGAAGATTATTTTGATGCCTGAACTTCATCAACTCAATAAACTTCCATTCATTGCATTATGAACAATGCTATTACCATTGTTCGAAGACAGGATAGCTTCAATGCCTATGTAAAAAGGGTTTGAAGCGTTTCTGCAATAAATTCAGAAACAAGTGGAATCATGGCAATGTTGTAGACCACAAATATTTTGAAAATTACTTTAATGCCTGAACTTTCATAAACTCAAACTTTCATTCTTTGCGTTATAAACAATGCTATTACCATTGTTTGAAGACAGGATAGCTTCAATGCCTATGTAAAAAGGATTTGAAGCGTTTCTATCACGCCATCTACATTTTAATGTCGATATTTCCGCTTAGTTGACAATGCACAACAAAGGAAGGCTAATGAAGCTTCCAATTAGACTTGAAAATAGAACTTGATACAGGAAACGAATGTTGGCATTGATATAATCTTCAAAATATGAATGATTTACGACATTGACATAAAATTCAACTTGTTCCTGAATTGATTGCCATATTAATGTATGTGATCAAGAGAATGTGGGATTCAAGCTCCGACGTCCGTAAGAAAAATGAAAAGACACGACTTAGAAACAAAATCACTAGTGCCATCTACCCATAGCATCCATCCCTTCAAATAATATTTCAACATTAGCGAAATTATTCGAGAAAATATTGAAAATCAGAATTGATGATTATCTTGAAAAAAACAATATTATTTCTAAAATGCAATTTGGATTTCGTAGTAATGTATCAAGTGAACATGCATTATGTCATCTAACAATTAAAATTTATGAAGCGTTAGAAGAAAAATTTCCAATTGTCTGTCTATTCCTTGACCTAGCTAAAGCATTCGATTCGGTGAATCATGAATTGTTTTTGGAAAAATTGGACAAAATTGGTTTTCGGGGAATGAGTTTCAAATTACTACAGAGTTATCTTGAAAATAGAAAACAATTTTTTTAAATAGGAGAATTTGTAAGTTCAGAAAAAATATTCAATTATGGAGTTCCACAAGGAACTGTTTTGGGACCCATATTATTCAACATATTCACCAACGATATCTTTCATTTGAAAACAAGTGGACTCATACAAAGTTTTGCGGATGATATAGTAATAATTTACAAGTCAAAAACATGGAAATCTCTCAAAGAACTTATTCAGAATGACTTCAATAATGTTGGATATTGGTTTCACCACAATTTGTTAACATTAAATTTTGAAATAAAAAATTCATGCATTAAAGAAGTAGATCGGATAAAATATTTAGGAGTCATAGTAGACAGACATTTGGATTGGAACTTCCAAATTGAATATGTTACGACCATTATTACCTAAATTCAAATTTTTACAGAATATTTTGGATAGAAAGCACATGCAAATGATTTATTTTTCTCTAGTCCAATCTCAATTAAATTATGGTATTTTATCATGGGGGGGAATTGACCAAATATATCTCAAGCCTTTGGAAATATTACAAAAGTGGTTTTTGAAAATCATATTTAATAAAAAACCTAAGATATTCTTCTGATAAATTATATTCTGACTGTAGAATAAGGGATATTAGGCAATTATTCAGTGCCAAGATACTTATATATTTTCTCATAAAAATTGCATGCATTATAGTAAGCATACTCATGATACACGAAATAAAAATGAAATAACTGTAAAAATAACATATGTAAAGTAAAGTCACAATTTTTTTTTATATTTAGCTCCATTCATTTATGATAAATTACCAAATTCAATCAAAATTACCAAATCGAAATACACTTATAAGGAAAAAGTGAACACATGGATTACTGAAACTCCTAGACTATATTTCCAAAATATTATTGAAAGAAAATATCCAATATAGCCTGTGTCATGATTATATTGTATCTATTAATTTTTACACTGTTATTTATCTTTGATATTTATGATTTTTGTTTATATTCTCATATTCACTTGAATTATATAAAAATCTAATATAATGTTTCCTCACAACAAGTGCACAACTTCGTGAGGTTCAATTATATATTCAAATATTGTTATATTTTTTTTGCATTGGTATTGATATCTATTGTGAATAAATTTTTATTATTATCATTATATGGTTGGCTAACTATAAATCTCTAAAAACAATGCTATCATATAATGATTGTCTTTGACAGAATAGGGATCACTGGCCAAAAAAATAAATAAACTAGTAAATTATACCGAAAAATGCCATCAGAGAATGCACAACTAAAATTTCTTTCTCAAAATTAACGACGGTCAACTTCAAACATTCTGAAAATGCTACACATTCACTTCGATCGTGGAAAAGTGGAATTTCGCGATGTGTTTCCTCAGACTTTCCGTATTTTTATACAACTGCGAGCAGATATCGCATCTCAGAGGACCGACAAATTCTCCGTGAATATTTTTTTCATGCGTCCTAAGATGGTCACGCCTCGAAAACTTTTTCATACACTCTCCGCACTGGTACTGGCTCTTGCTGTGCTTTTCGGGTTTCCCTAAATTCAATACAAAAATTAATAGTTCCTGATAAAATTCCAATGCATTACGAAGGCAGTAGCTCTTACTCTGGAAATCCAATTCTTAGCAGTAAGTTCAGGCAATGAAATGACAACAACGAATGTTAAAAGGTTATATTTTGAACAACTACAAAATCAAGAAACTATAAAAAGAGTGATCAAGATATGTTAGATATACAAAATCTCATTTACATTCATTTCAACATTTTTTTGTTATTATTAATATCACAGGCAATACAACCTAGAACTGGGTGGATGCTTCAAAGTTATTTCTGTGTTAGTTTCTTCGAAAAAAAAAACAAAATAGTGTCACCTCATTCATTTGTTTGTGATATTTACGAAATAAATGATTGCATTTCTGATTTACACATATTTACGGAATTATCATTGGAGTAGACTAGTCTACACATTGAAAATCAATTCAGGGTGGGAAAAATCTGATTTTTATTAAAAAAAAATCAAAAATCATTGATTTTTAAAAAAAAATCACGATTTTTTTGATTTTTTTAATTTGAATATAAAATTTGAACATTTTGGTTCTTTGAAATTATTGTTAATTATTTTAATGTATAAGTCTGAAAATTTCAAAAAAAAGGAGGAAAACTCGTGTTTTTGTCAAAATTGTATAACGCAAATGAATAGACTGAAAATATACAGTAAAAAAATTTAGTTGTTACGTTTAGTTTGAGAATTTGGAATTATGTACTTCTTTTTTGTTGTTTTTGCTAAAAGCAAATACTCTTTTTGATCTTCGAAAAAACTTATATTATGTTGTTATCTGGTTCTGAATAAAAAAAACAAAAATTGATTTGAATCATGATTTTAATTTCAAAAATCAAGCGATTTAAAACATGATTTTAATCGTGATTTTAATCACTTGATTTAATCAGCCCAACCCTGAAATCAATCCAGAAATTTTAACCTAGAAGTAATCACTTTTTGATTTTGTTCGACACCAATCATGATGGATATGTCTAACGGTTTACAGCAGTGATAGTCCATCCAAATTAAGAACCCAATCAAAAATTTCGAAATATTCACAAAGAATCCATAAAATTAAATCGAATCACTCACTTGAATTTTTTCTATATTATGAATTATTGCAAAATACAGCAATATTATAAAAGATTTTTATTAAATCTTTTTGAACTGAAATAATCTCGATGAAATATATATAAAAATAATTTTCAACAATTTTTATCTTTACAAGATTTGGAGAACAGTTTGCATTTTTCAATCCTTCTTTGAACCTTCAGGTACAATCCAGGGTGGGGCAAAATCTGATTTTTATTAAAAAAATCAAAAATCATTGATTTTTTTCAAATCATGATTTATTTGATTTTTTGATTTTTTTAACTTGAATATTAAATTTGAACATTTTGATTCTTTGAAATTATTGTTGATTATTTTATAAGTCTAAAAATTTTAATACAATTTGCGGCTCAAAAAGTTGTGACAACGCATTTGTCGCGCTTCTTGCAAGAAAATTCTTGTCGCGATTTGTTTTCCTTCTGTCCTATACACTCGCTTTACAGTGCCGAGTGAGGCACGAACGCGTTTGTTGTGCTTTTTGCAAGAATATTCCTGTCGAGGCTTGTTTTCCTTCTCAACCTATAAATTGACGTTGCCCAACAATTTCACGCATTTCGCTAGTTGTACACACTCGGATATTAGAAACAGATTAGACATAGAAAAAGGAGGAAAACTCGTGTTTTTGTTTAAATTGTATAACGAAAATGAATAGACTGAAAATATACAGTAATAAAATTTAGGTGTTACGTTTAGTTTAAGAATTTGGAATTATGTACTTCTTTTTTGTTGTTTTTGCTGAAAGCAGATACTACTTTTGATCTTCGAGAAAACTTTTATATTATGTTGTTAAAATTGATTTAAATCATGATTTTAATTTTAAAAATCAAGCGATTTGAATCATGATTTTAATCGTGATTTTAATCACTTGATTTTAATCAGCCCAACCCTGGTACAATCATTTTCATATTTCAATTTCAGGTGAAATCTCATATAAAAAGTGTTCATAGAAGAATGAACTAGAGGACTTCTACAGACATTTTCAAATTTAGAAATGGAATAGTTTTTTTTCTTCCATTCAATTCACACTCAATCTTCCCAATTATGAAGTATACAATCATTCTCTTCCAGAATCTTGAGAATATAACTTCCCTGCACAACACTGAGAATGAAATAAATATAATATTTGGTATGTTGACCATCAGAATTGAAGAGCAATACTTTCAATCAAACTAGCACACTCCCTATAACATGCTAGATCTGTACGACTTGAATTTTTTGTGTATGGTGATTAGATGTGTGGTCAAGCTGTTAGCAGTCTTAAAGAGTTTGTGACACAAGTCACACGGCAGTTGTTGAGTGGGCGAATGCACATCGTACATGTGCCGTCTGATGCTGCTTCGTCTCATCCATTTTCCACAGGTCTGGCACTTGGCTGCAAAATTTTAGTGACTTCGAGATACAATCGACAACATTAGTAAATTGCTTACACAAACACTCTACTTACCATGCAATGTGATTCATCGCAAAATTAAAAAAACGTCACAGAAATCACAACAAAACTTCAAAATGCGCAAACAGCAGCTTCATATACAACAGCAAAAATAAAAATGCAAATAAAAAGTGTTCAAATCTATGTACATTTTGTTAGGGGTAAAGCAAAGTATATATATAGGCTACACTTAAATGTTTTTCCTGAACATTTTTTTGTTATTCAATTATTCTAATGATTCAGTTAAATATTATTCAGTGAGTTCAAATAGCTGGAAAAAATGGACTCAACTAAAAATGATGTTCAATATGAACTGAAAAACTCTCAGATTATGAATTCATTACATCACATTATCAATCTTTTTTTTAGGTAGCCTGTACTTATGAGTCAAAATTCTTGCTTATTTCAGAACTGGAAATGATATTCCTTCACAATGAGTGACAAACTTAGTACAGAAATCGTTATTTATTCGAGGGTTTCTTCAGGATTGAAAACATTTCGAAAGAATTGAATACTTTATTCATTGAAGGTTCTAATTACTACCACGCACATTGTTAATCAAGCTCAAAATTCACTATATTTGTTGAATTTTTATTCATTCTAGCATTCGTTTCAGAAAATGACCCCTAAAAAAAATTTTGATTCTCCTTTGAAAGATACCACTCATTAGTTAATGCATGTATTTATAGAAATTCTGTTTCAGTACTTGAGGCTCAAAAAGATCAGAAAGCTGAGAAATTACATAATAATAATAATATTTATTTATCCTTAAAGACGTTAACAAAACGTATAGGACATGTCAGTCAAAGCAACATCAATAAGATCGTCACAAAAATCGTGTATATAAAGTAAAAAATGTACGTATATGAAAAGGTAAACTTATATACTGAAGTATATAAAAAGGTTTAAAAGAATCTCCAGAAAATCATTTATGTAAATATCATACGAATGATAATTTCAAAACTAGCAATTAATGTTTGTAGTGAATATGGTCCATTGTACTAGAAAACAACAATGAAATTCATTGCAAATTCAAAATATTTTAGGTGAATACAATTTAACAATGAACTGAATACATTTGCAAACATTTTCATAACTACCGAACTATTTCACATTCCTAATTTTATCCCAAGAAATGCCTTGAAATCAAACATAATAATGGATATCAGAATTTCATGACATTATTGAAAACGTTCAGGAAAAATTGAACTAAAATTTCATGCAACTATTTTCGTAACAATTACCTTGATCAGACGAGTTCATTAGATCTGTTGATGCAGCAGCTCCAAAATTGTTCTCCCATATTGATTTCACGTTCATATTGAGTGGTTCTTTGCAGTCATCTGTTTCAGCTATTGGTTTCACTGAATTGATATTTGAATTATCTGGATTTGCATCCTCACAATTGATGCCATTGTTCAATTCATTGTTTGATTTCACCGGCTCATATTCTTGTTTTAGTGGCTTCAGCTGATTTGAAAGAGGTTGATGATTTTCTGACTGAAAATGAAGTGATACTCAACAAAAAAACTAGGTCAGGTTGGTGCAACTTCAACTATTACTTTCTAAACATTACTGCAATAATTAAATAGGTAAAACAAAATACACATTATTCAAATAAAAGGCAACAAATTAAAAATTGGAGGGATTGAAATCAATGAAGTCAGTAATTCAAAATATTTGGGGCTGATCATGGATAATAATCTTATTTGGACTCATCTGGAGTATATCTAGAAGAAAAAGGTGGGATGTTAGGAGCAATATATGAATGTAGAAGAATTTTAAATAATAATGTGGGATATATGATATACAACTGGTTATAATTTTTTTTTCAATATTTGATACTTAACAATTTATGGCGCATCAGGAATAACACAGTTTGAAAGGTGTAAGAAAATAAATTATTAAAAGCCTTATTTGATTTGCGTTTTAGAACACCAACTGAAGATGTCAACAGACCAGGGTTGGGCTGATTAAAATCAAGTGATTAAAATCACGATTAAAATCGATAATGAATAAACATAATGTAAGCTGTTATTTATTTTTAATGTTGAATTGTTATTGTATCATGATGATCTGAATGAATTGCTCTTAACAAAGTTAGCAATTTCATTTAATCTAGTTTTTATTTGAAATTAAAAATGTAACTACATAAATGATTTTCGACTCATTGAAAGTTATGACCATTCAGAGGTCAGAAAAAGGGAACATTCTGACTTGTATATGGAGAAGTTTAGACAAGCAATAAAAAATAGTTTTCGTTCATCGAAAGTTTACTGATTAAACGAACCCAACAAAAGTACAACCAAATAAAACATGGTGCAGTAACGTTCTGAGTTGTACAAGATTGCGGTATAAAAAGTAAATAAGTATACAAGAACTGAACTGATATTGCTAACGGTGTAATAAGAAGAAAGTCAGCAAAAATGCCCAATACTAATGAGAATCAAGCTAATCCTACTATAAACCTTGTTAAACTTCCAACCGAATGACTGGGAGCAATGGAAAAATCGCTTTTAACGATTTCGAAGGGGTTGTGGACTAGACTCAGCTTCCGAAGGAAGGCAAATCAATGTTCTAATCTATAATATGGGAGAACGAGCGGAGGAAATATTCGCATCATTTTCGCCTCTTCCTAAAACATACAATACTACTCTACAAAAGTTCGAGGAGTATTTTGTACCACGTAGAAACATAATATATGAACGAGCAAAATTTCTGAAACACAAGCAGGGAAACGATTCGGCAGAAAAATTCATAACTGATCTCCATTGTCTTTCAAAAAATTGTAACTGGGGAACTTTGAATGATGATATGGTTCTCTTAGTTCTTATTATAGGTATGAGGGATACGAATATTAGTGATAAACTACAACTAGATCCTGCACTAACTTTGAATAAAAGCATCGACCTCTTCTTCTAATTCATTATCCTCTTCTCGGAAACCCATTCCATCTGAAGAGGATAATGAATTAGAAGAAGAGGTCGATGCTTTTATTCACTCTGTTAGTCTCACAAGCATCAATACATCCGATGAAAATGTAACTAAAGTTGCTAATTCTCAAAGTCATGACTCAGTTTGTAGAAAACTCAAAGAACTTCTGAAGACAGAATGGCCCAAAAAATCCAAACTGTCACAGGAATTGCAACAGTTCTACGCCGTCCGTAATGAATTGTCTGATGTGGATGGGATATTACTCAGAGGAAATCGTATGATAATACCATTTGAACTTCGTGCAATAATGCTGGAAAAATTGCATGCTGGCCATCAAGGAATCACTAAGACTCGACGTCGTGCGCAAAGGACAATGTGGTGACCAGGTATTTCTACAGATATTGAAATGAAGGTTAAATCGTGTCCAGTTTGTATCCAGCACACAAAAAATCATAATGAACCGTTGTTGCCCAATAAGTTTCCTGATTATCCGTGGCAGATAGCATCAATGGATTTGTTCAAAGTTGATGAAAAATGGTACCTTGTATTTACTGATAATTATTCGAGATTTTTCGAAGTATGTCATGTTCCTAGAATGAGGACTTCAGATCTATTAGACATTTGTAAAACAATATTTGCAAGATATGGTATTCCACAACTCATTTGCTCTGACAGTGGAACACAATTCAACACGAAACAGACGTCTGAATTCCATTTATTTGCCAAGGAATGGGGATTCTCAACCTCCACTAGTAGTCCTCACTTTCATCAGGCAAATGGAGCAGCTGAAGCGGCTGTAAAGACTGCAAAGAATTTAATAAAGAAGAATAAAAAAAATATAGAACTTGCTCTTCTTGTCTATCGCAATACACCTTTAGAAAATGGTTTCGGCCCAGCAGAGATGTTATATGGCAGGAAAATAAGAGACAACTTACCATTTATCGGTCATTCTATGAATAAACCTCCAGTGCAACTAGTCAAATCAGAGAAAAAATATCGAAATCGTTATAAAAAGAATTATGACAATAGACATGGTGTAAAAGAGCTAAGCCAACTCCAATGTGGCGATTTTGTATGGATCACTGATCTAAAGCGACATGGGGAGATTATGAAGGCCATCGGTCCAAGATCTTACCTAGTTCAGACCAGCAAGAATATGGTAAGGAGAAACCGATTCCATCTGATTCCTGCTCCATATATGAATCAAATTCCGGGAAGTCTTCCACCTACCTTTCACTTGGAATCATCGGGAGAACAAGTTCCAGACATATCACAAACGATTTCAGACCTTATGCCAACATCATCAAATCAGAGAGCAGTGAACAATAAAGAGTCAAATACCAGAAGTGAAACAATAACTGAGCCAGATGGTCGACAAACAAAAATTAATCACAGTAGTATTCCACCAATAAGCTCTTCAGATATTCCTACAGGAATCACACAGATGACAACACGTTCCGGTAGGCCAATTATCAAACCGTTGCGTTATCGTTGAGTCCTATAAAGATGTTACCATCTTGAAGGGGGATGTTATATGATGATAACTATTTTGATCGCCTTGTATTTATCAAATGAATGACAAGAGCAGATTTTGAAGGATTGAAGTTTTTTTGACTTGTATATGGAGAAGTTTAGACAAGCAATAAAAAATAGTTTTCGTTCATCGAAAGTTTACTGATTAAACGAACCCAACAAAAGTACAACCAAATAAAACACATTCTGTCTTTTTTTTTTCACCAAAAAAACGATGAGACAAAAGCATTATTATTCATCAGGTTGACCTACACCTCATTCCACCATCTTTAACATTTTTTCAAAAATCATAAAAATTTTAGTGATGTGATATTTGTTTCAATCAAAATATTTTTGTGAATCAAAATACTGTTTCAATTCAGAAAAAGTTATGATGAAAGAAAAAGCGTGTATTCCGATCATAATGTTGCAAAAAAAAGGAGGGTATATCTCCATAACTTCTGAACGAAGAAAGAGTGCTGAATTCTGACTTCGGATTTGTGTTCAGCGCATCAAATAGTGTAAGAAGAACCAATCAGTTTTCAAAAAGGCTCCAATGACCGTATAATGGACTTTTATAAGCCAGAATATCATTGCTATACAATTTTTTTTAATGTTTAGATGGCCCCAGTTGCAAATTTGAGTAGGTATAGTTTGTTTTTGATATTTCAAACAATAAGAATGCTCTTAAATAATCTTCAATTTTTTCATG
The DNA here is from genome assembly GCA_032362365.1 of Zygogramma bicolorata. Lineage (NCBI taxonomy): Eukaryota > Metazoa > Arthropoda > Insecta > Coleoptera > Chrysomelidae > Zygogramma > Zygogramma bicolorata. The sequence continues at coordinate 2,142,210 of JAVJAQ010001667.1, forward strand.
TCTCTCCTATGAAAAAAAGGTTTGACTATTGTTGCAAATATTTTTATGAAAAATAAAATGTTCTGAGAAAACAGTTATTAAAAGATTAGATGCTATATAACATCTTCTCCATTGTATTTTGTACTCCTTTCTTCTTCAATCCCAGAGACAAAAAACCTAAATCTAACAGTAGTAATTAATCAATTATACTCACCTTAGGGCGTTTGTTATTTGTACTACCATTATGATTTGTTCGTTTTAAAATTGGTGCCAAGTGTGTAGGAGGTGATTGAGAGTAAATAGGCATTTCCACATCAGCTTCTATCAATTGATTGTATATGTCATTCTCATCTTCATTATCACAATCTCTTTTATCTTTTGCAGAAGACGTTTCTTCACCCTATATTCCAGAAGTCAACTTTATTTCCAAATTCTTTTCAAATGTTTCAAGATATTTTTCAGAAAAACTTTATGGAGGCAGATTCAGTGCATACATAATGAATAAGGCAAATTAGAAAACTACACATCTGTTTAAAATTGTTACTTGTTATTCAATCATTTTTCAACAATTATGAATACAAGTGACAGTTTCTAGCTGGGAGATCTCAACATTATTTATGCATTATCCAGTAAGTTATGTATTATGTGCTAACTTAATCTACCTTCATTAACATATGAGTGTTGTACATTTTGAAAATTACAATATATGTTGTCAATAAAGCTTTAGAATTGAAAAAAAATGAGAATCATCAATTTACTAACAGAATCATCTCCAGTCAGTCCTTTAACTTGTAAAAGCTCAGCAGTCCTGAGAAATTGAGTCAAATTCTCCCGAAGAACACTAACTTCTCCCATGTACATGAATTCTAAGATATCTTTCATGTTTTCATGACCGACGTCCTTTAGTATCACAATAGGATGTTTACATGGATTAACCTTGAACATCTGCTTAAAGTAGGGACTACAGATAGAAAGAACTATCTTGTGTGCTTGCAAGAAATGCCCATCCACAGCCAGAGTAACATCAACCATTTCAGCAGCTTCGAGAAGTTCATGAAATCCAGAAGTAAGGTTGGAATGGAAATTATTCCAACGGAGAGAAAACTGTTCAGTTGTCATCTTTCTGAAAAATAAACAGTGATAACAAAATAGCAAGATTAAAGACGCCATTGAAAATAACCTAAAAATAAATAAGCTTACTCACCCTTTTTTCGACTTTGATTCCTGCTGAATAATTCAAAAATTTTCAGAAAAAAGTTTCCTACAGATATCCACCACAAATTAATCCCAACAGTTACATAACAAACTAAAGATGATAAACATAACTACAGGCAAGAAAAACACGAGAGGAACCCTAATTAACCATTTCCGGATGAATCCGGGCTCGGGTATCCGGGATTCGTGATTGATGGTAGCTGGAATTCCGAACAATATCGGCCATTTTCGACTCAGTCCGGAGATTTCCTAAATTACAATTTTGCCAGGGCCGTCTGCAGAAAATCAAACACCGGAGTACAGGGAAGAGGCAGAAATATTGACGATTTCTTTAATGCTTGTGTTTATTAGGCTGTGGTTTGGTGGTCCAACAGTTCATAGTACGTGGGCTGACTCGTGACTGTATCTAAAAAAACTACCCCGGTAAAAACCAATAGGATCTGATTTTGGAAGCATTTTGTTGCACCCAACATATCGTTTCACTCACAATCGTTATACCCACATTCCGATACCCCACTATCTCCGAACATACCCGAATGATGCACTGTTGCCAAATTCATCCTTTCAGGTTAGGTTACTTAGGTTAGGTTAGATTGGGTTAACAGAAAATTGCAGAATATTCGGTGAATTTGGCAGCAGTGCATCGTTCGGGTATGTTCGGAGAGTGTGGGTGTTATGTGGGGATAACGAAATGTATAGGTGTATCGAAATGTGGGAATAACGCATATTATGGGTATTACCAAATGTGGGATTTTAAGTGAAGAAACTGGGCACTTGAATATACAAAAATCCACGTTTATATAAAAAAAGTCCTTGTTGATTTTCACATTTTGTTCGCACATATATACAATACATACGTCTACGAAAACACAAGCAAATTACCTCACTGTCATTTCTCTGTTATTTTTTTCATTATTTTCTTTTTTGGCAAACACCAACAGGTGTGCCTAGAGAAAGCAGAGCCCTGCGCGGGCAACTTATTATTGATTTTTTTGCTATCGCATTTACTATTTAAATTGAGAGGAACCCGGAAAACCCACAGTACTACCGGGTCGCTAGATGAAATCGATAAACTGACCTTACCTATACTGGAATTGATATCTTGCCAACCCTTATACCCGGACGCAATCAAGAAGTGAGTAAAGTGAATCGAATACAAGAGATAACCTCGCTCACTCGACCACCAACCGACATTGTGTTTTACTATTCTCGAGTATCATCACCCTTCAGACTCAACTAATAACACTAAAATAAGTTCACACCAAGGCAGTCCTCTTATTTTGCATAGTTTTTATCGAACAGTAGAAACCAGAACTATAAAGGTTTGAATACTTCGAACTTGGAACCATATCAAAAACAAAAAATGCATACTCTACCTAGAATCCTGTGTAAATCTGACTCTTTTGTATACAAGTTCTATACTAGACTAAGACGGAATAGCTACATAAAACACAGCTCTTGGGGTCCGACTCTCGGTGATACCGATTTGTCCTCGTTTCAATATTTGATAGCATTCAGTTGTTCAATATTTTATAGAGATATAGTAGGGATGTAACAAAATAATATTGCAGCTGTAACCTCATTACAACACTTTGCAGATTCCATTTCTTGCTGCAGTTAGGTGAGAAAAAGTTATAAATAATATAGGTACACAGTTAAACACATACAAAACTTATTTAGTGCTCTTCCCTGAAGAGCTAAACCTTGGTCGTCTTGCCATAAATGAAAGACTAATATATCTGTGATTCCTTATGTTGTTCTTGGAGCTGAAAGATCTTGAGAGGGGATATGCGTTTTCCATATATATTGATAGAAAAAAATAACTCATTATCCAATCACTAATACGGGGAATATAGTATGCAAATACATTGAAAATCCACCTCACTCATTCACAAATTTATTTCTTGATACAGTCAGGCGAACAAAAATTATAGTATATACACGATATATGATATTTACTCCTATAAAAATATTTAATAACCAAAAATCATTTATTGCTCCACTCAGAAAAACTACGTCGTGTCATGGAGGAAACATCATCGGGAGTAATAACATCTCTCCTTTTGTTGATGACTCTCTTCAGTATATCTGCAACGCCCGTGCTCAACAAAGTGTTGATGCAGCTGACGCTAGAAGATGGGACTGTTGGCTTGAGGAGCTCTTTCTGTTTCACCAGATCTTGAGGGGTTATGTTGTGGCAAGGAGATCGTCCTCTTGATAGATTCTTCAAGTCCTCCTTTAGCATATCAACCGCAATGTCTTCTGGAAGTGTGGAATTCTAAAATCAAATGAAGCAACACTCTCATGAGACAATTTTTCGCTAGTAATGGATGCTATACGCAAGTTTGGTGATTAAGGCTCAACTAAGGATAAATCACATCTACCAGGTGAAAACTGCTACTTCTGATAGTTTAGTATTACTTTGATATATTCAATACAAAATATTCAAGTGACTTTATTCAACTGGGAGATGTAGTTTCCCGTTTTTCAAGTTATGCATTAAATTATGCACTATTCGTTCAGTAAACCTGCCTTATGAGATTATATGTTGGACATTTGTCCTGATAATACCAACATGGTTGTAGAATATTTCTTCCATCTCTTGACAGTATTGATCGATGTGCCTGTGGTGAGCAAGTACTCCAACCAAATAGGCATCAGTAGGAGGTGAATAAACACATATCAAAATAAGCCATTTAAAGAAAATTAAATTTTACGAAGCTTCTGATTGAATACTCATCGTTTTCTTGACCAACTCAGTTGGTACAAAACACAAATGACAAGAACTATCTCCGTTACATACCTGCCTAGAGAAGATATCAGTACGTGCAGAATTATCCATAATAGAATTTTCGCAATCCTGATCGCTCCTTGTCAGAGCGTTCTGCAATATATCCGTGATTTTTTTCGAGCAGTTCAGGACTTCGTGTATTTCGTTGAGAGTAAGAGAAACATATTCTGTAGAATTTCTGTCAGTTAGTTCTTTCTGGGTGCTGCCGCTACTTCTGGCATCTGAATTATCGTCTCCCTGAAATAAAACATGATTACCAATTCAAATTCTTAAATCTATAAGAGCTCGTGACAGAATGAAGACTTCTTGTAATGATAATATGATGTCAAGATTCCTCAAGAATAACTTAGGCCAGAACCGAAATAGAGACGGATATAAATGGAAAGTGTGGTGAAAGGATCCCTAAAGCCTTCTACTCGAGTTCCGGTAAGCAAATGAACGAAGGTATTGTGGTAGAAAGAGATCTTATGATCCTTCAAATACCGAAGTCATATCTGACTTCATTATAAAAGACAGACATTCGAAAATGACACGGTTAGATTGATTATTCTGTTTCAACTTTGCTCTTATCGTAATTGAGATCACAGCAAAGCCATATCGAGTGCAAGTGATGATATAAGCAGATAGTTCAGGCAAATAGGTCTTGAGATGAAGCCAGAACTGAAGTAGAGACGGATATAAATGGAAAGTGTGGTGAAAGGATCTCTCAAGCCTTCTACTCGAGTTCCGGTGAGCAAATGAACGAAGGTATTGTGGTAGAAAGAGATCTTATGATCCTTCAAACACCGAAGTCATATCTGACTTCATTATAAAAGACAGACATTCGAAAATGACAAGGTTAGATTGATTATTCTGTTTCAACTTTGCTCTTATCGTAATTGAGATCACAGCAAAGCCATATCGAGTGCAAGTGATGATATAAGCAGATAGTTCTTGAGATGAAGCGAGAACTGAAGTAGGTACAGACATGAATGGAAAGTGTGGTGAAAGGATACCTGAAGCCTTCTACTGAAGCTTCGGAAAGGAATTCAACAAAGGCATTGTGGTATAAAGAGACCTTATTATCCTTCAATGATCAAAGTCATATCTGACTTCAATATAAAAGACAGGCAATCGAAAATGACAAAGTTAGATTGATTATTCTGTTTCTTCTTCATTCCTTTTGTAATTGATATCATAGCAAAGCCATATCGAATGCAAGTGATGATATATGATGATAGTTCAGGCAGATAGGTTTAGACATGAAGCCAGAACCGAAATAGAGACGGTTATAAATGGAAAGTGTGGTGAAAGCATCCTTAAAGCCTAAAATCAACAGGATTCAATGAGGGTATTCAGATAAGTTCGTAACTTGGATAGTTCTCCACTTTTACAGTCGTAATAATAAGCGTTTATCTTTCGCTTAAGAAGAGTTCAGATGTTTCTGAGTTAAGTTGGCTTGCTTGATTCCACATCCAAGTAAACTTAAAGCCTCTAACTGAACAATTACGTGAAATCTCTCTGAAACTGGACTGAATGAAGATGAAAATGATGCCAGCCGGACCTCGCTACCACATTTAGTTACCAAAGTAGAGCGGGTTGAATTTTGATTGAAAATATTCGAAAAATATGCAAAGTGCCTACTCACTTGATTTTGTCTCGCAATTTATTCTAAAACGTCAAGGTTGGCGTTAATTTCTCATTTATTCAGTCTGAGCTGTGAAATATTTCATGTGTTTTTCCTTCAGAGGCTTTGAAAATGAGCCACGGAAAAGAAAGGGAGTAGAACCCTTATGATTTTTCATTTCATCTAAATATCACACGGTATGCCGCTTTATCGTATAATTCTTCTTTTATAGTGTATAGATAATAAAACTTGGAATGCATTTGTATCTCGACCGAAGCTTCAAAAGTGAACTATATACATATGATATGAAAATTAGGTATTCTTGAGTGATTTTCATCATTTTTAGATCGACTTTTCAGCCTCCACATCTCGAAAACTAGTGATTATTCAGGATATTTTTTGGTAATGGATAGCAAATCTCCAGTAAATTTGTCAAATTTGATATTTTAGGAGATGTGGCATAGAACGTGAAAAATTATCTCGCCCCAATATACTCATGCTACCACAAGACATGGTATCCCCAAATCAGCGACTTATAGTACAGGTAAATTATGTTTATACTATCCCATGTGTATGTGGCAGTGTTATAACTGGTGAAACATTAAGGCCGTTGAGAGTAAGAACAGTTGAACATAAAAACAACTTAATGAGACGAGAAGTAAAGAGGTCGGAATTAGCTGAAAACATATCAAGAAATGGTACACACATGGTCGAATGGAATAATAATATTTCACTCATGGCAGAACAAAATGGAACAAGAAGTAAACTCGAAGGGGCTACTTGCATTTTGTTAAGCGGGAATGAAAAGAATACTACTCGTCTTCTGAGAAGGAAAGTTAAACTGGGAAAATTCAATATAGGTTGTGTCAGATTCAAAACTTTTGGCATGGCTATTGGTGAATTAGTCATGCCAGTGTCACATTTGACACTACTCATCAAAAATTTTTTGATATATTTTTTTTAATCAATCTCCAAATTTTCAAAAATAATTAATTATAGCTAACTGACAAGACAATCAGCCACTTGTGCTTCTTTCCAGTTACGTATCGGGGGGAGAATATACTGATTTGCAAATAAACATTATAAGAAAAAACCTTCCCTTTTTCATTTCCAAAAAATGGATTTCAAGGAAAACTATTACCTCTTTCCCATCCGCGCTCTGATGTGAACTGGACAAATATGGATTTTTCGCACTGTTGTAATTGAGCCAAAAGTTGTTCCATTCGCCAACTTTGCTGTCAAAACCGTTGGTTTGGACTTCGGAACAAGCGCTTTCGAAAAATTCACTGTTTACAGTTTCAATCCAGCTGAGATAACTCGAGGCCGGACTCTGGATGGTCTTATCGTCTTTTATCTCGGTGGTACTTCTTGTTGCGTAGTCGGTTTGGTCCGACGATAGGGATTCGAACGAGGAACTGTATTTGCTGGTCCGACTGAGAGAAAAGGTTGGCGAGAACGATCTCTTCGTTTTGTGCTCGGATATAGACTCCAAACTTCGCCTGTAATTAATATAGTGATAACCAACTTCATGAACATATGTGTTCAACATATCATTGGACTATTCCGCAAGTCATTCCTTCTTGAGATACAGAGTTCCATAAGTGAAACAATTTGGTGACAAAACTTTTTTTTCAACATAAGAAACATTTTCTCTTCGATTGACAACGAATATTAATTTTGCAGACACATGTTAATCAGAATAGTATCACTTTTCCTGCCTAGGCAGCGAAATGAGGACTTTTCTGCCTAGGCAACAAAAGTATTATTTTGCTGATTGATATGTGTCTGGAGGAGTAAGTACTTCTTACTCGCTATCACTGTCTACAATGTTGTCAAACTTTAATTACTATGAACTAAGATGGCTATAGCCACCTTACTATGAACATAATACATATCCATGGCAACCAACCATTCCAACACTTGCGATTTATATCAAATTTTGTTTCAATTTACCACTACAGGAAAATAAAAAGATTGTGAGAATTGTAATAATTTGCAAATAATATATCCTAATAATCTAATATCAGGATTAGTTGCTGAGCAGAGGCAATGAATTTTTGTTTCTGTGACATTTCATATCTGTTGACCGGTAACGAAAAATCACTTTTCATGAAATATTCCTTCCCTATAAGTGAGAGTAGATCATAGAAAAATAGGAATCAGACATTTTTTGTTTCAAGATTATTCAGAATCACTACTGAACAACCACTAAGCTCGCAGCTCGCAGTTTTCAAATTAAATCACGTATTTGAATTAACAGATAATTGTTGAAAATAAAAGTTTCCTTAGTTATGAAGGTTTAATTGTCGCTATGAGAACAACAATTACCATTCAAAAATTCAATATCACACCGATAGAGCGGGCGCTGCGAAACATTCCATTTGAAAAAACCGATAACCTCATTTTGATTGATGATTTGAGTTGAGGAAGACTTGATGAATAATATTTTGGTGGTTTCCGGACGGAATTATGGTGCAGTTTTTTTTGGCCCTATAATAGGGGTTTTCGATTCCATCGCTGTAGTTGTGAAAAAAAAATGTTGTATAGAATGCAAAAACCATTGACCGCTATTTCTCGACTGGAATGTTTTTGCAACATCCTTTAAAACCTGGAACTGAAAGTTGTCAAAAAGCAAAAGAATTACGGAAGGAACTATCCACTACTGAATTTATACCAAAGGACAAGCTGTGTGATGAAATTCTTATAGAAGATGCCGCGAAGAAATACACATTTACGCCAAAATAGAAGACTTTCATACAAGCCTCATTTAGCCGTCAAAATCTAAAATTGTCAGGCAATACACTCCATGAAGCATTAGCGGTGTTTAGTGATATATATCAGTGTAACGAACAGAAAGACACCGCAACATACAGATCTAGCCGAATTCATCCACCATCTACCTAACTAAATCGAAACATATTCTACACTGTTGAACAATCTTAGACACTGTGACAATGACTTTCAAGGGGACATTAAGTGGCGAAGATTCTATGCACGTTGCAATCATAATAGTTAATCAACAAAAGAATGATGAAAAGAATACCTCACGTGCATGGCTTAGCTCTTCAGGTTGACTAGTCATTCGATATCTGAAGCTAAGCAGCAGGAAAAAACTACGTCGAAAGCTCATAAAACTGCAGCAAAGTATTATATCATAGCTCGCAGGCAATATATCAATGAACACAAGATATATTGAGGATATGCTGTCCTTCGGAGGTCTCGGTAGTGTAGTGGTTAGCATATCTGCCTGTTTATTTATACATATATACAATGTGTGATGTAATATATATATTGATGTTTGTTAGAAGTAAGATAGATTTGTGACCATAAAAGGATGGAATAAAGGAATTTTTATTTTATTTTATTATTTTATTTTATATCTGCCTGTCAAACGGAAGGCCGGGGTTCGAATCCTCGCCGGGCCACCGTGCTGGGTAATCGCACGTTAAAAGGTAAGGCCTCGTTGATCCATTGCTCGCACAAGTTTCGACTTCTGAGGGTTGACGTTCGTCAGCTGGTTAACGATAACGAACAATTTTAGAACAATTTTTTTTTTAGACGTAAAGCCGTCGGTCCTGAGGTAATGGTTGTTGGACTCCTAAAGGATCCCTACCTCTGGTTGGAATACCAGAGTGTTCGGCAAAATTTCCGGTTGGGGGAAATTTGGTCACCGGCATCGATGATTGGCCTTGGTAGGGGAAACAGGCCGACGTTGAATAAATAATTTAAAAAAAGAACACCTAAACCGAAACTAACTGAAACGGACTACAAATATTTATATCAAGTCCTTCAACCAAAATCCCAGCTGGCTACAAAAGGTTTTTTTTTCTTGTTTGAAAAATAAACTGCAGCTCGTTCAATTAAAAAAATCTTCAAGCTCCAAGGTAATAGGTCTTCTGAATTGCTAGACTTGAAGTCCAATCACCTAGGATCAGATTTTGGGATTTTCAGTCATATTTTTGTTGCTGTTCGTGGAGATATTGAACAAGTTTTTATAAATTGTGCAGATTCCGATGTTTTCGTTCTCAACATCCACTTTTGGCATAAGCTATATATATCGAATAGTAGTTGTTGAGGGATTTGGTTTGAAGGATCGGACAAAAAAACTCTTTTAAGCTGGGATTCAATTCGAATGTATCTGAAATTATTAGAACTTTTGATGTTTTGTCTTTACATTGCTTAAGGGCTGCAATACATGGGCCTCCGAACTTACTCCAATTCGGTTATGAAAGACGAGATGGAAAGTTGTACCCGGTGCAAATTGCAAAACCACCTATGCCAAATTCTTTGATCAGGCTCTGCGAATATAATGCTTAATGCCTGACAATGTTTTGCACTTATAGAAAAAGCGAAATCAATTGTATTTCCCTTTGCAAATGCATCGGCAATAATTGTTAAAACTTACCTGAATGAATTTTTCAATACTCCTCAATAGGTAAACCACTTTTTTCATTAAATTTGTATTGAATAAGATCATGCCGTTTTTTCCATACCTTACCTAAACCAGGTGTTAATAGTCAATAAAAATTTATTTTTCGCAGCTACAGCGAAGGAATCGGAAACTATTATAAGGCCGAAAAAAAAAACTGCACCATAATTCCGTCCGGCAACCTTCCACATTATCATTTATTAAGTCTTTTTTAACTCAAATCATCAATCAGAATGTGGTCATCGGTTTTTGCATACGGAATGCTTCGCAGCGCTTGCACTACGATATTTTTCTGACTTCAATATATTGTAATGATATATATCAATATTGAATCTTTGACAGAAAAAATGTGTATCGTACACAAAAAAATATTAGATTTCAGCTCTCGATATTTTGTCTCCCTTTTTTCCCTTGTATCGAAAATAACCATTTGACTCAGCCTTTCAAAAAATGTAGTGTTCTTTCATCTTTCCTGAGTTGATGTTTTTTTCCATATTGTCAGTTGTTGGATATGTTGAAACGTTTAGCAAACTCTTCACAATGGCTCAACTAAGAAAGGAGATTTAACGATCTAGACATTTGTTTCGTAAGATTCATTCAAACAATGGAAACGAATTGACCAATAGATGAAAATTCCTCAGAAGAATCGGCTGAATTCATGAAGAAATCAACAGCTTGATCCCTTCAAGTCTTTTATGACACCCTCTGATCATATTTTCAATACATCTCTCTGCTATAAGCTATCTTATTATTGTTATTATTACTATATCACCTACCTGAATGTACTATCCAAAGACAGCCTATATCGACTACCAATATTTTGTTCGAAACTGTTGACTCTCTCCAATCTCGACAATAACGGTCTAACATTCTTTTCCGGTTCTTCTGTGATATTATTTTCACTCGTCGAACTCTTTTCCCTCTTCAACGAAAGAGAACTGGCTCTCCTTATGGTCCCACTCCTGTTCAAAGTAGGAGCTGGACCCCCAAACAATGTAAAATAGGTCGCACTCCCGTTTTTACGGTCCTTGAGGATATGCTCCTTGAAGAAGGGTGTTTGACTTGGAGAACTGCTGGACGATTCTGAGTGGGAATTGTTGGACCTTTGGCTACTTTCTTGTGACATTTTTGTTACTTATTCGATAGGGTGCAAGTTCTTTATGAAATATTTATTCTTGAATATGTTTATAACACGGGCGATTTTTCTGCAAAACGGTGTAAAGCACACTATCTACTCATGTTTTCGATGGCGAAACAGGTGAGGGGAAACTGTTACGGTTCAGAGAAAGTATCCATGCCAACGATCAACTAATTAATTTTAACGCTTCAGTGGTCAATGTCTAAGGGTTGTCGTTAGGGTTGATCGATACCTAATCAGCGAATATGGGAATAAAATGGGGATTTGATGTTTTTCTGCGAGAGATGCGAAATATCTAATAAGTTGGTTCCGGGTTCTCTATTGCGGCTGTTACTGCGCAGAAATATGCGTCTTGAAATCAGTAATAGTAATAATACTGATTATATCAACGACAGCAGTTTCAACCCCTTTCAGTATTATTGAATTGTAATGAGAATATTTTAAAAAAGACAAGAACTGTCTAATCATCGTTTTCGTAACTGAAGGTAAACCGGACTGAAATTCTGGACACAAAAACGAAAGCCAAGAGATATATCGATTCGCTCAGAATATGGCTGACTTTTAAACTGATTATTTCTATAAGTCAAATTACGTTTTCTTTTCAACAGATCTCCGATTCTAGTGACTAATGAGTTATCTTTCAAGAATCATTAGTCTTATCAACAAGTGTCAACCTATCGTTTGATTTTGAATGGCATCTAAAAATGTTTCAGGGATCTATTGAAGATGTTAACAAATTAGCCAATAAATATAAAAATGATTCTTGAAAAGAAGGAATGTTCTACAGAAAAGTTCCGGACCTCTACCACCAGTTATACGAATGAAAATCGTTTACTTTTGCAAAATTGTTTGCAACTTCTAATTTTTTTTGCATATCATAGCTCGCAGACAATATATCAATGAGCACAAGATATATTGAGGATATGCCGTCCTTCGGAGGGGACGTAAAGCCGTCGGTCCCGAGTCCATGAATGTTGGACTCGTTAAAGATCCCTATCTCTGGTTGGAATACCAGAGGATTCGGCAAAATTTCCGGTTGGGGAAAGTGTGCTCACTTGCGTCGGTGATTGGCCTTGGCAGCGGAAATATGCCGACGTTAAATAAAGAATGAAAAAAATAAAATAAAAAGGTGGATGGATAATCTTTGAAATGGGACTTGTTGATTAACGGGCAGATTCACGATTCATCTTGAGTTTTTGCGGGTAATAGGACAAGGTGACACGGTGGGCACGACTTTGTTACTTCCTTCAGGAGAAACGTAAGTAGTGATACTGCTCGGTATTTGACCAGGTTTGTCAGGTTGTAGGTTCTAAGTGCCGTCCTATACAGTGCGATTATAGAAACTCCTTCCACCCTATCAAATTTTGAACAGGATAGCAGGATCAGACAGACAAAGTTCACATGAAAAGTCATTTCAGTACTTTTTGCTGGAGGATATAGCTGTGTGACTCATCTTATCTCCAGGATGAGAAATATCAAACTTTTTTTTATTGGATAGGTATTTCAATTCGCTAGTGATTTATTTTTGACAATCTAATTAGCTGTTCCCAAGTTATGAGCAGTTTTATGTTGCATATCAAAATCCGAAAGCCCAATAATATAAAAGACGCGGAGAGGAGCTATCATAGCTACTTGAGAAATATATACAAAGGCATTTGAACTCGGCGATGGCTAGTTGGTTTAGGGCCAGTTTTTCTTGTTCTACTGTCGAAAAACTCAGCTAGCAGCTACGTCCCCAACCAAGCACTTCGGTTGGCTGAGGTAATACTCGAAATTACTTAACAATAGATTAAAAAACCGGCGCTCGTCGAGATACTTCTAGTATCAGAGGTTCTGCGCGGCCATGATCTTACAAGGTAGACCGGAGTTGAACAGACTTCTACTCTTTTTCCTCTCCTTTGTTAGGAATATCACCACGTAGATCCATATAGCTCGCACAAATTTCAAATTGTGTGGGCTGGCGTTCTTAGGGGCAGGTAACGGAAAACCCATCTTGAACCCGTTAAAACCCATCAGGTACACGACTTGATTTCTACAAAAAAAAAGCAGGGACGTAATAAAGCAGAGCGTGGTAAAATATGACAAATTTTGGTGAGACAAAATTTATTGGGTTCAAAGATGTCCATTACAGAGAAGTTCCATTCATATTCAAGAAACACGTAAAAATATTCTAGGATAATTTGCTAGTGGCAAAAATGCAGCCATTTCCCAACTGGCGTAAAGAACATATCAGTGAACACGAGTAGTGCTCTTATTCGGGTAATGTAATCCCAGGATTCCGAAATAAAAAATATCCATTGGCTATCTGTAGTTGCATATTTTTCATATAATGTCGTAATTATATGTTTAACCAACCTCCTACTGGTGAGGTAGGATAGAAAAATCGATGGAACACCACTGAAATAAAAATAATTGATAATAAGATGGTATTTTTGTGAGACTTATTTTTTCGATTCGAAAGAATATATTACAAAAATATGGGTTGTCCCTGAAGAAGTCGATATGATCTATGAAAATGATAAAGAAGAAATCATAATAAACTACGACTTTCTCTCAAGCTTCTTTCTCAGTACCCTATTTTTGAATTTAATAACAAATATTAAGCATTGGACACGTGTTGTATACAATGTAAAAACTATGCACGTCATCGATGACGACATAAAATCAACGCAGTGGCACCAATCCACTGATGGAAATGCGTGGAACGTAACGTTTACATTGAATTTCAAAGTTTGCGACTGTCAGGTTGGCAGCACTTTCGGTGTTGCCCCAACTTTTCATATTCACTTCATCGAATATTCGATAGGCGACTGAGATTAAGAACGTTGCGCTAGAACGGTAGAAATTGGAACTACTCCATGGGCCATACCAGTTTGTTTACATCGTATGAAAGCATTGATTATTTCTAAGGAGACATCTTAATTATTCCCAATTCATCTTGAGTTTTCAAAGTGTTCACTTCGTTTACTTGGCTCTGCATAGTTTCTTCAATCTTTGTGTATAAGTTAATAGTGTTCGAGTATTTTGCCGATTTAATTCTGGACAATATAATTGTTGAAAGTAGAACTTCAAGTTGAAAAGTTTCAAATATAATATAAGGACGAAGTGAGTTTTATACAAAAAGTGATGGGGGCGGAACCCCCCATCCTATTCAGTAAAGTGTAAAGAACATACTCTCATATGTTCTGAAACTGGCGTCCCAATCTTGAAGTAGTTTTTAATCCACACTTTCCTTCTGTCCATCAGAATATAACACTGGGTTTGCCTGCTTTTGGGAAGGTATGAAAATTGATTTCCAGATTTTTCTTCGCCCAAGAAGAGCAGTGAGGTACACAACAATAATGATTCATATTTTCAATGAATATGATCGACTTAAAGCAACCACCAAACACTTCTATGTTAAACAAATTGAACTTTATGTTGAGATTTAATGGCAACTCGAAAGTAAAACACGGGCAAGGGCTTCCAATATTTTAATTTCAAATGCCAGATAAAGAGATATAAGTGGACTGTATTAAGTGACTGCTCGTCTCGAGATGTTAATGAGAAGTGATTTTTATATAATATAACTGAGCTTAAATAATGTAACCTACTTTTAACCTGAATAATAAGGCAATATATAATATTTCTAGGTGAATAATCCAATTAGATGTAATGTAACCCGTAATTTCATTTGAACAGAAGGACAACTATTTGGTAGGTACCCTTTTGAGAATCGTACAATAATAATATTTCTAGGTAAATAATTCAATTAGATGTAATGTAACCCGTAATTTCATTTGAACAGAAGGACAAATATTAGGTAGGTACCCTTTTGAGAATCGTACAATAAATAATAATAAGCTTATCTTGTTAACAAAATTGAACAGTAATCATATGGCGAATAATGTAAACAAACGATTCTATGGCCCATGCGTTAGTTATGTTCGTACACGGTAGAGGGCGTATTCCTTAGCATGAATCGCCTATAATATAACATCCAAGCGCTGTACCTGATCGAAGTTCATATATTTCATGTATACTTATGAATAATAAAAATCAATGTCAGACCTGTTTATATATTATATATTGTATACATCTTCCTTTCATTTCACCTCTGTCCCAAATAAAAAAAACCTCTCAGC
Source organism: Zygogramma bicolorata (assembly GCA_032362365.1). Classification (NCBI taxonomy): domain Eukaryota; kingdom Metazoa; phylum Arthropoda; class Insecta; order Coleoptera; family Chrysomelidae; genus Zygogramma; species Zygogramma bicolorata. The sequence continues at coordinate 2,157,492 of JAVJAQ010001667.1, forward strand.
GCCACAGTGACCCTCATATCCCTCCCAACCACTCCCCTCTGGAATTTCCCCTACCAGTCAGGAATAATCGGTTTGGAGTTCGTTGGTTTATTCAGGCAGGAAGTTGCAGAGCGAATATCAGCGATCATTAGCGTATGAAGAAGCAGAAAAAAGAGTTCGCTGAATATGGACCGAAGAAAAGTTGGAGCATGTTCGTGCACCCGCAGTCTCCAAACATACTCGAATGATTCAACTTTTGCAAAATTCTCCCTTTTTGTCGATAGGCCCACAATGAATGTGTTAAGTTGGGTCAGGTTAGTTGGGTTTGGTTGGGTTAATAAAAAATAGTAGAATATTCGATGAATTTTGCAAAGGGCATCATTTGGGTATGTTCGGAGACTGAGGGTAAAACGAAATGTAGGTAGAACGCAACGCACCCAGTAAAGTTCATGAAGCGCTCGTTCTCGTTTAAACGAACAACTTTGAGAAGATTGTGCATGCGTGTTGAATGATCGAACTAAGTAACTGGCAACGCTGCTGTAGGTGCACCAGTGCTACCATCATAGACATAAACGTCAAATGATATAAAATAAACATAACCTATTCTGTCCAGCTGTTAACTGTTTTAACAGATAAGATATTATGTTTAAGTTATGCATATTTCGAATTAAGTATGTCACTTAATTATTTTTATATTATTTTCATTTTATCGGTGTCTTCAATTCTACTGCAGCGAGCAGAAGGTTCGGCTCTGAGTATATTTGAACAGAAAAAGTATAAGAAACTCACCGACGACCAGGGTTTATATTCTTCCAAAGACGATGTGGAGATATTAGGAATCGATAACTTCAAATATGAAATATATGGAAATGAAAGAGCCTTTCTCGTGGAGTTTTACAACAGCTGGTGTGGATTTTGTCAACGTTTCGCTCCATCTTGGAAAGCCTTTGCTACTGATGTGAAAGAATGGAAAGGACTTGTTGGAATAGGTGCTGTAGACTGTTCCAATGAGGATAACAACGCTTTATGTAGAAATTTTGAGATAATGGCCTATCCAACAATCAAATATTTTCATGAAAACTATGAAGAAGGACCAAAGAATTTGGGAGAAAAGATTCAAGCAGGATCAGACGTGAATGAACACAGACAAAAGCTCATAGAGGTCATTCAAAAAGAACAGCAAGATGGACGAGGAAAGATGTACCCAAGAATACATCCTTTCAATAATACCAACTTGGATTCACTTTTCAAAGATGTTCCAGATAAAATCGGGTATGCATTTTTGATTATTCAGAATCCTTCAGATACCTTAGGTCAAGAAATTGCTCTGGATTTAAATAAAATTAAGGATGTGATTGTGAGATATGCATTCAATAACAATTCAGATTTGGTGGATTTTCTCAAGGCAACAAAAAATCCTGCTTTGTTTTCTGTAGCAAGAAATGGTACATCACAGAGTTTAACTTCTCCTGTATCTAGAGAAGCATTCAAAGGCGCCATAAAACAATTTTTGAAATCAAAGCAGATTATGGTGCCAAGTGTTGCAGATAAGCAGGTATCTGTCCAAAAAAGTTTGGATTCCAAAGTCCCTGATATGGAAGAATTTTTGCAAGAAAGGGAGCGTGAAGCACTGAAAGCCAAAATCAACAAAATGGGCGATGTGGTATTCCAGATGGATTTGGAAACTGTTCTTCGTTATTCTCTCAAAAATGAAGTCGGAAGTGCCAAAGAGATCACTGGGGAGAAACTGAAGGCTCTCTCTGCTTATGTCAATGTTCTTGAAAAATACTTTCCCTTTGGCAAATACGGACAATTGTTCCTGAGAGAAATGAAAGATTTCTTATCTGAAAAAAAATTTGTTGATGGAAATCAGATCAGGATGATGGTTGAAGATGCTGAGAGAGAGGAACGCCAAGTCTTTTCAACACCTCAGAAGTGGCTGGCATGTAAAGGTAGCAAATCTACTTATAGAGGATATCCTTGTGGTTTGTGGAAACTGTTTCATTATTTGACTGTAAATGCTGCAGATTACAGTATTGGCATGAAAGGGGACAACCCAAAAATTGTGCTGGAGGCCATGCATGGATATATAAAACACTTTTTCGGCTGTGCTGAATGTAGTAAACATTTTCAGCAAATGTCTGAAAGGAGAGAAATCTTCAAAGTATCTTCGTGGGATGATTCCATACTGTGGTTATGGAATGCTCACAATGAGGTCAATAAGCGCCTATCTGGGGACCAAACGGAAGATCCAGAATATCCCAAATATCAATTTCCTTCAAGAGAGAGATGCCCAAGATGCCACAATAAAGATGACTCCTGGAATATTCCAGAAATCCTTTTATATCTTAAGCATATATATAGCAGTATAAATGTTAGATATATTGGTTCAGATACCAGAATTTTGCATTTAGGCTTGAATGGGTCTTCCATCAAATCTGAACCAAGTATATTCAAAACTATAGACACTAGTATGTGCTTCATACTCTATGTAGCTTCGTTTGCACTGATTGTCATCTTGATTCAGATGTTTTTGAGGAGGGGGTATAGAAAGAAGATATATGCCCATGATTTACTAGGAAAAGTTTGAAAATCTGAATTTATACCGAAAGAGTAGCATCACATTTCATTTGTTGTCTGTATACAATTGATCTCAGTTCTTGCATTTAATTTATTATTGCTATCATCATTGACTTGAACATGAGATTTGATTTTCCACTGCTCTTTTTTTGAATGGTTCAAACTTTGCTTTGTCATCGTCATTCATCTTGCATTGGTGTAATTGACTTCTGTTAATACATGTACAGATCATTTTAATTTTCTCCATTCGAAGATGTACACAGAGTCTTTGTTTTGAAAATACTCGGGAATTTACATTCAGAATGATATGATGTCTTCCCAATAGTTCCTTACCACAACAAATATTACAAGACAAGGGCTCATTCTTGAATTGTCATTTTATTGATAAGATTTTATTGATGTTGATCCATAAGTTTCATTCTCAAAATCTCGAGGTGTTACCTACTTAAATATTTTGTTCATCAAATTAGATTTCAGTGCAAAAGACGAGCCCTTTTCATCAAAGAATACAATAATTTTCTTTTTGAAACTTCCAATAAGAAAGCTTGTGCCGAATGTTTACTGCCGGTAGTTGCGTACCCAGCTTATGATGGAAAAGTCATAGGTACGATATCCTAACATAGAGATTTTTCTCTTGAGAATTTTTTTCTGTCATATTAGAGAATGACTGCCAAGTTTTATGGTTGACAGTTCCGCCAATAACCATGCTGCTCTCGAGGTATGACGTAGGGAGTAACAAGGCCTACTTGTTGAAGGATTTCGATCAAAGTCATTGATGTTTGCCAAAATGTTGAAGGCCCTCTAGTCTTGTTCAATTGGCTAGTAAACTCAAACATCATAACTTAATTACCATGTTTTTTACTCAAGAAAAATGCAGAAGTTCACAAAGATATTATATTTTGTATCAAAAAATATCAAAGTTTCCAGTAGGATGTGAAACTTTTTGTTGAATATGGATTCTCATAAGTATCAGCCATTTCATTTCAATTATTATATTTTTTTGTCAAAAACTTGTAGATTGCTATCATGTAACTGAGTATTATTAGTAATTTGGGCAATGTGACAGATATATGGCTATCCTACATGAAAATAAGCAAAAGTTATCGTGGCAATGATCTAAATGGTGGCTGTATTTAGATATATACTTTCACTCCTCAACAATGCCCATGCACACACGTTGAAAGGTAAGCCTCTGTCCTCATCTTGCCCGACTTTCTACTTTTGAGGGTTAACGTTCGTAAGGGGACTCCAGGTGGTTAATTAAACCCTTTTTTATATTCACAGGATTCTCATACTAGTCGGGGATGAACTACATTTCCACTGTTGTCAGATTAAGTTAGAACATACATTCTTGAAACTCTATAGAAATTAAAAAAAGTATACCTACTGTTTTAGTATAGCGATTTGTTATTGTTGATTTTATGTGTATTTAGGCATTTTACATTTTAAGTGTTTATGTTTAAAGCAAATCTTATTTCTATATTCAATGGATGTAATAAAATTATATTCAATGCCATTTTGTCTGACTGTTTTTTTTTTAATAAGAAATATGTTGCTGCCATTTTAATTAACCTAAGTTGAAACAGCTAGGCTCCAAATAAGATATCTTATATTCGCTGTGTTGTGTTTTGTTAAAAAAATGTTAATGAGATGTGTGTTGTTAATGTACAGGGTGTCATTTAGGTACAGGGCCAAACTCAAAAGGATGATTCTTTGACTAATTCTAAAAGTTCTTATAAATATAGGTTCGGTAATGCTTCGTTTTCAAGATACAGAGTGTCAAAATAAGAAAAAAATATTTTTCCTGAATATTTCGTCAATCCCTCAGCTGATTTTCTTAAAATTTGGTGGTATTTAGGGTATTGAGGGGTGATTTGGTCATAACTATATTGAAATCATTGTGTCCAGTGAATAATTGAGATTGGAACCTTCGATGTAAAAGTTGAAACTTTTCCTAATTGATCCCAGCCAACACATCTGTGACATGACATCCCTGCGATGTCACTATCAAGTAACACTGAGACATTACTTTTGTTAGGTCGTTGCGATGTACACATTTGGCATGTAACTATTGCGATATCGAGTTGATTTGATATTTGTGACATCCAGTAGATATCGCTCTTATGATGTCCAGTAGATGTGGCTCTTATGATGTCCAGTAGATGTGGCTCTTATGATGTCCAGTAGATGTGGCTCTTATGATGTCCAGTAGATGTGGCTCTTATGATGTCCAGTGTATATAATTCTGGCAATATCCATGAATTATCAATGATACAGAATACAGGCCTGCCAATATTTCTGGATAGATTTCAGAATATATGCCACATATTAAAGGCAGAAAGTACGTCGCAGATTGATAGCGGAATAAATCGCAGAGTCATCGCACATCTTGCCGCAATTACGTAGCAAATTGATCTCAATTTTGTCACAATTTCGTCACAAAACTTGTTGCAATTTTGTCACAAAACTTGTCGCAATTTCGTCACAAAACTTGTCGCAGTTGTGTCACAGGCGATGTCGCCTGAGTGTGACATCGCGAAATGTGAGCGACGTAAATGCAAGTTCCCTGCGACAAGTTTTGGGACGTCACACGCCTCGTCGTGACATCGCAGGGACGTCTCTGCGATGTAACTGTGTTGGCTGGGTTGTTACGTCCTAGCGCCGGCCCTGCCGATTATGGATGCGGATTGGTGCCGCAGTTCCAGGAAAGATTACACCTGCGTGATCGCGGCCCACCCAGAATGTTCGATTGTCAGATTTATCTGGATGATTCTCCACTATATGAGCGTCTATATAATTGGGAGCCGCTCACGCCGAAGGCAGAATTTGTATTACAGAGAGTTAGTTACGAGAGAAGTTTTTATTCGGAGAGTTGGTTATTCGGAAGTTTGTATTCAGAGCTAAGTGGAGCGAGTTTAGTAGAGCTAAGTGGAAAGGGTTTTGTTATTGCTAAGTGCAAGTAGTCGACGTGTAGAATTGTTAGTACAGAGAGTTTTAGTAGCGAGCATTGGAAAGTTATCGGAGCGATTTAAGTGATTGTGTTGTATTGTATTGTGATAGAGAGTTATAATAAAAGTAGTTTAGTGTTGTTTGGTGTTTCAATAAACGAACCCAGAGATAAATCGTAACAGTGGTGTCAGAATTGAGATTTTCCAGAGGTATATCGTAACAATATCATGCCTGCATTTGAGAAATGACATAGATACCTGCAATACATGGTAATGACAAAAACTGAATTTTTCATATAAGTATTCCTTTAATATAACACAGACAAGACAATATAACATCCATTAAAAAAAATATAGAGGTATTCAGTATCTTCTATCTTTTGCCAGTTCAATATATCCATATAAAAATAGTGAAAAGAAAATGAAGTGCTGCATTTGGAAAGGAAGCTTCACATGGTGAAAAGAATAAAAATGACATTAAGGTTAAAGTTAGATCCATATCATTCGAGTTGTATTTGAGAGAATAATGCAAGGCCCGAAATATTCGAACAATTTTCATGTAGAATGTCATTAAATCCACTCTCTTGTTTTCTATGGCAGTATTAAATTTGGCTTTAACCCACCAACTTCTCTCAAAAACTGTCAATATGGCACTAAACAACTTTTAACAAATAATAATATTAACTATAAAACAACAAAATCAATAACCATGGAATATCAAAGTTGCTCAAGTAGGCCAAACACCATTTTCTCTCAATTGCCTCCACAACAAACAATTGTAGTCGATAGACGAATAGTGAAGTGAGTATAATATTTTGTTTTGGCAAAACTTGTATAATCGGAAAATATATCTTGAGTGCGTGATCTCTGTGATGTACCATTTTAAATGAATTCACACGGGATCATTATGCCGGCATTCCATTTTTCTGGAGTCTATGCTGCATGGACAGACTGAAAAAAAAAAAAAATATTTTTCCAAAATATCTCTCACACTACATTATTGTGATTGGACAGAGACCCAATATTAAGTAAATAATTTTCACACAATCTGGTATAAGAAAAAAATCTGAAGTTTCCGGTAGCAGCTTCAACATATTATTAAGTGATGATCTGAGAAAAACAGTTGAGCTCATATTATAAGATAAAAAATTAAAGTCTTGCTAGAATTTCGAAACAATTGGTTTATTGGTATTTTCTTCTACTGATAAAAATTGAAAGAAAATCTTGAAATAATACGAGAAATGTTTTCTAATACCCCCAAAGTCAGCATAAGTCGTTTTACATAATCAAAAAACGATATTCAAAATATAGATGTGATATTTTGATCTTTCATTCGCTAATATTACCTTGGAAATATCAACACCAGTCATATTCTTCACAAGCAGCGGCACTCTGTTGACAATATCAAGAACTTCTCCTGTTAATTTGGCAGCACCAACTTCGCCAGATCCAGAAGACACCATCGTTATTTTCTTTGCTTGAGATAGTGGGGCAGCAACTTCGGCAGCAATCTATATATACACAAATAATAATGGAGCAAATAAAAGATGACCGACTTTTTATATCATATATATCGAAATTCGTGCCCGAATGTTGTACAGAAATTGATAAATTTGAAGAAGTTATGGCTTTTCATTTCAAAAACAGAGTATCAAGACACAGAAAATGATATTACCTTTGGCAATACATCGAGGAACATATCGATCATAGCAGCCTCCTTGTACTCCTTCCAAGCCTCAGCTTTCTTAGCCATTTGTTCAGCCTCAGCCTTGGCCTTAGCTTCGATGGCAAACGCCTCCGCTTCTCCTTTCAATCTCAACGCTTCCGCCTCTGCTTCAGCTTCGAGAAGGACCCTCTTGTGATTGGCTTCGGCGATCTTCTCCAACCTGAACTTCTCAGCCTCGGCTGGTCTTCGAATGGTAGCTTCCAATTCCCTCTCTCTTCTAGCAATCTCTTGCTCTTGCACAGCAATCTGTTGCGTTCTTTCGACGACTTGGATCTGCATCTGTTCCTCCTTGATTCTCTGCTTGGTTTTGGCGGCTTGAAGCTCGTACGCCATCTCGGCTTCTGCGTTTTTCGTTTGCACTTCGACATCGTAGGCGGCTTTTTTCAGTTCGAAGTCTCTTTTAGCCTTCGCGATTTCGGTGTCGTTCAGAAAGACAGACGCCATTCGCTGTTCCTCGGCCAAGGCCTCCTTTATTTGCGCATCGCATCTGGCTTCTGCCTCGCCTATTCTGGCATCACGTTTCACTTCTGCCGTTCGAGCCATGCCCAAACTTTTCAGGTATCCCTGATTTGGGCAAAATTATGTACAAAATACTTTGATAATATAATTTTTTCTACAACTTGTTTGCGAAAATTTCACACTTGATCTTTCTGATTGATAAGAAACTATTATTTATTGTCTTTACCATGACTAGTGAAAGTTCTGGAAACTCTTTTCTCGTGCCTTTCCGACCAATATTAATGGTATCCTTACATTGAAAAACATACTACGGAAGATAATTTTTAGTTTCGTTTGATGATGAGGTGGAGTTTAAAGTGTTGCTCACTACGACTTCTAAGGCGTACTTAATTATGAAAGAAATTTCTGTTTTTTCAAAAAATCATGGTTTTCTGGGATAACAAATCAACATGATTTTTGGAACATTTTAGTCATCCCAAACAAATATATTTCGAATATTATCTGAATCAGAAACGATATTAAGGACGTATGACGTTAACTCTGAGCATATCCCTGTATATTTTTTCTTTCAAAAATGGTAGATAATTGTTCATTCATTCGCGTTAAAAATCATTTAATATATTGCTTCAAATGCAATAAGTAGTTTCTTTTTCAACTCATATTAGCTAGTTATTGAATATAATTAGCGTGTGAAATTTTCTTTCCGAATAACAAACACTCGTGTCTAAATTATTTTCCGAAAACTTTTTTTCGAATATTTCGAGAAAATTAAATGAATATTGGCTACTACAAAAGTTCCCGGTTATAATTTATACACTAGTATACCATTTCATGTGAGGCATTCATACTGTGTGATTATAAAAATATTTGGAATCATGTTTCGCTTTCCATATTTCTTCGCAATGGAAAGAATGATAAATGAAATAACAATCAATTTTCAGCAAGACATTTTACAGTGAATTAAAAGTGAAATAATATTGAATAAGGCTTCCGAACAAAAACTTCCAACCAAGATTTTTTTTTATTTATATTCTTTTCTTGACAAAAAACAGTGCTACCAGGTTGGTTGGTGTTTTAGATCAAGATATCCCACCTACCACGTTTGGTATCGAAGAATTTGGATGGAAATACAAGGAAATTCGAATTGAATCGATCATTAGACATTTTAAGCACCGGAGGCTTTTATACGACATATTGTTTTTCGTATACTTTGAGAGTTGATTGCACCTGATATTTTTCTCGCTCTCTGGGAAGTGGAGAGACACCCTCGCTTCAAGTGATTTGAAAGCCTTTGGTATTCGAGAATGACCGGATTTATCAGTATAAAAACTTAGCAGATGCCGTTTAAATCCGAGATCTATTATCGAAAAATATTCTGAAAAGTGCAGAGTTGCCAGTTGTAACAAATTTTCATATTAACTTCGTATTCTCAACTGACACACCAGATATATTTTCGCATTTTAAAATGCAGTGAAGGATTCTGAACGAATTGTAATGAAATCAGTTTGACACCTGTGCTAGTTTTTGAGATAATCAAAATTTGCATATCAATTGTTTATCTAACACATGGATATCTGTGGAGATCTCAAATTCACTGCAAATGGACAAAAATTATACATTTATACAGAAGATATCGCCTGATGAAATAAAAACATGTGGAGGATACCAATGATATCTCCTGAGCATAATAATAATGTCGATATTATTCGATATAGGAAGTATTTGTCGGAGATCCTGTAAAAATGTGTTTTTGGCAAATAAAAGTGATAATTACTAAAAATAAATGGTAATGCTTCACTGTCGTCCCACACCACGTTCAATTTCCACAAAATAACAACACACCATTAAATATTATCAAGCGATAGCAATGAAATCAGTCAATCATATTTTCAATTCAAGTTAATGAAATGAAAAATTCGAAATTCTCTTCCGTGAAACTTTTCGAAAACTCAGTTTTTAGTGTTGACTGATTTATTTCTTGTTACAGCGAAACCACACCACAACAAAAAAAACGACCAACTTAGATTGAACATACCTTGGCACCCTTTCGAAGCAAATAAACCGAAAACAAAACAACAATATTACCTCACAATGCCAGTGAATGACTTATCGATCATTTCTTACCTCTTCGTCTCGGATATCCTTGAGAGTATATGAAACAACGGTGATGCCCATGTTGACTAGATCAGAAGAAGCGACTTCGAACACCTGCTTGCTGAATTTCTTGCGATCTTTGTATATTTCCTCGACCGTCATGGAACCCATGATTGCCCTTTGGTGTCCTTCCAAGGTAACCAATGCAATGTGTTGAATTTCGCTCTCTTTCTTACCCAGGAATTGTTCGCAAGCTGCCAAAAGCATCTCTTCATTTTGTCCTTGAATTTTTACCTGGTCGAAAATATATGAAAAATGTATGGAACAATAATTCTCTTCGGCTTATCATATTTCAGAAGACTGAACCATATCACAAACTGATTCAGAAGGAAAAAGGAATAAATGATTCTTTCAAACATATGAGACAATCGTAAAAATTCCATAGAGATCACTTTTGGGAATGCCTATTGACTAATGTATAACAAATTGCCACAAATGTTTATGTCAAAACCTGAATTATTCAAACAATTGCAGTGCAACTCTCAAAAGAAGAGCTATAAATATTTCGGGTTATACTTTGCCAAGATCATGAGACTGAAATTAAGACTACTATTTTATTGAAATAGTGAAGCAGAAGATCTGTCCAAATTAGTTGGTACTTTTTAGCGATTTTATAGTTTTTTTCATTAAATATGTGAAATGTTTTTATATTCAACCAATAAAAGAACAGAATTTTGACTCAAATTAAATAGCTCATTATTTTGCGTGATTATATTCAAATGGTACAGATAATTTCCCCCCCTATTTTTCAGCTTTATGAGCATATTTTGGATTGAGGTGGCCTCCATAGTTATTACACTATAAGGTAGAAAACGATTAAATTTCCACAAAATTTATTGTCTTTGCGACATATTCTGTGCGACATACACTGTATCTTTTTCAAGCGAATGTATTATAAACACTGTGTTTATAATACATTCGCTTGAAAAAGATAGTGTATCGAAACATGTCGCGAAGACAATAAATTTTGTGGAAATTTAATCGTGTTCTACCTTATAGCGTAATTAATGATCATATCCCAAATGGGAATATATTGCAATCATATTCTATATGTAATTTCACGAGGTCTTTATAGTATTTATTGAAGCTTTGAAAAGGTGTACGACTTTTTTGACACACCAACAAACAAAAACAAAACTGATGGAGTGAAAGTTCTTATTAACTAAATATCTATCCAGTAATTCATAATCATCACACCAAGCAACACGGGTTGTTTGATTCGAATACTGCCGTCCTGTTGTTGTTTAGAGATTATTCACTTATTTGTTCAATCAGGACAGGTTCTTCAATGCAAGATATCAGATAAAAATAACCAACAGTTTTATCCTTGTCCCTGGTCACTGTCAAACATTACTCACGCGCACCCTCTCTCTCTTCTTCCATCTGTCTGACAGATTAATCCTTGTATTGGAAAACTGGCCATTGAAGAACTTCAAAAAATGTACCAAAAACAAATGAAAATTCAAATTTGAATATGAAATCGCGTGCTTGATACATTTTTCATGACACGTTTACAATAAAAAATATTCAAATTGAATCTCGTACATATATTTTCTGTTCATACCGGTTAATATGAATTTTGAATACTTTTACCAGTTCTGGGATTGAATAAATTTTTACTGAGGAATGGATAGGTGATTAAAACTGAAGATTAAAAATATTCACCTGTGCGATTCCTGTAACTGAGATTGGTACACCCTGACTCGTGTATACAGTGGGGCTATCTACTATGAGTGTCATCGTATTCAAAGAAATCCTGTAACAAAAAAAACACAGTTATTTTTACCACCAGGGTATTCGGTTGATTCTATTGTTGGTTGCTTGCTTAAAACAGATAAAGCTTGAGTTGAAAAGAAGGTGGGAATTTATCTCAGCAAAATACTGCTAGTCATTGCGGCTGTATATAAACTCATACTTTTGTCGTTCTTGGATAATTTTCTGATTCAAAGAGTAGAGTTACGGTTATACGTTTTTAACAGGGTTGATATTGTCAGCCATAATTCATCAATTTCCATTTGCTCTTTTGAAAAATTATCAAAACTATTTCAAGAATCTGATTGAACTGAATTGCATAATTATGAATTCTATGACTAACATTTTCATCGCTGTCAAGTTTATCGCTGTTCAGCTGAACGTTATTCATCCAGAATGAAACCACAAGACCTCAAAATTTTACGGATAAATTTTAATTTTCTGACGAAAACGAGCAACTAGCGTAATAAAAGCGCCAGTCCGTATATACGCCAAGAGCCAGAGCAAAAAAAGTAGGTTCATAATGCAATCTTCTACAGAATTGATTTTCTTGTTGGAAAATGTTTGGGGGTGTCCCCTGAATATAAATTCAAGTTGGCTGGACAGGGGGGGTTGAGCTTCAGCCGCCATCTTGGAAAACACGTTTTATCAAATATCTCGTGAACCGTGTATCGTACGACAAAAACAGTAGGGATCATTTTCGTAGATAATAAAATTCTCTTCAACTTTTATTCGAAACTTTTTTCCGTATAGTGCATAGGTTTTCATTTATAGCGCGCCAAACTGTTCCCAGCATGGTTATTGCTAAATATATAGTGAACGGTTGATGAAACAGTATAAATGGCAGTATTTTGGTGCGCCATAAATAAAAACCTATGCTTTATACAAAAAAAAAGTTTCAAATAAAAGTTGCAGAGAATTTCATCATCTACAAAAACGATCCTTACTGTTTTTATCGTACGATGCACGGTTCACGAGATATTCGATAAAACGTGTTTTCCAAGATGGCGGCTGAAGCTCAACCCCCCCCGTCCCGCCAACTTGAATTTACATTCAGGGGACACCCCCGAACATTTTCCAACAAGAATATCAATTCTGTAGAAGATTGCAGAAAAAAAGTACCTGGTTCTTGGACTAATAGACAGACAGAGGTTTTATCTATTACTGGTTGCTCGATAATAATTTAAATACAAAGAATATTTTCTGTATATTTTTGAATTTATGTGAAAAAATTCAAGAGCGAGTGGTATTTTTAATTTACTAAGCACGATTATTTTTCATGAGTCATTTTTACATATCTGCAGATATGCTGGCCATTTCAAAAAAACGGCTGTGGGTAAGGGTCCAATTCAGGGCTTATCATTAGTACTGGGATGCAAAATAAACATTAAAAGCAACATATTGCCACTGAACCACGGAGCCCATTAGATTTGATATTTATCTATCCAAGGTTTCATCGATTTTGAATACCGTCATCGACTGGAATTTCAAGAATCATGGCTGAGCCTCACTGGCTGAAAGGATACGGAAAAAACAATCAATTATGTTGTAACAATTCGTACAGAGCCGCCACAACATACCTGCAAAGGAGAATAATGGTTGGTTGGTTCAAAATTACTTTCTCCGTTAACCGGCTAACGAAAGTCAACCCTCAGAATTCGAATCTTGTGCGAACCTTACCTTTCAACATGTGAATCCCAGTACTTTAACCCGGTAGGGAATTCAACCCCGGTCTTCCGCTTGATAGGGGGACGTGCTTACCTCTACACCAGGCATGTTATGGATATGATATTTCGGATCTGGATACAGATGTATAATAATTTGGAGCTATTTCTAGTATCTATATTGTCTAGAGTCTAGGTTATCCGAAACTATCCGGGACTTTTGTAACGAATATGCTTACATATATTTGTATATTTCGGATATCCGGTAGTTTCGGTTACGGTTACGGAGCTCCATAACATCCCTGCCCTACACTACCGGGAACCACTTGAAGATAATGGACTAACACCTGTTCAGACTCCTCTGTGTAATACTACAAAGTTCGTTGAATTATATCCGACATATGGGGGATACTTCACTGGTAATAGGCCTCTCGTCACAACAGTGTAGTTCCTACCATAACATGAACTCGAGGGACGATGGCTTCCTATCTTTGATAGTTTTTTTTTTTCACGAGTATCATACTTCGAAGAAGGCAGAAGCTGACAACAAACAAGATAAGCCGTCCTAACGAGGCAACCAGAAGCAAACCCGAATGCGTCCATTTCATTGTATAAGGAAACGTAGGTGACGAAAAAATATTTGGTGTCTGCATAATTAACAACTGAAAATTCAACGAGATTCACACAATCGAGAATTCGAAAAAAAATAAACTTTCTCCGGGATTCGAACGCACGTCTTCCATTCTAGACGGATGCTCTTACCACTGAGCTATCCAGGACCCTAAGTTCCCCATCGCATATTCGGAAGTCATTCCTATCAAATCCGACTGATGAAGATGTTATATAGGAAGGATACTCATTCATTATCAACTGTTATTAGAGCCAAATTGAACTTTTCAACCAAAGTATAGTCGAATTTGTCGACTTCAGCAGGATCCGTCAGGCTAAAACTGCCGAAGGTTGTCGATCTGAATAACAAGTAACTCTAGAGATTGAGACTTGGTAAGTTGAGACCGGCCAGAACAAATTGTTCAAAGATGATTTGATTTATAGTCAGACTTCGAGTGTATTCACCGACTATGTTTGAAAAATAAACGCTGTGAAACTTCTCAGGTTGCCTAGCCTTCAACCTCATCTTCATTTCATCGCATTGCATGAAATGATTGAAGCTACTCTGATCAACCAGATTCATAACAAACCTGCATGGGTATCCGGTAAGAAAACATTCATGACTCTTGTAAATGGGAAGCATTATTGCGTGATTTCTTAATGAGTCGGCACGCCCTCTTCATCTACAGAGAGCAAATATATTTCCTTTTATTCTCCACTACGTAATTAAAATAAATTGTACTAAATTCTAGACAATCATCAGTGAGTGCAGGATTGGATTTATTATGCGGTTCAGATCTGCCCCTCTAACTCTTCCGTATTTCCTGCCATCAATATGCGCTACGAATTTGTACAGAAAATTTTTGCGGAATAATGAATATAGCTGCTGTAGTTCTATTATAATATTTGAAGTATAAATTTTATTTTGTCAATCTATTCACTTCTTGAAAATATCTTACTTTATTTACTGATTTGTACCATGTTCTATAAATGAAAGGTAAAATTTATACTTCTTATATAATAGAATATAGTTTAGGTCGTCAGTGTCGATTTAGTATATTATGCAACGATCGTGTAATGATGGTTACTAATATATGAGCATAAAACGGGATACGAAACGAGCCGAAGGTGGGTTTCGTATGGTTTATGCGAGTGTATTAATAACCATCACATGAGAGTTGCATACACTATTTTATCTACACCCGATGAATAGTGAAGAACTACAAATATTATATTCATATTTGTATTGCACACAATAATACTAATTTAACGAATTTCTTTGAAAAATTTCACAGAATTGTAATTAATAGTATTACTTCGAGAAATAAAACGATGAGATATGAAAAGAAGATCAAAAATCAAAGAAAAAAAAGATTACTCGAGACCGGAATCGAACCAATGTCTCGTCCAGCTAGAATAACCAATGTCAGCGCCACAGACGGCTCGGCTACGGAGAGCCCACAAAAATTGATGAAAAAATAAGTAATGAATCATGCATTCGTCAAATGAAAAATTTAATCATTCTAACTGTATTTCTGTCGGTGAAGGTGTCGAAGGTGATTCTCCCATATCGCTGGTATCAGACATTTTGTTATGATTATCGAAGTTTGGCTATATTCTTCAAAAGTTCAATACCTATACCGATTTTGACTTGACAAATGTCAAAAGCAGAGCATGCACAGCATGCTTGATTGAAAAATAATGGGTTTCTATTGGTTGAAAATCCGTATCGTAATGAAAAATCTGTATCGTAATGGATTTCATTATAAAACGGGTTGTGGGCGTATAAGTGTATTATTAGAGTACGGGTGTAGATAAAAGTTATTTTATTGATGACGTATCAAACGTCACTTTTACTTTTCATCCGTAGGAAGAAAAGTAAGACTTTGCTCCCTACAATGATAACAGGAAATGTATACTTTGGAGAGAAGAAGGCGGAAAAATTATTTTCGCGTATGGGGACATTGGCAAAATTGGTAGGAAATTGGTCTCAACCATACGTTCTGTCGGCCTATTTCGCTATTTCCCAATTCAATTCCTGCATATAGCTAGCAAGTATGCGTGTAGGCATCAATCGATCCGTGAAAAATTGAATACCATCTCGTCTTGATAAAATTGAGCTTTGAACATTCTACACCAGAATGGATTGATGAATAATAATCAAGAAATAATAGTTGGAAAGAATAAGCAGTACTTCAAGCGGAATTGAAGATAATGACCTTTGGTTGGTGGCATTGGCTTCATACACGGGAAGGACAAATTACCAGGATGTCTGCTAGGATGGGCCCGGTAATGTTGATTGTTTTCTTAGTATTAGTGACAGACTAGCTATTTCAACAAGTACAAAAATGTTGGGGATCCATATAGATGATAAACTGAACTATGAAGTACATATTGACTATCTTGCAAAAAAACTAGCAAGTAAGTGTTATGCAATAAGATTATTGAGAAGTCACTTGCAAATAGATGCACTGAAAACGGCATATTATGGGACTGTTTATCCTCTGCTGAAATATGGAATTTTAGTATGGGGAGGGAGTACACAACTGGAACGTGTATTCCTTATGCAAAAACGTATCTTGAAAACAATGTTCAATATGAATTACAGAGAAACTTGTCGTGGTATCTTCAAGGGTAAAAAAATGCTTACTGTATATGCTATATACATTTATGTTTGTGTACTTTTTGTACACGACAACAAATCGAATTTTGAAGATGACAAATATAGACATGAGTATTCCACCAGACAGAAATCCAATTATATTGTTCCTAAACATAGATTGAAAAATACAGAGAATGGGCCTCATTACGCATCAATTAAATTTTACAACCATTTACCCTTGATTATCAAAGAACGGACAAGACAAACTTTCAAAAAATGTGTTTTCGATCTGTTGTGTGACATTGAGCCATACTCGTTACAAGAATTCTTGGACAAATAACCAATTCTCAGTTCGTATTAAATTTAAGCTCCCTAGTAACTTCAATATTACTTTTCTCTCATTAATCCATATCTGTGATATATATTTGTTTTGCCTGTAATTTTTATACACCCACTGTATTTACCTATACCACGTACTTCTATTTTCATTTATGTTAATATTAAGATACATTTGTGTTGTTAATGTGATCATTTCTGACTTGAGTTTTATCAATTGTCTAAATTGAAAACTTCAATAAATCTATCTATCTATCTATTATTTCGGAGACAGAAAGATGCTTTAAAAGGAATTCCCATTCTTTTAATAAGATATGCACGGAAGCATAGAACCAGCGACCATTAGACGTTTTTTGAGTTCGGCCTTCAATTAAAAGTATACTTGCCAAGGTTAATATATTAGAATGAATTCATTTTCAACTCGAAATGAAAACATTCAACTCCAATATTCCATAAATAGTATATTTAGGATTCGAAAAAGCGAAATCGTGTTTTCTACAGTTTATTCCTTTGATTTAAAGTGAAAGTTTCGAAAACCTTTCTTTAGGCCTTATAACATCAACGTATAAGGCCATAATGTGAACCACCACTTATTCGCACTCTTTTTTCATAAATGTGATAGTCATATTACTGTCAAATTCTATCTTCTATTCTGCACCAAAAAAAAACGATGTGGCCAGACGCGTTTCCATTGGTTACATGCTGTTCACAACTAATCTTACCTTCTTCAACAATTTTTTCTGATCTATAGGTTGAAATAGAAATCAGCATTTGAAAAATGTCTTTTTCCATGTAGTGGATGGAGTTGTGAATCTGAGTAGAGTATGTACATAAACAACATTATTCGTAAAAAAATCCGATATTTCAAATATAAGAATATTTCACTTCTGGATGAAATATACATTTCTTTCAGGTTCCCTGTATAGGCACGATAAATAAATATGAAATTCAAACATTGCCGGTTGGGTTCCAGACCATATATCAACTTCTATGAAAGACATTTTCCGATAAAATATATGATTAAAATGCTTTTCTTAAAGTGCAACCTTTTTTGAGGCATCGTATGTTGAACAGTATGGCCCTAAATGGGAACCCTGAAGAACACCAAATAATCGGTTACAATTTATTATACTATAATAATGGACCGACAGAATCAGATCGATGCGGACCATCAAAACAATATATACAAACCTTTGTATCCTTTGAATCGAGGGCCAGATGAAAGCTCTTCCTCCGGGCACCAGAAGCGGTTTGCTGTAACAACATCCTGCAACAAAAGGAACGACATAAGCAGCGGTGTTGCCAATTGTTGTCCAAACTTCGGAAAATGAAAATGTTATCTTTGAGTTGCACTCTACATCAAATCCCTAAAAAAATGCGAAAAGCGATAACATGCATTTATAGGATTCTTGTCATTTGTTACGAAAATTGCTAATTGATTTTATCCATACCCAGCTAGGCCTTAATCAAGAGTAAATCTTAATTGTATGCTAAGTGTCTTAACATCTCAATCAACTTTTTCTTTATTCAGCTTCCTTCCAGTTTAATGGCCAGGCATCGCGACCTCATTGAATTTTTTCCAAAATAATAATGAATTCTCGAAGATGTACAAAACAAAAATTAGTTGATTACGATTTGCTTCTCAAAGATCCATCTCAAAAACAAAAATATTGTTTATGTGTCTCCTGATTGGTTCATTTTTGAGAATCGAATATAAACATATACATGTGACAGTC
This sequence comes from Zygogramma bicolorata, assembly GCA_032362365.1. Taxonomy (NCBI): domain Eukaryota; kingdom Metazoa; phylum Arthropoda; class Insecta; order Coleoptera; family Chrysomelidae; genus Zygogramma; species Zygogramma bicolorata. The sequence continues at coordinate 2,176,037 of JAVJAQ010001667.1, forward strand.
CAAGAATAGCAGAAATCCACACTTCAAAGCTAGGCAGTCGTCAGGGATTAAAAGTAGGGTTGATCCCGAAAGAAAAAAGTGTTATTTTTAACTTTTATTGCCACATCTCTAACATATCAATAATGTAGTAGTTTCCGAGATGTGGAGGCTGAAAGGTTAGCCTAAAATGATGCAAATCACTCTAGAACACATACTTTTTATATTAGTCCTTATTGCATTTGAAATCAAAGTTGATTACAGACGTCTATGTAGGAGCATATGAAGAACTACGTCTGTTTTAGTCTTCCCTACAATCTTAAAAATGTTACTCAGGCATATTATGATCAACAACCCAATTCCTGTATATGTATAAATTTGCCTTAAATATCGTAGCGAATCCGCTTAGCGTCACTTTATTAAGTGTATTTCTTGAAATATTACATGTGTATAGTAGTTTTCACAATAAATGGTATTGACTGAAGGATTATAATAAAACCAATTAGACCCTTAAGTTGTAAAATCCGAGATGCACATCATAAATGTAAAAGGACCGGATTCAGGTAATTTTGTTTCTCAGAGAGGGATTGTAGAGGATTACAGCTTACACTCCTTGTTCATTTTAGTCTTTGTATTTCATTGGAAGTGTTTACTTGTGTTACGGCGTGCAATAATTTTTAAACATTTATTTGTTATTACAGACATTAATAGCAAAGATTTTATACCCCAACGTACAGAATAGGCAGTATGTGGCGTCCGTGGATAAAAAGTAATAGTGCTTCCTCCAGTGGTTCGTTAAAGAAGAATCACTTATCTTGTGACGCGAAAATCATTATAAAAATGTGTATAGTTCCTTACTTCAGCAAGGATATAACGCGGGTGCTGCAGCAAAAGTAACCAGTAATTTGACGAAGGTGCCACTTACTTCAGTTAGACGAATTGTTGAAAATTCCATGGAATCAAGAAAAAAGCGTAAAGGTTCCGGTGTCACAAAAAGTCTAGACGACTGGGAAAGAGATTTGATAGGACTCTTGTGTTGATTTTCACGAAGATACGACAGCAGAGCTTTTTGAAGATTGGTTTAAAAATTGTCTGTTACCCAACATTCCGCCAAACAGCGTTATAGTAATGGACAACGCAAGCTATCAAAGTCGACAATTGCAAAAAATTCCTGGCTCAAAGAATACGAAATTGGAGATTCAAAACTTCATGGCTGCAAATGACATATATTTTGAGGAAAATTATACAAAAAAAGAACAAGTGCTACAGTCATTTTAAAAAAAAAAAACTATGTTTGTGATACAATTGCAGAAGAATTGGGACATACAGTGTTACGACTACCTCCCTACTACTGCGTGTTCAATCCCAGAGCTTATGTGGCACCAACTTAAATCGAGCGTGCGCGGAAAAATACTCCTACTTTAAGTGGTAGTGTGGTAGAATTAATTAGGAACTGTATGAATGACATTCCTACCGAGAGTTGGAAAAGTTCTGTTGGTCATGTTATAAATGTTGAAAACTCGTACCTTTCTGTAAAATCAATTGCGCCAATTATAATTAATTTAGATGAGGATAGCGATAGCGACACTGAACTAAATATGGAATAGAATTGTAACATTTAAATAAATTACATGTATATCTCCTACATTATGCAAAATTCAAATTTCTTAAGTTCGACCCTGTAGCACATTTGCATCTTTTACCAGATGATTTTCTACACAATGGGATTAAATCGGGTAGTTTATTGCAGTTAATAAGCCAATACCATTTACTGTGAAAAATGCTATATCTTTCGATTCGGCAATGAGCCATGAAACAAAATGGAGGGATGTGCCCTTCAGAATGTTTTTTGAATATGTTGGGGTCAGTTTTGACTCGCTCTGTCTCAATTAATTATCACAGGATATTGCACATTAGCGCATTCTTCTTCTTTTATACTATAGTTCATAAAAGTTGAAAAGTTTTAGACTAATTCCATGGTCGACTTTTCAGACTTCAGATCTCGAAAACTAGTTATTGGGCAGATTTATGATTAAGCACATTGCTTGTTGGTAATTTGATAGCAAACCTTTTTGATCTCCAGGGAATTTTGCAAATTCCAGATATTTTCGGAAATGTGGCACGAAAAATGAAAAATCACACCTGCTTGCGAAAATATAGAAATGTTGCGATTGGAAATGGTGTCCACAAAAAATGATTCTTGAAATTCACATCACTATAAATCAATACTTTATACGTGGATTCATGCAGCTTCAATTGTCAAGTAATAATGAAGGTAGCGATTGAAAATAATCAACTAAAAAGTAATGGAAAAGGAGGCATTCATGCACCTAAATTCAACAATGATCAAAGCTTGTGGAAGGGGATCAACTTTAACCTTACATAAACCTTTGCATTGTTTATTAATTTTTTTATACTCCAGCCTCGTTTTGAAGAGTGGAAGATGGAAAATTAAATATCATAAGTCCACCAGAATCGCATCTACAGTTTCAATTTCAACTCGCTCAATCGCAAAAAACAAATTATTCGAATAAAAATTTGTTTATCTAATATATAAAATTTCCATGCCACAATGTTAGTTACCGTACTCCTCCGAAACGGCTCTACCGATTTTTACCAAATTTTATATGCGTATTCAGTAGGTCTGAGAATCGGCTACTATCTATTTTCCATACCCCTAAGTGATAAGGGTTGTTCACCCTTAATTTTTTTTTAAATTTTTTGACGAAATATTTTGTATTTATTTTTTTATAATGTGGCATTAAAAATTACATACAACCCTAAATTTTTACTTTTTTTTCACCAACCCCTATTTTTTTTATGGCCATTTTAGTAATTTAATCATTTTTCATCCCGCTCGATAACTGATCAATTATAGTGTTTTTAACTGTACTTCGATTGAAAATCTAATTTTTTTTAAGAAAATAAACATTCATTTTTATTATTTAAGTTTAATCCTGATATATGCTTAGTGTTACCAATCTTAGATTCTTAAAATTTGCCGCGCCTCTACTGGTGAACAACGTGATGCCTTGGTCTAATCTACTTCAAATATTACATTGAAATTCTTGCACAGAATTGATGGAAGAAATGTTTCGTATTTTATCGAAATAAATCGCCTAACTGGGTAGAAAGTTATTTTAGGGGTTAATCAACGCACGGCCTATACCACTGATCGTAAAGGTCTGAAACTTTAGAGGGTGTATCCTTTATATGATGTAGGCATCCGATATGGAAAGTTTTTCCATAATTCAAGCCTAAGGGGGTGTAAAACGGGATCATAGTTTGTATAGGACAACGTACTTAAATTTGATTCAAAGTTTGCAAAAATATTCTTCAACAGATTTGATGAAAGACATGTTTCATATTCTATTGAAATTCATTGTCTATCGGATAAAAAAGGATTCAACAGTTTCGACTTCTTTCAAAAGCTCTTTCGAGTGCGCCTAGAACTCAGAGCTGTTATGAACCCAATAAAACTAAGTACTAAGAACTACACAATATAATAGCATCACAAAAATGATTAACCCTCAACGAAGTGGGCACGGGTCAGCTAGTGACCGTCATAACCTGCACATTAGAGACACATATTTTTCAATTAAAGTAAGAAAGTTCGCCAACTGTTACTTGTTGATTGATAGTTTGATTGATAATTTGGTTGCATGAATCATCTACAGTAAATTAGGCAGTTCAACTCATCATTGATAATTGTTTAGTTTAGTTTAGTGTATTTATTTATTTACCTTTTCAGATTACATGGCAATATAATATTTACAGAAAACAGGTGAATATGGTCGAGATTCAACTAAGTTGATCTTCCATCTCGCCATTTACAATACACACACATATATAAAATGATTATCATAAACATATATACGACTACTGAGAAAAAAAAAACAACAAACAAATTATTTTCAAGATAGACATATATGCACACACGTAGGCATGTAAGTCCAGAAGTATACATAAAAATAGGTTGGAATACATGTACAAAACAATATTTCCTTATACACAGTCCTGGGTAAACATTGGGTTAGCACAGTGAAGCAACATCAAATTGCGGTAGCCTGGTTTGTTAATAAAAATTGTTCAATTCTTTTCTTGAAATTGTATGAACTATTATTTTTTATTTCATTTGGCAACTCATTCCACATTCGTGCAGATGCACAAGTGAAGGAATTGTGGTATGAACTTGTTTGGTGTCGTGGTATTCTAAAGTGATCATGGTGTCTTGTATTATAAGTATGCATATGAGGGTTCAAACGTTCGAATAAATACTTTGGTTCTTTGTTATGAAGAATATTGAAAATGAAAGAATAATAGTGTAATAACCGTCTGTTCTTCATAGTAAATATATGTTTTGTGTTCAAATGAGGAGTTATATGCTCTCTATATGGAATATTGTATGAAAATCTCATGCAGGCATTTTGCAACTGTTGTATTTTCTTTGATGTTTCTACTGTTATACATTGGTTATATACAATATCTCCATAATCAAGTAATGGTAGTATCAAGGTATTACACAGTTGAAATTTCGTTCTTTCATTGATCACATATTTATAATTGTGCATTGCTTTCAATCTCATATAAGCTATTTTTCGCCTATTTGTTACATGTTTTTCGAAGGTTAAGCCACTATCGAAATCCATGCCCGAATTGCGAGCATCCAACACGACTGGAACATTCGTTTCGCCAAATGTGACAGAGAAGTTGACAGATTGTAGTAAGATGCGAGACTTACGTGATCCAAATACTAATGCTTTAGATTTAGTTGGATTTATTTTAAGACTATGATCATCAGCATATTTCTTAATTTTTTCCAGCTATGATTGGATTGTTGTTTGTATTTGTATGTAATTTATTGGATCGAATTTTACACATATTTGGGAATCATCAGCATATTGATGTAGCTGACTATCATTCAACGCAGTTTTCATATCCGACACATATAAGGAAAAACGGAGAGGTCCAAGTATGGTTCCTTGGGGTACCCCATGTGAAACTTCTTTGAAGGTTGATGACACAAATCGAAATTCCGAGGCAATCGACACACACTGTCTGCGATTGCAGATGAATGATCTGAGCCATTTAACACTATCGGTTGAAAATCCTAAGAAATGTAATTTGGATAATGAAATGTCATGATCTATAGTGTCAAAAGCTTTAGAGAAATCCAGCAGTACCATACACGTAGCTTGACGTTGGTCTAACCTTCACTTGTCACCTGCTACTTGTTGATTGTTCCTTGATAGTTGAAGCTGCATGAATCCACCTTAAGTCAAAATTAAAACACTGTAAGGTATTTTCTTCGGGCTCATTCCTCTGACGACTGCATGGAAGGACAAAACCAGTCTAGAACGGTGCATTCTGCATTCTTAAAAATAATCGAATTACTTGCAAATTACTGGTGAATTGGCATCACTGACCGTGCAGCGAAACAAGTGTTAAGTGCATCACCCGATCCCACACGTTTGTCGATTGTTTGCATTACTAATTGGGGTATTTGAAACTGATAAATTGCATCCCTGCACGGTTAATTGGTTCGTTAGAGCCGTGGTGTTTGTTTCAATACAACGAAATGACCGGAAGGCAACCGTGCTATGGATGATTTGTTGATTTTTCGAATCGCGTGGCGTTTTCAGTCAAAAATGATGAAGTACCAATTTAGTTGGAGTGTTGAAGTGAACTGAAATCGAATATCTAGTGTAATTTCCTAATCATTTTTTCCACTTCCAGGCGCGTATACAAGTAGGGGGGTAAACGGGGTGATTACCCCCCTCCCCCATGATCAGTCAGTCACATAACATATTACAATATATATCAAAAAATATAGGGAGATATCAAAAAATATAATGAATGAATGAAAAATCAATCCCAATTTTATTTCACCTTTACTCCCTGTAACCCTGTAAGATCGCAAAATCCAGTAACTAAATTCAAAATTATTATCAAAATTATAGAATATCTCAGAAGATTATGTAGTTTCTGGTATTTCGGAATAAATCGATAAACCTAAATTTAAATTTATTATTCAATTTTCCTGTTGCATTATAACGGTTATAACGGTTTATTTTCACTTACTTTGACAAGGCAATTGTTAGTTATCTCTGAAATCTGAAGTTCATTATCATCAAAAATTATTGTTTTTACTTTCCAATTTTATTTATAAAAAAAATGAAGACTAAACAAATCTGACGTTTTCATTCCACTGTTTCCTAATAATTTAAGTCATTAAGAAAGGTAAGTTTGTCAAAAGGCCAATATGCATTTGTGTTTCGATAAAATGGTGGAAACGCATAATTTTCTCAGTGATTACCCCCCCCCTATAAACTTGAGCCGAATACGCGCCTGTCCACTTCCACAGATGATTTTAATCGACTGTTTGTATAGGTACGTACCTAGATAATGTCAAAGTATCTGGATGACCGAGCTTCGCTCAGTACTTTTTTGGCGAATCGTGTTTTTTGAAAGTAATATTCAGATACCTACTTACATACTGATGAAATATGAATTATATTTTCTTGATCTCACCGACATAATAATGAAAAATATGAACGGGCTTTACAAATGAAAAATCACGAGTGCGACGTTTTCTCGAAATGAAACCTAGCTATATCGATTTATCGCCCCATACACCCCGTTCATTCTAAATTTCATGAAAATTCAAGAAGGTTTAGTGTTACTGTGTCGGTTATTCCGTTATAGTTGTTCCCGATTGAACAAATAATGGTATTACTACTCGCCAATAGATGTTAGGAAGAGTTATTGCCGGTAATAATATTATTACTACTCGCCAATAGATGTCAGGAAGGTTCATTGCCTGAAATAATATTATTACGGAATCAAACGACGTTTTCTGGAAATGTAACGTAGCTGGATTTATTTATCGCCCCATAACCCCCCCCCACATACTAATATTCATGAAAATTCAAGTAGCTTTAGGCTGGTGGCCCACACGACGGTAACGGCACGATTTGCCGCGCGCGGTAAATCGTACGCGATATCGCGTACACAACTGTTTCGTACAATTAAATGCACTGGTCGCCCACTGGTTGAAAAATGCCGCGACGATATTTAATACCGTCGCGGCAGGAAGTTACCGCAAACACTTGCGATATGGCGGTCAGAAATCGCGAGAATTCGTATCGCATTACCTCTGAACGCCAATAGGATTAAATGAGTTCTAGCCCACAGGACGATATCGACGATATTTTTAATAAGTGCCGTGTTGTCTTTCTGCGTGCATGCATTGAAATACAGGTACCCATGTCAACGAAAAGAAAATTTACCTTCGAAATAATCGATTTTATTGATAAATAATAATAAAGGGAAATATAAACCAGAAGAACATATTATTGAATTGGCTGTAGGAAGGGCCCAGACATATTATTGACTCTTTTAATCGGTCGACTAAATAATCAAACGTGTCTGTGCTGATGCGAAAATAATTAAAGAACTTCCCAAGATTTTCTCTCAGCTTTTCGAATAATGTATAAAAAGCCCCATCTGCATATCTAACTCTCAAAAATGGATGGACCCAATATCGCCTTTGAATCTTGATAGCTCGATTTCATCTGCGCCTACGTAAAACAATAGCTAACAAAATTACTTTTCTTCGATCCATCCCTTCGAAGCTCACAGCAACAACTGGCTAAAATCAATTTGGCAACATGCACTATTTAATTTAAATGAGTTTCGTACGATATATCGTGTTGTGGGCGAGAACACAGCAGATGCGGCGCGATATATCGCGCGCGGCAAATCGTGCCGTTACCGTCGTGTGGGCCACCAGCCTTAGTGTTGCTGTGGCCCTTAAGCTGCTAGTTGCTCCCGATTCAAAAAACTATGGTATTACTACCCTCCAACAGATGTCAGGAAAAGTCATAAAAGCTATTGCCTGAAAAGACGGAACTAAACGACGTTTTCTGAAAAAGAAACGTAGCTAGATCGAATTATCGCCCCCGAAACCCCCTGCATACTGATTTTCATGAAAATCGTAGGAGACTGAGATTCAGATTAGATAGATATATTTTATTCAGTGCCCTACCTATCAAATGAGAATCAATTTGTAAAACACGCTCATTTGTTTTCTCCTACTGAGTTGAAACTTATTGTAGAGATCGATAACCCTAACAACAAACTGATATTATTTGCACGCGCGTTCTCTTGAAGATGCAAATCTTGTTGGCGAAACACACGTCAAGTGCAAATAATATCAGTTTGGTGTTGGGGTAATTGATCTCTACAAAAAGTTTAAATTTTTACAACAAAGGTTCCAAAAACTGAGTTGTCTATTTGGTCTTTATTCAGTAACAATGCTGTAATAAAAAGGCTTATAATGTTATATTTCTGTGTATTTCTAATTTGACAATTTGAGGAGGATTTGTACTCCAGTTTGACCTGGCACCAAGCTAGGTGAATTTTAATAATACATGCGATAAAAGCACAGTGCCTATCGTAGATGAAGATGTATGTCTATTCAATTAAAAAAAACAAGGAAAATAATTATATAAATAACTCGACTACAAGTAACGAAAATTATCTCAAAATTAAACTATATATAAAAATATTGAAATATCGTAAAAATCAGAAAAAAAGGAAAGGAATAAGCAGAAATTCAACAAAATTGAAAACAAATAATAATCATTAGAAATGGAAACTAGCAAAATCAAACAAAAATCAAAACGAACGAATTTTTGAAAAATCATCACCTGGGAACGATTGCAGATGATAGCAATCGAAATTTCATATTCACACCAAACTAGAAATTCAATTCTAACATTTTTCTATTTTTTTTCCGATTCCTGTTTGATTTCACTGGTTTTCATATTTAATTTTATTATTATCAGTTGAATTTCTGCTCTTTAAATTTTATTCTTTGGATCTATTGGTGGGGGTTTCGAGAGATGAGAGATAGTAAAAATATAGACCACGAAACCACCATCACCGATATATTTTTTTATGCAGATTCCCACGGAAGAGAAGCCCTGTGATGTTCAGAGAACACCGCGTGAATCAAGGAACAGGAGATACGAATTAACATTCACTTTGAATGTTTGAAGTTTGTAAGCCTCAGAAAAAACCTCTCTCGGCAAGGAGTTCCAAAGTTCAGCTGTTCTTTTGAAAAAAGCAAGAGAGGATCGACAGGTCTCCAAACTCACAACAAACGGGTGGGAATTCTACACTGGTCGGGTCATCCGTGTTCATAGTGCCAAGGGTGGAACGACTGACGACAATTCAGAAGAGCACCGACCGTGAAAATATCTATAGAAGAAAGACAAGTCTCCGGCCCTTCTAAGATGCTCCAAAGAAGTGAGCGAGTCTGTGAGCGAAGAATCACCAACAAGACGGATATGAACCAATCACAAATTACGATTATTACTTGGATTGATATTTGTGAGAACCACGTATTATTTTTTGTGGAATTGTATACGAGTGAAAGCAAATTATCTTTACTGAAGTTTCAATTCCTTATGGCATGTAGGCATTCCAAGGACTGGTATACTACATAGTGGGAAAGAAAGAGATAAATATTGAGACCGAAGGCCGAAGTGAGCTTACTCAAAAGAAGAAATGTTATTTTCGACGAGTTTTGTGAGTCTTATTCCCAATTATTCGAAATACTTTTTCAAAAACGAACAAAATATGAAAATTTCAATACATGGTGTGTCTTAAGTAGACATTGCAAAGAATATTGTAAGATAGATCTCAGATATGAATCATGAGGATTGCTACAAATAAGTTATGTTTTGATTACCTAACTGAAAACTTAACACTGATAGCGTTTTATGTTTTGAAACTGAGTGAATATAGTGATAATTATCATATAGAATTGCGGATTCTAGAAAGAAAGTGAATGCCTATATATTTTCTGTAACTTTCGCTACTGATATGGTGTGTGGTAACTGTTATACAGTGTGAGTTTATTTTTGTATGACTACATTTGTATGTACACGTTAGCGGGGATCTAGACACTTCATAAATTCCGATAATGAACAGTCGGTTCATTACTTTCCAACTTAAAAGTCGACTAGAATACATTTTCTGAACGACAGAAGCTGAATTCCTCCCTTGTTTTTCTAGGGTGTGAATTTTTCGACATGCGAATATTTCAAATTTTCAGAATACCGGGATATCAAATCAAGCTCGAGAGCAAGAGAATTTCACGCTTCTATATAAAAACATAATCAAACATAACCTAGAATTGTTAACGAAACTCGCGTCGTAATATTAGTTTGGTGTTAGGGTAATTGATCTCTTTAATAAGTAGCAGAAAACTTTCGCTTATAGACCATTGGCTGCTTCATGGTCCTTTTAATTGTAATCGTAATGCAACGGTATTGACGTCGTACTCATTATAAATTTCTCTTGAGATAGATAATTACTGCAGATATGGCAATTTATGCAAATTTTCGAATAGAGACTGAAATTGAAACATTTTAAGTGCGATATATTCATTTTGCTATTTAGGCATCATTACTGTTACTTTCGTCAGGCATCAGGTGAGGTGATTCAATGTTAATTCAATTTTTTTCTAAGAGAACTGAATTGGTTTCTCTTATTTTTTATAGTAGTTTCGATATTTATGGTTTACTTCATTCACTGGTGCTTATGGCTGTTCATGTAAATTATGTGAGAAAGTAAGAATCTTATGCGATATTTCAGCTTTTTGCGAAGCTTTTTGTATCTCTCTCAATAGTATAAAGCCAAAGATATCACTTTCCATATACGTAGCGGAAGGAGGGTATATGTGATCTTGATTATCATTATATAATTTTATACGTATTACTTATCATTCAAGCAGTGCTATATAAAAAATAGTGGACGTATTACATGTGAATAAACTTTAAAATTCGTTCCTTTTTGAAGAACTGATGTAGATCACTCATATGTTTAATAGCAATTATTCATTTCCCATTTCTCAATTTGGTATAAATGAGTAGTACAACACGTATCACAGTATAGGTACATCTACTACTTAATATTCAGATTTCCTTTCTATAAAATAATTTGGTCCACCGCAGCATCTAACTATAAATCATACGAATATTTGCGACTAACTTGAACATTTGTGAAAATGACAAAGTACAGGTACGGTAGTTACTCTTCCTAGGCCTCAAATTCGAAGAATAACCGTTTTTAATTTAGGTAAGGTTTATGTCCTGAGCTATTTTTGATATTTGACTATTCCGAGGGATTCACAGATGAAATTCAACCGGAAATCAATTGTTCCAATGTCCATTTGCTGTTTTTACATCGAATACAACTACTCTATATTTATCTATTCCCCTTCCCATCCTTAACAGAATTATAGTGGTCGTTGAAGTATTGAATTTTCATTTCATTTTTCAGCCGAATAATGTTTTTGCTGAACTTTCCCAGAGCTGGAATGCGGAGTTTTTCGAACAAAATTAATATTCAGTTTACGTTTGCTCCAGGTCTAGGTATATAAGCATACTTAATTGCCCATGAGGTGGTGTAGTACATAAGCAGTTGAATTTTACATTAGGCAACCCAAATTAATATCTTTACCAGTCCGTTACATAATTAAAATTTTCAGGAATTTCCATTTGCAGCTTATGAACAAGATTGTTTTGACAAGTAAACAAACAACCAATCCGAACGTGTTTATCCTAAAATTTCTTTCTATTAAAGATAGATGGCGGTAACACCTCCATTTCATATTCGAAGTAGTATTTATGTTGTTTTGAAGTTTTGAATTTACATTTGTAGATATTACACTCTTTCAAGGCAGGTTTCATCTAAATCAAAATGAAATCGATGGGCATGGCAATTTTGTTTTTTTTGTGTTCATTTCAGATCCTTATCATCGATACACTTACCCGATATAACAAGTGCTTCGTTCGGTCCACAAGTAACAAAACCCCACGTCATCGTATCGTATTATATAAAATATAAACAAAATATGACTACGACTACACCCACAATTTTGCCTGATTTCTGCTCACATTTGACATGTTAGTAAATTATTTTACTCGTACCGCACGCGCAGGCGCATTATGCAATGGATATGGGATGGATCATTGATTATTTGTGCTCCAGTGGCGTATCACTTGTTCGGCGAATTAAGTGGAAAAATGATATAACTTCCAGGTAGTGAGTGAGAAATATCCTTGGAAAATATGAATGGAGTATGCTAATCGAACAGGTACGATAAAAGAGAAAAAAAAACTCTCCACATAAATGATAATTTCTGTATGCGGGGGTTAAGAAGTATTGAAGAACCTTTTTGTAGGTTTCAAACTATAAATTTAACGCTCCAGATGTTTTACAGTTATTAGAGAGTCCTGGACAAAAATGTTTTTCGAAACAAAAAGTCTGAGATTAGTACCTTTATTAGGATCAGGATGTTTTTATTTTTTATTGAACAAAATATTTGTTAAGAATAGAACTAATTTTATACATTTTTATTCGAATGAAAACACTTGAGTTTGAAAGGTGGTACCTTCCAAGCCTCAAGGTACTATACAAACATCGTTATGGATTGAATAGCGATTTATAGTAATGAAATAGAACTCCACTGAGATAAACAATCAAGTAATCCAATTCTTCTTGAATTATGTGGACTTTTCATATCATTATATTCAGGTCTATTCTGGCGAATCTTGAATAACTTTCAATATTGTATATTGCAATGCGGTTATTGAAAATAATCGGCAACAGTCATAGAAGAATATGAATATACCTATACCATAAATTTCTGATATATCTTCGAGAAATATTGTCTATTGAAAAATTTTGATTTGCCACATAATTGCATTATTGGTCTTATTCTTGAATATTTTTCAATAATCTAATTATATCTAGAATCAATAGGCCACCGCAGAACAAACCTGATTGAAAATCAACAATAGGCTCTCAGCAAAACAATGTAATTGGGTTTTTGTATAAAATAATATAATTAAATACCAGTAAATATTTTACTATTCATATTGAATTTCACTTACAAGATAATGAGAGTTGATTCCTACTGATGAAAACAATAGTTACTTGAACTGAACCTAGAATATTCAAGAAACTGCATTCTCATTCACTGATTATTCAGCCTAAGCTGAATGTTTCTCCACCGAATTTTAAATTATGTCTCTGAGAGTTCTAATGCTGACACTTTTTCCTGTAATTTGGATCATGTTGATGTGAATTAAAGTTCGTCTCTTCGGATCTTGATAGGGATAATGGCTATATATCTGCCTCGCCAAATGAAGTTTCAAAATTCGATCATTCGCAACTGATCGGCGTGATTCGTATATTCTTCGGATTGCCTACGTTGATCTTTAAAGTATCCGTGAGCACCAGCAAGATTACGTACTACGTAGGCCCGTAAACAAGTTCTCGACTTAAACGTAATCAATGCAAAACTACGCACGTGTAACTGTCAATTTGTACGTTTACGTTAACTCTCTATTCCCTATAGTAAGATGTCTATATACTGGTGTTTCTAATGTTGCGATATTGTTTCAGACAAACCTGTGGACACAGAACACCCTATCTACACAGAAGCGCAACTTAAAGGCGGTCCCTTGTCCCTTTGATCTTTTGGGTCAATTTTTCGTAACCTTGATTTAAAGCTTGGCTTGTATAATGTCATTTCTTGGCGGTAAATTCAAACTGTCGATTGATATACAGTTCAAGTGATACACCTTTGTAAACTTTCTAGACTGAGCATTTCTGCTTTTGAACTGAAATTGGGGCAATTTTAATTCAATTTGAAGATACGACGCTAGGAAGGTCTTAATAATTCAGAACTTACATTTCCCCAATCAAATTCGTCTAAATGCGTCGTTGATCAGCAATCTACATTCCCTTATTCTCAACAAATATAAACGGAGAATTTGGATGATTACCAAAATAATTTCAGTGAATAGGCTTACTGTTTTTTGCACTTGCAAAAAAAAGTAGATAGGAAAGTGGTGTAGGCAGCTATTTAATGTTCAAATAGTTTTAGAGTAATCAACTGTTTTTCGCAGGAACGAACGTTTAAAACTACTCTGATCTTGCTTTCATCCGATATTGATAAAATTTATCAGTAGTAATAACCCAAGGACATTGATAATTGTTCGAAAATTCTATAACACCCCAACAACACAAATGTGAGGTTGACAATATACAAGCCAAGCTTTCGATTCCCTCGGAATGCTTCAGTTGCGCTTCTGTGTAGATAGGGTGTTCTGTGCTGTGGACAAGGCGTGTTAGTTCATCAGTGGCCATGAGGGAACGCTGGTTATCAAAAATTTCTATTAATTTTCGTGATCACTGGATCCATGGAACACGCTGTTGCCAATTCTGATATTTTTGTTAAAGGGTAGAGAATTTATCGGGACTGGATATGTGAGGTTATTGAAAACACCAAAACGCGCCAAATTTGTGTTTAACTTTATGCGTTATTTATTCCATGTTGTTTGAAAATAATTACTCAGTTGGAATAAATTTGCATTGTGTTTCTACTGATCTGGACCAGAATTCGCAACGACATGGCCACTTGGCAACACAGGACTGTCATCTCCACTGCAAGAGTGCCGGTATCTGGCGGATTTTTTGCAGTACTACTAAGCCTACATCATCAAATTTTTCATCAAGTTGGCCATATCGGTCGTCTGATTTGCTGACAACCTCTTATATGGAGTAAAAACACCAGTATATAGCCACCTTACCCTATAGCGACCAATGCATCTGGTTAAAATCAAATTTCGTTTTTGTTCAACTATACATGTAATAACGAATTAGTGTGACATAAAAGTTTGTATGCATCTCGAGTATAAAGCAGGTGTATATGCTTACGGGCGTCTTACAAACTTTCTGGCCAAGGCCCTCGGTTTTGTGAGATCCTCACCCTCATTGCATGAACATCTTCTTTATATACTTAGCACATAAATTACTACCTATTTCTACCCAGTTTGTATATATATCATAGGGGCAGGAAAACAGTTGCTTCAGATTCAATATCGACTCTTTCTTCGTTTCTGCATATGAATTAATCGACTGTTAATGATACACAATACACAAAGTTACTATTTGTTTTTTATTCATTTTATTCGAGAACAAAAACAAAATAGATAAGTGTCCTCAAAACTTCATGATCGAAAATGAAATGAACAAACAGCACTTTCAAAAAGAATCTGCAATTTTCTCCGCAATTTCAATGCCACCACTTTGATCATAACCCTAGCGGTAATGAGTGGGTATATCACCTTTCTCCAGGATGCTTTCCACCAGATAAGTAACGTAACGAAAAACCCACTTTATTTTGTGATTTTCGCAGAACAGTTCAAAAAACTTATGATAATATACACCAATAAATAAAATAGATTTGTTGAAAAAATTCTCTCGATAAACCCTGCCCCCTACTAGTAACTGAGATCCGCTACTGGTCAATATATGCAGTCTGAATTAAAATTGCCTTTAAGATCGAACTACAAATGAGGGCTTCTGGTTGGTGGAACAATGACAATGAACCTCATCTAACAATTAACTGAGTGTATATTTTACCCCATTTTACTTCGAACGTTGAAAATGGGTGCCTTCGTGAGATTTTTTGACATTTTCTCAACAAATTTAATTCATCATAAATTACTATAATTCCTAAAATATGCATTTTCCACGTTTGCCGTTCTTTCCCATGGGTTGTCAATGACACAAAACATCCCTTCTTTTTCATCTTATAATAATGATATTTTGCTTTTATTGAATAGGTGAACAACACAAAATACCTAGTATTTTTACGCTTCTTCAACTATTGCAATACCGGATAAAAAAAGGAACGGGGCCCAATATTGATTGGATAGAATTACGAGCTTTCAATTTCAATCTTCACTCGATGCACTACGTATATATACGTATAAATTTTCGTATAAGAAATGTGTCATATGCCTCTCAGTCACACACACTACATTATGCTCTTCATTCAGACAGTGTGGGTGTCAAAATTGGTTTTTCCGCAGCTAGTTGACGTCCCCCCATCCGAATGACAACTATCAAAAGCCGAAACTTGTACGAGATAAGCACTAACGAGGTATTACCTTTCGACGTGTGATTCCCAACATGAGCAAGGATTCGGTGAAAGTATCTTGTCACCCATCTCGTGTCTTCCGTTGAACATTGCTTGAATCGATCAAGGCCCACCTCAGCAGCCGTCTCAATTGAATGATAGTAGTTGGTACAACATGAGTGGATATGGCCAATATCCATTCGAGTTGTATAGTTGATTTTGGTAATCATCCGTTGAGCGGGCTCCATCGTGAAATTAAAAAATTTTTGGTGGAACTTACGTATTTCGGCCTCCTGAACAAAAAAGTCTAATAAAGTTTTTGGGGCTCGCAACTAGTTTCGGAGATACGGCCCCCCAAAGACAGGAAATCGGGGTTTTCAGGGTTGACATTTATGTTTGTTTATTCAGCCAATTCCGCTCGAAATTCATCCTTCTTCCTATCAGCACAATATACACATTCTATACCACCTTCTTCATCACTTTCCAATAGAATTATAAGCATTTTTCACAACAAAACTCTACTGTTTTGCTAACCTCGAATTTATATGACGATTTACCTTTTAGAGTTTTGTTGTGAAAAATGGAAAAATGCTTATAATTCTGTTGGAAAGTGATGAAGAAGGATATATAGAATGAGTATATTGTGCTGATAGAAAGAAGGAGGAATTTCGAGCGGAATTGGCTGAGAAACAAACATAGGCGTAAAACCCCGATTTCCTGTCTTTGGGGGGCCGTATCTCCGAAACTAGTTGCGAGCCCCAAAAACTTTATTAGACTTTTTTGTTCAGGAGGCCGAAATACGTAAGTTTCACCAAAATTTTTTTAATTTCACGATGGAGCCCGCTTAACGGATAAATACCTTGATTTTTTCTTTGACACTCGACCAGGTAAATATTTCAGAACTCTCTTTAAGAAAATTTATCGAATAATTATCATACATATTTGGCAGGTGTTGTTGGGGTCATATAAAAGGCGGGGGGTGTCAGCAGATGCTGTTTTTCAACCCAACCCTATGTGGTTGTTTTGGATATTTAAAGGTGAAATAATGATCTATGATGAATGAACAGGCAAATTTCACAATTTTTTCACGATTTCTTATCAAATTAGCTCGATAAGATGTCTTTGCTCAAAGATTCAGATTTTATTTATCTTGGGCCTAAGTGAATCAAATTTTTCTGTACTAGTTGTTTCTTTAGGTCTCGCATTTTTCATGACTTATGTATTTGCAACCGACTTAAGAGCATCAAAGTGAGGATTTTCAAACATAGTTATCATTTCATTGCTAAGAGACTCTACTTTCAGAGTATGTATCTAAAAACCTTTGATAATAAAGTTTTCATTCAACATTTACGATATTCATAAAATAATAATTTATTCATATTCTACTATACATCTTCGTGTTGTATGTTCTAAAACCCGTTCATTATATTTTATCATCAACTCTAGTGAAATAAAGTTGAAGGGACATTTTTATCTCTACATATATACATTTTACATCTGGTTTTATACAAATAGTAATATCTTGATTGAAATTGACATGTTGTAAACCTTGTGTAAAAGAGTTGAATACATCTTTCTATTTTCCGGAAATTTCTCAAAATGCATCAATATTTTTCTGACAAGTATCGCTACTTTATTTTATAGACTCTAGCTTTATGATTGTGAAAATATATAGTTGAGAATCTACTCTTTCTCGCAGCGACTTTTTTTTTCCGGTTGAAAATCTCAGGCCGGTTTTATTCTGAAACTTCAAGCGGCAATTTCTCCCTCTTTACAACACTCCGTGCGGATCAGGCCTCATCTGATCGAGTAGACTGGCGCATATATTTGGGCCGACTCGGTTTAAGTGTTCTATATAGAGGTGAGAATTGTTGGAGGAATTTTCACTTATATTATCACAAGAGCTACGGAACAAATATTCATCCACCACAAAATAATGACGTTTAAACAGTAGCTTAAATTATTTCCAGAAATTTTCCAGAGGGCACGAATATTTCTTTAAATTCATACCCGAAGGAAAATTTCCAGGAATAATTTAAGCTTGCGTGGTATTTTGGAAAAAAATTATCAATCCAACATGACATTTCAAATTAATTTCTCTGATTGTCAAGTTGGTCAGGGTATTGGTGTTTTCACTTAAACAAAATGCTAAAACTCAGATGGGTACCAACCCAATCTATTGCCCATTGGTAAGTTCAGTTATATAAAGGGGGTTGGAATATATTTTTTCAAGCTACATGACGCAATTTCGAAAAAATTCCCATGTAGGTAAATCTACCACATTTCTTTAAATAAAAAATATTACCAACTTCAGTTACACCAAATACTATATCTTAGGTGGGAACTAGGCCAGTCTATTGCCCTTTGGAAATTTTTGTGATGTAAAGGTGGTAGAAATATATTTCTACAACCCGACGCAATTTCGCGAAAATTCCTATGTAGGTATATCAACCATATTTCGTTAAATAAAAAAATTAACAACTTTAGTTACACCAAATAAAAGTCAGATGGGTACTGGTTCAGTCTATGGCCCTTCCATAATTTTATGTCACTGAAGTTGGTGAAAATGTGTTTTGTAATATTCACAGGTATATCTACATTATTCAAGGGTTGTAGATTATATTATGTTGACTTTTAGAACTGTCAAAAAATTTCTTCTTAAATATCGTGGAGCCTCGAATGAATTTCCGGAAATTTTCTTAGTTGCTAAGTAGAGGTGTGACATTTTTATTAAAATACCGTCGAGCGTCCGGCTAAATCTTATTTTATACCGAGTTATTCACGCGAAAATCTGATAATATCAATTAGAGCTCATTACCTCTTATAGAAAGCAATTTTAGACAAACATGTGAGAATTTTCACGCTCTAAGTTTGTTTCTATACATCAGTCAAAATTTTCAACCCCTTCCAAGTTATTGATGCAATACAGATTTTCCGAGATTTCCCAGGAATTTTCCCCACTTTCCAAAGGTGCTCGCGTGCCGAATTTTTTTGCTAAAGTACCCCTCAAAAACTACCCGTGTACCAAAAATCATTTCTATTGGATCAAGTGTCAGGTTTTATTAGCATTTTGACTACATCGCCTGCATTATTACCTCCGCTGAAACTATTACTATTATTATTAATAAATCTGAGGAAAATTGAAAATCTTGACTGATTTCATTTCTCTACTGGAAAAATCATTTATCTGAGAGATGCAGTCTCCCTCACTTAATATGTGCTATCTGATTCATCGCACGGAGATATAAATCTTCGTAACGGTTTTGCAATTTTGCTCTGCAGTTGTGCTGATGAGACAAATTGGTGTACCGTTTCCCAATTACTTCATGAATGCTTAAAAAACCTTTGGACAAATTCGGCGACCTTTGTGTCCGCATCCAAGTGGTCGATACATATTTGGCCTACTTCTCCAAGCGCTGTTGTCAGATAGTTTTCAATACGTTGGTAACATTTCTATGAACGATAGTTTAGATATTTTTCACGTTCGCTCAAAATAGTTATTTTTGTATTAAATGCGTGAAATGAGTGTTTTTTTAATGGCACATGATAGTTTTAATTCTCTCGAATGTGAAACGAAAAAACGAATTTTTACACGAAATATCAACAACATTTTTTGTACAACTGTGAATGTGAATTTACAACGTCTGAAATATGTTAAAATTAAAAACTTCCAATACATTTTGACGTGGTTTTTTGTCCCGATAATAAATATATCGCACAATTTCACAGCATTCAGTGGTCTTTCTGTGTCGTTACTATAGAAACGGTTTCTTGGCACGCCGCCTGCTTGACTTACTGTGTTTGCTCGTATTTATTTCAATTTCAAGTTATTTTCGAGATGATGGATGTTGATTATGATAGTGGTAGTGATAGCCCATCAGACATATCTGAGAAAGCAAATGCAAGAGTATCTTATGTTACCGGCCAAATCCAAGATAGTATATGAGAAAACATATGTTCCTGCGGAAGATTTATTAGAAGTGTTTGATTCTATTTACAATTATTTGTCTTCGTATGTTTATTTTAATGTTTAGCCCTGTATTGATGTGATGAAAAAGTTGAATTAGTTACTGTCATAATAAAAAAAAGTATTGACATAAAAATATTTCCTTTCGCTTCGAATTATCAAAAAGTAGTCTGAAAACCCAAATACAAGTCCGATACATAAGTGGTATTCTCTCAAACAAGGCAGAAATGTCGAATCGTCAAGCAAACTTTTCAAACTTTCGCCGATATTGGACTCCGAAGGCATTTTGAGGCTGAAGAGCAGAGTGGTATACTCTAATGACTTAGGTGAAGATACGAAGTATCCAGTGATTCTAGACCCCAAGAACAATTTTACAAAATTATTGATTTTTCATTACCACTGTAAAGCAGCGCACAACGGCCAAGAGTTTGTGGTAAATGAACTTCGCCAAAAATATTGGATTCTCAACATACGAACAGCAGTCAGGAGTTCTTGGAACAGGTGTCAATGGTGTAAAAACAAAAGGGCCCGACCAGAAATTCCCGAAATGGCCCCACTTCCTAGGTCTCGATTGACCACATTTGTCAGACCGTTTACCATAGTAGGGATGGACTATTTTGGACCAATGATGGTATTAGTGGGACGTCGACGAGAGAAGAGGTATGGGGTACTCTTTACCTGCATGAGTACTCGTGCAGTTCATTTAGAAGTGGCTTACTCATTAACAACTGATTCGGCCGTGATGGCAATAAGGAGGTTAATAGGACGAAGAGGATGCCCGAGAAAGATTATGTCGGATAATGGAACGAATCTACGAGGAGCCGAAAAAGAACTGGGGAATGCTCTGAAAGATTTCGATCACAATAAAATCACTACTGATCTGACTACCAACAATATAGAATTTCATTTCATTCCCCCCTCTGCTCCACACATGGGGGGCAGTTGGGAAAGGCTGATCAAATCAATAAAAATTTCTTTGAAAGAAGTATTAAAGGAGAGGATACCAAAGGAAGAAGTGCTTCACACATTGCTCGTTGAAGCAGAACACATCGTAAACAGTCGCCCTTTAGTACACGTCTCACTAGATCATGCAGATGCTGAAGCTTTGACACCTAACCATTTTTTACTTGGTTCATCGAGTGCAGCACAAGTTCCAGGCAAATTTGATGAGAACGACTTGTTCACGAGGAAACAGTGGCGTATTTCTCAATTACTCACAGATCATTTTTGGCGCCGTTGGATCAAGGAATATTTGCCAGTATTAACCAAGAGAACAAAATGGTTCAAACCATCCACAAAGAAAATCAAGATTGGAGATGTCGTAATTATTGTTGACTCCCAATTTTTGAGGAATACCTGGCCCAAAGGTATAGTCTCGGCGGTATATCCTGGTGCGGATGGTAATGTTCGAGTGGTAGATGTCAAAACAAATGTTGGTACTTACAGACGACCAGTAGCCAAACTCTGCCTACTGGATGTGGATGAACCAAAAGAATAGTAATGAACATGAGTTCATTACTGGAAGGGAGTGTTCCTGCGGAAGATTTATTAGAAGTGTTTGATTCTATTTACAATTATTTGTCTTCGTATGTTTATTTTAATGTTTAGCCCTGTATTGATGTGATGAAAAAGTTGAATTAGTTACTGTCATAATAAAAAAAAGTATTGACATAAAAATATTTCCTTTCGCTTCGAATTATCAAAAAATAGTCTGAAAACCCAAATACAAGTCCGATACAACATATGACCAATTTCGTGAATGGTGCGATAAACAAGGTTTCTGAAGATTAGCAGCAACAAGGATTTTTTTTCTGAAACCCAGTTTCATTTTATGTTGAGTTCAAATCAAGAATAAATCAAGAAGTTGTTTACGATTTGCAATTCCTCCCCAACACTTTCCAATAATCGTTCGCGACTAGCGATTGACCAGACGTCCGCGATAAACGCCAGCGGCTATAACGATAGTCGCTCCAAGCAAAACGTACCCTAACACCAAAATGTTGGAAAATCTACATTATACCCACCATAAAAAGGATTTCGACATTCCATTTTTTAAATATGATGTCTCCTATAACTCCCCTTATAATATAGGTTTGAGAATCTACAACAAATTGCCCAGAGAAATAAAATGTGTTAGTGAAAGCAGTAGATTCAGTAGAGTTCTGAAAGTTTATTTAACCGATAAATGATTTTATTCATTGGATGAATATTTTGGTGATTTGACTGAGTGTTTTCTCGTTTTATCATGTATTGCATTTTGTTGAAAATTTTCGTTTCTACTGTATTGTGCTATTGGACTATTCCTATATATATATGTTGTATGTCTTTTGGGAAAATAAAATCATTCGTTCATTCGTGGGAAATCGCACGTTAAAAGGTAAGGCCCCGTTAATCCATTGCACGCACAAGTGTCGACTTCAGAGGCTTGACGTTCGTCAGCTGGTTCACGGAACGAACAATTTTTTAGGTTAATATTTTAGTGAGAAAAACTGGCTTTGATATGATAACCGACCTATTTCCTCATTGTTCTTTATTAATCAACCTCGTGGATTATAAATATATATCTTCAGAGAGAGTTTATTGATAATGATAGAGTATTTTTGTTTCAGAGAATTTAGATTTCTGGAAACCTATGACAAATTCAGCAATTTTCACTCTTTCAATTTTTCTTAGATGGAAATGATTTTCGAAGGGTTTTTTATGATCAATACCAGCCATTATACACATTAATCATATGGAAATTGAACTTAGTCCAATTAGAGGGCAGTTATTTAATCAACTTGACAGTTGAAGCTGCTCTCTAGAAAAACATTACCAATGACAAAGTACACCAGCACTCCCAGCCACACCTTTCTCGGAAAATTGGAAGGATGTTTGAATAAAGGGGTGATTTAAAAAGAATTATGTATCGGCAGATACGTCATCGATACAAGAGAATTTGTGGGAAACAGTTTTTACTGTAAAATTAGGAAGCATAAGTGATCATCGCTATACATGGCAGCTGAAATGTAATCGCTCTGGTCACATTCACATTATTCACATATAAATCTGGCCACAATACAAAACATTCCATTGGTCTTCATTCATGATGTCACTCTTTCTTTTTGGAAATGAAGTCTCTGAATTATATGCGCATACCAAAAATCCTGCATGTAATACACAAAAAGAATCATTGAATTATACTGACTTCTTGGAGGAAAATCTAAGAAACAAATTTGAGATAATTTCAAGATTTTCAATATACTATAATCTATAAGTTGCTGGTAGAGTAGAATGTCTCTTCGAAAGAATAGAAATAGTATGCAATTTATCAGAAAAAAAATGATGACGAGGTTAATTTCATGAAATCAGTAATGAAGTCATACGACCTGCACAAACTACACATCCTCTAACAAACATTATACCTCGATTATCTGAAAGGATTAAACGGATCGGCAACATATATGATGTTAAAACAACATTCAAAACAACAAATACTCCACGTTCAATATTGACGCACCCTAAACCAATTAACAAAACAGAAAACACAAAAAATTGTATTGATCGAATCCCTTGTTCGTGTGGTCAAAAATATATCGGTAAAAAGTCCAGACCTCTAGAAGTACGAAAGAGTGAACACAAGAACAGACAGATTTGTGGTTCTGAATTATCAGATCACATTCTCACTGCCGATGGAGATCACATTATTCAATGGAATGGCACTAAAATGGTAGCAAGAGAACAGAGCAATGGCAGAAAACGAAAATTAAAGCAATCTGCTTCTATCATGCTGCCTACCTCCAAAACAGTTCTATTGAGCCTGGGTGCCACTCTTGAAAGACATTATGTCAAATCTCAAATTTTTGACATTTACGAAAAACGATCCTAAAACGAACCTAGAAGAGAGTATTTGTGAAACAGTTTCGAAAACGGAAGCCGATTTGGTTCCGACACGTCAACGATAGTATTTTAATAAATATTAGTTCTTGTATTTTTTTGATAGGCAAATTTGAGAAATACGAAAAGTTTCTGACTACTAGAACGTGTTCAATTCAGAAGGAACTTTTTTTAAATTAATGCAGGAACTTTTCGGGGTAGATTGGAAACTTGTCCTTCTACACTTATATAGATTGATTCTTTTTTTTTCCATATTATGGAAGGTTAGGAACTCAAAAAACTACGAAGAAAGATACCTGTATCATTCCTACTTATTAGTGAAAGCTGGCAATAAATTAATCTCAGGAAAATTGTAACGTCAGATATTATATCAAATTCATCTGCTATTTAATTATACATTTTGATTTTTCAAAAATGTATGGTCTGGCCACAATACAAGACATTCCATTAGTCTTCATTCATGATGTCACTCTTTCTTTTTGGGAATGGAGTCTCTGAGTTATGTGCGCATACCAAAAAGAGTGATAATTTTGTAACGTTACTTTTAAATTGAAGATACATCCCCACAACTTTGTAATCATGTTTCTGAATAAGCTGACCAAGATAATGAGTTAATCGGAAAATCAGGCATTTACAGTTTGCAAAACCTTCACTTAGCAAAGACTTCACGAACTTGTTCCACGTAATTTTTGATTCTCAGTAGATGATCGAATAACTTGCAAACTCTCTTTCACATCTGTCTAAAATAATCTGCGAAATTTGTTCTGTTTCCAGTGATTATGATGCTGGAAGCTGTTTAACCACTGTATCCAAAGTGGATTTTGTGAAGAACATGTTGGCAATGCTGTACGCTTTCTCCTACCCAAAGCTTTGGCAAACGACCAGAACAAACGAGACCTATTAAAATATAAAACGAATTTTGATCAAATTCTGGTGTTCTGTGCTTCTTGCGATGCCTCAAATGTTTTGTTCTATTATTGTTCTTTGCCACACCGATATGAGAGCAGGTTTGTTTCCGCTTAAGAAAACGTTGCTCCGCCATTTTTTTTCAGCTGTCACTTCAAATCTTTTCGCATGATGAATATAATATTCAGTCCGGAAAATACTCCTATTGACCTGTTGACAGAAAAATAAAAATAAAAATTTGGTCTTTTCGATACAAAATTTCAAGTCTTACTCATTTCAATAAAAAACTGCCTCCGATTTGTATATACAGAAGTGAAATACTTCTTGTCTCTCTCTGTATGGAAATTAGGGTTGAATCCGAGTCAATTTAGCATCAAATTGATAAAACAAATCAATGATGAAGTCTTTTTTGGCTTCCTTCTTTCTGGACAGGATATCATTGCATGTGAGTCTGGTATTTGGGAAAAATACGAAATTTTTATCATCAAGAAGAAATCATCGATATTTGACAAAAATAGGAAAAAATGAAGAGAATAGTAAAAGATCAATTGAGAAAAAGATATAAAGAATGTTTTGGAGCTTTTTTCTTTTCATTTCCATGGGAGAGAAAACCCAAAAAACTAGATTCCAGAATGGAAAATGGAAGTATTGAATCATATAAAAAATTGAAAAATCGGAATTAATAAACGATTGCAAGGTTCCGCAATCGACAGCTATCACTGGAGGACGATTTTAGATACTACCAATCTAAATGTCGTCAATATTCTTCGTATCGATATTTCCATTACTAATTGCAGTTCTGTCAGTTTTTCATTTACTCATATAATTCATTGTTTCTAGTTCATTTGCTCATCCTATTCTGTTTCTGATCCTTATTCAGATAGGGAAAGTAGGTCGAGTGGCACCTTGTTTTGAAGGTCTTTCGAATACTTTCACAACTCTGTTAAAAAAAATTTTTGTGACGATTAGTTTTCGAGATAATTTGAAGTTTTAAAGGTATTTGTATGGAGTTCAACGCTGTTAAAAATAAATCGAATTTTTTTAAAGGTACAATTTACGTTCAGAACTTACTTAAAATTTTTTTTTGCTTTTTATGAGAACCTGCTAATATGTGTCCATGTGATTTCGTATTTTTTGTTTATTACGAGGAGATTTTTTCGGGGGATGGGGTTGCTTACCAATCGTTACAAAATTTTCTTTTAACAGAGTTGTGAAGGTATTCGTAAGACCTTTAAAACAAGGTGCCACTCGACCTACTTTATCAAAATAAGGGTCGTCGGACGCACCCCTCCGAGGGATTGCGTACTACAAAATATCTGATTAGTCTGAAAGATGTCCCCCTTTAATTAGAAATCGACGTGTCCGAGCTTTTTTCAAAACTCTTACTTTTTATATTCAAAAACGGCTCCGTTAAGTTTTCGTTGTTACACACGAAAATATATATATATATACTAGCTGACCCGGCCACGCGTTGCTGTGGCTAAAGTTTTTGTTATATTACATTATAGTAAACAATCTAAGAGGAACAATAAGAGAACATCAGTCACGGAGTCCACTATGCTTTTTCACACAGATGGTATTTGTAGAAAAATATGGTGATCTCCTTATTTGACTTTCTACTACTATAACCCTTTAGTACAATGAAATTATTTACGAACAAAGACGAAAATGTTGATGTTGGTATACAAATTCACTGGATTGAGATTTGAAGGGGAAGTACGTTGAACACAATTAATTAAAATGTTCTTACACTTGATATTAAGCAGAAATCAATAGGTACAAAATGAAAATTTATCAGATTTACTATTTCCATTTAATTTTATAACAAATATAAGTATACTACAGTATGATACAGTAAATAACGTGACGCTTAAACTCATGAATGAGGTACGCAAGGCAGACAGTCTTAAACTTTTAAACATTAATATCTATTTTTTTGAATTATAAATACTATCAATTTCAATTAAATTTAACACCAATCGGTGCACAATGTTTTTGGTTAACCTATCTTGCCCATGAGAAAAACATGGATTTTCCAAATCTAAACCATTTGTGGTTGTGCATGACCTTTTGCTGTCCTGATTCTTTGAGCTGGATTTCTTGATTCAATTTGTTCTGCCAACTGATGGGCTCAGCAGCGCCATCTATTGATTACTTACTCAACCCAGTCGAAAGGTATCGACATCTGTTAGAATCATTTGGAGTTAACAGATAATTGTGACTGTCAAATAATAACAGACAAATAATTAGCAATAAATTAAAATTGCGACTATAATTTGAGATTTAAACTATCCTATCTCTCAAGTTGGATCGAACTGCACATGGTGTGCGAATTTTATTATAATCGGTTAAGTGGTTTAGGAGTCCATTGAGGTCAAACAGTGTGACACGAGATTTATATATATTAAGATATATATATATATATATATATATATATATATATATATATATATAAATATTCTTTAGAGAATTCAATTCCCTTTTTTCTTTTCGCGACAAGATTGAACACGATTCAACAATAAAGACGACAGTTCAAACCAGCACCATTCAATCCTAGATTATCCCATCGAATGATTCCAGACAAATTGGGTCAATTTCCTCTCGCTTCCTCTTCCAATAGGTTTGAGACAATGCCCTTGTTCTGATAGCCTCCATTTTCCCTTCCATCCATACATTTCCAATACGGCTAGATTGTCGGAAAAAGTGGGTCATTTGTAACCATATTTATCTCAATATCGGGTCGTGTTTATAACCCCTTTTCTGTGTACTAGGAAATCGATTTTCCCTTGCGCATAGAATTCCACCTCTGGCCTGTTTTCCCTGGAAGCGATGACCTAATAGAGTTAATATTGCCACTAACGATGCTCTTTCAGTGCCATCTAGATCTTGGCAGAACCGTTTTCATTATGTAATCTCTTCATATGATAATGAAGTTAATGAAGCGATAGTAGTGATTTTGTTTTCAACGTCGATGAGGAGGATAAAGTAAAATGGGGTGACTTTTCAGAAGGAAGAAAACAAAATATTATATGCATTTTGATGGTATGTTGGTATGACAGCAGTTTTTCAGTTCAAGAAAAAATACTGAGATGCAATCTGCAAGAGCTTGTTTCATTCCTATAAAATTTTATCCTGCTTTATATATTCTGGAGATATGTCTCAACGGAAATGAAGGAGAATTCTAATATACAACAGATGGAAAGTATTCTTATCAGATATGGACATATTCCATCATAGAATAATCTGCAAATTCGCTAAAAAAAACTTCCAGCAGAGAAATGCCTTTACAGAAATGAAGAATATTTTTTCTAATGAATTCCAGTCTTTCCATGAATAATATCGGTGTTTTGAAAAGTTTGTCTGTATAAATTTTAATTCCGCTGGATAATATTTCATTTATTGTTTCTTCACCTATGCGAAAAAAGAAACGAAAAAAGACAGACTTGTCTGAATGTGTTTTATTCTATATTTTTTATTTATACAATTTTCATGTATTCAAATCTTTTCAAGTTTAAGATTTAACAAATGTTCTCTTTTGAGCGTGCGCATATATTGTATTTCTAGTTCTGTTTCCGTTTTAGAGAATAAAGCTCTTCTATCTGTCATACCTACCAGATATGCTGCCCTCATATATCGAAACAATTTTACAGATTTACATTCTACATTCGAAAGAGAAAATACCTTAAGCTGAAAAAATCGTAATCTGCAAAAAAAGTACGACCTGCGGGGTATTTTATGTAAAACTCAGAATATCGCGTACACTGGCGTATAAATTATTTTTCCAAACAGTACGCCTTAAGTTGTAATGGACATATTATGAAAGATTGGACTGTATTTCATTTTTCTGTATCACATTCTTGCAATGTGTAACTTATCTTGTATCATTCGAAACGGTATGCCTTCATGATTATTGTAATTTGGACAATGCTTTGATATGTAACAGATGCAAGAAAACATAAAAAAACCGTTCATCCAAATTATTGTTGAACTTGATGAAAAAAAATTCTGGGTTGAACATATTGTACCTTGTAGAGCGTATTATTTTTAGTGTCTCAGCTTCAAGTACGTATTTCCCCTTCTGAAGGCAGGCTGCAAAATTGGTCTAGAAAATCTGCCACTGTCTATCAAACAAGAACAAAGGAATTCGTATGAAAATCCATATTTTCAAAACCATGGTAGATTGACTTTCAAGAGAAAATACTATTTGGTTGTTCTTCAAGATCAATAATTCTGAGCCTACCTACCTAATTTCTTCGATCTTTCAAATTTTTTATTTCTGAAAACTGATTATCAACAAGCGTTGCGACTGTGACGAGTAACATGTGATTCCCGGAGTGTTAATTAGTGAATTGAATTTCTATTTTAGAAACGGGCTTTCAGAAACCTAAAATTCGTTTCTTCCATGTTCACAGAACTATTATGCTGACAATTCTCAACTGTATTTGTAATTCAAACGATGAGTTTTCACAAGCTGTTAGTGCTTTAATTATGATTTACATAACCTTGAAGTATTTTCTAGAAACCATTGTTCAAAAAAACTTTTCCGAAACAACTGCAATAATTTTTGGGAAAAAATGCGAGTAAACATTTTAGTGGAACTAATTTTAAAATATTCTAATTGGGGGAAGCAACATTGAACTTTCTGGCAAAATAAGAATTTAGGTTTATTGCTTGACCAAGACATGGGATTTTCCCATCATATCAGCAAATCCTTACAGAAAGTATATTGTATTATCAAACTGATTAATCAAAATAGGAAAGTTCTGAATAGAACTGAAAGTCTTTCATGTTATTTTTTAGTATCATCTTAGTTGATTCACTGTGATGTTCTCTATAGTCCTTGTACACATTCCATTGACATCAGTCGGATCCAAAAATTGCGAAATAGTTGTTTGATGTTGATTTATGATTAAAGAAAGTTTGCTAAGAATGCATACACTCTCAAATTGAACAATTGGCAAAATATGGTGACCGAAGATGCCTTCCTACTGCTTGCTTTTTCAATAAGATCCGGAATTACAAAACTACTTACTTATACAAAAATAGTATATTATGCAACGATCGTGTAATGATGGTTATTAAAACATGAGCATAAACCGGGTAACGAAACGAGCCGAAGGTGAGTTTCGTATGGTTTATGCCAGTGTATTAATAACCATTACATGAGAGTTGCATACGCTATTTTATCTACACCCTATAAATAATGAAGAACTAAAAATAGTATATTATCAGGTATTTATATTGAACACAATAATAGTAGGTAATCAATCGTATTTCTTTGGAAAATTCTACAAAATTATAATTAATGGTATAACACGGAAAATACAACAATGAGAAATGAAAAAAAAAAAAGAAAAAAAGATCTCTGCCGAGGTCAGGATATGAACCCGTACGTTTCTAACCACTGCCCTCGCCATTGACCACTCGGCCATGATAGCTCATTCGATTGGATCGAAAATAAAAACATTTGTGTTGCATATGTCAAATGAAAAATATAATCTTTTCGATTGTATTTTTTTTCTTGTCTAAGCTATCTGTGGAGGAGTCGCTGGTAATTCTTCTATATCACTGCTAAAAGACATTTTCATTCGATTATCGAAAATTGACTAAATTCTTCAAAAATTCAATACCTACTGATTTTGACGTGACAAACGTCAAAATGCAAAGCTTGCACATTATGCTTAATTGAAAAATAATGGGTTTCTATTGGTTGAAGATCTGTATCGTAATGAAAATCTGTATCGTAATGGATTTCATTATAAAACGGGTTGTGTGCATATAAGTGATAAGTGTATTATTAGAGTACGGGTGTAGATAAAAGAACTTATCGCTCTGATATTCATAACACTAGTATTTGACACAAATTCTTCCTCACGCCAAATGTGACTTTCACTGATATGCAGTTTTATGTCTTTTACTCGCAATAATTCAAGAATGTAGTAATTTCCTTCCTCCTCGCTTTGGGTGGGGATTCTAACTCTTAGTAAAGACCGTCAATCGAACACATGCAAGAGTTCAGCTCACACACTGTAGTGATTGAGTTCTTATAATTTTTCACCCTTCCGTGAGGGACAAAAAATCTCATTAATGACAAAAGAATATTTTCAGCACATCCAATCTTTGAATTCCGGAGTTTTCACGATGAATAATGAGTCAGAAAATGCAGTGATTCGACTCTTAGAAAAAAACTAGAAAATAGTTGTAACGATCGAATAAAATATGCGGCCCGAAAATGATGTAGCTTGAGGCAGGTAAGACCGACCCTGTGTAAGGAAGGCTATTACTTTGCGAGACTTCATGGAAAATGTAATATTCTGCCAATTTGTGCCATGACTTTTGCAGACGTATAGCTGAGTTGAAGGAAAACGTACATCGTAACGAATTTCGTTTAAAAGTTTCATTTCCTCTGTGGATAAACACGAACGTCAATTCGTAACAACCTGCCAATGGTTAGTTATAGAGTTTTCTATAACATTACCATTTTTATGCAGGCGATTCGATATGAAAACAATTGAAACAAAATGCTAATGCATAGAAAGCGATAACTTTGTTTACGGTATGGATAATTTCGACATTTCTATCGGAATTTATTATATATAATGACAAGGAAAGTATCGATTGGTTTGAATGAGTATTTTTTTAACTTCAATCATTGAATGGCGTAAGTAATTGTTAACTATTTGAGAACGAAGTGAAAATATTATGAAATAACTGGAAAAATGTGTACGGTCAATTTAATAAAGAAGCTTAGGATTTTATATATGTGTAGAGGGTAGATTTACACGAAAGGAAAGCCCTGTAATGTTCAAAGAACACCGCGTGAATCAAGGGACAGGAGTTAAGAATTAATATTCACTTTGAATTTTTGAAGTTTGTAAGCCTCAGGAAAGACCTCTTTCGGCAAGGAGTTCCAAAGCTCAGCTGTTCTATTGAAAAAAGATCCCTGAGCAAGAGAGGTTTGACAGGTCTCCAAATTCACAACAAAGGGGTGAGAATTCTGTACTCGTCGAGTCATCCGTGTAGATATTGCCAAGGGTGGAACGATTGAGAACAATTCAGAAGAGCACCGACCGTGAAAATATCTATAGAAGAGAGACAAGTCTCCGACCCTTCTACGATGTTTCAATGAAGTGAGCGAGTCTGTGAGCGAATAATCACCAACAAGCCGAACTCAACACATGAGAACCATATTCCAAGACAGGTCGTATCTGACTATTGGATTAATTATTATTCTGATAATAAAATATTGGATATACAACTTTTCGATGAATTTCTGACTGACAGGCAGGCAAATTTTGGGAAATACTCAGAGTGGGAATTTTTTATTTATTCAAATTGATCATTGTTAATTTTGTTATATTTTGGCATTCTCAAATGAAAGCATTGGTTCACTTTCAATTAATATAGCAAGAGTGATGATGCCAAATCACAGAATCATCATTGCAATATCGTTTTCAACAGAAAGAATTCGGGGTATACAATTATTGAGTAGCTAGCTCTTACCTATATACGAACTTATGCATTGATTTTTCACCCCCATGACTGCCTACCTACTGCCCAGCTTTCATGACGAAATTGAATTCAGTGAAGTCACATTCTCCTCCTTGAAAATAGCTTCAACTGACACCAGTGTAAGGAGAAAAGAGTTTTCGAACTCCTGAAGAATGTAAGAGAGCCCACGATGCTAAATCGGGATTTACACGAGCGTCATTGAGACCTATTGGATTGCGAAGCTCAGATGATAAAAAGAAAAAAATGTTATATAATGTGTACCTTTTCATCGGTGGGGGGGTGGCTATAGTCGTCTTTCAAAAATTTAAAAAAACTGTTGCATCGACATACTCGAACGCGTCAGATATTGATATCATCTATGTCCTACATATTTAAAAAAATGTACGTATGTTAATCTGATCATTTCCATGATGGGGGTGGTCGTACGTAAGGGTTGAAAATGAAAAAAAAAATTTTTTCTCGAGCGCGTCAGATTTTCTGAGGGAATGTTGAGTGAACCTAAAAATAACTTTTATAATTATCTGACGTTTGGATGTGACGCAGACCCGCGGTCGTTATTAGAATGTGAAGAAAAATCGTCATTTTGAAATACACAGGCGCGTCAGATTGAGATATATATATGGTTCATCTTTACGCCCTAGACGTTGCAGTCTCATTATCTGACCAGTATCTAAAGGGATTCGCCTATTCTGCTAATTAAATTTTTTTTTAATTTTTTCAAATCATCGAACTCAGGAAAAAGCATGCAAATAAAAAAAGTGTATGTTTTTTCAGGAGAATACTTGTATTTATAAGAAAATAATTATACGCAATTAAATTTTTCGAAATTTTAAAACGTTGGATACTCGTTGTAAACAATATCATGCCACCAACGAGTCTGTGTGATAAACTGTCATGGCATCATGGCAACAGAAACCAGAGTGGGAACAGAGTGAGAGAGCAACAGATAGAGAAAGAGTGAGAGAGAAATAGAAACGTGGAGAGGGGAATATAGGCATCACGTAGCTGCACGCATTGAAATTTTTCGATGAATTTTTATTATTTTGGCTTGTGGAAATCGTCAGATTATATATTTTTTGCAATTCTCGAATTATACCCTTCAAAATAAAAATAAAATTAGCCACGCTCGAGAATGTCGAGATGACGTTTCTTTTACAACTTTGAAGCCCTCCTCCTCCAGACCACTTTCGAATTGTCAGATTAGTGGAATATGCACGTTTCAGGATGTAACTAACTCACCCTACCTTAATCTGACGCGCTCGAGAATTTCAGATGATCAATTTTTTTCAATAATTTGATCCTTTATCCTTGAAGGGCGGCCATATATATAGGGCTCATATATGGTAGAAGTACTTGACCGGGTACAAGGTATTCCCCATTCCCCTGTATATTAATCTGCCGCGCTTTGTAAATCCCGAAATCCTCGCTTGGGCTCCCCTATCATTCTGAATGCCTTGAACTTACAGAAGTTTAGGGTTCATGTAATACACATCAAGAATTTTCAGTGCCACAAGGTACTTTATCATTCCGAACACACAATTAATCTGTTTGGCCACTTCAGTTACACGATGCGAAAGTTTAATGGTTTATTTATACTAAATTGACCATGAACTACAATCAGACTTGGCAATTATCGAACATTGTGAATGTGGACAAACACACTGTTGAAAATATATTCCGAATACCTACCTGAGGAACACGATAACTCTGACCATTAACCTATGCGTCAAAAATCATTGTGGAGTTGAAGGGTACACTCAATGATATTAGTCGTTTATTTTTTTTACAAACGAAAATTTCTTCAACTTCCAAACGAGATCTCAACATTCCAAGGAACAAGAATTCAATTTTCTGACTGAGTAGAATGAAGAAATGAAATCAAGTAATAAAAAATTTGAGGAAATGGAAATAACAAAAATAATGAAAAATTTTCAAATAAAAAATCCAAAAATATTGTTTCATGTTGAGCGGTACTGACAACGTTTCAATTGCCAGTTTTGTTATTGTTTCTGGTGACAACTCGTCTTTGCAGACATGTATTGTCTATAGAAGGTCTAGAAGTTTATTTCATCTGAATGTGAGTACTATTCGAATTTAAAAAATCTACAATAAAGATAAGAGCCGAACAAGAAATGAAATATCATTAGATCTGCAGGTGTGCATCTCTGCATAATGTGGAATGACGTTACGATATTTACGAGTTCGTTTATCTAAATGATACTCAGAATATCACAAAACTATTTTTGTTAAGTTCACTATGAGATACAACTGACTTATAATTCGCTTACAAAACACTTTGACTTCTCAACTGACTAAGATATACAACACTCTTCACTGAAAACACTGCATAAAACGAGTCTCCAATAGACTCCTGCACTAAGCTCCACTAAATTCTAAATTCTCTTCTGTCGATAAATGCCTTCCTTCTCAAACTTTGTTCGAATAGGGAAGATCTTCCTAGACTTCGTCCGATTCCATTTTCCCTCCACTCCCTATTCTATATTAAACTTTTTTTCATACCGTTTCGTTTTCTCAGAAAGTTATGAATTAAAGTGGATTCATGCAGTTTCAATTATCAAGTAACAATGAACAGGTAGCGATTTACAATTATGAAGTAAAAAGTAATGAAAAAGAAGGGATTCAGGCACCTAAATTTAACAATGATCAAAGCTTGAGGAAGGGGATCAAGTTTAACTTTACATAAAATTTCGAGTAGCATTTTTTATCATTTTTATATACCCTAGCTTCGTTTTGGAGAGTTGAAGGTTGGAATTGAAAATGAAATGTCATTGTTTTCCTAAGAAAGTCCACCAGAATCGCATCTACAGTTTCGATTTCAACTCGCTCACATTCTATGAACAGAAAAACAATCGCGAAAACCCAATTATTTGAAGAAAAATTTGTTTATGATCATATAACCCGTCATAACCCGCACATTAGAGACATATTTTACAATAAAAGTAGGAAAGCTAAAAGTTCGCCAACTCTTACCTATTACTTGTTAATTGATAGTTGATAATTTGGTTGCATGAACCATCTACAGTAAATTAGGCAGTTCAACTCATCATTGATAATTGTCACTTGCTACTTAATTGTTCCTTGATAATTGAAGCTGCATGAATCCACCTTTATTCGTCACCGTTTGACAATACTCAACTGAGACACAATTGAAGCAATAATAAGCGGCTGCAGTGGGTATATTGAGCAATTTAGGATGCACCTGCACTTCAAAATATCAATACTACTATCATTCTTTCATACGTCATATACCTACATCCGCCGAATACCTTTGATAGGAAAGCAGGAAGTTCATTTATTGAGAGTTATCGCCAGAGATAACCAATTCCTTACTCTTCAGCGAGCTTACCAGAAAATAACGAATACTCATGTGCGAAATAACCGAGAACAAAAAAAAAGTCGTTCTCGAGCCGATGTCAGGTGGATATCAATATATCAAAGTCGGCAGGCAACAGGCCATTTCTTCAAAGCCAACTCGAGTCAATCTTCGCAGCTGCATTTTTACGAATTTTTTGGCAATCACCAGTCTTGACTTCTTTATGCTGGCAGATAAAAATGTTCGTGAGATGGCGAACAAGTCAGAATTTCGAGAAAAAAAATCGAATTTCAACCAAAAATGATCCTGAAATTTTGAGAGAAAAAAGCTCAGATGAAATGCAATATTTTTTGTTTTCAAAGTAAATTTATGAATATCTAATTTGCAAAATATGTTTAAATATTTTGTTTTTTTAACATTTCAACTTTTTTCAAATGTATTTCGCATCAATCCATGAATGAAAACAAACTATACTTTTGTTTTACAACAGTAACTTTGGTAGAAAATATAAGTTACAAAAACTATATCACATTTTCCTGTACGACCTCAGTGACAAGGGGTTTGCTTGAAAAGGCTATTGTATAGCGAAACACGTGGTGCGGTTTTGTAAACCCAGTGTCAGTAAAAATCGTACAGGAAACTGTAAAAGATTTTTTGTCAATATAAATTCTCATCAAATATCTGCCAGTCAATTTCAACTAATGAAAGTTTAAAAACATATGAAGTTTCATTTCTCATTTTACATGCTCATAGAACTTTTTAAATTTACTACAAATATTCAAAGGATGTACAGCTCATCCAATCTATTTTGGCACAGAACTAATAACGTATATGCCCAGCACTCTCTGTGAAGTATGCTAAGATGAAAAAACACCCATTATATGTGTTCACTGTGTTGCAATTTATTCCTAGGTTTTTTTCGACATGGTCTACACCACCAGTGTGCAACTGGAAAAGTATCTGAGTTTGTGTCAAGATGGATTGGACAAGTTGTACTCATATTTTGACAATCATATCAGAGTATTCTTGAAGGAATATGTATCCTTGTCAATTCTGATATTAGAATGTGTCATATCTGGTATGAAGATATAGCCATAATATATCATTTGGCTAGATTCATGATTTCTGTACTTGAGTTCTCGGCTATCTTGCATACGAAGATGAAACAAAGAGATTCAGACTCATCTTCTGTGGACGAAAAGGTAATGAATTAATCTCTTGAAAAAATGTAAAACACTATTCCCCAAATTTTTAGGACAGAATGTGTTCACAGTTGTTTACCCCATTTTGACCCAAACTCGTCATTTTTTTTCAGCAAATAGAACTTAGAAATTGGCAACTTATGTGTTTATTAAATTTTTTTATTAGTGAAAAAAGCGATATTCTCTCAGAATGCTCTGAAGACACTCAAAAACATTTTGAGGAGGATCTGAAAATGTGAATTCTAGTCAAAATCATAAGTTCCTGATATATAATGAAATTATTCCAAATAGTAACTTAGCACATTCTGAAAAAATTGATATTGAAATCCAAACAAGGGTAGTAGGACAGCTTTTCAATCTACCCAAATAAAATGCTGCGTTAATTGAAAGCAGTTCCTTAATGAAATAAGTTTTGATAGGACCAAAAAATGAATAGATACGTCGAACTCTCCTCGAGAGTTCAAAAACTCAACTTTTATACGACATTTAAGTTGTCACTGCTTCCTAAGATGTATTCATTTTATTCACACATTGTAATTGTGGATGCATTCATTGTCAATATTAAAAGGAGGAGCAATTAAATCAATAATGAGCCGCTGTAAGTCTGGGATGCACATCCACTCCAACATATCAATACCATTATCATTATTTCTTATGTCACATCCTCCGAATATATCAGATAGTAAAGCAGGAAGTGCATTCATCGAAAGATATCACCGGAGATAACCGATTCCTTGCTCTTCAGCGAGCGTACAAGAAAATATGGAATCCTCATGTGCAAGATAACCGATAACAAAAAACAAACATCGCTCTCGGGCCGATATCAGGTGGATATCAAAGCCGACACAGGCAGCAGCCATTCCGTCACAGCCAACTCGAGTCAATCTTCGCCGCCTCATTCTACTTTACGGATTCTCGGGCTACTACGATCGCTCAGTACGGCAGCCGATCGGTGCACGTGTGGTTGCGTTCCCAGCATTGGTGCAGCACCTGTACACGGACCATTCACGACCCGTCCGGGGAATGTAAACATTCAGAAAATTTCGAGTGACCGCTGGACGCACTTCGTGATATTTTGCGTGTTGTCAAACGATCTTGCAAGTGCGATTGGAGGTTGGCTAATCCCGAGTGCGGCGGCCTGTCGTTTGTTTTTTGTTTGTGGTTCGCAAATCGAAAGAACTTTTTTGGATATGAGAGTTTTTCGATCGCTGGCCTGCTGAACACTCGGTGAGTCTTTAGTTTTTGGTACGTTTGTGGAAGGTTCAGACGGTGACCTATTGGTCGATATAGAGAAGCAGGGAAGTGGGTATCGATGTCTAGAGAATAGGAAATTATAAAATGAATGATTCCTGAATATGCAGGGTGAAAAGTCACTTATCGAACAGCACTTTTAGTTCGACTTTTAGTTTAGTTATGGAAGTATTCTTGGTTATTTTAACGTATTTTGATGCATTGAACAAGAACCTGAATTCCAACCGTGGCGTTCCCATTTCAAATCAGAAAGAGGGCATACTCCACTTCGTTTTTTGCATCCTCAAAAGATAGGTACATTCTTGTTTTTATTAAAATACCACCTCTACCTCTCATTCCACCTTCCATGACATTTTTCTCGGCGAGTATTTTCTATTTAGCACGAATAAATTTGACTTTCGAAAATTTGGAGGCCACGCCGGGCTCAAGTTACCATAGGTATTCACTTTACGGAATTTTAATTCGAATCAAGGAAAATGAAAATATTTGCTGAAGGTGGATTCATGCAAGCCAACTTAACTTGTATTTAATCTAACTCAGTAATTTAAGGAGTGTGATATTCGAAATCAAATATATCATGTATATTTAGCAACTTCACAACTTTTTTTCCGCTAACGCTCCAAAGATTTGTCAGCTGTCAAAATCACTAGCGCATAGCTTCGCTATTCAAGTTTGGGAGTTGTTGCATGAATTCCCATTTTTTTTAATGTAATTTTCTAAGATAAGTTAGGTTGAATACAAATTAAGTTGGCTTGCATGAATTCACCTAAAGAGAAAATATCAATGAAGTAAAAAAAAATTACATGCTGATGAAAATCAGGGACAGCTATTCGATCGGTTTTATTGTAGATGAAGGATGATGGAATTTGCCTCGTTTCGAAATTTGAAGAGTTACCAGCAATATACAAACAGAAATAGATCCAAGTTCTACTCATCAAAATACGAAAGATTGATAATTTTTTTTTAGGTGCTGTCTGATAAATGGACAATGTACCTATTAGCTTCAGTTTCATTTCAAATAAAACATTCTTTCAAATAGTATGAATTTAATTTTTTTAAATCATTTTTTTTCATTCAGATTTCTAGATAAACTCAGTAGTGGACTTATCTTCTTGAATTCTCGCTTCGATCAAAGGACTGCAATGAGTGTCATTCAAGGTATCATTGTAAAAATATCAATAATTTCCGAAATTTGCACTCAAAAGTGAATTTTCAGACAAAATTTCAAGCATGCTTATACCAAAAGCCGAGCAAAGTATCGTCCAGTTCAATTCTTCCTTAGAAAATTTTAGCACCATCCTTAAGACCATTCGAACATCTTTTTTGGAAAGATAGTGTCTGCTAAACAATCACAAATTGATTTGGGAGTCACCAAATATCAATGAAATTAAGAATATAGGTATTTCAACGGTCAACACACGAAGTTCACGAAATGTAGGTATATCTACTTTGATCATAGTCAATTCTATTTCCAATTTCTCCAGATTTTTCGTCGATATGTGAGCGATGTGACCGGTGTGAAGTTAGCAGCCACTTTCTAGCAGCCGTTTTTATCTAGCAGCCAATTTGCCAGTGGCGTCGGGTGTGAAATTAAATTCGGCTTTTGATCCGAATAATCTTCAATTTCTGTATATATACTACTGAGAAGCCCGAGAATGATATACCAAGAGGTGGTTGATTTGCAGGCCTTCTGAGGGGTAGTTTATACTTGTCGATTTTTGAAAAATCATCGCGAAACGTCCCTAAAAAATGTTTAGCCAAATTCAATTTTTGTATATAGACTACTGAGAAACCCTAAAATGATATATCGAGAGATGGTTGATTTGCAGGCCGTCTAAGGGGTAGTTTATACTTGTCGATTTTTGGAAAATCATCCCAAAACGTCCCTCAAAAATGATTAGCCAAGTTCATTTTCTGTATATAGACTACTGAGAAGCCCTAGAATGATATACCGAGAGATGGTTGATTTGCATGCCGTCTAAGGGGTAGTTTATACTTGTTGATTTTTGGAAAATCATCCCAAAAGGTCCCTCAACAATATTTAGCCAAGTTCATTTTCTGTATATAGACTACTGAGGAGACCTAGAATGATATACCGAGAGATAGTTGATTTGCAGGCCGTCTAAGGGGTAGTTTATACTTGTCGATTTTTGGAAAATCATCCCAAAAGGTCCCTCAACAATGTTTAGCCAAGTTCATTTTCTGTATATAGACTACTGAGGAGCCCTAGAATGATATACCGAGAGGTGGTTGATTTGCAGGCCGTCTAAGGGGTAGTTTATACTTGTCGATTTTTGGAAAATCATCCCAAAAGGTCCCTCAACAATGTTTAGCCAAGTTCATTTTCTGTATATAGACTACTGAGGAGCCCTAGAATGATATACCGAGAGATGGTTGATTTGCAGGCCGTCTAAGGGGTACTTTATACTTCGCCTACAAATTCTATCTGCTTTTTTTGTGGACATCGAAGTAGTGAAGACGATTTCATTTGTAGATTGTGTCGAAGGTCAACCCATCAGAAATGTCTTTTAACCACTGATGAAATAAAATGTGGATTAATGATCGATGAAAAAACGAAATACGGAATTTGCGATCTATGTAGATTGTATTGATGCAATATTCTCTCAAAGAGATTTTCCTTCGGCTACTCAGTTGGATTTGACTTCTGTGAACTTCATTAAAATTGGTCCAGTATTAGGCTTTTCATATTTTTTCGTATCAGCAACTACCGAACTTTTCAGAGTTCACTTAGGTGGTTTTTAGTTGATCGCTTGACATGAGATTGGCACAATTTTTGTAGGTCTTTGCCTTCCTATGAATTTTACCCATGTCTAATTCAATACTATATATTGTATTCATTTCGCTTTTGAGTAATGAAAACTGTACCTGTATATACTGTGATAAAAATGCTGTAGTTGCCTATTCCAATTACGAAACTACTGCGTATCCTAGCTTTTTGGCCAGATGATATGTCTATGAATATGAGTTGTGAATATGAAACGACATCCAAATCCAGGTAAACCATCTGTCAAGAGCAACAACCACAAATTAATTTCGTTTATTCACATTGAACTCTTTTTTTTCTGTTGATCTAAACTTTTTATTCTCAATTCAACGATTTATCATAATCGATAGTTTTTGAGAGCATGGAATAATACTATCCACGAGAAGAAATATGATGTTTAGTCATGCATTTTGAAATAACATTATATAAATATAATATAAGTAGTTCTATTATTCTCCAAAATTTTCAATAAGTAATAGCTACCCTGAATGATATCGCAAGACAATTACGAGAAAACTTCAAGGTGGTGACTGTGACTGATTTGGATTCACTTTTTGAAACATTTTTTTAATATTTTCATACCCCATGTTCTTGTCAAATATCTATCTCATATATTATCGGTTGTACCAAAAGCATTAAGACACCTAAGTGGTATATTTTTTTTA
Source organism: Zygogramma bicolorata (assembly GCA_032362365.1). Lineage (NCBI taxonomy): Eukaryota > Metazoa > Arthropoda > Insecta > Coleoptera > Chrysomelidae > Zygogramma > Zygogramma bicolorata. The sequence goes on from JAVJAQ010001667.1 coordinate 2,217,517, forward strand.
AAAAGGAAGAATTCGTTTTGTTTTATGTATTTTTTATATTAGATTTTTTTTATTTTTTGTTATTACCGTTATTATTAAAGTTTTTCTTGTGACATACAGAATGAGTAAGTTTGTTTTAGTTCGTTTTATTTTGATTTGTATTTTTTTTATATTTTATGTATATGATAAAAGTTCCAAATCTGTTGTTTTATTTTGATTATTTGAATTTATTTGATACTCATAAACTTGCTGCAAATCACTACATCTTTGTTGGGCTTTTCAATAGTCTACATACAGCAAATGAACTTGGCTAAACATTTTTGAGGGGTGTTTCGGGATGATTTTCCAAAAATCGACAAGTATAAACTAGCCCTTAGACGGCCTGCAAATCAACTATCTCTCGGTATATCATTCTAGGGCTTCTCAGTAGTCCATATATAGAAAATGAAGTTGGCTAAACATTTTTGAGGGACGTTTCGAGATGATTTTCCAAAAATCGAAGAGTATAAACTACCCCTTAGACGGCTTGCAAACCAACCATCTCTCGGTATATCATTTTAGGGTTTCTCAGTAGTCTATATACAAAAATTGAATTTGGCTAAACATTTTTTAGGGACGTTTCGCGATGATTTTTCAAAAATCGACAAGTATAAACTACCCCTCAGAAGGCATGCAAATCAACCATCTCTCGGTATATCATTCTAGGGCTTCTCAGTAGTCTATATACAGAAAATGAACTTGGCAATTCATTTTTGAGGGACGTTTTGGGATGATTTTCCAAAAATCGACAAGTATAAACTACCCCTTAGACGGCTTGCAAACCAACCATCTCTCGGTATATCATTTTAGGGTTTCTCAGTGGTCTATATACAAAAATTGAATTTGGCTAAACATTTTTTAGGGACGTTTCGCGATGATTTTTCAAAAATCGACAAGTATAAACTACCCCTCAGAAGGCCTGCAAATCAACCACCTCTTGGTATATCATTCTCGGGCTTCTCAGTAGTATATATACAGAAATTGAAGATTATTCGGATCAAAAGCCGAATTTAATTTCACACCCGACGCCACTGGCAAATTGGCTGCTAGATAAAAACGGCTGCTAGAAAGTGGCTGCTAACTTCACACCGGTAGCGAAGTGTGAGGACGTTTCTCGGTCCTTATAAATACGCGCTGTGTATAAATTTTACTGAGAATCTTCCTTAATTCTTACCAAATTTCAAACAAACAATATTTTGTTCCATTAGGGTATTTTGGTCGAAATGCATTTATTTGATAAAGACTGACTCATTTTATATTCATCCCCGAAAATATGTAAATCAAACCTCACAGAGTTTCAAGATTGATGTAAAGAATCATTTTTCGAATGAATGAAGCATGAAGTTGTATACATCTCGATCACACATTTTTGAAGGCGAATAATGAATATCGAATATAATAGGAGCTTAGTGCGTGAGAGGCCTATCGTTGACATGGCACGGTTTATTCAAGTAGACCGAAGTAGGCCTAGGTCAATATTATCAGAAGGAGGGGCTCAGGACAAAGGGGTGAACATTCGAAGCTGAGGAGCGGCCAGTGCCTGGGTTTGAACTAATTGTCGTAACGCTAGTCACCGATATTCCCGAGGATATTCCAATTTATATTGGGGTCATTCGGCAAATCTCTGGAAGCCTAATTTGCAATCTCAAATCCATTTTACAATCGCAAATCCAATTATAGACAAAGTTTCAGACTCGCGGTCAAATCAAGTAGATAGATTTTTTCTTACGGTAAATAATTCACATTTACTAATCAAAATTCCAACTTCTGTTTCTTTCTCGGTTTCATAAGGGCGGGAGATTAGAATATTCGTGAATATGCCGAGTACCACTGATGAGCCCTATGGCGGTCAGAAATCTGTTTGATTTTGATTTGTTAATGCCATTATTTCGTTTCGTTTATTGTTCTTTGGGATTTGATAGAATCAATACAAGTTTCTGGCGTCGTTTCCATCTTCATAACATGTCATAACTGCTGATGACAAATTACATGTCAGCTATGAGACTCGTGCCCGATTTTCACATCGGGCGAGCTATCGTGGTTTAAAGTATCTGTAAGTACTTATGGGAATCTAGAGAGAACATACTCGGAGGGTTACTTTTTATTCAGTGGGAACAAAACGTGATAACCCATGCATTCTAGGATGATTAATTTGGCTTAACATTATGGGGTTGAGGTCTTTGAAGGATGGGTCATCTGGCTCAGCTCAGGAGTAGTGGTAAACCTACCGGTTGTTGCGTTTGGATTTGCCAGAGGAAATCACTTTCTTCACTTTGAAATTCTTGATTCCAGTGGAATACTCTATTATTATTGTGTTGCTTGAACTAGTTATCTAGAACTGTTCGAACTTATCCGTAATAACCACAGAATGGTAGAAAAAAGCGTTTATTTCGTGTGATCGAAATTATTTTACGAATTAAATAAAAGTGTTCTAAGAGTAAAAATGTAATTCTTTATTCTTTATATGGTAGGTACACATCCAGTTCGTGACACAAGACTGAATATTTCATTATGGAATACATATTTTTCATTTCAGGGATACCCGAGTGGATACCCTGATAGTCGTATTTAAACCTCGAGTTTAACACTCGGTTCGAGACCCGGTTCACTAATGATTTCGGTACATTGCTCGTACTTTTTGTTTTGTTCACACGAATAAACAGAAATCACAGACAGTACCTATTGCTTGTATCGAATTCTACCCGATTCTACCCCAATTATTGAAAAATTGATCATTGATAAAAACATTCAGAAAAGAACCAAAATTTCTTGGTTATTTCAGCCAAGACTATCTTGAAGAGGGGGCCACCATCAAATTGTGACTGGTGCAACACAACATTAACTGTACAACATCTCCTTAACTGTCCTCTATACCAGCAGTACATAAATGCCCTTCTGCTACCTAGTGACAACTCCATCCTTTAGAATATGAATTTGGAAATGTTATTCGATATTCCAGTAATATTAAGATTATCAGCATATTCTAAACATTATACGAGGGGTAAACCGCAAGAGAAATGTTGTACACTAATTCCCTTGAAGACCAGAAGTAATACCTCTAATTCCCCAAACAATGCCTCCAATGCCCGAGTAATGCCTCTAATTTCCTTGTAATGCCTGTAATACCCCAGAAATTCCCGTGTAATACATCTAATGCCTATGTAATTCGCCCATAATACCTCTAATTCCCCAAAAATTCCCTAGTAATGCCTGTAATACCCGACTAATTCCTTCGAAATTCCCTGTTAGTTTTCACGAATTCCTAATGAAATCGATTTTTTTTATCTTTCCTCAATAAAATGACGACTATTCATTACGTCATCAAAAAAACATTGTGGAAATCCTCATTGTGAGCATTGTCAATGGCGCCTACTCGAAATTATTTAAAGCGATAAACGGATCCGCCAGGAGCAGTGGGAAATTTTATTACTTTTCCCACCTCCATGATGCATAAAAAAAATGGTTCTTAACAATATATGATTCTCAGGTAGATTTAATGAAAAATATCGTCAATTACAAAATTCCGTGCTGGCACGACTTTCCTTTTTCAAATGCTCCTTCCACGGAAACTTGTCGCGTATGCACCAAAGAAAGCATATTTTCTCGAGTTCTAGTGAAATATATATACTATTATTGAAATCCTGCTTATTTTGCTGCTCCATTCGATGGAACATTATCTTTTTCAACGATAAAACATACTTTTGTTGGGCTTAGGAGCCATGTTTCTCCAATTCAATATGGCGGCATTATTATGTCATCTTGACTAATAAGATGAAGTAGAAAAAAAATCACAAATACCAAATTTTTTCAACCATGCATTCACTTCAAATTTATTATCCAACATTTCATTCATAACTTTAATTTTCTAGAAAATCTCAAGTCTTTCCCAAATTTCGAAATTGGAATGCATACTGAATAATATACTATTCGTTTCATTTTTCCCTTCAAACCTTTGATATTTTTTTTATACTACTCCTTCATGGGAAAAATACTTCGAAGTTACGTTTAAAATCTTTAATACCTACCTACTAGTACGTAATGCTATTTGGGTCGAGATTTGGGTTAAGTACCTATCTTCATACCCAATGCCATCGACTTCGATCAAAGTCCTTCAATGCAATCATATTATTTTTGAAAATATCGGCGCCAATGAACTATAGTCTCATTCCGATATTTGATCGTCAACTTTGCAAACACTTGATTAACGCCCTGTGCAATAATTTCGCTGTCAATCGTTATCAAGCTAGACATGTTGTCTAGCTTGACAGCTTGACACTTCTAGGACAGATGTTTAATATGAAAAATTATCAGAAGGTAATTGAAATTGATTCAGATTATATTGTTTGCCTTGTAAACGAGAGAATGCGTCTAAAAATCTAGTTAACGACAAATCTCGCAAAAATTTTCAGAATGACAAATGACAAGTGCGAACTTGAGTTCATGAGTTCGCCTCTTTCGCGCGAATTCGGCTGTTTTCGGGTGTTATCGTTTGCTGGAAAACAGTTGTCCGAACCAGTATTTTTAGGGAGCATTGAATACGTGATATTCTATAATGATGGTCGTTCTTCCCTAATATTTGCCGCTTCATATACATTATAATAGGTCTCGTAATAGGTATTTATATCCATAGAAACTGAGGTTTTCGGAGGGGTCCCTATTCCAGAAGTGATCAAAAACACTATCAGAATTCAGGGATATTCATTTTATAAGAATTTAACTTGATAATCAGTTTCATAATGGTCGAGATGCTGAAAGTATAAATTTGAATTTCATACATACGATACTGAAAAAGAAAAAAAAAACGTTCCCGTGAAATTCCTGAATGGTGAATCAGATATTGAAGTTCATTGAAATGATTCTATCTTTGGCTTAAAAATGTTTCTCCCTGTTAGTTAACTTCATCATAAGTACATTACATCCGTATATTGTTATAAGATTATTAACGAATTTAACATATGCATAAGCAATAACAGAATGAGATGAGTTATCAGTCTCTATTTATCTGAAAATCACATCAATAAAAATGATAATGGGAAGGAAGTAAGAACGGGGACGATTTCAACTGCGTTGATCTTCCATACATACATTGTAGTGAAATAACCGTCCGTACTGCAAACCCTTGATTTAGAAGCCAAACAATCAAATTTCTATTCATATATCAGTGAACTAGGCTCACAAAGTATGATATGATTTTTGGTGATGAGCTTTTATACCGATTCGTGAAAAAACAGACACCTCTAGTTATCAATCCCACTATTTTGAAGACAAAAAAATACCCACAATTATCTCGAAATTCCTAAATAATACCTCTAATTCCCGATTAATGCCCTTGCAATTCCTTCAATTCCCAAGTAATGCCCACGCAATTCCTCTAATTCCCGAGTAATGCCCTTGCAATTCCTCTAATTCCCGAGTAATGCCCTTGTAATTCCTCTAATACCCGAGTAATGCCCGAAAAATTCCTGTAATTCCCGACTAATTCCTGCGACCTGTACACCAAAATTCCCTTGCGGTTTCCCCCTCGACATTATATATTGTCGCACCGCAAATGACACATTGAGGTCGAAGCAGATTGAATGTAAAAAAAAATACTTGTCTTGAATCATTTCTTGCACGTATTACAATCGAATTCACCTCAAAAAAAAATTCAATTATGTGTAGTTCCGGTCCCTTCGAGGATATAATATATCTTCCAAGTGTTGCCCATACTGGCATATATTATATCTCTTATATTATATCTCGGTATGGTATTCACATAATAATTTTCCTTGAATGTTTAACAATCACGTCGTTTTTTGAGAATGCTACTCTTCCGATGAAATGAAGATTTGTGTGGAATATAGTCAATTCCAGTCACTTAGTACTAAATAAATCCTGCTTTAAATGAATCATTGCACTCACTGCTTGCTGTGTATTCCATTTCTAGGACGTAAATAGATACGTATACAATATAATCGAGCATTTATATGTAAAAGGTATTAAGGTATACCGTACTTGAGCTTGACGTTTCCTGGAGTTTTATACAATGGACACACTCAAGTGGAACATCGCAAGCTGAAATACCATCTTGCGAGTTGGACAAGAAAATACCGATATTCTGTTTCATTGTGTATTGACAGTGTCAGAGTTTAAAAAATTGTGTTTACTTCCTCTGATCTGTCCTTGGCTCATGAGGTGGATGATTGTGATTTCGGTGAGAATCCAATTAAAATATATATATAGATAAATAACATTCTGAAAGAAAAAAAATGTGAAATGTAATATCTTCAACCATCTATAAAAAACTATGGCGTTTTCTCGAGTTCAAAAAACGAAATATATGCTCCTCTGGAATTTACATGCGATAAGTGATAAACACGAGGATATACAGTCATTGTACATGTGCCAAGTCCCTTTCTGAGATTATAATGTCCACTACTAGCTGTCAGGCTATGGAAAGAGTGCATATAGATTTAGCTGATGATATATGCACTCTTGGATGCCGAAAATTTCTATGGAAAACTTGAAAATGAACTAAAGTTTCATTTTGTTTTATCATTCCTATCAAAAAATAAAAAATGCATGTAGTAAAGTTTCGTTTTGTGTTTTGTGTCAAATGCAACTTTTCCATCAAGATACCTATATCAGGAGATGGACGTGGCTATAGTGGGTTCGGTCCATTTTCCTCATGTTTATATTGTTACGCCCTAGCGCCGGCCCTGACCATATCGTAAACGCGAGGCGAAGGACCGCGCCGTAGCGTCGTCATTTTCCTGGAATCCGTAAGCCGCCTAGAGAATTCGAGAAACGTCATCGCGGCTTCTCGGGAACATTCTTCACAGGCGTACGCAGGGGTATAAATACGGGAGAGAGTTCGCGACGCAGACAGAGTTAGTGAGAGAATTTGTATTCAGACTATTCAGAGCTAAGTGACGAGAGTTGTTGAGATCTACGTGGAGCAGAGCTTTGTGCGAGAGCAGAATTGTTAGTACAGAGAGTTTTAGTAGCGAGCGAGCATTGGAAAGTTATCGGAGCGATTTAAGTGATTGTGTTGTATTGTTTTGTGATAGAGAGTTATAATAAAAGTAGTTTAGTGTTGTTTGGTGTTTTAATCGACGAACCCAGGGATATATCGTAACAGTGGTGTCAGAAGTGGGATTTTTCCAAGGGATATATCGTAACAGTGGTGTCGGAAGTGGAATTTTTGCTGGTAAATAAAAACAATTTATGGTGAATATGAGTATGTCATACGATAGGATGGAAGACATGAAGCAACGTATCCGAAATCTATTTGAGGATTATGAAAGACGATGGCAGGAAGATGAAAAGCGATGGCAGGAGGAAAAACAAGAAAGAGAAAAGCGACGACAGGAGGAAGAAAAACGACGGCTGGAGGAGAAAGAACTAAAAGAAAAGAGACGACAGGAGGAAAAAGAATTAGAAGAAAAGCGGCGGCAAGATGAAATAAAAGAACGAGAAAAAGTAAAGAAAGAACGAGAAGAAAGACTCCAGAAAATTCTCGAAGATGAGAAGAAAGAACAAGCTAAAAAGAAAGAGCGGGAACTTGAAAAGAAAGAACGAGAAGAAGCACTCCAGAAAATTCTCGATAATGAAAAGAAGGAACGGAAAGAAGCACTCCAGAAAATTCTCGATAATGAAAAGAAAGAACGGAAAGAAGCACTCCAGAAAATTCTCGAAGAACAGAGAAAAGAACGAGAAGACCACCAGAAAATTCTAAAACAACAAAAGAATGAATTAGAGCAGATTGAAAAACAACGGAAAGCAGACTTCCAGAAGGTTCTAGAACATCAGGACAAGTTCTTCGACAAAACCGAAGTACGAATGAAAGATCTGGAAAAAGTGAAAGAAGATCTGGAAAAAGTGAAAGAAATTGTAAAGGGAGAACTGAAGGAAAACGTCAAGAAAATCTACGACGATGTCAGAAGGGAAGTGCACATAATGCGAGAGGAGATGAAAAATGAGTTGAGAAATGAAATGAAAGATCTAGAAAAGCTGATAGTTCTTCTCAAGAATCAGGATCGGCGAGACAGGGTTGCCACATCAACAATTTCTGTAAAACCACCGACTTTTGACGGACAGTCGTCTTGGGCTATGTATCGCAAACAGTTTGAGGCTGCGGCAGAGACTAATGGATGGGACGAAGAAGAAAAAGCTACGGCACTCATAGTAGCTTTGAGAGGGCCAGCTTTGGGTATATTACAAACGATACCCATCGAACAACAGAAGCAATATCAGGACCTGATTTCTGCACTAGAGTTGAGGTATGGCGATCAACACCGAGAACAGCTGTACCGGGCACAAATAAAGACTCGCACACAAAAATCAGGTGAGAGTCTGCAAGAATTTGAGGCAGATGTTCGACGCCTAATCCAGCTGGCATATCCAGAAGCACCCGGAGATTTCAAGGAGCAGTTAGCAGTGCAGATATTTATAGACGGACTGAGAGACCCAGAAATCCAAAGAACTTTGCGACTTACAAGTTTCAAAAGGAGTAGCGATGCCTTGGTACGTTCGCTAGAAGTGGAGGCGGCCTTCAACACCTCAAGGCCGAAAGTGCGAGCGGTAACAGTTGACGATCCCGAACAAAGATCTGACGCGGCGAATGGTTCATACGAGAAAGTTCTGGAGGAGATCAAATCATTAATAAATGGAATGAGCACCCAGAAGAAGAGAACGTGCTATAGATGTGGAAAACTAGGACATCTTGTAAAAGACTGTTGGGTTAAACTGCCGCAGAGGATTTGCTATAGCTGTAGAAGGCCGGGGCATTTCATAAAAGACTGCAAGGTGAGAATGCCACCAAAATCCATCTCACCTGCAAGGACGCCGCTAAGTTCGCAATCACCTGCGAGGTCAAGGTCACCGAGGGACATCTGTGTTAACAGGCTAAAGAGAACAACTGAGAGCCTCACCATTCCAGGGAAATTGAATAAAATGGATGTAATATGCACCATAGACACCGGTGCTGCAGTTTCCTTGGTACGCAGCGACATACTTCGGCCTGGAAACGTAAAGCCTATTTCATCCAACGTCGTGATTCGGACAGTCACTGGTGAGAACGCACCTATTCGAGGAGAGGCTGAAATAACGTTGATTCTTGGGCGACTCACTATCACAGGTACAGTTTACGTCGCAGATATAGAAGATGAAGTCATACTCGGAATGGACTTGATCAGTGACCATGGAATTTCATTCGACAATGAGCAAAAGATCATAAGGTTCGGAGAAGAAGAATTTGTCCTTACAACTCCAACGGAAAGGACGAAACCTGCCAAACTGCGATTATTGAAAACTGCGAGAATCCCTGCATTGTCGAAGGAAGTAGCTCGTGTCACAGAGAATAATGTCCCTGAATGCAGCGTGCAGCCATCGGATTCCGAACAAGTCCGGGTGAAGTCAGAAAAAGCCATCCTTGTAAGAGCCGCCAGGTGTCGCGTTGGAGGTACAAGTGACATCTCCGAGATGAAAGCAACTGAAAGGGCTGACTTGGTCAAACAGAAAGTCAACATTGGCCAAGTCCAATCGATTCAACAACCATCAAAAAGTGTTCCATTCAGTAAACAACAAGAGATGCCAGAGCGTATTGACTGGAGGAAGGCGCGGTACAATCGGAAGACAAATACTGGCAGATTTCAAGATGAAGATCGAGTGTGGCTGAATACCCCCCGTCGGAGGATGAATGATGTGGTGTACAGTGTTCAACGCAAGCCTAGAACAAAAATGAAAGTCGTACACCTGAAGAGACTAAAATGTAACAATGGGAATGAAGGGATGTTATTTGATCGGGACGATCAATATTGAGAGGGGGATAATGTTACGCCCTAGCGCCGGCCCTGACCATATCGTAAACGCGAGGCGAAGGACCGCGCCGTAGCGTCGTCATTTTCCTGGAATCCGTAAGCCGCCTAGAGAATTCGAGAAACGTCATCGCGGCTTCTCGGGAACATTCTTCACAGGCGTACGCAGGGGTATAAATACGGGAGAGAGTTCGCGACGCAGACAGAGTTAGTGAGAGAATTTGTATTCAGACTATTCAGAGCTAAGTGACGAGAGTTGTTGAGATCTACGTGGAGCAGAGCTTTGTGCGAGAGCAGAATTGTTAGTACAGAGAGTTTTAGTAGCGAGCGAGCATTGGAAAGTTATCGGAGCGATTTAAGTGATTGTGTTGTATTGTTTTGTGATAGAGAGTTATAATAAAAGTAGTTTAGTGTTGTTTGGTGTTTTAATCGACGAACCCAGGGATATATCGTAACAGTGGTGTCAGAAGTGGGATTTTTCCAAGGGATATATCGTAACAGTGGTGTCGGAAGTGGAATTTTTGCTGGTAAATAAAAACAATTTATGGTGAATATGAGTATGTCATACGATAGGATGGAAGACATGAAGCAACGTATCCGAAATCTATTTGAGGATTATGAAAGACGATGGCAGGAAGATGAAAAGCGATGGCAGGAGGAAAAACAAGAAAGAGAAAAGCGACGACAGGAGGAAGAAAAACGACGGCTGGAGGAGAAAGAACTAAAAGAAAAGAGACGACAGGAGGAAAAAGAATTAGAAGAAAAGCGGCGGCAAGATGAAATAAAAGAACGAGAAAAAGTAAAGAAAGAACGAGAAGAAAGACTCCAGAAAATTCTCGAAGATGAGAAGAAAGAACAAGCTAAAAAGAAAGAGCGGGAACTTGAAAAGAAAGAACGAGAAGAAGCACTCCAGAAAATTCTCGATAATGAAAAGAAGGAACGGAAAGAAGCACTCCAGAAAATTCTCGATAATGAAAAGAAAGAACGGAAAGAAGCACTCCAGAAAATTCTCGAAGAACAGAGAAAAGAACGAGAAGACCACCAGAAAATTCTAAAACAACAAAAGAATGAATTAGAGCAGATTGAAAAACAACGGAAAGCAGACTTCCAGAAGGTTCTAGAACATCAGGACAAGTTCTTCGACAAAACCGAAGTACGAATGAAAGATCTGGAAAAAGTGAAAGAAGATCTGGAAAAAGTGAAAGAAATTGTAAAAGGAGAACTGAAGGAAAACGTCAAGAAAATCTACGACGATGTCAGAAGGGAAGTGCATATAATGCGAGAGGAGATGAAAAATGAGTTGAGAAATGAAATGAAAGATCTAGAAAAGCAGATAGTTCTTCTCAAGAATCAGGATCGGCGAGACAGGGTTGCCACATCAACAATTTCTGTAAAACCACCGACTTTTGACGGACAGTCGTCTTGGGCTATGTATCGCAAACAGTTTGAGGCTGCGGCAGAGACTAATGGATGGGACGAAGAAGAAAAAGCTACGGCACTCATAGTAGCTTTGAGAGGGCCAGCTTTGGGTATATTACAAACGATACCCATCGAACAACAGAAGCAATATCAGGACCTGATTTCTGCACTAGAGTTGAGGTATGGCGATCAACACCGAGAACAGCTGTACCGGGCACAAATAAAGACTCGCACACAAAAATCAGGTGAGAGTCTGCAAGAATTTGAGGCAGATGTTCGACGCCTAATCCAGCTGGCATATCCAGAAGCACCCGGAGATTTCAAGGAGCAGTTAGCAGTGCAGATATTTATAGACGGACTGAGAGACCCAGAAATCCAAAGAACTTTGCGACTTACAAGTTTCAAAAGGAGTAGCGATGCCTTGGTACGTTCGCTAGAAGTGGAGGCGGCCTTCAACACCTCAAGGCCGAAAGTGCGAGCGGTAACAGTTGACGATCCCGAACAAAGATCTGACGCGGCGAATGGTTCATACGAGAAAGTTCTGGAGGAGATCAAATCATTAATAAATGGAATGAGCACCCAGAAGAAGAGAACGTGCTATAGATGTGGAAAACTAGGACATCTTGTAAAAGACTGTTGGGTTAAACTGCCGCAGAGGATTTGCTATAGCTGTAGAAGGCCGGGGCATTTCATGAAAGACTGCAAGGTGAGAATGCCACCAAAATCCATCTCACCTGCAAGGACGCCGCTAAGTTCGCAATCACCTGCGAGGTCAAGGTCACCGAGGGACATCTGTGTTAACAGGCTAAAGAGAACAACTGAGAGCCTCACCATTCCAGGGAAATTGAATAAAATGGATGTAATATGCACCATAGACACCGGTGCTGCAGTTTCCTTGGTACGCAGCGACATACTTCGGCCTGGAAACGTAAAGCCTATTTCATCCAACGTCGTGATTCGGACAGTCACTGGTGAGAACGCACCTATTCGAGGAGAGGCTGAAATAACGTTGATTCTTGGGCGACTCACTATCACAGGTACAGTTTACGTCGCAGATATAGAAGATGAAGTCATACTCGGAATGGACTTGATCAGTGACCATGGAATTTCATTCGACAATGAGCAAAAGATCATAAGGTTCGGAGAAGAAGAATTTGTCCTTACAACTCCAACGGAAAGGACGAAACCTGCCAAACTGCGATTATTGAAAACTGCGAGAATCCCTGCATTGTCGAAGGAAGTAGCTCGTGTCACAGAGAATAATGTCCCTGAATGCAGCGTGCAGCCATCGGATTCCGAACAAGTCCGGGTGAAGTCAGAAAAAGCCATCCTTGTAAGAGCCGCCAGGTGTCGCGTTGGAGGTACAAGTGACATCTCCGAGATGAAAGCAACTGAAAGGGCTGACTTGGTCAAACAGAAAGTCAACATTGGCCAAGTCCAATCGATTCAACAACCATCAAGAAGTGTTCCATTCAGTAAACAACAAGAGATGCCAGAGCGTATTGACTGGAGGAAGGCGCGGTACAATCGGAAGACAAATACTGGCAGATTTCAAGATGAAGATCGAGTGTGGCTGAATACCCCCCGTCGGAGGATGAATGATGTGGTGTACAGTGTTCAACGCAAGCCTAGAACAAAAATGAAAGTCGTACACCTGAAGAGACTAAAATGTAACAATGGGAATGAAGGGATGTTATTTGATCGGGACGATCAATATTGAGAGGGGGATAATGTTACGCCCTAGCGCCGGCCCTGACCATATCGTAAACGCGAGGCGAAGGACCGCGCCGTAGCGTCGTCATTTTCCTGGAATCCGTAAGCCGCCTAGAGAATTCGAGAAACGTCATCGCGGCTTCTCGGGAACATTCTTCACAGGCGTACGCAGGGGTATAAATACGGGAGAGAGTTCGCGACGCAGACAGAGTTAGTGAGAGAATTTGTATTCAGACTATTCAGAGCTAAGTGACGAGAGTTGTTGAGATCTACGTGGAGCAGAGCTTTGTGCGAGAGCAGAATTGTTAGTACAGAGAGTTTTAGTAGCGAGCGAGCATTGGAAAGTTATCGGAGCGATTTAAGTGATTGTGTTGTATTGTTTTGTGATAGAGAGTTATAATAAAAGTAGTTTAGTGTTGTTTGGTGTTTTAATCGACGAACCCAGGGATATATCGTAACAGTGGTGTCAGAAGTGGGATTTTTCCAAGGGATATATCGTAACAATATAATCTAGGTATGGGTGTCCGGTTTTACTTTCACATATTTCCCCCGACTTCTCATCCTTGTTCGTGTTAGGAATCAGATGCTTGATAGTAAGACCTCGTTGGTTTTCAGCTGGCACCAGTTTTGACTTTCTGAGGATTGATGTTCGTTTGTGGACGTCAGCTGGTTAACGGAAAAACCGTCAAAGGTGAGCACTGTTATGAAAGAGGAAAAAATAATATAAACAAACAAAAATAATAATTATATCAACAACTTCCAATCCAACCTTCAAGTTGGGTTCTGCAAGTGAGAGTAGGGGCTCTAACTTGGTGATTCTTAGGCTTTTCTTCAGGCCCATTCTGCTTTCCTCTGTTCATTTTTTTTTGCTATAACTGGGAATAGTATTGAGCAGTAAACTAAGTAATCCACCAGTTACAGCAATCGCAATTTTTTTTATATACCTACTAAGGTGGCACAAAGGGTCGAAACTTTCGACTACACCTAATTGAGAAACTCACTAACTAATCACGAGACTAATCATGACCAGTAATATTTTTGTGTTGGAATCATTAGTCTTGAAAAAGTTGTTCTGAAACTGTTTTTTCCGTTAACCAGTTGACGAACGTCAACCCTCAGAAGTCAAAACTTGTGCGAGCAATGGATCAGCGAGGCCTTTCCTTTCAATGTGCGATTACCCATCACGTTGTATATGAATACTTACAACATTCTTGCGAAATTAGTCAAAGCAGGTACTCTACAAAACGATTTTGAAAATTTCAATGCACAGCATTATGACCATACTTCGCAATACAATTTTTTCTTCTGCATCTATTCAAGTCTAGAGGCAACTAAAATTATGCTTTCAACTTCGCGAACTTTTGCAACAATATTCATTTGAATTTGCTTCTACAAAAACTGATTGTCATCATTGAATAAAATATTATATTAATGGTATATTTCAAAGTTTCACATACTTATTTTAATTGAATATTGTATCGATATTGTAGAAGCAAATTCATTTGAATTTGCTTCTACAAAAACTGATTGTCATCATTGAATAAAATATTATATTAATGGTATATTTCAAAGTTTCACATACTTATTTTAATTGAATATTGTATCGATACGGAACTATGATATGAACACAACCCAATTATGTACAACACATATTATAAAAGCCGAGATACCAATGATATCAGCCTAATATTTTTTGTTCATAATATAACTGTAGTGGCTCATACGAATAAATTTTGCATAGTCGCATGAAAGAGATTCCACTGAAAATTGTCGATATACAACATATTATTGCAAAACTAAATTTACTGATATTTTTATATGGGTCAGTAGGGACTTGTTCAATATTTTTGCTGTCGTGTCGGTTGCCATGCTGGTACTAAAATTACGTTTTGGCAAACTGTCAAATTCCAACTGTCTATAAAAACGCATCTCCATCATTACATATTACTTCCAGCTGGAATCCTAACTCAAAATTTTTGAGACTGATGACGCGAACAACGTTATGTAATGAAAATTCGTTGTATTTTTGTGGTTGCCACAGATTCACACGTGAAATTAGTAGCTAAGTGCATTTTGTAATTAATTTTCTTTTGTTTTAATCTAAATCAACTTGTTAACACGGTAGTTGAGACTTTCAATTGTTCTTTCAAATTTGTAAAAAGTAAAATTGGATAGATAGCGAATAGATAGGTCAAGAAACATAAAGATATTTGTGTTAGAGTAACTCCAGTACAATAAAGATACCTATAATACTATGGGATATGCTTTGAGATGTGATATAAACAACTGTAAGTTGGTGATTTATTTCCGGGCTCTCTTCAAGAAAAAATGATCTAGTTATTGAAGTAATTTATAAAAACCTAAGAATTGATGGAGAAGATTATATTTGAATATAAATATAACTGAATATATTTTCTATTGGGCACTATCGAAAACCCTGACCATTTTTCAAATGAGCAAGCAGCCGTCAAGAACCAACGTTATGTCAACATGCTCTTCTTTTTTATACAAGTGATATCACAAGATTAGAAAGGCCAGTAAAACACCGCTACTTTGCAACCCATTCCACTTTTTCAATATTAGCTTATACAATATTTGAGGAATAAACGTTGTTTTTGATACGAATTTCGTAGGAAACTGCTTTCACCCGTCTCACAGAACGATTTAATAATAATTGGTATGAATAGTAGTCACATATTACATAAATATTGTTCTCTTATTTATGTAATATTTCGATCGCTTCCCAAAAATAGAATAATGTAATTAATCAACCATTCAAGCGAATAAAACTGAAATTTGAAAGGACGGCGACTTCGGTAAAAGTTCGAATATTGCTCCAGTTTAGCTTTGAGCGACCATTGACTAATTGAATGCACATTTTTTTAACGTTAACAACTGGGTTAGAGTACACTTAATGAAAAATATCTGATTACAGGGGTTTCAAGGGAAGTTTTTCACGAGTGTTCTTTTACAGACTACATTTTAGGATTAAGTTGAATAGCTATTGAATATACTTCCCAAAAATTTCGCCATATTTTGTCGACCTCATTCTTGCTTGATATACAAAAACGATGATTTTCAGAGATATCTGATTTCAAATTCTTCCCTCAATGAGTTTGCAATCATTTTAAGGTTTTTTCAAATGAGTGGGAGAAAGAATAACAGAATTGTTTGCAAATAATTTTGAATTTGATAACTCATATTCATAACTCAAATCCATTCGAGAACTGAAATAATATTTTCTAGGTGACGACTGAATAAATCGACATATGGAGAAATTCCAAATTCTCAAAAATCGTTAGTGAGATGCCTATGACAGATAACCTTTTTGATTTTATCACTTTATGACCTGTAATCTCTTGACTTTCTACTGATTGAAATCTGTTCAGCCTTGTTAGAGAATTATTTTTTCAATGGGTTTATTTACCTGATATACAAAGAAGATCGGAAAGTTCGGATAAAATATGATAAGATCACCATACAATTACTTTTTTCCCCAACCGCCTGAATATAACCTTCTTATATTCACTTATTTTGCGTTATTTTGTGAAAACAATAGGCTATTCAAGGATAATGAAAGAATGAAGGCTTTCATGGCCGGTGTTAATACATCTCTGGTTTTTCGGGGTTGAGGGCCGTGTGGTGGAATTTTGACTTCCGGAGCTTTCGGCTACATCTGCGGCAGCCATCTTCAGCGGCTTGGTCTCAGTTGAACTCCTCTATGTGAGTTTACTATAGTCGTAGTAGTCGAAAGCTCCGGAAGTCAGAATTCCACCACACGGCCCTCAAGCCCGAAAAACCAGAGATGTGTAATGAATCATTTTCAGATATTTGATAGGTACAACCATCTCAATTTATATAGACACTTAGGTCGTGCTGGGACTATGAGTACGAGCAATCCTAGAAATTTCAAACATTCTGTATAAAATATCACTGAACTATTCAAAGAGAGAGGTGAGAGGTCGGAATCAGATTTTTTTTGAGATGTACATAAATTTAACGTTAATTTCATAAAATCATATTCCATATTTACTTTAATTTCTCTTATATTTTTTCCATGATAGAAGGGTGTAGTATCGTCGGCCTAGTATGAAAAATGAAATGACTGTACACGCACTGAAGAAAAATATCCGCTCATGGACAATTTTATTTAATCTTCCCCGAGATCTTCCCCAAGTATAGGAGCGCCGCGCCGTAGGATTTATAAATCGGAATCCAGGGTGTTGGACTGCATAGTTCAAATCTCAAAAAAGCGAGAAAGTGTGATCTTGATAATAAACGATTTTAACAACAATTTACAGTGGAATGAAGTCAAGAGAAAAACAGTTTAAAGCAAAGATTTATACCTAATAAATAATATTTGCTCGATAAATTTAATGTTAATTCATTCCTATTTCGCAAAGAAAAACAGTTACAACAAACAAATTATTATTATAGACTATATACAGAGGCCCCTCTTTAATGTCCTCCCCCCTTTGATTTTCTTGAACGGGTCAATTGAAAAATGGAATGTTGTTGTAATGAAATTGATACATGAATACTATATTTTATTTCGACCTTCAACTTCATGAAACAGTAGAAGAAATATCGACGGCCCCGTGTTTGAAAATGTACGGCGTGTAATATCGAATAGGCTGTTCTTATGTCAAGAAGTTCAAGGCAACCATTTGTACCATCCTCTTAACTGAACTGAACTCATTTCATCATATTATGAAGCTGAAGATATTATTGATTCAATATTCTGGGGTTGTACAGTATTCGTCAGCAGTTTCAAAAGCATGTGTGATGTGTCACAAGATCCCTCTTTCCATATATTTTTTTTTCCCAAATGACGCACAGTCGCCATCTTGAAATTTTAGTCTTTCAAATTCACTCCTAAAAATAGTATTCATGCATCAATTTCATTATCACAATTATCAATTTCTTGAGTTGATCTGTTTAAAAAGGGGGAAGGACATTGATGACAGCTACTGTATATTGTTTATAATAATAATCTTTTTGCAGGTCTCGTAAGATTTTCCTGAAGAAATGCAATTTTGTACTTGTTAAACTAATAACTGAGGTATCACAATTGATTTATTTTTGAAATTGTCCTTGAAACGTAAAATCAACAAAATCTTTATAGGAAAGTTATCCGAACACCAAACTAAAACACTTTCACTTGAAGTGTGCTTCCCTTTCCTGGAAATGACAACTTTGTTGACGAAACGCCTGCCCGGCCAATGTTTTTAGATTGATGTGTGAGTAACGATTGGTTCCAATTTTTGTGGTACATGTATTGTAACAAGATAGATAACAAAAAGAATGTTTACGGTTTCAATTTCTCATTTCTGGATTGCAGATATTAGACTCATTGCAAATAAGACTAATAAATAATAATCCTTATAAACATATCTAGCACATGTAGTCGAGGCTGGGAGGTTAAGAGTTCGTCTGTGACATCTGGCAAACACGAAAACATATAAACAGGATAAGTGTGGTAAATAGTAGATGCATTACTCATAACAAGCGTTACTTGCTATGCGTATTTCCCGAAAGAGTCGTTGAAAATCCAAGATGAGTTCACAAGGTACAGTCATAATAGCTCACCTATCTCTTATTTATTCACAGAAAAGCATTAATAATCTGAACCCGACACCTTTGATAAGGCAGACCAAAAACCACTCACCTTTATGATTGTTTTTTAACATTCCATACTGATATATTTGAGTGATTGGAATTCTTGAAATACAGTATCATCGTTAAAAAAGCGATGAACTGAAAGTCGAACAAGTTTTATAACAACCTAAGGGGTTAACTCTACTTTGGCTGGATAACGACCGTTCAAAAACCGTTTCGAAGTGTAGAAGTTTTGACGCATTTAGGGTTCATTGTTTGAATTCACAAACAATGGGGGGCGTTACCTTTTTATGAAGCCAAGTTATCCTAGTCGTGAGCGATGAATCACTGTGATCCGCACTGAACATCAAGTTTATTGGGAAGGCTCATAAATAAAGAGAATTCTTAGAAAAAATAGTTCCTTGACAGGTGCAGCAAGGTGGTAAGAAAATCAGTATACAAAAGGGTGTAAAGGCAGGTCAATGATCTATTAACAATAAGTGACTTCATATTTCCATAGTCAGGAAGTACTGGATTTGTTCTCAGTTTCAATTATTTGGGTTTTCCGTCCCCTGGAAGTAGAAAAAGAAAAAGTTTCCAATTCTTCTTGAAATTATAATATCTCTTTTTAGAAAAAAAATGGTTTAATTACCCCGATACGTAACTGTAATATTTTAAAGAAGCCAAATTTACTATTTTATCAGTTAAGTATCCTATTTTTTATGAATTTGTTGATTAAACCGAAGGAATATATTGAAAATTGATAAACTTCTCGAAAAGGAAACTCAAAGAGGCTACTAGCATTTTGTTGGAAGGAAATGAAGAGAATGCTACTCTATTCCACTCTACTCTTTTAATATATTTCTTCAATTCTTCAAATTCATTCATACTCTTGAAGCTTTTTCTCATACAGAGGACAGAATACCAAAATATGAATTTTAGGACATTCCTACCTCCCCAAAAATCATTCAAACAAGGTGTTAGTTTCGTTTGTGGGCATAAATCAACTTCAATCATGATCACAGGATTTGGATTTCCTTCTATTATTTTCACTTATTATTTTTTGGGGTATATGGAATGAGAATTTTGGAAAATATCAATAAATTTCTTGGAATTCGTTTTTACCTGTTCTGAATATTTTTTGTTTTTCATTTTTTCAGAATTCAAGATATTATTACAGTGTTATTGAACGATATGTGATATTGCGTGCTTGAAAATTTCATATAATCCCATAAATCCTAGCATAGAGATTCCTACAAATTCAAGTATCTCGATGATAGGAATTACGATCAGTAATAATCTCTCATGGAATAACCATGTGAGATCGATCGCTAAAGGTGTTTTCCAGAAACTTGGATTTTTATTTCGTGCGAAGAAATACTTCACTTCTCGTCAGCTTCTAATGATCTACAAGGATCAGATACGACTTGTCTTGGAATATAGTTCTCATGTCAAGTTCAGCATTCATTGGGGCTTCTCGATTCTATTCAGAGAAAGGCAATCCGTCTTGTTGGTGATTCTTCGCTCGAAGACTCGCTCATTTCGTTGGAACACCGTAGAAGGGTCGGAGACTTGTCTCTCTTTTATTGATATTCTCACGGTCGGTCCTCTTCTGAATTGGTATCAATCGTTCCACTCTGGCCAATATCTACACGGATAACTTGGAATTCCCACCCCTTTGTTGTGAATTTGGAAACCTGTCGAACCTCTCTTGCTCAGGGATCATTTTTCAGTAGAACAGCTGAGCTTTGGAAATCCTTGCCGGAAGAGGTTTTTCCTGAGGCTTACAAACTTTAATTGAGTAAATGGAGCCCCCGACAATTTGGAATAGTAGGATATCCACGAGGACATGCTTTACTTGGGTGAAATACCTATCCATGTAAGTTCACTTGAAGTTTCGTTATTGTTATCAATTCAGGGTCGAGTAAAATCACCCTGAGGTTAGATCTGAGAACTGTTGTGAACTTTACATACATCGGTAGAGGGTCTTCTAGTTATTGAAACTTGATTGGTAGAACATTATACACGAATCTAATGAGATTTTTTTCTCCAGACCCTACAAAGCAAGGACCTACTAAGCGAAGTATTATCTATCACTATTCTTTCAACATTCGACATTTATTTCAAATCCACATTTTATATTCTTCGTTTTATGGGTTCCTGTCGATATTTGGTTTAAGTACATTGAGTATAAGTGATGCACATGAAGCTCGTACCATAATGAAAATTTCTTCAGTAATGGTCATAATTGAAATTTGATTTATAATTTCTTTTTGTTGGCAAAAATGAAAAGAATTGAAGAAAGAATCCATAGGCAGAGCTAAAATTTGGTCAAGAGGTAAACAACTAAAAACTCAACTTTTTCCAGAACACATGAAATTTTGTGAAAATGAAGTTGAAATTCAATTTCGACTTGTTCAGAATGGCAAGTGGCATATGTGTTATAAGCAACAAATGACTTCAAAGTCAAATTCCAAATGAATCAATCACAAAACCTCCATACAATACAATTTCAATTTATTTTTAAAAACAAAAAAAGTTACATAATTTGCTTAGTGCTAATCATTTCGACCATTCGGAGATAGATGGTGGGCAAACTAAGCGCATCTGTCTTTTGCTTTCCATCTTCGCCTCATGGTGACACTTTTACAGTTCATACATGGTAGGACAAGTAGAATAGCCACAGTATGTTGAATTGACATGATGTAACAGAGAAAGTTGGTAAAGCGAAACAAAAACTTTGGATTTATAATACTTTCGATAGGGATAACGATCTTACTTTATAGGGGTGCATTTTTCAGTAGGGTCATAATGGGTTCATTGTCGGTGATAATGAATTCCTTTATATATTTTTTGTATGTTGTGAAGTTAGAAATTTTCCTAATGTTGTCTGGGAGCATATTGTATAATTTAGGTCCAAAATAAAATATTGTTCTCTGTGTATGGCTTTTCTTGTAGAAAGGTACTGGCAGGTTCTGTGCATATCTGGTGTTTTTGGTTTTGATAATGCTGTCGGTTTTTTTATTAGTATGAATCCAAATGAGGCATTGGAGCGCATATATACTCCTGACGTCAAGTAAATTGGTTTCATGATACAATAGTTTGGTATCGAATCGTTTAGGTTTTCTGAAGATTATTTTGATAATTGAATTTTGGATCACTTGAATAGTGTTTAGAACATTCTCGAATACACCACCCCACACTGTGATACAATATCTAATTACTGATTCAACCAGAGATTTATAAATTATTATTAGTTTTTTTTTTAGTCAGAATATCTCGAAGGTTGTATATTTTATGAGTCATTTGCCTGAGTCTTTTAACCATATGGGAAACATGTTCGTCCCATCTCATCCGCTGGTCCACAATCATACCAAGATACTTAAACTTCTTCACTTTCTCAATATTTGGGCAGTTGCAAGATATTTTAGAGCAGTTACAGAGCAGCATACAGACTTTATTTGTGGCAATTTTGTTAGAATGTTTGTTGAGGGGCTAAAAATGTTCTGGAATCCAATTTGGGGCCGTTCATAAAATACGTTCGCATTCAAGGGGGGGGGGGTCTGGCTGAGTGTGACAAGATGTGACAAGGGGGGACGGGGGGTATATGGCAACGTGACGTTAGCCGTTCATTATTTCATATCATTTGGAATTTATCATACCCAGCAGGGGGGAATCTTAGTTTCTGTGACGAAATATTTCTAGGGGGGGTCACAAAAGTGTGACACCTCGTGACAATGGGGGGGGGGGGGGGGGTTAAAAAAAAGCTGATTTTAGTGTGACGTATTTTATGAACGGCCCCTTTTTGGGTTTTCTTTCTACTAGATATGAAAAGGAAAAAGCTCCAAGTTCTTATAATATCTGTTTTTTGGGCAAATTGATATATTTGCCCGCATACTTGACTGCAATATTGAACAGATGCAAAATGGAGTGACAATTATGACAGTTACGTATCGTATTTTTATCATTTCAAAGATTTAATTAACAAATTCATTAAAAAGTGCGTATACTTCCGCTTGGCGACGTTCAGGAAGCTAGTCTGTCTCCTTTTTAAAGCCTTTTTCGAAAATTTTCAAAGGAGGTACGTAGTGTCCAAATGTTTATTTGTGTCACCCTATAATTTTTCTTAGTTACTTTGTTGACTCGACTCCGCAAACACGTCACCAAAAATGTATATCGAGGCGGCCGGTGTTCAGTTCTGATGCTCTAAATTCTATCACATCAACAATGAGAGGGGTGGGGGTCGACATTCGAAATGGTAGAGAGAGAGAGAGAGAGCGGCAATCCCTAGCAACCGATACTTTAGCGAATATCGGGCTCACCCCAAGTTCAGGAAGACATTGTAACTATTACAATCACCATTACCGCTCGTTCGATACGCCCTTGGCAGTAACGCTGTCATACTCGATAATCGACGTATTTCTGGGTCAACAAGTGATAATGTGTTCTGTCTGGTGAGAATCAATGTGAAATAACGTAACGTTTTTCCACGAAATATGGAACGCCGTTGAAAAACGAGAACGCGGTCGCTAACGGCTCTCTATGCTCAGACCAGTTTCGTTTTTCGTGAAGGGTCTTTCAAATGGGACAAGCTTTAGGCTAGGAGAATTAGGTCCAGATACATTCAAATATGGCTGCATCGTGATGTAGAAAGTTGTCGGAATCAGAATATTCTTTATTGTCTGATGAACTCAATTCTTGTTGGAAAAGTCAGCAAACAGAGAACGTGAAGAGAGTTTGAGACGAGTGAAAAAGAAAAATCAAATAAGCGACTCCAATTAGAGGCAGATACGACATAAGATTTTATAGCTTGAGATACAGCTTATCCAATCCATCCTGGCACAAACCCAGCTTCTTTTCCACTTGTACACTGATAGTGCAGACCAAGGCGAAATAAATGACACATACTAGGAATAAATTTCAACACAGTAAACACATATAACAGGCGATTTTTTATCTTACTATAGTTCGAAGAGATTGCTGGGCATATACGTCATAAGTTCTGTGCCAAGATGGATTGGATAAGCTATACATGAATGTCAATGTGAACCCATGTACCTACTAAAATACATCAATTATTGAGCCAATTACAAGATAACCAACTCAGAACCCGATCTAAAGAAATATGAGGCTGGGTCAATAAGTTCGTGACTCTTTGATTTTCCTGCCTATCAATTGAAATGGCAACACTGCTCTTGTCAACAGGCAGCTGTCCGTAGACTTCTGTCTGAATTTGAACAAGCTGCGTCATCAAGCTTGTGTTTTGAAGCCGTTGATAGCAGACTACCGCACGTTTTTGAAAGAAAATGGAAAAAAGTGAATTTCGTTTGCTCATTAAGCATTATTTTTTGCGGAAAAAAATCATCACTCAACCGGGGCTAAGCTTAATGAATGGGGACTCATCACCACCTTTTTTCATGGTGAAGAAGTGGTTTACTGAATTTCGATGTGGCCGTACAAGCACGGAAGATGCCGAACGTTCTGGACATCTTCCCGTACAACAGAATATATTCAGTTACTGAAGTTCATTTTTAGTCTTCTTAATTATTGAAGTCCTCAGATTCTGTCAATGAAGCCCATGAATTGAATTTTCAATTTTTTGCTTTGAGCAACGTTCGAATCTTTCGAATACAAACAGATTTCGCCTACCACGTACTACCAATGTTAACAAATGATTAGAGGGTGAAGAAAGTTTTAAAATCGCCGCCAATATGAATTTTCCGAGGAATTTTGACAATGAACCTAACATTCATCTCATTCCAGTGCAATGTCAATCGTCAAATTGACATTTATAGTGACACGATCAATTCGAAAAAACATGTTTTCCGGCTCACTAAGAACATCTCTTGACGCATTTGTCAAAAATATCAGCAAAAAAAATTCTGATTCTCTTCATCTTGTATGATTTTAGTTGTTGGGTGGTTTGAACGCCAGCTATCTAATCTTTTAAACGCCTTTAAAAAATGTTAGTTACGAGAAACTTGATAAAATTGTAAAACTCGGCAAAACACAACGAAAATCAGCAAATTGAAATTTTGAAAATTATGAAATGAAAAACGTGAGCAAAAATAATAGAAATTTAATTCAATTGGCTAATACTTGATGAACAGCATCAACAATTGGTTCAACGTGTTTTTCTTTATCCATAGTAGCTTTCTCCAGTAGGATATCTTCTGCTTGGGAAATAATTGAAGAGAGAATTGATAAGAGATGATTGGAGAAGGAAAGAAACGAAAATTTGCATGAATCGGTTTCCTCGTCATCTCATCATTTCAAGAAACGAGTCCGGCATCTTTTATTGAATATTTTCAGCGTTACAAAATTGTCCGAAATAATTTGCGAACTTTTTTTCTCATAATCAGTGATTTATCTTACAATATCCTTCCAGTAGATACATCATTTCCACTAATAACCGTTCTGAGTCACGTTTCAGCAATCTGTCTATGGATTGAAACTAACATTTCCTGGCCTATTGAACCAGTTTCGTTCTTCATGAAGGGTCTGTGTGAAATCTTCGAAACCTTCACTGACCTCACAGGGTTATATTAGGCGTGTCGAGGAATAATTCTTAGGGGGGTTGGCTTGGGAAAATCACGTACCCCTGTAACCTGAAGGGTGAGTTATTTGTTTAGGTCTAGTTTTTGCAGTCTTCGTACACATGAAGTGCATACTTTATGGGAATTGTCTTTAATAACAGGTACCATTCAAATTTCACTTTGCAATAGGTTTCTGCTAGAAAACTGAAAAAATTTTTAGAGATCAATTATCAAACTGATATCACTTACATCCGATGCACGTTTCGCTAACAAGGTTTCCTTCTTCGGGAGAAAAAAATTGACTGTATCAATGGGACTATTTCATTTATCAAGTGATCTTTTGGATCAATTAAATTTCAAATTTTCGGAACAAAAAATTTGGATTTCACCTGAAAATTTGGAAAAATGTCTCTGAAAAAAATTGCTGACTTTTCAATTTGATTTCTCTTTGATCCGGTATACCAATCAATAACACAGAAATACAAAGCCTGACTGATGAAACACAATCCGACAATAGTCAAACCAAATTGTTAAAGGAGTATTTTTAAATACCAGTTACTCAAACGTAGAGCTCACTGTCGAAGTTAAGATTGTAGTTTTCCTTGTCTAGCCGTAAAGGAGTATATTAGCTGAATTGCTGTATTGATGGAGATATGTATTTAAGTTCTTGGAAAAGACTCCAGCATGAGAGTCGAAACGTCGAACATTCCAAAAACTCGCACACGGATCAATACCGGAAAGGACTATCTTCAATATTCCAGCGCCCGTGAAAACATTCATCTTCAGTACCACACCTTGACAGGAAGGAAGAAAAGCGGAGAGAAAGCTGATCAACCATTGCCGATTGATCCGAGGATTGACTGATGAAATTGTAATTGATTTCAATGGTCGGACCGAATTCTGCGAGAAGTATGTTCAAATACCAGTTACTCAAACGCAGAGCTAACTGTCGAAGTTGATATGGTAGTTTTCCTGGTCTAGCCGTAAGGGGGTAGATTAGCTGAATTGCTGTATTGGAGATATTATTTAAGTTCTTGATGAAGACTCCAGCATGCAGTGGCGGATCCAGGATCAGGTCAAGGGGGGGGGTCTATAACTAAATATATATATATATATATATATATATATATATATATATATATATATATATATATATATATATCACAAATGTAATAAGTCTTATTTTTCAAATGGCAGCACTGTCAGAAATTTCTCGAACTTCTCCTCGATAAGCCTGACAAGTGACAATTTTCTTTAAAGTGTCATCGAGAAAAAATCCAATTTGATAGTTAAAAAAAAGCATTTTATTTTGAACCTACAACATGAAGAGGACTCTATTTTCATATTTTACTCAGCTTGATCCAGATCTTGTTTGTACTATTTTTAATTCTTGGGAATTATTTTTTTAGGAAAAAATGTATTCTATTTCATTCTTTTGTTTTGCTCATGTGACATTTTTCCGTTCCCTAACAGAATTTGGAAATTAGGAGCCGATAAAAATTGAAAAAAAATCTCTTATTTTCCCAATGGGGGGGGTTCGGACCCGAAACCCCCCCCCCTGTGGATCCGCCACTGCCAGCGAGAGAAGGATTAATACCCGAAAGGACTATTTTTAATATTCCAGCGTCCGTGAAAACATTCATCATTAAAAAATAGTCGATGCATTAACTGCCTCTGAGACAGATTGAACACATTAAGCTGGATGCTGGATTCAATCATTGCGATACTGAACTGCTCACACATTTTAAAGTTTTCAAATATGACGTCCTATAACTAACCATCAGACACATATGGGAAGCAATGCTTCTGGGAAAACTGAATGGTAATGGTTGGGACTTCCCTTGTCTATATCAGGGGTGCACAAACTTGAACTGTTGGCGATCTACCTCAATATTGTTAGACTACCATCGATCGACTCTGAGTGTAGGTCTACTCTAAAATGTCAATGAAAAAAATATTCAAAATTGCGGGTTTATTGGTTCTTACAAAACAAACGAGTTGTAGTGTCTAAACCTAACTGAAAAGTGACTTTGGATGTTGAAGCGTGGCACTGCATGTCCTCAGCATACTTTTCATAAGAGGGTACGTAATTACCGAGTGCAAATCATGTTCGTCAGTTAGTCGATTGCGATATTTTGACTTAATTATCTTCATATCAGAAAATGTAGACTCGCACAAATAAATTGACCCAAACGCGGCTTTTCATTGACAAGTACAGCCGCCTTTTCCTGCCAGCAGGGGTTTTTTACGATGAGAGAAAGTGGTGAGGGTGTTATTCTGGCCTAATTGTGGATCGAATAAATTTTGGTAGTTTATTCATTTCATTTTGTTCTAGTGACCTATTTTCTAAAACAAAATCTGTGAATAGTTCTATATCGGAGATTTCTTCTTAAGTTCGAATGAAAAAACACTCGCGATCGACCGTTTGAGCACCCCTGGTCTATATTATTAACTCTATTGAAACCTGTTGCTAAGAACCGTAGGATTGAAATACAAATCAAATGAGAAAATCAAATCAAAATCAAATTTTTGGTCAATAATGAAATAAGAGATCGATTGATCAAAGAAAAATAGTGTTGTTACAAAAAACGAGATATCGAATATGAAATAGGAGTCAAAAAAAATTTAAATAACGAAATGAATGAAATAATATTGTGACAAGAAAATTGAGGAATGGAATTTGAACTACTAGTCAAAAAATGTAAATAAAGAAATTCTATAAAATATTATGACAAAAAGTTGAAACCAAGTTTCAAGTTGAGTGTAGATAGATAGATAGATACTTTAATTGATCTCTTTGGATTATTTGCATAACATGAGACATGTAAAGATAATGATAATTTCGTCAAAGTGGAATTAAAAATAGTGTGTAAATACTTTGTCACAAATGATACATGTTTGAACTAACGTTAAACAGATACAATATAGAATCATATAACAGATATAATACAGTAAAATATAGTTAAAGTGGCGACATTGTGTACTTATGACGTTTCGATTGCTAGTATCCGCAATCGTCTTCGGGTGATGACTGACAATATTTCGGGGTGTGGTCGATTATAAAGCCCCGATTTCCTATAGTGGGGGAAGGGGTGGTACTAACAAGGAGGCGAGCGGGTGCTACTAGGAGTGTGCTGATCGATCTTCAGCGGGAAATGGATTTATTGGCGCGAGATTTTCCCTCATCGAGCCGAAGTCGATCCATGTCTTGGATAGGCGGTCTCCACACATTCCGGATCTCCACACTGGGATGACTGAATGCGTCGTTGTTGAGGATGTAGGCGGCTTCCTTGAATTTCCTCTCGAACCAGTGCTCCTCCTTGTGTATGACCTCGGCTTCAGACCATTTAAATGGTCCTTCCGTTCTTAGCAACAGGTTTCAATAGAGTCCGAATCATTACCATTCAGCAAGGAACATTGTCAACCACTTTCAAGCAAACGTCTGGGAAAACTATTTAATTCATCTCAAGTTTTTACTATGTGAACTATTTTCGAGGTACTTTTCTGGAATATAAAGTGAGTATGTGAATTCTACATCATGATATTTCCTGAAGTATGCCATGGCACCCTATATGAAATGTGGAACCACTTTATGAGAGAAAGCTCTTCACAATATTCGTTTGAAATAATTCTCAAGCAAAAAAAAAGAAAATAACTCATGTAATGGATATTTTAGGCAGGTGTATTAGATATTCATTTTCCAAGCGGCAAGCTCTGGAGAAATTCACGGTAAAAATTTTTTATGAGCATACGACTGAATATGTATCAAGGTTACTCGAGTAAAACACTGCGACCTTGACATATGCCATAATTATTCATTCCAACCAATTAAGCAGATAGCTAATAAACTACTTGAAAATTCATGAGACAAAGGAACCGTATAAAACGGTTTCACTTTTTTCATATCACTTTCAAAATGTAACAATTTACTGAATACTGATTGAAAACAGCATAGCGTTACGGTTAATCCAATGCCTGGTCGCTATAACCACATAAAATAATATATTTTCCATTATGAACAGTCTGCAAAAATGTGACATTGCCTGATAGATTTGTGCCATTATCCTGAGTCTAGTTTTTAATTGAGGAAATGCAACTGGGTAACAGTTATTATGCAATAATAATTTCTACCAATTTGAATCAATATTTTCATTTTATGCGCAATATCTGTTTGAAAATAACGTAGAACACTTCGCAATTTAAATGGCGGTAAAGTTTGTAAGTACAAATCGAAATCAACAATAATCAGCGAATTATGTATTATTATTCAGAGATTGTAATTATTGTTTATAATTGGCTAATAAACAGATATTTTTATCGGGGCTGTCAGTACATTTGATGAATGATGGATATTTATGTAATTTATCAGCTCTGATCCATTAATGGTGGATTTTTTGCCCTGAAAGGGAATGTGTTTCGCAATCGGCTAATTCCAGGCGATAATTGAATTCTGAAAAATAAAATTACATAAACAAGAGTCCGATCAGAGTGTTAACATAACATGGCCTCTTTGCTTATCTGAAAATTTGATGGAATATTCAATTCAAACTACGAAGAAAGATTGTTTAATCTCGTTTGGATTTTGACAGTCTTTGAATTCATTCAAATCTATGCTTTTCATACAGTCAATGTGAAATGAAAAACTTGGCCGATGCTCGTTTCATCATTCATTCAGAAAATTACCTCAGTTTTTATTATCTATTTTACAAATGCTCTTCTAGTTTTATGTATTGCTAGCAGCAATATCTGTTGAAAAACTTATTTTGCTCTTATTTTTCATGAACTTTTTGTAGTGGTTGGTTCATTTTTTGTTGATGTTTCACAACTTTTAAAGTGGCGATGATTTCATTTCGAAACTTGATTGTAATTTCTTTCTAGGGATAAAGGCAGTTTCTTCTTGGCTTCTAGCATCATAATTTGTGTGCGGCACTATGTTTCTCGTTATTTCTTGTTCAGGATCTATCATCTGAAAGAAAGCGGTGTAAGAATGTTTTGTCTGAATGTCTCACCTGAAAAATCCAATTTCTCTTGTATATTTTCAATTGTACTACTCATAACCAATGACAAGTGTTTGTTTATATGCAGCATCGTTGTATTTTGATAGTATATTATGTAAAGATCTTGTAATAACCATCACCATCAACATGAGAATTCTATACGCCTTTTTTTCTACACCAGTTGAATAATGAAGAACTATAAATATATTAATATTTGTATTGAACACAATAATAGTTATTACTCGTATTTCATCAAAAAATACTACAAAATTATAGTTAGTGGTATTACCTGGTTAGGGAGTTGGTGCTGTGGTAACGCATCCGCTTGTTGATCTAAAGGTCCCGGGTTTGCTCCACCAACGGGGCAGAGATTTTTCCTCATAAGAATTTCTCTGTCGTGTTGGCGAATGACTCCTGCCACGTTTCATGGTTGATGGGTCGGCGAATAGCCATGCTGCTTGTGAGGTATGGCGTATGGAGTTAGTAACAAGTCTTACATGCTGAAGGACTTCGAGAGAAGTCGATGACGTTTGGTATGTAATACCATGAACCACATTCACCACTACTATTGCTGGTGTTACCTTGGGTATAACAATAGATTCAGGAACACTACACATTCTATTCATATTTATATTGAACATAATAATTGTAATTAATACGATTTCCTAAAAATATTAAGATTATTCATTGAGCAGTGTGAAAAGTATATTTCGTTCTCACTGATCTCGAAGTGGAAGGAATATTCACAATCATTCCATTATTACCAGTCTCGATAGAGTCCAATTATGTATTGGAAATTCTGAATTTATCCTGAACCCGGATTTTCAATGTAGCCCCGCCACTGACTTTATCTTCATCAAAATGGATCTCATTATGTAACGGATTATGGACATACAAGTTTATTGGTACGATATTTCTTCTGGGTTCGTTTGTTAATACTCTAAACAAAACTAAACTACTTTTATTTACAACTCTCCATCACAACGCAATACAACACAATCACTTAAATTGATTCGCTAAACTATCCAACGCTCACCAAAACTCTCTATAGGGGTGCTCAAACGGTCGATCGCGATCGACTAGTCGATCGCGAGTGCTTTTTGAGTCGATCTCGAGGAGAAATTTCCGATATAGAACTATTCACAGATTTTGTTTCAGAAGATAGGTCACAAGAACAAAATTAAAGATCTACCAAAATTTATTCGAATCACAATCAGGCCAGAATAACCCCCTCACCACTTTCCCTCATCGTAATAAACCCCTGCTAGCAGGAAAAGGCGGCGGTGGTAATACGTCGGTCGCTATGAGCACCTTTTTTTGATTTTTTTTTGTGGAACTGATATCATTCGGTCTCCTCTACAAAAAACCTACGAGGCCTTTTTGGTGTAACTTCACAATTTTCCACATCATATTTCTGTTGTTTGAACACACAAAATGCCTCTTTTTTCTGATAAATCGTTAGTCACTCTCTTATTCACTCGTTTTCAACATTTTTAAGCAGAAAAATCCATTATTTTTTCAAAAAAATCCAACTTTCTCCAAAAGTCAACATTAATGCATTCAGTTCTCAACAATAACAATGAGAGCGGCAACACTGCAAATACATCACTTTCGACAGGTTTTTTGTAGAGGAGACCGAATAACGTAAATTCCACGAAAAAAAATTGCAAAAAAAGGTGCTCATAGCGACCGAAGTATTACCGCGGCGGTACTTGTCAAAGAAAAGCCGCGTTTTGCTCAATTCATTCGTGCGAGTCTGCATTTTCTGAAATGAAGATAATTAAGTCAAAATATCACAATCAACTAACTGACGAACATGATTTGCACATGGTAATTACGTACCCTCTTATGAAAAGTATGCTGAGGACATGCAGTGCGACGCTTCAATATCCAAAGTCACCCTTTGGTTAAGTTTAGACACTACAACTCGTTTGTTTATAAGAACCAATGAACTCGCAACTTTGAATAATTTTTTCATTGACATTTTAGAGTAGACCTACATTCAGTGTCGATCCATCGTAGTCTAACAATATTGAGGTAGATCGCCAACAGTTCAAGTTTGAGCACCCCTGCTATACACTTCGACTTCTGCACTTATCATTACCAAAGTTCTCTCTACTAGAAACTCTGAGGACTATCCGCCGTCGCGATGAAGTGTCTCTCTTTTTATACTGGCGTACGCCTATGGAGAATCTTCCAGAGAGGTTCCGATGATGTGTTTCGAATTCTCTACGCCAATCGGGAACTCTTGGAATACGACGTTCTCTCTTCGACCCCTCATATTATTTTGCGATTACGAGCGACAGGGCCGGTGAACATTATTATAGTACGGGTGTAGAATACATATATATATATTATATATATATATATATATATATATATATATATATATATATATATAATTTTACGTGCATTATAGAAACCATTCATGCATAAATTATTATTATTTCACACTATCACCTTGCGTACATTATTGATACCGATATATCGAGTGGATCCATAAACGTGTTCGAGAAAGCAAGTGTGCAATAATTAGGATCATATTTACACACCAACTGATTATTTACCGTTCTTGAATCGTTAATAGCAAATAATTGAGTGAATGAAGGTACAACGGAGTAATTTCTAACAAGGTCGTTTCTATAAATTACATAACCATAAAAGTTCAACTGATCAAGCAGTGAAATGTATTTACATATCTGAACAATCGTAAATTTGTGGCGGCGAAGTAAATAGCAGTAAATCCGGTCTTCAAATATTAGAAGCGAAACTTATTTCAACAAAGTGTTACACGTGTTTTATTCTCTTTGTAGATGATGGTGAATAAAATCTGGAGATATCGTCTCTTCACCATTTGGATTTTTTTATATTGTTCAGGTTCATATCCATTCTATATTTCAGTTTGAAGGTGGTGTAAAAAAGAATCACCCTGTTTAAAACGCATCATTCTCCTGAATGTCACTTTTCTAATACATTAGGATTAGCATTACTTCACTGTTTGGTTTTCTTTCCATGATAGCGCAATTGCACTTAATTGTGTGATTTTCAAGAGACATATGCTTGTGTTGGGTTGACAATGTTCCTTGCTGGTATTGTTTCGGACTTCCATATACAGGCTGTGTTTTTAGCTGATTTCACTGCTGCTATTTCGGAAACGGAGAGACTTCAAAGTCTATCAAATAGGAGAAAAGTTTCCAATTTTGGAGAGCTATAATAATCTTTCAGATCGCAAATATCAATATTATCAATGATTATGTTTTTGAGACATTCGCCTTAAACTAAAATGGTCGAATTTTGTTTTGAATGATATAGAAAAAAAGTCAGGGGAACTTTCAATACTGTTCCATATTTGTTATAAGTAATCTCTCATGAACCAATTTTCAGTGCAAAGTTTCGTTACTTAGATTCCATCATCAACTTATTTTCTTTTAAATACGGACCCCTGTTCTTTTCTACCATTTTTGTAGCCACTGTCATAACAAATTTAGCTTTGCTGTACAATACATGTGTTTCTCGACGATTTTTCCGAAATAAACATCATCAAACTGTACACATAGTGGAATGGAACGAAAGGAAAACTAAAGAAGGCTACTCATGGGGGCACATTACTAAAAAATGTTAGTGGGGGCACATTTTTCAAATCAATGTATTCTATTTACCTAATTGAAATGGAAATCCTTTTGAACAAAACAAAGTGGTTTAGATAAATTGCAAAATCAAGTCAATGTTGTGTCTTACGCGGTGTATGGACCAAAAAATCTTAAATCCAGTGGGGGCACCCCCCTCCTTGCCCTCAAAAAACGGCGCCCTTAGGGCTGCTTGATTTTTTTAAACGGAAGTGAGAAGATTGCCACTTGCCGGTGACAACTTACCAAAACAAGAATCTCTAAAATATTCTTTTCCGAATAATGTTTGTTTACTTTTTTTATTCTTGAACTGTACCTGACAAAATAACAAGTGAATTTCGCTTTTTTGTAATATTGCAGTTCAACCTAAAAACAGATATTATGAGAATTTGAAGCTTTTTTACTATCATGAGAGAAAAAACCAAATCACCCAATAGATTTCCTGATATGTCCACCTCCCCAAAAAACTTTCATACAATATTCCAAGAAGTACAGTCGTATTGAATTTTGATTTATCAATCTCGGTGAGTTTGAATGATCAGTATGGTTTTTTCGAAACAGTTGTCTCATACCTCTTGCTCATTAAATTCTCAACTGCCTACTGGGTTAGACCTCGACGGGTATTGAGTTATATAGAAACTTATAAAAAAATCCTCAAGGCAATATTACAGTCATTTCAGTTATGCCTCTGATACGAGCTTTGATAATTATTTTCGCGGTGAAAGCTTCAGCCAACGATTACCATTTTTTTGATTCAGTGTGCCACTGAATTCTTGTAGCTGGAATAAAATCTTGATTGACGGATCGTAAAGTGAACGCATCTTCGAGCCGCGCTTTTTGTGTGCTGTCTCTTTCGATTATTTCCTTCTTCGCGTTTGAGAGCATAAAATTGTAGTGAATACGAAATGCTTTTTAGGTATCGAGTTTCGTTTATTGTTTTCCCCTCCTACACGAATGCTGACGGATCCATTTTTTTCCAAGGGCCGTAGACTTGTTTGAATAAAATACTCCGAAATCCTCTCAGTTTTCACTGGAGTACCAATTGACACAAAAGCATATTCGAGCTTACGGTGAAGATTTTTATTGGGATTGAGTAAGTAAAAGAGAGAGAATGATTACCCACTCCAGTTTTAATTTTTACTCTAACGCTTCCATCATTACGATTTATTTTTTTCAATTCGAAAATAGTTGAAGGCTGTGTAGGTTCTATTGAATATATTCGACTCAACATGCAGTCATCACATGGACAATGAATACATATGCACTATTTTGAGTTTCGCTCTCACATCTCGATAGTGCAGTATATATCTAAGAAATGTGATAAATGAAATTGCCCTCTGCAGCTTATGTAATCCTAGCCCACCACAATTTTTGTTATTAACGTTTCGGAAACTTAAACATAAATGTTGTTTCTGAAATATCTTTTCTGGGTTTTCTCTCCTCTTGAAATAAAATAGAAAAAGTTTTGAATTATGTAACTCAATTATAAATATTTTCTGTCGAAGCTCTCTCTGGGGGATATGTCTCAACAGAAATGCACAGATCCCCTCATATTCATTAAAGTCTCATTCAACGTATCCCGTTTTTCAAGTTATATTATAATTGGGTAGCAATATTTTTCTCTGAAAACAATAGGGATTTCTGAAAAAAATCACTCGTCAACATTCAAACTGAATGAAATTACCTTTATACATAAAACTCACTACCGGGATATAGTGCATCACTTTTTAGGAACTTGTGTATTTTTTTGGATAGAATTAAGTTTGAGGATTCATTTTTTGGCAGAACAAAAATTACAACTTCTATGAAAGAAGTAAAATGAAAAAAATAGAAACTTTCAAGAGATAATTTTCTCTGAGCGAAACAAAATCTCGTCTAGGGTAATTTCATTGACACAACCTCTGTGCTTTTCAATGCTCAAAACCATACAAGCAGTAGGAGTAACATTCCATGTTATGAGTACATATTCAATGTTGCCATGCAACATATCCGAATATCCATATGGAATTGAAAGCATAATTGAATTTTAAATATTCAGACATCCCAGCAAACACAATTCCATTATTGAATATGTAATACTTGTGTTCGGTTAGAACATCATACTTTCAGGAACTGTGATGGAATTTCATTTGTTTGCTATGTTTTTTCGGAATGAGTTTCGAATTATAGTAGGAACAAGGGAACGTTGGCTGTCTGTATGAATAATAATTATACAGTTCGCTCTACGTTTTCCGTAGCTTTCAGTGTTATTGTTAATTATGAAGACTCACGCATCACTCTGTATATAGAATAGAATAGAATAGAATATATTTACTTATAATTCATGATTACAAGAAGTTTAACAAGAATTGATATGATATATATATGTTGTTGTTGAGTTCGGGTTGAACCGCGTCTGGAGTTTTTTTCTCGACGTTTCGGCTCCGATTTTGGAGCCATTTTCAAGAGTAAATGTGACTTCACGCTGAGGTCTCAATCTGCCTACTCCTCAGGTGTTGTCACAGGGGTCAAGGGTTTGTGACTTGACGCCTGGATACTAATTGGATCTCCTCAAAATAATTAACTCAGCAATGGTGGACCTGAGAGTGGATTTTTTTTAGTTGAATAAATGGACGAAGGGCGTCACAGGTGCTACTGAATGTTCGACATTTCAAGGCAAGAGTAAACATTTTTTTTTCCACTCCCACTATTTTACACCGTTCATTACGTCTTCGACAGCTGTTTGGTGATGGCTCATTTAGAATACACGTCTATTCTGGGGCCGTTTCCAGAATAGTTTTATTAAAACGATGAGATATGAAAAATTTGACGTATTTAATTTTATCTCATGACTACATTCAATTGTTCGAAAACCAAATTCAACGACTTTGTGTTGCAAATAATATGTGAAATAGAATTAGAAAATGACATTTTTAGGAAATTTGTGTTTATCAGTTTGTTGTATCTTGTTATATACATGAAGCAAGCAACCTGCTTGCTGTCCTCCAGTGTCTCGTTGATCATTGAAAATAAGGGATAACGAAGAAATTTGTGCTACACCAGCAGGAATCACCGCACAAGCATGGTGGGAGTAGAAGAAGTACAGGACGCAACTCGAGGATAAGGCTAGTTACGTGTACTAGCGAATTGCCGCACTCTGCTAAAGTCTATAGGCTACTTATACTTATCTATCTCGTCACGTAATACACTAAGTATTCAATTTTACTCCTTTTCGATTGAGAGGACTTAGCCTTGGCGGCAGTGACATATTTTTTGAACCAATTTTTTACAGTGTGCCTTTGAAACTGAAAAAATCGTCATTAAATATAATAAACGATGAGATTGAAAACTTTGGTTGGTTTAGACTTTTTCTTCTGGTCAATTACCTTAACACCAAACTGACGCTATTTACCCATTGATAATAGAATCAATATTTTTCTCTTCAAGGTTTTAACCTTGTTGTGCGTGTAATTTCAATATGGTGTTAGGGTAGCGCTCAGTCGTACTTATAGCCTGTTTCGACGATGCAAGTTTGTCGCTGCAACTCCAGAAAATTGCATGTGTTCATGCAAGTTTTTCGAGTTGCATGAATCTTTCTTGGTGCGATAAGTTGCAGCGACTTCATTGTGAATAATATTGATTTTGAACATTTCAATTATTTCCCGAAACTTGAGGAATCAAGTTGAGTAATAAGGTGATTTAATCACAAAATCAATTATTAGAAATGAATGAAATTATAAATCAGTTATGATAATGTAGACGTTTATCTTGGTAACATTCAGTGCTATTTTTTGATATTGGCAATGCAAACTGACAGCTAGATGACATATTTCGCAGCGACAAATTGCATCGTCGAAATGGGGTGTTCAGCAAACACCAGAATTTGGTTTCTTGGAACTCACTCTTATTACACTTCCCAACTGTTGGCCTCATGAAGTTTTGCCAATGCCACGATTACACACACTGTTTCAAGTTGTAATGGAGTGTGAAAAATCGATTCCAATACATCTTTTCGCAACTTTATTCACGACTCATTGGAACCTTTGGTGTAAAAGTTGAAACTCTTCTTGGATATCAATCACCCCAACACCAAACTGATATTATTTGCACTCGACGCGCGTTTCGGTAACAAGGTTAGCATCTTCAGGAGAAGAAAATTGATACTTAATCTAAAGACTAGGGTTCGTTGTTTATGTACCTGAAGTTTTTCGGTCCGATATGGACTTTTTTGTTACTGCCATTTATTCTAATCAATTTCTCGAGGATAAAGTAGTGTAGCCACTACCTGCAAAGTTTTTCTCAACAATAGATTAAAAAGCGGGCTGAAAGGAATAGGTCCCCTGTCATCATTTATGCTGTTTTTACATTTTGCAATTTCTAAACTCTCACATGCATCGAGTAAATGTAGATTCATACGAAAGGGAAGCCCTGTAATGTTCAAAGAACATATCGAGAGACAGAAGATCCGAATTAACAATCACTTTGAATTTTGAAGTTTGTAAGCCTCAGGAAAAACCTCTCTGCAGCAAAATAACACTCGAATTATCTCCTTTTTTTTCATCAGATGACGGACCAAAAAGTTGCAGGTAGTGACTAGTCTTCAGATTTAGTATCAATTTTCTTTTTCTGAAGATGTTAACTTTGTTAGCAAACCGCGCGTCGAGTGCAAAAATATCAGTTTTGTGTTGGGATAATTATTGATCTCTAGGAAGAGTTTTAATTCATTTATCATAAATGAATTATTCATCAGTTTCATTCATTCAATACAAATACACAAACACTACCTATGCCCTTGACACTGACACTTTGGAGTTCGGTTATATCGTTTCCATAATAATATTCAATTCGAGAAATTTTGTGATAGGACTACAAGAGGAAATAAAGACTATTACTATTAATCCCTAGCCATTATTCCCTAAGGGAATAATATATGGCATTATACTGCAGAAACCAGAAGTATAATATATAAATTATGTATTAGTTGTGAATTAAAATCATAATACCATGGCAGAAAGATCACATGATTACAATACCAGAAGGTAACACTTGTTACTACCACCAAAATATCGTTTTGCTCTGGTTCAAAAATGTTATGTGGTTAATGGTTATACATTTTTCAATGAACTATAAAAGGTTCAATGACATAAAGATTTATCTTAGGTGAAAAGTGTTATTCCATTGATGAATTTTTACAGAGATTTTTTGATTCATTATCCAGTATTTATTGATTGATTTGAACTAGTGATAAGTATCATGATCTACTACAAACATTGTATCGTTGTGTACAATTTTATTTACTGAAATGAATATTACTATTATTATTATCACTATTATATTATTATTATTCGGCATAGTCGATGCCATAGATGATGGCAGTACATTCTACTGACGAGAGGCCAAATAGCATCTAACAGGTCTGCAAGTGTGCCCGTCCCAATAATTGAAGATCAATTCCTATCAATGAATATTCTCTCAAATGGATCTTGTTCCCTCGAAAGATTTCTGTAAATGAATTAAAAAAAATTCAAGAAATTCAGTTTTTCACTACCTATGAACTTCCAGGAAATCGTCTTAACGCAAACAATCGGCAACCACAAACATCCAGTTTATCATTCACGTTACTTGTTGACGTGATCACACAATTACGCATTGTTTCGTCATTTCAGAAGAAAATTATTTCATTCCAAGAATTGTTTACTGAAACCTGTTTTTCATCGCTTGATCAGTCATAACTGAAGTGGGATATACAGGAAGGATTTTCGGTATATTCTACTCGGTCAACTAATCAGAACATCAACATTTTTGTGTTGTGAAGGAATGCGAACAAACAAAAAATTGAAATAACTGATTGGCTGTACTTGATGAAAATCTACGGTAACAGAAAAATTTTAATAGAGATCAATTGATGGAGTTTGGCATCAGGGTCTCCTTTCTAGACTGCCGTCTTATGGTTTATACACATACTCAGTTGTGTGCTTTGTTGAAGAGTTTTCAGTCTGATGGGTCTCTCTATGTGATTGTTGATGGAGTATCTTCTAGTCCAATAAACGCAGGTGTTCCTCAGGGTTTAGGTCTGACCCCACTTTGTTTCGGCTTCATATCAATGTTTTGCTGGAGAAAACATCTTGTTCAGTGCATAGTTTTCCGGACGACAGAACTGTTCATACTAGTTTCTCTCCCAGAGTCCCCATATCAGCAAGGGAAACAGAAATTCAGAGAGGCATAATTGTCAATAATATTAATGATGACTTGGTTAAAATAATAGGATGGGATAAAATAAGCTTGGTGGAATTTAATGCTGGGAAAACCAAGGCATGTCTCTCCTCTAAGAAAGCCGATCCATCTTTATTTAATATTCAGATGTTTCTCGATGCTAGGAAATACGATCAATAATACTCTCTCTTGGGAAAATAATGTGATATCGATCGCTAAAGGTGCTTCCTAGAAGCTTGGATTTCAGCACCAAAACATTCACTGAACCTTCTTGATTCTAATAAATACTGTTTGAACCTCATTATTTTGTGGTGAATCAATATTCAATCCATAGTTTTTTGGGTTTGTAATCTACCACAATCTGAAAAAATGAGAATTATTATTGGAATCTATACAAGTGTAGAAGGAGATTTTCAATATACCTTGCCGGAGGAAGTTTTTACTGAAGCTTACAAAATTTCAAATATTAAAAGTTGATAATATTTCGTATCCCCTGTTCCTTGATTTTCGAGGTGTTCTTTGAACATT
Source organism: Zygogramma bicolorata (assembly GCA_032362365.1). Classification (NCBI taxonomy): domain Eukaryota; kingdom Metazoa; phylum Arthropoda; class Insecta; order Coleoptera; family Chrysomelidae; genus Zygogramma; species Zygogramma bicolorata. Next base: position 2,257,941 of record JAVJAQ010001667.1, read on the forward strand.
ACAGGGCATCCCTCTCGTGTAAATATGTGTATAAAAAATAATAATGATTTCGTATCAATTTTCTGGTCCTGAATATGCTAACCTTCTTACAGCAGCAGGTTCCAATCTTACCGAAAAATAATAATAAAGAGCGAAAATTAATTAATTGTTGTGAATTCCTCCATATTCATATCTATTTTTGAAGTATTTTCTCACCGCTATAATCAGGCATTGGATATGCATGAAATCACACCTACATTTCTGCCAAATCCATTTTCTATTGTTTCATTCGCCGTCGGTCGATGCTTGGTTGCCATAGAAACGTTATTTGATCGTTGCACTGGAGAAATACCAAGCCAGTGAAAAAAGATTCAGAAAACCAACAGTTACACTGAGTATTCAAATTATCTCGTATTACCTCACCAGATCGTGAGTTATTTGTAACAGTTCAGTCCCGACTTACACCTTTGAAACGCCATTATACAATAAAATGAATTCTGCAGAACCATGAAATTCGCTTCGGAGTTGATGAGAACCAGGAAATCGCAGTTTGAGTGATATAAGAAATGCATTATAGGCCAGGAAAATTAGGCAAAAAACTATTCGAATATAGCTGTGACGTTTGAATTTGAGTGCCTCATTTGATTTTATTTTTGTAATCCAATATTTGACAGAATTTTCACCCTTATCAGGACAAAATCTGATTTTTACTAAAAAAATCAAAAATCATTGATTTTTAAAGAAAAATCACGATATATTTGATTTTTTGATTTTTTTAATTTTAATATGAAATTTGAACATTTTGATTCTTTGAAATTATTGTTGAGTCTTAAAATTTTAATACAATTTACGGCTCAAAAACTTGTGACAACGCATTTGTCGCGCTTCTTGCAAGAAAATTCTTGTCGCGATTTGTTTTCCTTCTGTCCTATACACTCGCTATACAGTGCCGAGTGAGGCACCACGAACGCGTTCGTTGTGCTTTTTGCAAGAATATTCCTGTTGAGGCTTGTTTTCCTTCTCAACCTATAAATTGACGTTGCCCAACAATTTCACGCATTTCGCTAGTTGTACACTCGGATATTAGAAACAAATTGGGCATAGAAAAAAAAGGAAAACTCGTTTTTTTGTTTAAATTGTATAACGAAAATGAATAGACTGAAAATATACAGTAATAAAATTTAGGTGTTACGTTTAGTGTAAGAATTGGGAATTATGTACTTCTTTTTTGTTGTTTTTGATAAAAGCAGATACTCCTTTTGATCTTCGAAAATACTTTTATATTATGTTGTTATCTGGTTCTGAATAAAAAAAAACAAGAATTGATTGAAATCATGATTTTAAAAAATCAAGCGATTTAAATCATGATTTCAATCGTGATTTTAATCAGCCCAACCCTGATCCTTATTATTGCTTATCTCGTCATTCATTTTCAAAGTTTGAGAGTTACATAATATCTATGATTATATAATTCAATTCCATTTTTCGTACTTGATGTATTGTTCAAATTTATTTTTTTCATGTTATAATTTTTCTGCAACAGGTTTCAATAGAGTTCATTATAATGAAATTCCAAACCAATACCACTCGATCATATTCAAATCCAGAACTATGTTTTCGAAATCGACGTCATACCTGAAAAAAAAACTAGTTTAGTGCATTGTTTCTTTGGACCAATTCAGTGTCCCTAGGAAAAGAAAGTAATTGAAGGTGAAACAATTCGTGATCTAAAAAAAACTGTATGCGCTTCGTGGTATTTCATGTAAAACCTAGAGTTTTTGTTCAAGTTCAAATGAAAGTATTTTGACAGGCAGCCCTGCATTTGTTACACATATACACATCGAGTAAAATATCATGAGGGTGTACTGTTTCAAATAATACGGGGTAACTTACAACTTGCCCGGATGAAATTTCATTCGAGATAACTTACAGAATCTCGGCCTAATTCTTCTGGACTAAAATGCATGAGTGTTGCTCATTGTTTAGTTCCGCGTACCAGAATGGCTTCTAAAAAATTTAAACATCGAAAAACCGAGTTGTGTTCGGGCGTTACAAATCAATGATTGGCCATTATTTTTTGACGACCGCTACGAAGCTACTAAAACGAGAAAGCAGTTCCTGCAACAATAGCCCATTACGCTAGTTCTGGAACTAAGTGTAAACGTGAAATTTTAAATGTTCCAGAATTATGGATCTGTAATGAAGCGTGTAAGGATTGATGCTTTTTTGAAATAAATCCGAATTACCATATCGAAATTTCAACTTAGAAATTATTATTATGCATGTATTGATAACCATTACATGAGAGTTGCGTAGGTCATTGTTTTCTACACTTGATAAATAATGAATAACTATGAATATATATATATATATATATATATATATATATTTATATATATATAAAAATATACAAAATTATATATATTTATTTAATTCTACAAAATGGAAAAAAGCGGATGTTGTCTTACTCGAATCTAGCGCCTTATTCTGTACTGCATTTTCTGCTTTCTCCGATATAAGTCGAGATGTTGATGGTAATTCTTCTATGTCGTTGATATCAGACATTTTGTTGTTTCGTTTCATTAAGTTATTGTAATTTTTTTTCATATTTTGATTTTTGACCTGGATTTTCCCTATATTCTCATTTTTACCACAATTTAGTTTATTGCTTCAGTTTTGCTTAATTTCAGGTACTTTTTCGTATTTACTGGAATTATTTCATCCATCAATCTGGCATGTATCAACAATTTCTTAACATCTCTTAGGTTTTCTTCATTTGAATTTGTCTTATTGCTTTTTACCTTTCACTCACCAATTTCATATATCAATATATTTTACGGTTGTAACGGTTTAAATTTTTGTTTTTTAGAATGTTTTCGAAATTATTTCTGATTTTCTTTATTTCAATTTTTTATTTTTACTTTCGATTTGACTAATGTCGTTTTTCAAGCCTTATTATTTAATTTTGGATTATGCATTTAATTTTTTGACTGGTTTCAAGAGAGTTGATACAATGGAAGATTCAAACAAACTTCAGAGGATACTTACTCAGCCACAGCTCACCACACGACCTATCTCAATATGGATGTGTTTCGTATAGGCAAAGAAATAAATCCATCGGAAAAAAGTATAAACTTCGATTAAATCAAAAACTTGTCATATGGTTTAGTTCTCTGCTCCTGTCGGATTTATTATGACCCAGTTAGAAATACATTCAAAATTGATACATATATTTTATAGATTGTTTTTTTCAAATTGTTAAAAATTAAATATTCATAAGAACACTTTTGCGAAATATGACCGGATTCTCACCGGATATGTGGATCGAGCTTTGGAAATTTCCAAAACGTTCCTTCAAGTCAGTGAAATAATTATTTTGAGGATTGACATTGTCCCATTTTTTCATATAACAATGAATAACTATGATCATTGCTTATTTTGGAAATTCGAAACTAGCTTTTTTTTCAATTTGCTTCATCATCCAACTTTTCCGTTTGTATGAAAAATTGATTTTCAGAAGGCGCCTTATGAATATTTTTTCTGCATAAATGTTATCACAATATCCAAAAACAAAAAAAAAATCTCATATAGTCCCGTAGCAACGAATGCTGATAAAATTAACGTGCAAATATAGTTTGACTTTTCATAATTCATCGATCATTGTGAAATAAAATTGGGGTCCAATTTTTTCCAGGATAATAGTTGTCATATGAGAAATAGGGCAAGGGGTACTTTCTGAAGGATTACAACGTGAGAAATATTTCCGAAAACATTTGTTTCGTGCAAACTGAAAGTGCAACGAAGAAATTAAAAAAAAAAAACAACAGCAAGGTAGATATGAATATCCAAAATAAGTTTGTTGCCAGATAAACAATGACGTTATGATTCTATTTCTGCGAAAATAATTGAGAGGTTCCATTTGAAAGAATAGGGGTGGGGGTTACTCTTCAAAAGTATTTTGAGTGTGTCATGTGAAAGCCTTATCGATGTTCGACATAATGTCAATTTTTTATTACTCCATCTCTTCTTATAACCAAGATATGGCATGTTAAAAAAATTCTGAGACACACGGTATATTACTTTTATTTCTTATAATAAAATTAGGTATATAAATATGTAGAATCCTGAAGTATACTCAACAGTAATGGTAATGGTTGCGGGACGCAAACGTCAGCGACTAGGCCCCAGTGGGCCCTTTTCGCAAACCCCGGTGTATTCGCCTTGTTTAGAAGTACCATGGTTATTCGCGGATCCATCAACTATGAAACGTGGTAGGAGTCACCTGCCAACCCGACAGATAAATTCTTTTAAAGAAAAATATCTGCCCCGTTGGGGAAGCGAACCCAGGACCTTTAAGTCGCAGCACCAACTCTCCCGCAATACTCAACAGTAAATAAATGAAATCACAGCGTGTCATTCAAAAACAAAACGAACACTCAGAACTGGCAGTTCTAAGATTGAAACTCACCATTTCTCCTACCCACTACAACTGTTCTCCCCCATCGTATCGGACAAAATTTACATCCGAAAATCTGCATCCCAAATTATTAACCCACCTCGTAAGTGCAGTTTCACGTAAACAATCTAATCTAATCCTGATTAACGCTCGTGGAGCGTTGCATGAGTATGCAAAATTATGCGTGGACGGAAGAAAATACGAGCAAAAATGGACCGATTCAGATAAATATCAATAGATTCGTTTGAGAAAGGATTACGTGTGAACGAACCCATTTATCATGGGATTGTTGAACAGGTGTCGAACACGAATTGTGAAAAGGTGGCGGTGTGAGCGAACACAGGATTTCAATCGGAAAGGTATGTTGGGAAAGCGAAGAAATACTGTTGCTTCTTCAAGAAGACGAACAATCTTTCAAGTGTTTGTTGTGATGGTTACAGGATGTTACGTCAAAGTGGTCCAAGTGTGATTGAGGCTTCTTTAATAAATATTTCGTAAGATGAATTAAATATGGTCGAAGTGTTAAGAGATATTGAATCATTTTCATTCCGATATATTCAGATACTTATATTACTTGTAATCCTGGTAATTCGTGTGAGGTAGCTTGTTTTATTTCTATTTAGGATGTTTGTGGATATCGAAAATTTCTGGAAGTATTAGCAATGAATGGTGGGCAATCAAAGGCGAATCAGTTTCAGAGGATGCAAACTGTTTTCAAATATTTATAGATCGAAATCATTGAACAAAGGTGAATATGGATACAATACCCAACCCGTTCCTACTTCGTTTGGCGTTCATTACTCTTGTGATGCAATTATAGTGTGTTATTCTTAGTACTAAGTTTTAACAAAACACCTTTGTAGTGAATCAAATATGAAATCTATCTATATAGTATCACGGACTTTTTTGTATAACTACTAGAGACCAACATTTTTGGTGAACGTTATGTTCGTCTATACCGTACCGTTTAGTCTGCGCACACCGTTAAAGCAGCATATATCGCCCGCTTTTTCCAACTTGATTTACATATACTTTTATTTTCCACTGAATTTTTTGTTGAATCATCGTCATTCATTGGTTCGTTCGAAATGTACTTTCGTTTCGATTGGTTGCAACAATCCATTATTTAGGAAAGTTTTCGGTGAATTCAAACATCAAAAACATTGCCTCTTGGAGTCTGCAATTGCAAGGTTCTTCATACTATCGGCCGGACTCATCATATGAACCACATTCATTCAAAGCCTCGCAGCAAAGAAGGACCATTGCCGCATCTGAAAATATCTGCTGTAGATGAAGATGAAACGCCAGGCCCAAAAACCTGCAAACCACGGCTTAGAAGTGCGGAAACACCTAACCTTTCAGTAGGTACCAGCCGAGGGGTTGACCACTGAGGGAAAATGTGTACACTGGAATTCCCGTAAACCGGAACTCCCTCGGAATTCCCCGGAATTCTTTCCGAATTTCCCGGAATTCCTCGGAATTACTACTGAAAAAATTTGTCAATTTGAAGAAATATCAATAAAATTTCAAAACTAAATGACGGAAATAATGGGAATTCCGGGGAAATTCCGAGGAAACCCGACGAAATATGAAAGATATATTTCGGAACATTCACACAAAAGTTTTTTTCGGGTTTTCTGAGTGGAACATAAACTTTAGACTTCAAAAAAATACAATTTTTCATTGAAAAAAAAAAGGTATTTTACGTTCTATTGAGTAAGTTCTATTATTTTCAACCGCTTATTTGTGCTAAATGATTACAGGATATTCAATCTGTGGGGGATATCCTTTTTATACGTTTTTGTTATCGCTTAAAAAAGCAAAAATAAACTGTTTTCCAAAAGCAAAAATAAACTGTTTTCCAAAAACGTATATTCCATAATATCAAAAATTATTGATAAGCCTTCAACATTACATAGTAGAAAAATAAAAATATATTTTTCATCGCTGTGTTCACCCTGTATTAATTCAAATTGGACAGTTGTCTCTGAACCACAATCTATTCCATCATCTTTTCATAACAAACCGATAAATTATATAAAACCGTTTATGATTGTGATCTAGTCTCACTTCCACAATCAAGGGCGTCTCTTCGTCATGCCTTATTCATATACTCGAACCAGAATTATTTGAGAAAACTACCCTCCATCACAGCCCTCTCGAGGCCGCACAAACTATGAAACAAAGTGTTTTTGGGTTGGTTCACATGCCCAATTTATATATTCGAATCAGAATGAGGTACTATTTCACTGAAATATGTTACCGGATTACTTGAGAAAACTACCCCCAACCACACCCCTCTCGAGGCCTCACAAAATACGACACAAAGTTTTTTTAGGTTTTTTCACATGCCTTATTCATATATTTGAATCAGAATGAGGTACTATTCCACTGAAAAAAGTTATTGAATCATTTGTCAAAACTTTCCCAACACACCCCTCCAGGGACATATCAGATGTCTATCAGATCATGAATAACAAAATGTATTTCAGATTGGAAATTCGCCACAAACTCTTTCAAAACAAAGGTCCCAACTTTCATCGTGCAAAGGAAGTGGATTACTTCACACCGGTGTTTTGTTTTTGAATTATGATTTTATAAAAATATTGAAATTTTACTGTAAGCTTTTTTATTATTGCGCGAATAAATTGAAGTTACCTAATAATAATCCCGATAGTTTCTTCAAATTTTTTTTGAAATTCCCCGGAATTCCTATCAATTGTACACCGGAATTCCCATGTGTTCAACCCCTAGGTACCAGCCATGGAAGATTACAGTCTTTGAGGAGACATGCTTCGATTTTGTTAGCATTATATTATGTCGAGTTAGTACAAGCTCATTCTGAAATTTTCATCTAGTCATCACTTTTCATGTCCATTTTTCTTGCTCCGTAAATTCTGGTCACGTTTAGATATGAAACCTCTGGAAGAGAAACTGGTATGAAGACTAATGTCCGCTTTTTGCAAAACTGCACTGTCCAGATGTTGCTTCCAGCAAGTCGACATAATGTTGGTTCTGGAATTGATCTCTGTAGAATACCTGCACTCATAGATATCAGTTGAAACCCCTCCAACAACCATATAAATAGATCTATCCGTCAAAAAATTTTTCAACAACTGGAGCGGCAAGTCATATTAATCGTATGATGGCAGTTTGGCGAATAATCCTTGATGATAAAATTGATCTTTTGAAATACCGAGTGCTGCGGACAACGTTTTTCTGTATTTCTTCATAGAAAGATGTGAAATGCGTGAAACATGAGATGGAATATCACCATTATAATTGCATTCTTTTGCTAATCATTAGTTATTTTTGACACTTATTTCATGAGCTCTTCGACACCCAATAGTGATGATGCATTTGAGGGTGAAATACGCCAAAGAGCTAGTGGGGATATGTGGTTAGGAAAAGTTTGGTCTTTTGAGAAATTTCAAAGGTCACAATCGATCTGGCCGATACTTGATGAATATCAATATTGGAAGAGATATCCTACTATAGTTTTCTGGACGATTTCCACTAACATATATTATTTCATTTGATAATACAAACCTACTTTCGTCGCCAAAGCCGTCTCGATCTCTTGAAATTTCGCATGAAACCGTTAGGGATTCTGCGAAAATTTCTGCAGTGGGATAGCAATTCAATATACTGGCAATTGTATAATGATAGTAATTAGTTTCTATAATCTCGTTGTATCTGTTTTGCTTGGAACTGATTGCCCTCAGGTCATAGGTCATGCGATAGACCTTGGAGCTACGTCCAAAATTCAATTTATTTCAGCGATAATCTTTTATTTACGACTCACTCTTTTTGACGTTGGGAAATCTGAATGAATTGCAGTTTTGTGGGTGATCTCATCCAACCTAGTGTTTTTCAAGAACAAAAGCTTTACTATAGTTGAGAAATAAATGCGTCATTTACTAACTTGAACATATTTTTTACAAAATAATAGTTTCAATATAGTTCTCGATATAGATATTAAGTGAAACATGCTTCAGGTCTAGTAGTCAGAGAATTTGTATTATCATTATTATCACATTATTATAGATTGCTCTGAAGTATGATTTGTGCTAGGTTACCCAAAAACTCATAAGAATCTTCAGTACAGCTTATCCAATCCATCTTGGCAAAGAACTAATGACATATATGCCCAGCATTCTCTGTGAAGTATAGTAAGATAAAAAAAAACACCTATTGTATGTGTTCAATGTGTTGAAATGTATCCCTAGTAGGTGTTTTCTCGTTCGTCATGATCTGCAATACAAGTGTGCAACTGGAAAAGTAGCTTAGTTTGTGTCAGGATGGATTGGATAAGCTGTACTGAAGATTCTTGTGTGTTTTTGGGTAACTTAGCACAAATCAGAAAAAAAAAGGATTATCAATTTGGGAATCTAAGCACTTCTAATAAACCCTAAAGAGTTTCTTCGTTAAATAAAAACCAGTTCCTTCTGAATAAACGACGTCCTATTATTAGTCAGCAACTTCTTTCTCATATAACCCAAATCCAAACAGGTCGTACCGAATTTGGTTCCCGAAGAGTTATCAACGAATGTTTCCATCGTATGTTAAAAATCCCATATGAAGCGGGACATTTTCGATCAATTACAGCGATAAATTCCCGGCGGGACATTTTCGGGCTGGTAAATACCCGGTAGGTATCGAAAAATACCCGCTCGTTCCGTGTATCTATAGTAACGATTGTTAAAATGTAAATTTGTCATCTTGACAGGCATAAATACTGAATTTTAAACGTCGTTTGTTTTAACTCCGGAAATATTCTACCGAATTACACTCGTGCATCAAAATGAACCTGATAATTTTACATTCAAGCATGTTGTCAGTAAAAAAAACTGCATTCGGTTATTTTCATATTTTGCTAAAAGATTTTGCTTCGGAGTCGGGCTCTTTCGACAAAATATAAAAATAAACTCATGCAGTTTTTAGACAACATGCTTTCATGGAAAATTATCGGTAATTTTGAAGCACTTGTGTAATTACTCACGATAAGTTTTTTATAAATATTAGTTGTATTTTCTCTTTGGCATAAAATGTGTTATAGAATATAATGGTGTACAATTTTGAAATATTGGAGGTCGAAGGACCATCAAATCAGTGATATCAACAAAACAACAATGCCACAAAATTGTTAGCATTGATTTGAAGAGACCACTTTTCGTAGTAAATGATTAGAAGATACGGTTTATTATCTTCACTTGTTCTGTCTATAGAGCTGACCTTTTGTAACTTTTATCAAGTTCATTAACTGAAAAAGATTGTATGCAACTCGAGCAGAAAGTCTCCATTGCATGCGATGTGGAAAAGACACGTAAAATATAAAATAGTACATTACATTACTATTTCAGAAAGTGACATTTGCATTTAATTTCGCAGTAATGTACACCTTTTTTTCTACGACTACCTATTTTATTAAAAGTGTAAATATCAGATCGTGCGTATTGAGTTGCCTGACTAATCTTACGTATCATTTGTGACAGTCTTTGTTTCGAAGCCTAATTGACTTTTACATTTTCAACAGTTTTAAGCTTCCGTTGCGAAATAACTGAATTTTGTTTCAATAAAATGAAAATACAAGAAATATCATAATGAGATTAATGTAAATCAACTTACGAGATATAAGTACATATATCTGATAACGTCAATTCAAATCTGAATTAGCTCAGTTGGTATAGTATCTGGTAAGATGACCGCAAGGTTGTGGGTTCGATTTTCGGCGTCAACACTTTTTTTTTCTCCTTTATTTTTCATAGATGACTAGTTTTTAGTCCAGTTTTTATGTGAATAATATCATGAAGAAAAAGCAATTAATAATTACATCTGTAAATATCACTGGATTCACGGGTTTGACGGCTTATTGACAGCCGTGCGGAAAGTGCTTTCCGCACGAGTGAGAATAAAGGTCACCTTCCATGGGAGTAGAGAGTGCGATGTGTTACTCTCCTATGTGGTCGTAGGAAAAACACTTTTTGCACCTGTTACATTCATAATTATTATTTGCATGTTTTTATCGATGGTCCTTGCGGGGATCTCTGCGTTGCATTAACACAAAAAATTTGTAAACATTTTCATACGTCCTTTGTTTCCAATAGTAAGCTAAATATATCGAAGAATTGATGTCATCAAATCGTTTCTTCCACGGAAATTTGTTGCTTTTCTTGTAAACATAAATAAAAGTTAGTTTCACTCTTTCATTGTAGCGCATGCCATATGCCTCCTGTCCAATATGTTCTTGAACTGTGGAAATAAGTCGTAATTACATCCCGCAGATGTTTCCTTTTCCTCGAGAAAGAATGGTTTGTTTGTTCTACTAAAACATGTCGTTTTCTCCGCCATCAGAGTCTTTTTCAGGCAAATTGTTTGTACAAACAGTGCAATACTCGGCTGTTTACGGAGGGCATCCTGTCCTTTTAAATTACCCCTGAAAATAATTGGTGAGATTGAAATCTTTAGAACTGTTTGAGCGTCATTTTTCTGTGCATGAATATTTAAGACTCGATTTAAGAATTAACATTGGATTCTATACAAGTGTAGAAGGGCAGATTTTCAATCTAGCCCGTCAGTTGAAGACCCATTCATTCTGGACTGAGCAAGTCCAATTAGTCAGCAACTTCTCGCATCGAAACTAAATCCGCTTCCGTTCTCAAAACTTATTCGCAAATTATTTTTCAAATGCAAATATTTGTTGAATTTCAATTTTCGTAATTGACATATGTCAAAGATTTCAAATCTGACATAACATTTTGTCCTTCAGGAGTTGCAGCCATCCGCGATCTATATCAAGCGAACTCATAGAGACGAAATCTTCCCCAGACAGCATGATGGAAGCAGATTCCTTTAATTTTCGTTTCCTGCCATTACTCTCCTTTGCCATCATTTCAGTGTCATTCCATTCAACCGTGTGATCTCCACCGGCAGTAAGAATGTGCTCTGATAATTTAGAACCACCTATCTGTCTGTTCCTGATGTACATCTTGTGTTCTCTCTTCCGCACTTTCAAAGGCCGACACGTTTCACCAATATATTTTCGATCGCACGAACAGGGAATTGGATAAATACAATGTTTTTGTTTTCCATTGTGTTATTTGGTTTGATATGTGTCAGTATTGAACGTTAAATATTTGTTTTTTGAATGTTATTCTAACATTATACCTGTTGCCAATCCGTTTTATCTTTTCAGACAAACGAGGGACATAAGATATAATATTTGATACAGGTTGTGTATTTTGTGTAGGTTGTTTTCTGGCTAGATTAAAAATCTACCCTTCCACATTTATATAGATTCCAATATTAATTCTTATTTTTTCGGTTTGTGGTAGGTTAGAAACCCAGAAAACTACGGAGAAAATCTTTGGTGTTATAGTGAAAACTTTTTACAGAGATTAATTCACCCTCACACTGAACTGAGATCACTCGACGCGCGTTTTGCTAGCGACTTCAAGATAAAAAAAATGTTACTCAACTCAGTTTGAGGGTGAGTTATTATAGATCACGCCATTACAAACATGCATTCAGTTTCATCTTTTTTAGGCACCCTACGTGTACTCTCAGTGCCGTAGCACGATCTCGACTACAATTAATAATTTCCTCTTTCTTCAAAAAAATAGAATTATAACTTCGCGAAAAATATTCAAATAAGATATTAATCTGATAAACTGAAAATAATTTCTACTCCAGGAACTTCATATTGGGATTTTCCGATTTTCCATCTCATATTGCTACATTTCCGGTTGAAAAGAGAACAGTGGAATTCAACAACATCATTTCCAGAACATTTTTTCCATTATTTCGAACGTTTTTTCTTTCAACTGCCATGCATTTTTCGACAACAAATAGCTTACCAGTCGTCAGAAGATCAAACGTAGGTCAGGAATTCAAGGAGAGTTATCACACGAATCCATGAATACTAATACTAATTGTGTTTTCGACTTCGATGACTAAATGAAACAATATAAATGGAAACCGTCTATTGTGTAGCTCCAGACCTTCATCATAATCACTATGTATTCTCGACATATTCACTTCGTCTACGAGATAAATACCCTATAAATTGCTGATTCGCCAGACTGTAAAGGTTGGTTCCGCAAAAAATGGAGTGAGTGCTATGTATATTCATAAATGAACGTCGTGATTGGAAAATCTTGATAACGTCCTGTAGGTGGGTTTCTAGCTCGTATTATACGTCTCTTTATCGACTCTTGTACATTGAATAGTTTCAATAGTGATTTCATTACCAACCTCCTATGCCTTTTTATCTTTATGATGATGCTGGGAACAAATCATTACTCATTACTAAAGTAGGTATATTTTACTTTATGGTTACGATGAAAAAACAAATATTGCCATCCGAGTAATTAGTTTACTCATTGGATGGTTGGGAATTTTATGATTCCACGATGTAAGACTAGTAGTTTGTACAGAGTGTCCCAGAATCAGGTTGGCAGCTGAGATTTCCGATACGTCAAATAAAGTCAAAAAAAGAAAATCATCAGGTCTTGAGAAGAAATGATTTTCTGTTAAGGAACTCCCTGCATATAAACGACGAACGGTTTTTGTGTTTCTAACAATCTGATAACATCAAATTGAAGCATCCGAATCAGTCGAATTTCAATTGTTTCTGAATTCATTGTCAGATGAACATATTCAATTGTTTTTTCATTAGTTACTTCAGAACTTCAAATACTATAGGGTGAATTCCACTTTTTATATAAAGTATATGATGTTGAGGGGACAACTTTTTTCTAATGGAAAGGGGGAATTATGATACTTCAGATGAAGTGTTGAATAGAGATTTCAATGATATACCTAACAAACGGGATATCACAATATCCCCTTTCCATTCGGAATAAAAACTTGATAGTGCCCCGTGGGCGTCGAGTGACGACACACCTTTCAATTTTTAACCAATGAGTACTGGAATCGATTACTTTCCACGTTAGTTTGGTCATATCCTGATATCTTATCCTGTTCAAACGTTGAGAACAGGGGTTTCTGTCGGTCGTACTGTATACAACGTTTCTTAAATGTTCAGTGGTATATTGACATGAACGAATCTTTCATTCATTACATCTGTTTACTGAAACATTCACCTGGAACATTACGAAGAAAAACCGCGAATTTGCGATGAAATCGTTCATTAAAACCCTCTATTTTGCTCTTCCATTTCAAATGTAATATCAGGTATATTTATGAATTTTTCGACGTTGAATTAACTCAATTCTATAGAAGAAACTATTTCGGAAATAGAAAATACTTTGCACTGTTAGTTCCCATGTACCAACAGGTATTTTGCGAAAATGTATATTTTTTGTAGGTTATCTAATATTCGTAATAAATTATGAGTTGAAAAAGTCAGTCACCTCGAACCTAAATAAATATTTATCTTGAACAAATTTATTGCTGGTTTCCCATTTAAGTAAAAACTATTAAGTGAGTGAGCTTCTTTCAATCAGTAAATCTGATGTTTATAGGAATTTGTAATTGCTTTGCGAGAAATGTTATCCGTAACTTCAAGATGTATGAGAAAAACAAATCCTGTAACCACCCGTCCGGTTTTTTACTGAGGACTGAAAAATATAAAAATGCATCAGAGAAATCACAGAAGAATTGAACTGGAAAATATCTGACATTCAGTTGATAACCAGCATGGGTGTCCCAACATTTTCATCGCTTCATTATTCGCCAAAAACCCTAAAAGTTGTAGATGTGTAAAAATGGAAGTTTTTTCTGAATGAAGCAAGTTAACATCTTCAAGAGAAAGATCGTCGTCAACTTCAGTATCAAAAAATATCACAGTGTCTTTTAGGATTCTCACTAACAATGGCTTTACAAATTCGCGACATATGCTTCGCTATACAATAGCTTCGTCAAACATAATGAAAAACATTTTATTAAGCTATTATATAGCGAACCATTGTAGCGGTTTTCTAAACCGTCAGTGAGAATAGAACAAGCTACTATAATATTGTTACGATATTGCCTTGGGTTCTTTTATTAAAACTCCAAACAACACTAAACTACTCTTATCACAACTCTTCATCACAACACAATACAATACAATCACTTAAATTGCTCCGCTTACTTTCCAACGCTCGGTACTGAAACTCTCTTCATTTCGACTTCCGCACTTAGCAATACCAAAACTCTCTCTCTCTTTACTAGAAACTAAGATGTCTATATACTGGTGTTTCTAATGTTGCGATATTGTTTCAGACAAACCTGTGGACAAGGCGTGATAGTTCATCAGTGGCCATGAGGGGCGCTGGTAATCAAAAATTTCTATTAATTTTCGTGATCACTCGATCCATGGAACACGCTGTTGCCAATTCTGATGTTTTTGTTAAAGGATAGAGAATTTATCGGGACTGGATATGTGAGGTTATTGAAAACACCAAAACGCGCCAAATTTGTGTTTAACTTTATGCATTATTTATTCCATGTAGTTTGAAAATAATTTCTCAGTTGGAATAAATTTGCATTGTGTTTCTACTGATCTGGACCAGAATTCGCAACGACATGGCCACTTGGCAACACAGGACTGTCATCTCCACTGCAAGAGTGCCGGTACCTGGCGGATTTTTTGCAGTACTATTACGCCTACATCATCAAATTTTTCATCAAGTTGGCCATATCGGTCGTCTGATTTGCTGACAATCTCTTATATGGAGTGAAAACACCAGTATATAGCCACCTTACTAGAAACTCTGAATAAATCTGCCGTTGCGATGAAGTATCTCCCTTTTTATACTTGCCTACGCCTATTGAGAATCTTCTAGACAAGTATCGAACTTTCTACGCGCGTCGGAAATTCTTGGAACGTTTCATTGTTTCTTCGACCCCTCATATTATTTTGGTTTACGAGCGACAGGGCCGGCGCTAGGAGATTTCGTAACAATATTTTTGTTAAATATGAATTTTCGTCAAGTAAAGGCCAGTTCAATTCAATTTGAGTATCAATTGTTCACCTGAATATGCCAAAATTAGTAACTACTTGAGGGTAGTAAGGATTGGGTAACAACTTGGAGTTCCACAACTCAGCTGCTCCATTTGAAAACGACCCTGAGAGAGGGTGATGAAGGGGTGGGAGAGGGAGGTGTTCTAGGGAAAGGGAGAAGGGGTGATGGTGGGGAGGATAGAGGAGTGATTGTTCGTAGAAGGGCGAGCTGACAATAAGTAAAATATTTATACATTGATATATTTCTAGCAATTCTTCAGTTTGCTAGACGTGGATATCTTTCTGAACATTTTTTCAGAGGGCACTTCCGATAATTGAAGACCCTTCAGTTAGAGGATATTGGTATTAAATCTTCCAGGCCTGACAAATATTTTCCCATCCGAAATCAGTCTAGAGGTCAGTAGCGTCGGTCTCTGTTCGGAAACTCAATTCCCGTGACCAAACTAACAACTCATCCGCGAAGAGCGATTACTTATCCACATACCACGAGAGCCAGGCGAAAACTACGAATCCCACACATGTTTACATTTCTGTTGCTTTCGATTTCCATAACACGATAGCAAGAGTGTAATTACTGCATAAAATATTCCACGCGTTCTCAAACGTTATTAACGCCGATGTTCGCATGTATGCCAAACTAACAGAAAAATCGAACGAGTACCAACGAGATAACGCCAAATAACGTCGAGATTGTGCGGACATGCTGGGATCGGCCTATCTTTGAAAAAAAAAAAGAGAACATTCGCTTCAGGGTAACCACTATTGACCGAGAAGACTGCAAGAAAAAATCTCGTCTGTCTTTATGGACATTGGAATAACTAACCTGCTGCTAGTAAGCCAATCATGTGTCCAATAGAATAAAGCACCTGTACGGTTATTAATATTTTCTACACTCACATTATAATAAAACACTTATGCTCATAATGAAACGGATTGAAAATCTGTATCGTAATGAAGAATCTGTATCATAGTAAACTCATTATGACACAGATCTGTCATTACGATAACAGATTTTCAATCAATTGGAAATCTAATTCAGTGGAGGAAGGTTACATTGAAAATTCGGTTCAGAATAAAATCAGCATTTCCAATACAATATTGAACTCTATTGAGACTAGCAATAATGAAATGAATGTGAATATTACTTCCACTTCCAGATCAGTGCAGTGGGACCCACAATACAAATGTAAATATAATACTCATAGTTTTCTATTACTCATCGGGTGTAGCAAAAATAGCGTATGCAACTCTCTTCCAATGGTTATTAATACTATTACTATATGTCCCTGGGTTCGTTTATTAAAACTCCAAACCACACTAACATACTTTTATTACATCTCTTTATCACAATACAATACAACACAATAACTCAAATTGCTCCGCTAACTTTCCAACGCTCTGTACTAAAACACTCTGATAACCACTCTGTGATGGAAATTCTCTACTTCGACTTTCGCTTTCAGCATACCAAAGCTCTCTCCACTGAACTCCGAATAACTATTTGAATAACTCTGCTAAACTCTCTTCCTAAATAACTAACTCCTCCGCGATGAAGCGTCTCCTTATATACCTGCGTATGCCTATGGAGAATCTTTGAGAGAGGCCTCGATGCCGTGTTTCGAATCCTCCACGCGGATCAACAGTTCCTGGAAAAATGACGTTTGCTCTTCGACCCTTGCGTTTCCGATCGTCAGGGCCGGCGCTAGGAGATTCGTAACAATACACTCATCATTACATGATGATTCCATAATATACTACTATCATGGTATTTCATATCATTACTATCATAATTTCAGTGGATATATACGGTTCGAAACGTTTTGCACCATCCACTTCCTGAAAATGAGTTTTTTGCAAATTCATTGTCCTTTATAACAAATATCACTGAGGTGATTTCATTGCAAATTTTACATCTATGTTTGCTAGAATATGGTTGACAAAAAATCGGTGGAATGGATCGTTTGCTCAAAAAATAAAGTAAAAGGTTTGATTGATTAAAATTATTATAGTAACAAAAAAAATGAGGTATTAAATACGAAATAGCAAAATTTAAAGAAATATGAATTAATATATATATATATATATAACAATGTAAGTAAGGATAAAAATTCTATGTCATATTTTCATTCATGAACATTATTTTGTAGCTCCCTGATGATGACAAAAATCGATTGTCGAAATATTGGAAATATATTGTTATAAGAGTACACTTTCGCTTTTGCTGCTGTCCCAAATATAATTCCCGAGTTTTGTATATATATATATATATATATAGTTCAGGTTGAGTGCATTCGCAATCGTTTTCGTGTGATGATTTTATCGATGAGTTCTGCTATGAACTTCTAACTCTTTCCTATAATGAATCACTCTCTAAGTTGATCAAGTAATTTTTCTATATATTCCCACTTGAGGAAGCTACTGCCTAAGCTCGAGCCTAAGTAAAACACGTGTCGTTTTGTAAAGTTCCGGAAAGTTGCAAGTATTTTTTTATTTGCAATAGTTTTTTTGATATTTAGGGACTTGAGTTTTTTCGTTTCGAAACCTATCACAATCTGAAAAAATTAGGAATGAATCTCAGAATCTATACAACTGCAGGGCCATTTCTAAGAAGTTTGGTGATCTTTATGGTCACTTATCTGACCACAGTCTGGGTAATTATTTTGTTGAGCTGAATTCGTTACCCATGGTTTAGATCTGACTTCTAGGTGTCCATATATTTTGAAACTGGCCCTAGAAGGGCAAGCTTCTAGTCCACAACGAAACGTTGCTGCGTAAATGAAAAAGGTTTTTATAAATATCAGTTCTTTCTGAAGGAACTGTTTTCATGAAAGTAGCAATTCAAAATGTGCCCTTCTACACTCGTATAGATTCCAAATTGATTCTTTATATTTGCTGATTGTGGTAGATTATCAAACCAAAATATCAAATGCTCTAACACGCAGGGAAAATCATTAAATGTTCAGAGAGAACTGGGAATCAAAATTGAATCGATGAAAGCAAATCCTCGAGCGAGTCATGGTGATCAAATCTAATACTAGTTATTTATCATACGATGAAAAAAAAATCAGATTTTGCTTTGAGGTTGTGTTTTCCCTCGACGCGAAGCTAAAATCTAATATTTTTCCTGCGTACAATACACAATTTTTCTCTGTGCTGAAAAAAAAACAACGATTCAATAGTGAAATATACCATTACAACATATCAAGAAATATCAATGTGAATTTTGAATTTTTAAACTGGTAGGCTGTTGTAGTCATGGAGACAATTCGACTTGCGTCGCTAAGTAAACCTTTGAAGTAAACAAATACCTGTCCATTCATTTCTGTGATTTGATTCAAGTCAACTCCACTTTTAAATCACTCAACACAAAGATAAAACATTGGAATGTCCAAGTGTAAATTTTATTAAATGTATATATGAAAAATCAACAATGATAGCGAATAACTATAAAATATATGAAATAATTGAAAAAGAAATTAAAGTAATAATAATTTAAAAGAATCAAGATTTGATTTGATGGTATCCTGTTCATAAAAGAGAACATATGCTGTGTTACTAATCGGGGATTTCGATGATATTGGTGACACGAAGAAATCGTTGAACTCATGCCATGTTTTAATACAAGGATGTCGACAATAAGCCGTGTAGTGGCCGCTAGATGAAATCCCGTTGTTATTGGTGAGTGAGTATAGATTATAGTGACAAGGGGTGCTATTGGCTGCTGCATAATTGCTCGATCATGTCCAGATTGAGTTAAGAACTTTTCTGAACGCCCTTAATTCAATCATAATGATTTATGTTTCTGAGTTGATGGGTTTAGTTATTCATAAGTTAAGTTGGCGTGCTTGAATCGGCCTGTAAAAATTGTGAACTCAGTGGTTTTTTATTGGTGAATTTGTATAATATAAATGTCTGAAATCGAGTTTTCCGTACTCCACAAAGTGTGTGCAAGTTCCATGGAAGGCAGGAAGGAAATGTCATGCAGTTCTTTCTTGGAGACGGTGTTATTGGCTTATTGTCAGGATTTACACAACAACAAAAGCCATCAACAGTGTGGTCGAATTATACATTTAGTAAAAGTATGTTATATTCCGATAATAACTATTGCATAGTAAAATATTCCAGAATCAAATATCTACCTTCGCTTATGTGTATATATGTAATTTCATGAAAAGTAATGTTTTGTTATTTACCTGTTACTAAATTTGTTTCCCGTCACAAAAAAAGCAATGTAAACTCATTGTATTGTCGAGTGTATTGTCGAAACTATCTTGAGACAATAATTCAACCAACTTGAGATATACCACGTATTTCATGAAAATTCCTACCGAAAAACCATATCTGATTTGAAAAATTGTAAGTTACTCCCACTATCTGTTTCGTTAAAAAAACACTTCAAGGTACTGAAATTGTTCGGTCGTATATCGTATTTTCTCTCGTCTCTAGACGTTCTTTATACTGCGAACCTCTAAGGATGCAGTTGTTACGTCTACCGCGTTCATACATTTCCACTTGCAATCATCATAACAAAGGATACCATCATTATTATCCTTTATACGCCGTACACCGCATCGATCCCAGAGGGTTAAAAGTGCGAGATGCGATTATGGATGAAGCAACTTATTATATCAGGCATGTGTCCAACGAACATCACCCAGTGAATGCAGAGAATCTCTTCACGAATTAATGAGATCTTCATTTGCGAGAAATTGATGAAGCACTAGGAAACGAAGTATAAATGGAAATGATGTCAACGGCAAAGGTTTCATCTGTTCCACTTGTTCTCAATGCTGATTTTAGAGCATCTATGAAATATTTGCTACAAGTAATATGTCCTATCCATCGCTATTGGGAAGTTCATAATTTTATGCGACGTCTGGCGGAAATATAACGCACTGCCATAATTTCACAAACAAACGGCTTCCATTTTATGTGTGTGAATTTATTGAGTTCTTTGGTGTTGATTTAGGAAATCTTATCTGAAGTTGTAATTTTTTTCGATTAATAATAACAAACAATCATGGATGCAGATCGCTCAGTGAGCCGTATAAAGTGTTGGGTGCCAAGTTGCCGCAACTCTAGGAACCGAAATCCAAAGTTGTCTTTCCACACGTTTCCAAAGAGAAATACATCTTTGGTGGGAAACATTACGGAAAGTGGATTGAAAGAGAAAATAGACAGGTACAAACTTGGAAAATTAAACTGAAATTGCATAAATCACCACCTAGAGCGGCTTCAGTGTGTTACTTGCATTTCAAGAGAGATAATTTCTTGTTACCTGGTGAGTCTGTTTTTCTATTTTTAGGCGAAGTTATGGCGCATTTCATCATCCCTGTAATAAAAGCCTCTTTGGTTCACTAACACTACACTAAAACTAAAAGATGTCCTGGAACAAATATCATTAGATTTTAAAACACAATGCATCTATGTTCACCTCCAATGAATGGTATTGTGCGGCTATTCAAAGCATCATGAACACAGTTATATTAACCTTCACGAGAAAAATTTCGTACAATGAAAACACAGCAAAAAAACACCAAAATCTTGTCTAGCGAGGGCAACTGATGACTGGATTTCAGTTTGGCGCGTTATTTCACAAATGTAAACAAGGTAACTTTTTCAAAATGGTGGATATAGTTTAACCACCACCAGCGCCCTCATCGGTCGATATTCTTTCCTATTTCAGTATGATGATCGTGACGAAGCTGCGAAATTAAACTTGAAAGGACTAAAACGAATCGGTTCTTTCTCATCATTCATGCCACTACTATGCTCAGCTGTTTTTAGGCTTTTGATTGCATCTAGAAATCTGAATACTTGTCTTATAAACTCT
The DNA here is from genome assembly GCA_032362365.1 of Zygogramma bicolorata. NCBI lineage: Eukaryota > Metazoa > Arthropoda > Insecta > Coleoptera > Chrysomelidae > Zygogramma > Zygogramma bicolorata. The sequence goes on from JAVJAQ010001667.1 coordinate 2,279,178, forward strand.
ATGGTGCTAATCCCATGGTCTTCAGCTGAAACATGTTTGGCAACGATATATTTTTCTGATGATCCGTATCGGATGTGTGTTTGAAAATAGGTTCATGTAGCTGACTTTGGCCAATGTACCTGATGCTTGTCTCTTCAACTGAATAATTAACTCAGTTTGTTCCATATCATCACTTGGGTTACCGAAGAGTAGTAGTTTACTGGGGATGGATACAACTTCATATTTATTTTTCTCATCGTCCCCTAAAAATTGATGAATTCATTAAAAAACCTCAACACTTGGGAAATTTCTTAGTTAATCTTCGACTTTTCAGAATGATTTATCGGTATTCCACTTCAGAACAGATATTCCAACTTACGACGGCGTATTAGGGTCACTGTAAAAATAAAAAATATCACCATTGACAGATTTTAATCTGTCAATGCCAGATTAAAATCTGTCAATGACAGATTATAATCTGTCGATGGCATATTGACAGATTAAAATCTGTCAATGGGGTATTGACAAATTAAAATCTGTCATTGATAAATTGTAATCTGTCATTGATAAATTGTAATCTGTCATTGACAGATTGAAATCTGTCAATGGCATATTGACAGATTATAATCTGTCATTGACAGATTTTATTCTGTCATTGACAGATTTTAATCTAGCATTGACAGATTAAAATCTGTCAATGGCGATATTTTTTATTTTTACAGTCACCCTAATACGCCGTCGTACCAACTCGATATACCATTGAATAACATCATTTGACAACGCCAATTCGTGACGTGCTCAGCCAAGTATATTCAATGATCGAATTAAAAAAATAACCGGGAGAATAAAAAAGAAATGGTCGTTGACATATGCTTGAACAGACTCGTCTTTCTTCAGCTTAAAGAAAAAAACCCGCAGTTACTTTTGCTTGTGCACTAAGACTTATGGCCTGGTTTGACCATTAATTTCAAGTGTTTCAATCTGTGTTCTGTTTGCTGTGCCATTGTCATTGACTGAAAATGTTAATTCAGTGAGTCACTGGAACGTAAAAATGTTTATGAACCACTCGCCTATTGCATTGAAACTGAGTAATTTTCATCCAAATCAAGAGCTCAAGTAAACAGACCTAACAGACGCGCATGACATACTCGATAAGTGTTTCGATACATGACAGTGTTTCTTTGATCAACAAAGTCGGTCAGTGCGATAGGTCATTGTGTCTCTGCTGTTTTGATCGCTTCGATTTTTCAGCACATAAAAGCACGCTTTCCTAGTACCCTTTATAACTGGTTAAATCCCATCTGCAGTACAGTTTTAAATTAGCATGGAATATCTGAAATAATCCCTGTATTCATTTCACTTTTGGGCTTGTTATTCTGATTTGCCCCTCTGGTCGTTCTTCATTATTCAATTATCGTTTGTTTTTATATATCGTATTGTATGTAATTTCATGGCAGGTTGTACAATGGATGTCATTGACAGATTTTAATATGCCATTGCCGATATGTGTAGTCGAATATCAGATTTAAAAACTTTTTTTAATTGTATGTGGAGGTCTAAACACTTCCTAGTTTCCGGTGCACATGGAAATAAGAATAATGAATTCATTTGGCAACCAGCAATCTATCTTTCAGACCATCTCTCTCTCTCTCTTCAATGTATTCCGCACCGAGTTGAATGTATTTTGAAAGGGAAAGTGACATGACAGCCAGTCCAGGTACTTCATTTATATGGTCTATGGTTTGTATTAACATCATATACACATGACCTGTGAAGATCGATAAATTATTATTATGTTTTTTATTGCCTTGGCCTACTCCGGCGACCTCGTATTATTTATCGATAGATAATTTGTTTGTTAATCATTCCAAATAATTCAGCAAATTTTGCATTTGCAAATTTGCATTTTTCCGGAATGCAGCACATTTCCTTAACAACGATCCTGCTAGGAAGCAGTATAATGTAAGTTTTTAGTGTTTATTTATATATTTTCGACTATTTGATGTTCAAAGTATTTTTTCCTCATTTTTTTATAATAAACATTCAATTGAGTTTTCAAATGAGTCATTTCATTATTTTGGATGAATGAAGGTTGGGTGAAACAGCGAAAAATCCTCTCGTAATAAGCCAAGCGAGTACCGAGGCTTCATCTTCTCACAGAAATACAATATCAACTCATTTAATCCCATGACGTGGACAAACATGTTTCCATCTGGTAACTTGAGTTCGAATCCAAACTCCTATCTTACATAAGAGACCAGTTGCAATAAATTCCCCTTATAGGATAATTCCTAGTTCTATTTCGCAAATCGAAATTTCTCATTAACCTAAACTGTTAACGTGGAAATTGCTAATAGCTTTTCAAGTTGATTAAGGTGTGCACACTAATTGGAAGAAGTTGCTAAGAGGAATTCATAGCCCAGTGTAACTGGGCGAAAACCGATAAAACTAGGTGACCTACACCTGGCATGTGACTCTTTGCCACTCTGCAAATATGATATGTGCATGGTTCACCTAATTTTTGACCACTCGACTCCCTAGGAATCTGATTGATTTGTTTATATATTTTGATTTGAAATTCAATAGATTAGACATTCCAGATACTCGTCGAATCAATCAATATGGCACCAACCGCCCCCCTCAGAAGCTTTTCCATGGTAAAACTGGTACGCTCCCAGTGTTTTACTATCCTTTATTAAGCATTTGAATAATGGAAGTAGAAGAGGCACGAATTTCACACTGGTTAGGCTTAGTTATTTATTTTTTATTTTTATTTAATAATAATAAACGGGAAACCCCCATTACGGTTCACAAATACATTATCAATTATCAATTATCAATACAAATAAAAAGTATACATAGCTCCTAATAGTACGAAAAAGGTGAGAGGATATACAGAGGGAAAAGATTTGGGCAACTTGTAAACATTATTGATCAAAAATATTGATCAAGGAATTTTTAAATTGTACTAGGCTGATACCAAAGACATCATTTTGTGCTTATTTATAATGTCTAATGTTCTATCAAGAGGAGTATTTTTACCATAGTTAGTATTGTGCAAATTTACCAGAAATGTGTTAGGATTTCTAGTTCTAGAAGCTCATTGCACACAATCAATCAGGTTAGTGTGTTTGCGAGTCATTGTATTTCATGATTTCAATCGAAAATCATTTTAAGACCCCCTCAATGTCAACTTTGATTCTGTTCATTGAAAAAAATTGAAATTGTATAGAATGTGCTCGAACTTTTACAGTCTGTTCGATTACATTCTCTTCGAAAAATCTTGAGTTCCGGGTAGGTCCAACTTATGTCTTTTCTGTTATTTTTCTTAAATGTAATCCGCCTACGTACTGGAAAAACTTCAATGACTGTGTTTGATATACAAATCATATCTGATAAAATGTCAGGTATATTTCACGAAGATGGCTACATTTAAATACTAATAAAGCTACTTACTGAACTATTTGCGACCCCAACAATTTTGTTACGTGCTGTGCCTTCTTTGAAATCCTGAAAAATGATATGAGTTCGTATTTGATATAAATTTTGAAGATTTGAGGAAGAAACTGAATACCTATATAATTTTCTGTCTGTTCGGTACTGAAATAGTGTTTAATATTGTGTCATGGTTAGCTTGTTTTGTATAAGTGCGTATACCATAGCCAGAATCCAAATGATTTCCGAATTCCGATAAGGAGATTGACGTTTCAACCTAAAGAATAGGAAGAAATCGGCAACGTTCTCTCCTAAGAACCTAAGAGTAAGTTTGAAATATGCAGATTTTCGATTGATGACGAATAAAATTGAATTGATTATAGCAATTGGCACCCCCGTTTTCTCCTTTGTTTTTCTAGCTATATTTCTGAAATTCGGAACATTGAATATGCTCACTAAACAGCATTTCTCGACATATCTGAAAGAAAAAAACAACTTCCAATTTTTCCGGAAATGACATCAACTTTCGATTCTTGAATGGGACACCCAGTGTATTGTTACATGATCGGTTAGGGATGATCATGAGGAATCCAACGATACCAGGTTTTATGGAGTTATCTCCGATGACTACGGAGATATCGCCATTCATTTTATTCATAAGCTCAATGAGTGAGAGAGAGAGTTGGATTGACCCGCCAGGAAAAGTTCCTCTCTCCTACTTGTTGAGCTTATGGATAATATAACTGGCGATATCTCCTTAGTCATCGGAGATAACACCGTAAAACCTGGTATCCCTGGATTCCTCATGATCATCCCTAACCTATCATGTAACAATATACAGGGTATCCCATTCAAGAATCGAAAGTTGATGTCATTTCCGGAAAAATTGAAAGTTGTTTTTATCTTTCAGATATGTCGAGGAATGCTGTAAATGCTGTTCAGTGAGCATATTCAATGTTCCGAATTTCAGAAATATAGCTAAAAAAACAAAGGAGAAATTGGGGGTGTACCATGAGTCTGTGTCACACGGTATATATATGTATATATATATATATATATATATATATATATATATATATATATATATATATATATACACATATATATATATATATATATATATATATTTATGGTGCACAACCGAGAACTTTTAAAAAACCAGTTTTCTCTTTTCCCTGAATATTCGCTTAAGTAACTTCTTGTTTTTGCATAACTCCCAATAATCATTTCGTTTCCCTGCGAAAGATAAACATTCAATAATTTCCAGCTCCTATTGAACTGCAGTTCAAAAAAGTTCTTGGGCGTGTGTTTCAAACGTGCTCATTGGTTTTTCTCTCCGTGATCAACTGTGGAAAATATGTTTACCGACTGCACCTTGCGAATATCTCGCAATTTCGTGGAGATTTTGTAACACGACTTTTATATCGGTGTGGGAGAAACGAAGGAGAACGTTTGCCCTAAAGCCCCTTTCAGATATATCGTAGCAATCTAAGGTTACTTCGCATTCATTAACATGAAGGATGCTGGGTGTAATTACTTCATGATATTTGCGAGATTCGATTATAATGGATTTTCATTGCGTTGCGTTTTATTAGCTTCAAAACACAGTTACTGATACATGATGCTAAAAATCCTGGAATCTCACCAAAAAATATTATGATCGGTTTACAACATGCTACAATGTACTTTCCAGTCTGAAAATATACTCCTCATCTTTTTTGTATGAAAAAAAAAATCTTCATTCTTTTCCGAATCGATTTTGTTCAATATCTCTTAGAATAATGATTATTCTGTGGAAAGCATAATAATTGAGAGCTTGAGAATGAAAGGGTATCCTGGTAGGTAATATATATCACTCTGATTAAATAATTATTTTGATCAGTGGGACCAACAAATAAACTTTTCAAACTGCACATTAAATAATCTCAATATTGTTACGAAATCTTCTAGCGCCGGCCCTGTCGCTCGTGAACGCAAAATATAATGAGGGGTCAAAGAGAGAACGTCTCTTTCTAGGAAATCTCTGCCCGCGTAGAAAATTTGGATACACATTATCGAGACCCATCTGGAAGATTCTCCATAGGCGTACCCAAGTATAAAAAAGGAGACGACACATCATCGCGACGGAGAGAGATATTCAGAGTTTCTAGTGGAGAGAGCATTGGTATCGCTGAGTGCAGAAGTCGAAGTGTAGAGTATATCAGAATTTCGAGTAGAGTTTTTTAGTAGAGAGAGTTTTAATACAGAGCGTTGGATAAATTAGCTGAGAAATTCAAGTGATTGTATTGTATTGTGTTGTGATAAAGAGTTCTAATGAAAGTACTTTAGTGTTGTTTGGAGTTTTAATAAACGAACCCAAATAAAAATCTTAAAAATATTTCAAAGAAATCCGAATAATTACAATTATTTTATTCAATATAAAAATGAATAGTTTTCCTATGTCCATTGTAGTACCCGAGGTGATGCCATCAATTAAAATTTTGTAGAATTTTTTTGTAACTACTGTTATTGTGCTGAGTACAAATATATATTTATTGTTCTTCATTATTTATGGTGTGTAGAAAAGAAGACGTATGCAACTCTCATGTGATTGTAATTAATACATCGCATAAACCTTCGTCTTGTTTCGTATCCCGGTTAATTTGTGATTGGTAATACAGATGATATGGGGACAAAATAAGTTGAACTTCTTTTATTTCTATATTTTACATATACAGACAAGAAGCAAATCGAGGAAATCCAGTTTTTGACTTCTTCAAGTGGATTTTTTCTCAGTTTCGATAAATTGACATTTCAAAGTTGTGCCAAAAGTCGGAGCGGCCTACTTCCCATGTCCTAAGACTTGATCGAGTTGCTTCTTTTGGTATCTCATTCGCCAGGTATAACTGTTCGGTAGTAAAATCTATTGAACAATGAATATTCAGAGTGTGCGGTTTAGTAATTATCTTCAGATATTCTGTTGTTTTCACTAAAGGACTGATTATTGGTGAAACGGAGACCACTTTAACGATTCAATCAATTAGATAGTGTTTCTAATTTCATTGGAATATTTTGCACTGTAGTCAATCGTAAACGTATGTTGCTATCTGAAGAAGATTAATTCTACATGACACAAAAAAGGTGAAAAATACCAAAACATTTACCTGTAGAAATAATTGAGTTTTGCCATTGTATAGTGAAACACGTATCTTGTTGGGGTAAATAATAATAATGTAAATCTTCAGGAAACTGGTATAAGCATTTTTGTATATGAAGTTTAATAGAGTATCGGCCAGGTGTATTCAGTTCTACAAATAATTTCCGTGAACGTTTTAGTTTCAATTTTCTGGAAAGCCTTTGGCAGTGTCGTGCTATTGCTCTCGTAGATCATGGCGAGGATCATGTTCCTTTCGAAGTTTCAATGAATTGATGGGAGTTGCCGTTACTAGTGGTAGGAAATTATCATGAAAATCAAGTAATGAAACTACCTATATAGAGAAAGTAGTTAAAAAAAGGTTGTTACAATTCTTAGACGATGAAAAAATTATAAATGATTGCCAATTCGGATTTCAAACTTCTAAAAGTAAAAATGACGCAATATTATCGTTTTTAGAAAATGTTTACGTGAATCTAAATGAAGGAGACACTATTGCAGCAAGCTTTCGACTGTGTTAATCATAGAATACTGCTGCAAAAAATACATTGTTACGGAATAAAAGGTACAAGTCTCGAATGGTTCAGGTCATACCTCGAGAATAGATCTCAAATAGTGAAAGTACAAGATGTATATTCTAATCTTTCAGCAATTCACTGTGGGGTACCACAGGGATCTGTTTTGGGACCCATTTTGTTTTTACTGTACCTCAATGATCTAGCTACAATAAATATTGAGGGATCCTTCACAATTTTTGCAGACGATACTACATTATCATGGCATGGGAAAAACACAGAATCCCTAAAACAAGTGGTGTCCTCAGATATATCAAAGGTTAAGCAATGGTGTGATTCTAACTTTCTTTGCTTCAATATAAACAAGACCAAAATACTCAACTTCAAATTTAATTATGATAATTTGATACTTGATGATATCAATATTGAAGAAACACGTTGTACTAGGTTTCTTGGTTTACACATAGACAATAAGTTAAAATTCAATGAACACATTGTATCACTATGTAAGAAATTGGCCTCTGGATCATTCGCTGTAAGAACTGTTGCTAATGAATTAGACATCACTACAGCCAGATCAACTTACTACGCCCTAGTAGAATCCCATTTGCGATATGGCATTGCTTTCTGGGGATTCTGCAGCAAAAAACTACTCAATCAGGTCTTTGTACTACAGAAGAGATCAGTAAGATATTTATGTAGGGCAAACTACAGAGATAGCTGCAGAAACCTGTTTGTACAACATCGACTATTGACTGTAGTGTGCATTTTTATTCTTGAGGTAGTGTGCCTGATTCACAAAAGATATATTATGGATTCACCTGAAAATAGACCTCATAATACTAGACAAAACTGTAATATTCACCTCCCAATACCTAAAATGACCTTAACAAAACATTCTAATTTGTATGAGGGAAAAAAAATATTCAACCACTTACCAGTGTCAACTAAGAATATTTTTAATCAAAAAATTTTTAGAAGAACGGTCAAGAATCTGCTTCTTGATAAAGCCTATTATAGCCTGGATGAATACCATGCTGATATGTCGCAAACAGCGTAATTGCGATATAGGTAACTAATGTAATAGAGTGAATCTTTTACATGTATGACAGGACATATAACATAATATGTAACAACGTTTTATTATTCAGCTTTAAACTTTATTTGGGTTCGTATTGATATCTATTCACATCTCTGATATGCTAGGGTACTGTTTGTATATTCGTATCTGTAGTAACATGACTAATGATATTTTTATATATTGTACATATATTTATTTTTATTTATATATATATATATATATATATATATATATATATATATATATATATATATATATATTTATTTTTTTGTGATTTCACTTTGTCAACGAGAATTTATTCTTGGACAATAAAGCATATTTCTATCTATCTATCTAAATGTCTTCATTCTAACTAACGTTGATGCGGGTCTCTCCTTCAGACATAATCAAATGTATACAATAGTAGTATTCTGTTATTAATGTCCATACAGGTCTAATCTACTGTAACGTCAGTAATATAAGTGGTATAAAAACATAGGAAGTTTTATTTCTCAAATTTTTTGTTCAACGTTTCAAATAATTATTTGAGTTTCGATATTTTGGGCATCTATCAGTGAATATTTCCCCCATATATAAAATGTCCCATAAGAGCAATGCAATTATCGAAAACTTACAACGGTAATTGCATTGTATCAAGTCACCATAACAACACATTTGAAACCGTATCGCTAGACGTCAGTAAACAACACAAATAAATGTCAGATAGACTTCAAAAATAGAAAAACATTTCGCGTTTTGGTGAGTGCTCCATACAATCTTTAGAGAAAAGTATAAATGAACAAAAAATAACATTTCCTTGAGAATTTCTTTATTCGTGAAATATTCCAATGAATTACATTCGTGCATAAAAATGACCAGATAATTTTGCATTCAAGCGTGATATCTTATACAAATTGCATTCGGTTATTTTCATATTTTATAAAAGAGCCCTCGTCGTTCGGACTTGGGCACTTTCGCCAAAATATGAAAATAAACTTGCAATTTTCAGATATCACGCTTTCTTGCAAAATTATCGGTAATTTTTATGCACTCGTGCAAATATAACCGATAACAGTGATTTCCATTTCTCAATTTCGTCTCCTTTCCTCAAAACTTCCTTTGGCCGAGATTATTTTCAAGATTGGGACTCCTTATATTCACCGAGTACTACTATCTATAAGCCTTTCTGACACTCCAAACATTCCTTTGGAATCGTAAAGTGTAGGACATACGATTTTAGCTGTACCTGACAGCCTTCAAGTGTATTCAAGTAATATTACGTCGGATATTAGGCTAATTGAATATCAACCTCTTTCACTGCTTAGAAACCGAAGGATACGAATCGAAGACGCCAACTATTTCCTGATTGGCAAACTGTAGACACAATTGAAATTCTCGCAATAAAGGTGCCATAATCAATGAAATTCATGAAATTACTTTCGCGGAAGTGTGCCTATTCGTATTACGCTGAAGGTACGATTTGAAAATTTAATTTAAATTCTTCATGGTCTGTCGTACGAGCAAATAGCGGCATTGTCAGTAGATGATTTTCTTGAAATGCTCAGTATTTCAAAGCAAATAGGACTTACTCGACGTACTGAACTACCTACTGATAACTCTTATTGGATATCGGTCGCTGGAAGTTCTTGGTGGATATTGTTTTGAAAGTTTTGTGGGCGACATGGCGATATCTCTGAAATTATGTGAGTTGTTGGAAGTCATTTAACTATATTATTTTTCAGTGAAATTTGTACAATCCATTCGTTTGTGAGAATTTGGTTGACAATGCTTCTTGCTGTATAGTAGTTTTCACAATGAATGGTATTGACTGAAGGATTAAAATAAAACGAATTAGGGCCAGTTGCACCGCTTCAACTTAGCAGAGATTCAACTAAGCTTGGTTCAATCGTTGAGGAACAAGGAAGCTGATTGGCAAATCCATAGCAACAAAGCCTGGCTCAGATAAAGCACAACTTAAAAAAATCGGTGCAACTGGCCGTTAGACCCTTAAGTTGTGAAATCCGAGATGCACATCATAAATGTAAAAGGACCGGATTCAGGTAATTTTGTTTCTCAGAGAGGGATTGTAGAGGATTACAGCTTACACTTCTTGTTCATTTTAGTCTTTCTATTTCATTGGAAGTGTTCACTTGTGTTACGGCGTGCAATAATTTTATAACATTTATTTTTTATTACAGACATTAATAGCAAAGATTTTATACCCCAACGTACAGAATAGGCAGTATGTGGCGTCCGTGGATAAAAAGTAATAGTGCTTCTTCCAGTGGTTCGTTAAAGAAGAATCACCTATCTTGTGACGCGAAAATCATTATAAAAAATGTGTATAGTTCCTTACTTCAGCGAGGATATAACGCGGGTGCTGCAGCAAAAGTAACCAGTAATTTGACGAAGGTGCCTCTTACTTCAGTTAGACGAATTGTTGAAAATTGCAAATGACATATATTTTGAGGAAATTTATACGAGAAAAGAACTTTTACAAGTTCTGCAGCCTTTTTTTTTAAAAAAAACGTATGTTTGTGATACAATTGCAGAAGAATTGGGACATACAGTGTTACGACTACCTCCCTACTACTTACTACGTGTTCAATCCCATAAAGCTTATGTGGCACCAACTTAAATCGAGCGTGCGCGGAAAAAATACTTCTCCGACTTTAAGTGGTAGTGTGGTAGAATTAATTAGGAACTGTATGAATGACATTCCTACCGAAAGTTGGAAAAGTTCTGTTAGTCATGTTATAAATGTTGAAAACTCGTACCTTTCTGTAAAATCAATTGCGCCAATTATAATTAATTTAGATGAGGATAGCGATAGCGACACTGAACTAAATATAGAATAGAATTGTAACATTTAAATAAATTACTTGTATATCTCCTACATTATGCAAAATTCAAATTTCTTAAGTTCGACCCTGTAGCACATTTGCATCTTTTACCAGATGATTTTCTACACAATGGGATCAAATCGGGTAGTTTATTGCAGTCATTAAGCCAATACCATTTACTGTGAAAAATACTATATTGTTTAGAACTTCCGTTTTCTACATAATTAACTCTATCGAATTCTGCTACAAAAACCTCATAAGATGAAAAAAATGCCATTTGAACCAAATATATAACTCTTAAATTTTGAAAATGAATGAGCAGAAGTTGATCGGGAAGAAAAATAAACCATTAAGTGGATGTTTGTAATTGAAAAGTAATGAATAACCTACTTTTGAAATCAGTTGAAAACTTGTACAAAGTACCCTAGAATATTCGGTTTTGTATAGGAAAAGTGTTGTTATACATTCATTTGGAACATGATTTTTTGTATTATCGAGAGTACCTAACATCACAAGATCTCCCAATTTTGCTGATGAATTTTAACGAATGCTTCGTTATTTACCGATGATATGATATATTTCGTGCTGTGTCAGCAATGTTAATAAAGCAAATTTTCGTTTTTTGTTTGATTGTTTACAATGCCGGCAGTGAATGCCCCTCTTAATTGTTAAACGGAACAAGATGTCAAGGTTGGGCAACGTTTACGTGGATGGCATCATTTTGGGTACTTTATAGCGAAATCAATATTTTTGTGTGTGCCTCTCATAGCTGAGAAGGGGCTATGAATTTCTTTTCTAATGGAGACTTGTGATACGTTTGTTGTCTTTCATTTATCGAATAAACCTTAGCGATTTCATGATTGAAATTTCCATTGACACATTCAATTCACAGAAAACGAAGTAGACTACATAACAAAGCCATACGTCCAATAAGTTGCTGCTATATGAAACATACTAGCACTAGCACTATGCCGACGTGTCCACTATATATAGTAGAGAAAACTGAATTTCTCATAGAAAAAAGGTGTGATACTAGTTATTGAGAATGAAATTCATATGAGTCTCTCATCTTGTATGCGAGTCTCATTCTGAGATGTATGAGAATTTCAGTTTGAAGTTTTGTCTGACGAAAAATCCACGTACGGACTTATAGCCGGCTAGACATGATATCAGCAGTTTATTTAGACCAAACAAATATGGTTGGAGACTTACAAACGAGTCAGCGGGAAAAAGACTGCTGTTGATGAGAATGGAATCCTTTTATAGTAAGTTTTGGGGAGTTCAAAACGATATACTGAGATATATACAATGTTTTGAACATTTTATGATCTGAGAACATTATGACAAAAAAGAGTGTGAATTTGCATTTAATTCGTCCATCTCAACTCCAACCTCAAGCTACGCCTCTCTGTACGGTATCTTCGACAGTGAATCCCGTATAACAGTGTTCGACTCTTTCGAAGGTGTATAATTAAACTCTATACGTACCTTTCGGAAACCTTCACCTGCCTCGCATGTCGGCCATTCATTTAGGCTAACAATCGTGTGAATATTCTACTGAAAATAGCGAAATGCGAATTTCAGATTCGCACTCTGTCATTACTTTGGATATAAGCTGCAGTTTAGTAGATGACCGGGCAGGCCGAAATTATATGAGATATCAAATATGGGAAAATTATGCAGATTGGAAAAACCATCGATTTTATGTATGTAGATCCAAAGGTTAGGCATTAAGTATAATGAAAGTGCTTTTGTATAGCGTGAATGATGGGTGGCAATTGATAGATATCAATAATGAAGATATGGAAATTTGGAATTCCAATTACAGAAGGGTACTGAGTCGAAACTGATAAATCATGACTTCTCTTTATGATAGGTGCCACTTATTTTCAATAACAATAACCAGAAAAACACTAAAAATCCATCAAAAAATACGAGTTAATAATTGAAAGTTCAACAAACGAAGACACGAATGAGAACTGTTTTCACGCCTGCGAAAACAATATCATAGTACTGTTTTGAAGGCTTTATTTCTATTTTTTTTTTCAGATTGTGACAGCCCAAAAACTCACGAAGAAAAAATATCATGAAACTTTTTGATCAGACAAAGACATTTCTTGATCTAGTACTTCGGAATAAAAATGTTTTTCGTATGCCTTTAGTTTCAACAGTATTTTCCTTGTCATCTCTTATGGAGTTATTCCTAATTTTTTTTTTGTTCCAGGAAATCGACGAAACCATGTGAATTTTATGATTTCCATCAACTCCATTAATCGGTAAGTTCCCTTGGTATCGATAAACATCATAATTTAACGCTACAAAACTGTAATTAATAGAAATAAAAATTCATAGAAAAGCATTGAAAGGTAAATAATATATATTAATGGTATGAAACGGAAGTTTTCTCTTATAGCAGATGTTCGATCCATTACTTTGTCTATAATTATTGAAACACAAGCGTACCAATGATTCTTTCTTCACAAACTCAAATTCGTAGTCTATTGGGTAAAGTGAAGTGATATTAATGCATAAAAAATCAATTTCATGCTATGCAAGTTGGAAAAAACAGTAATTCTGAAGAACACAGTAAATGTTTTTGAATCGGATGGCATTTGAAATCCAAATTGTTATTAGTACAAATGATGATTCATCAATGCCATCCGATTTCGATTGAATTCACCACCGATTTCGCCACCCCCAAACCTAAAAAATTACAATAATGCCATACAGTACACATTATTCTTAAAAAATTATTTCTTCTTATTTTCATATTGACCGCGGGCATATCTGACAGACAGTAAAATGATAGTTGTAAATCCAGCCTGCTGGACAAACAAACGGATCTACAAATGCTTATTGTGCATTTGTGTCATATTTCAAAATATTTTTTCTCGATAATAACTCAATTTTGAGCGATTGTGATGTTTCAATCCATCGATTCCCTTCTATTTTCGACAAAAGAAAGAATATTAATCCTCTTGCTGTTAAGAGACGTGAATTGTGGATTCAAGCAACTAGAAGAGCAGATTTGAGTACTGATAAGCTGAAATGGGCAACGGTATATTTCATGCATTTTGTATCTCAGAATTGCATGTATAATCTCATTAAATTACCATTGTTGTTTATGGAAATACGATTTGTTTGTCCAGCAGGCTGATGCATTTTTTATAAAGATGCCATTTTTTCCAAAATCATCCCCCTGTCTGGTTGCCCACATTTTCCTAGGGGTTGTTGGGGGAGTTCATGGATAAGGAGCATGCACAGACTTTTTAAACGTCCATCCAGTCATTGAGTAATCATTGAAAAGGATTTTCAATTATCATGTTTAGCGTATGGAATTACTCTAATTTCAATTAGGTTTGGGGGTGACGAAAATAGGGGTGAAATTAAGCGAAATCGGATGGCATCGATACACATCATTATTTGTACTAATGAAAGTTTGAATTTCGAATGCCATCCGATTTAACGAATTTGTATTGTGTTTTAAAAAATTAATCGTTAAGAAAATCGAAAAATAGGAGTTTTTGGTGACAGTTTTCTTACAAAGTTTGGTGTTGTCAATAAGTATGTTGTCAATTATAATAACATTTTATTATACAATTGGGGAATTACCTTTCAAGCCACTCTAAGCCCCAGATTACCACTCGCTACCCGGTTGCTACTCCAACGTACACTTGACGTGCCATTGCTTCACTATTGCTGCAACTGTATCCATGCACTAGCTTGGACAGCATAGTATTCAATGGAATCCATACCCAGAAGTCAATCCAGTCAACAACTGAAACTGATTGCCATTAAATTATCTCAAGACTTGGGAAAAAGAATTGGTATAACGAAAAAAAAATCTGATAATTATTAATGGTTTAATTTTTGGTGAATACTGGAAAGTTTTTTTCAAATAAGGTTGATTTGTTAAAGATATAGCTTCTCACTTTCTCTCTCGAAACTTCAATCCTATTTAATAACCGAAGCCTCAGTCAGTTTCCAAAAATAAAATGTTATCTCTTCATTAGCCGTTTTACAAGTACAGCATTTGTTCACTGAGATTCGTGAAGTATCATTGCTATGGCAAAAGCATGAAATAGAACGAAATCAAAATGATCATAAATGCCAATAATGATAATGTGACATTCGTTTTGAGTTAGTTTTGAGCTTCATGAAGTAGTTCGTCTATTTCAATGCCTACTTTGAACCAAAAATGTATTGATATTAATGTTACCAATATTTTTTTCTTGTTCAAATTATTTTGAATTATTGCAAATGAAATAGTATACAAACCTCGGCAAAGGATACAATTTCTCTTGAGAAATAGTTTACCTATATTTTTCTTTCGAAAGAAATTATTCACTTTCCACTTCGGTGAACTATTTCAAGAGTTTTAGCTTGAGTTAATTCTGTTTGATGTTATCTTGAGTGAAATTGACTTTCGCAAAGGATTAATGTCCTGAATAATGAATTATGGCTCATTTATTTTCTGATGAAAAAAGTGTAAATTGAGAATTAATTCTTGATTGAAATCACGAAAAATAATTCGCCATTTACAATTCACCTGAATTGTCTGAATATTCACAAATCACGAATCATTATCGAAAAAAATATGAATGAAAGTCTATCAGGTTGAAATGATTTGATTTCATCTCAAATGAATTTCAGTAAAAATTCGATACAAATTTTATATCAAGTAAAAATGACGGGAAAATGGCATATTATCATTTTCGAAAAACGAAAAATGTTTCATGAATAATGGCAAACCAGTTTTTAGAATTTGTTGCCATTGGAAGAATTACTTGATAATAATAATAATAATCATGAACCTTCTGTGCTTCTCGTGGGCTTTATTTTTGAAGTAGTTGATAATGTTTCATGAGGAGAATGGTGAATATTAGTTTGAACTTCCATTGCCTAAGTATTTTATTGAAATCTATCAAAATTCTCATTCGGCGGAGAAACTAAAATAAAAGCAATATGTACACCTGAGGAATTTCAAATGGACAAATGAACGAGAAGTGGAATTGTAAATCAAAAGAAAATAATTTTGAATCCTCGATTCAACCCAATAAAAAAAATTGAAACGTAGTGTTAATTTTGGTACTTGAATAAAACAATAAAGATTAACCCTGTGTTTATACAGCAAATAAGATAAAATAAGATAAGGAATTAGACAAAATTGAACATGTTTATACAGATGAGATATGGAATAAGTATCAACCAATGAAATCACGCCTTTTTTGACAATGACGTTCAACTATTTTTCTGTACTTCCATTTTCGAACTAACATCATCCCATTGATTTACGTATGATCAACTTTCCTATCTTATTTCTTATTTTATCTCATTTGCTGTATAAACCCATGGTCATTGCCGTTACGCTTTTGTGCATTTGATACGCCAATGTCTTCAATCAAATGAAGATAATCACCACATGATCCTGTTGCACAATAATTAACATTGGCTATTCCTCATTTATTTATTCGATTGATTCAATGCCGTTACTTTTGCTCACTAAAGCACATTAACGTGCAAGAAGAATCTGAAAAATTGTTGGTTGATAGGTAATATTAATTTGAGGCCAATTTCAATAATATGTGTAATGATTGTACCTAATTATTACGGTAACAAATGAATAGGAACTATTGAAAATTCATGATGAAAATTAAACAATGAAAATTAAGCTGTGATGAATAAGACGATGATCAATTTTCAGGATGGCACTGAGTTTCAGTCCTACTCCAGTTGTTACCATGTTTTGTTCTATGACTGGTAAATTATTTGGTTATGTTATAATGAACCGAAAAGCAGAACGTAAATAGTAGGTATTTACTTTTACCGAAAATATAATAAACCACCGTGTTATTGTGCAGCCTAATCAACCTTATAAACGGATTCCACACAATATTATATTGACAAATGGAATGCTTTTTATGAAGATACTTCAATTATATTCAGCAATATTCAATGAGGAACCACTTCTAAAATGCTTTCTTTAGATAATTTGTTCAGAAGACAAGTTAGGTGAACAAAACAACAGGTTACAAAAAATAATTCGATTTATCGATCGGATGGGCAATAGAAATGCGGAAGTAGTTACAATTGAGGTGCAAGTGAAAATTTATAGTAAAACTTCATGGTAGGAGTGCATTATGAAAAAACGGATGATTATTTCAATATCTCATTCAAAGGGGCACACACTAGTTGACGATCGCGTTTAGGATATGCTATGAAACCATCCTGGTAAAATATAATATCTATTCAATTGTAACTATAATTCCGTAGACAAACTTATCGAACTGATTTTTGTACTTACATCTGTTATTTTCTCAAAAGCACAGCTTCTTATTCTTTTTAGAGTTTGTTCTCTGGAAATCAAATGCAATTTATCAAATACGTTGTTCAGTTATCACAAAACTGAATAGACGAAACACCATATATATATATATATATATATATATATATATATATATATATATATATATATATATATATATATATATATATATATATATATATAGGTACATGGAAAGTATACATTACTAATTCAACAGAATATAAGGCAGCATATTATTGAATTCTACTTTTTGGTTTTCTTATCAATATATTACGATATATTGCTGCATCAGCTGCGATGGGTAAGTGTCCCAGGCATGTAAGTGTAATAGTGCTACACCAGTTAACAGATCACGAGATATCGTGGAACTGATCCAAGTTTTGAGGAGCCTCAAAGCTGAAAAACTTCTCTCTGCCTAGGTGATACTTCTTGGCCAGGTCAAAGTGAACACACGTCTAAGGAGGACACAATGAATTAGAGCTCAGCAAAAATTCTAACAACTGAAAGGAATGTATTGAAGAGACTGTTCTTAGAAGTTGCCTTCATTTCTCAATATTCGAAATGTTTGAGTGAGATTTATTCATACTATTAATTGATAGAAATTCGAATTCTCTCTGAAGCAATTCAGGTGAAGTTACCTAATTGAAATCTTTCATGAAAAATCTCAATTATTTAACTTTCAACATTTCACACAATATTAGTTTTTAATTTATATAAATGTTGTACTGATACGTATCACTGTTTTATAATGTATTATAGTATGTGTCATCCGACTCAGTTTTTAACAAGTGCATTTAGCGACCATCCTCACTAAGAATGTAAGTATGAGGAAAACTGGAATTCTGTTAATTTTTTCACTCATTAGTAATTCCCTAATGATGACAATAACCACTTCTCGAAATACCACTTCGCTCAAACTCAATACCGACAAAACAACAGATGAATTCCCAGAATAGCAACTTCGCATACTCAACCATCCGTGAAAACCTTAACCCCTCCTTGTATATGAGCCTTCACCTAGGCGAAAAGTGAATCATTTCTCTTTGAGAGAAAAATATAGGTTACCTAGGTGAGAGCCGTGGTAAGCTATTTCTTGAGAAAGAAATTTTTTCTTTTGCCGTGCTTTGTATACTATTTATTCACAATCATTGGATATTTCCTACCACTTCTTTTCCGTGAACAATTGGTCACTTTTCAATCAAAAAGTAGGAGGTTTATTGATTCCACTATTCTACAGTGTCGTATTCCTCAATTTCCCTATTGAAAACAAGCGAAACCACGAGGGAAAGTTGAAGGAACTCTCTGTATTCATAATAACCTCCCGACTGGTCGGAAAACAATCTCGTAAATATCGGATGATCACCGTTAACAGCTATAACTTTCCCCGCGACCGACCTGCAGGTTATATTTACGTCGAAAACGTAATAACGAAATCGTTCTCGAGGGAAATTTCGCGCGCCAAAAGTGAAATTTCCTCATGCCGGAAAGGTTAGCAAATTGATGAACTCTCCTGCACGATTGAGGCTCGAAGGCGGCGATTGACGATTTATCAAACAATAATTCCGTAAGAAACGTCATCGTTTTCATCATTGCAAAAATCAATAACCCCAAAAAATGATATACGTCACCACTCAATTAGGCATTCCAGATCACGTGATGTCTGGGTGGCTAACACAAGTTTCAACCAATCACTTACTCGTTTGCAGACAACAAACGATAGTTTCTGGGGGGCAGATGGCGCCGCATTGGTTCATTTCGATTCATTTGACATTTTTGACAAGTATCTGGAATGCCTAATTATAAAATAACCTCAACCTGGACTTAGGCAAACCAGATACCTGTCAAATGAATCAATTTGGGGGCATCTGCCACCCAGAAACTTTCGTTTGTAAAATTGGTGCGACCCCAGCGCCTTTCTATCCTTCATCAGGCAATTGAATCATGGAATATTCAGAAACACGAATTTCACACTGGTTTGAAAACGGTTCATTTATTGTTTTCCCCAACAGTCATCACGTGATCTGGAATGCCCAATAATACACTTATATGCCCACAACCCGTTTTATAATGAAATCCATTACGATACAGATTTTCAACCAATAGAAACCCATTATTTTTCAATCAAGCATGATGTGCATGCTCTGCATTTGACATTTGTCAAGTCAAAATCGGTATAGGTATTGAACTTTTGAAGAATATAGCCAAACTTCGATAATCATAACAAAATGTCTGATATCAGCGATATGGGAGAATCACCTTCGACACCTTCACCGACAGAAATACAGTTAGAATGATTAAATTGTTCATTTGACAAATGCATAATATATTATTTATATTTTCATCAGATCTCACGGGCTCTCCGTGGCCGAGCCGTCTGTGGCGCTGACAATGATTATTCTAGCTGGAGGAGACATTGGTTCGAATCCGGTCTCGAGTGATCTTTTTTTTCTATGATTTTTGATCTTCTCATATCTCATCGTTTCATTTCTCGAAGTAATACTATTAATTACAATTCTTTGGAATTTTTCAAAGAAATTCGTTGAATTAGTATTATTGTGTGCAATCTAAATATAATATTTGTAGTTCTTCACTATTTATCGGGTGTAGATAAAATAGCGTATGCAACTCTCATGTAATGGTTATTAATACACTCGCATAAACCATACGAAACTCACCTTCGGCTCGTTTCTTATTCCGGTTTATGCTGATATATTAATAACCATCATTACACGATCGTTGCATAATATACTATTTCTTACTCAATGTCAACTTCTCATTCTATGAATATGGCATTGGATAAAATGATGCAATGATTTTGTCGAAAGCTCCAGCTCTACTGAGAAAGTGTTCAGAAAATAATTGTTTAATACTCTATTCACAATTATTGAAAGTATATGTTTCTTTTTAACATTTTTCCAATTTGAAAAATGAGGAAGCATTTTTGAGAAAGGGGAGAGTTGAATACAGAATATTAGTCTTACTGGTTACTCGCAGTCTCATTGGTCATCAACTGGATCCTGTTCGAATGTAAGCGAAATATGATTCAAGATCAAAACAACCAATGTTCTTCTCATTCTTTGTCAGGCACCTGTTTCATACATCTTCAGCTGCTGTAACGAACCATTTAATTTTGGGACCACTTGGTTCGAAAGTAGATCAAGGAAGACGAAACTGTTTCTTCTATACAACAGAAACATGCCAATTCCATTGAAAATACCATAACTAAAGCGCTGATTGCTTTTCTATTCATTTCATTTAAAAAATACGATAAAATCTCTACACAAACCGAGGTTTGCTTTCTACGAATCATTTCCAAAGGTTCCCTACTGCTTCATTGCCAATAATACTCTAATAATGCAATTTAAAGAAATTGAACGAAGATTTTAAAATTACTACAATTCATCATGGATTTATTGAAGCTTATCGGAAATATGAAATAAATAGTTGTTTGCGAAAAACTTCTTCCCTCTAGATTCTCACAAATCCCCATCTCATGAACGCCATATAAATAGAATCTTACAATTTTTAATTTATGGTAATTACATTTTACGATGTATTGTTGAAATTTTATTCCACGTCTTCAGATTCTCGATTGATCAATCAACAAAAACTCTATACACCATAAATAGCGGCTTTCTCGATTTCATCAAGAGGATAAACAATTTATAACCGTCATAAAACTCGGCGAATTACAATTGAATTCTAGCATGGCCCACATATTTTCCTCATCTTATTTATTTTCTGATTACATCAAATGATTGATATAATGTGTTCACTGTCTGAATGAATTATTTCACATCGAAAAACAGTTATAATTCGATATTATTCAGTAATTTTATATCTATTGCGTATCATTTGAAATTGATACATGTATCAGGTTCTCCATAATGACCGCTCTGCTTAACACTTTACCTTTTACGACTTCACCTAATGCGGTAACAGTTTCACAATTCTCAATTCCGAACGAATAATTGCTAATGTGGTTCGGATAAAAACTATTGGTATGTTTTACAGTTGAATGTTGCATTTTTTACTACTTATTGTTCGAGTATTTCAAAATTAGTCGAATATCCCCCTCACGTAAAGATGGCCACTGATCAAATCAATCATAAACACTCATGAATGGACGGCAGTATGTCACCATGGTCATCCCCATTATGGTAGGGAATTTATTCATTTTTGAGATATCCTAAAATCATGACAAAATGGTTAAGGCTTTCGCGGCCGAGGTTATTAGTATAACTACTTTTCTTCGGGTTTGAAGGCCTACGTTCTTTGGAATTTCTTCCTGACGTTTCGCTAGCGCGAGTGGCCAGCTTCTTCAGAGGCTTACTCATTTCCGATGACTAAACGTTTCGATTTCTTAAGGCGTATTTATATTGATGCAGGTAGTCTGGAGTGTTAATTACTTCTGTCGGGTTCGGGGAATAATCATCATTATTAGTTGCCGCACTACCTGCCGTGATTTCATTAGTTATTCTTGATTTCCTCAGAATGGGAATCCAAATTCTGTTCAGACTCAACGCTTCTTCCTTTCTGTTAAAATTGTCCGCATGTACCACGAAAAGATCCATGGGTACAAGGCTCAAAGAGCATCAAAGGAACTGCAGGCTGGGGCAAACCGACAAATCGGCGTTGGCGGAACACGCACTGAGTGAGGGTGACCACAGGATTCTGTTCGAAAATGCAAAACTGATTGCCCCCAACCAGGGTTACCATAGCCGACTGGTACGAGAGGCAATAGAGATCCAAAAACATCCGTACAATTTTAACAGAAAGGAAGAAGCTTTGAGTCTAAACAGAATTTGGAATCCCATTCTGAGGAAATCAAGAATAACTAATGAAATCACGGCAGGTAGTGCGGCAGCTAATAATGATAATTATTCCCCGAACCCAACGGAAGTAATTAACACTCCAGACTACCTGCATCAATATAAATACGCCTTAAGAAATCGAAACGTTTAGTCATCGGAAATGAGTAAGCCTCTGAAGAAGCTGGCCACTCGCGCTAGCGAAACGTCAGGAAGAAATTCCAAAGAACGTAGGCCTTCAAACCCGAAGAAAAGTAGTTATACTATCCTAAAATCATGTTATGACTTGGTACACACAATTCTCTTTGGAAAAGTGACTGCTTAAAAAAATGTTCTGAAATGTTTCGTTCCATCAAACAGCTGACGAACGTCAACCCTCAGAAGTCGAAACTTCTACGAGCAATTGATCAACGAGGCCTTACCTTTTAACGTGCGATTACCCAGCAATATTACAATAATACCATTATCTGAATATCTAAATGACTAAATATTCCTCAAATATTTGAACCTCTAGAAGAAGAAAGTAAAGTTTTCGTTAAGTTCTGAATAAGTTTGTATTATCTCAGATAACAGTGAATGTTGATTGAAACTTTTCCTAGAGATCAATTACCCTAACACCAAACTGATATTTTTGCTC
Organism: Zygogramma bicolorata; assembly: GCA_032362365.1. Taxonomy (NCBI): domain Eukaryota; kingdom Metazoa; phylum Arthropoda; class Insecta; order Coleoptera; family Chrysomelidae; genus Zygogramma; species Zygogramma bicolorata. Next base: position 2,301,916 of record JAVJAQ010001667.1, read on the forward strand.
GACGCGCGTTTCGCTAACAAGGTTAGCATATCCAGGAGAAGAAAATTGATACTAAATATAGTGATAGTGAATGTTGATGCCAAGATATTTGACCCGTCTATGGACTTAATTGTGATAACCTCATTATCACTGTGAATATTTAATTCACAAAATTCCGGCAAGTTCTGTTAATATGAAGTGGAAGGAATATACACAGTTCTGACGACATTAACTGTAAGTGGTCGACTGTCGAACCATTCAACTATTGTAAGAAAAACTTTTTCCGTTACGGTTTTCAATAAATTGCTAGATTCTTCGTTATATATCTAAGCGCGGGGCTATCATCGGCAAAACTAATAACGTTTCCTCTTAGACATCATTTCTATAGATCACTGAGAACCAAATGTTACAATTATAAGATCGTGTACAGCTTATCCAATCCATCTTGGCACAAACTCAGATATTTTTCCAGTAGCACACTGGAAGTGTAGACCATGACGAAAGAAAAAACACCTAGGAATGAATTTGAACGCAGTTAACACTTATCATAGGTATTTTTTTCTTAGTATACTTTACGTTATTAGTTCTGTACCAAGATGGATCGGATAAGCTGAACACTGCCATTCATGACAAACTCCAAGATGTATAATCTCCTTGGTTTGCAATGCTTCCTTGTATTATGTAGTGAGCTGAACTTTGCTACATTTACATATTGGTCTGATAGGTGTAGTACCTCTAGGTTGCTAGCCAATTTTCCTTGCACCGATTTTTTTAGTTGATTTTTTTTTGAATCGATGTAGTAGAGCCAGAGGAATTCTAATTTTGGGATTTCGACGGCAGCAACAATAAAACTCCGTCTAAATTTTATTTAAAATGTGTGTGAGGAAAACCTTCACTATTAGTTCTTGAATTATTATTATTATCATCTGAACACCGATCGATTTATGAATTGATGTCTACACGTTGATGAAAGAATATTCGATCATTATTCGATTTCTCGCTCAAATCCAAAGTGATGAAGTCATTACTATTACTCATTTACAATTTCACAGGATTTCATGGGAATTCACATCAGACGGATGTATTTTTTTTTGTTTTGAGATTATAATTATTCCATCAAGAACGTCTGTCTCAACCCGACTGGTACAATATACTCCAGTCATGACGGATTTGTTTTTGTTTGTATTCGCGGATTATTTCTAAGTAGCAGCCAAGGATGAAACCTAGTTGACGGAATAAGTAATTACTTGGATAGCGACGTAAAAAAGGCGATAGTACTAAAGCATCATTAATTATTTGAGGAATAAAAATGGTGATTATATGGTGGATGATGAACCGGTTAATAGTTTCTTTCCACAGCGGTCTGAACAGTTTCATTCGAATACCTATTCTGAGAGTTACCAGAAATATACTTTCAATGAACCCTGAGTAGCTATTTTCATTAACAATAGTTTTGAGAATGATTTCTTCATGAAATAAGTTGCAACGCCGTTCAAAAGTGATGAACGTGTTGAGTGCAAAAATAATGATGATATAGAAACCAAATTACTTCTTTCATCTATTACAATATTAATGAGTTATAACACTCTCACTTTCAAAGGTGGCGGTGTTACATGCATGGCAATATCTTGAAAGTGTCTTGCATTAATGGGAAGTTTACTCAAGTCCCGTGTTTGAAAAAATATTCAAATCATCCCATATTTTGGTATTTATTCAATTCAGAAATGAATACAGGGCTTTCCATGATGAGCGTTAATAAGACGTTTCTGGCAAACTATTTAACGGATCATCCTGAAAATTTCACAGTATGCATAAATCAAATTTTAGACGATGCGGCGTTGTCGCTTCTACTATAAAGTAGCGGCATCTTTGATTTTTCAATTGGAACACCCCGTATATAATATCGTATTATTATTCATTATCACTTTGTCAACAAATTCATATACTATTTCCCTATACCTGGTCTCGGTAGTGTAGTGGTTAGCATATCTGCCTATCAAGCGGAAGGCCGGGGTTCGAATCCTCGTTGGGCCACCGTGCTGGGTAATCGCACGTTAAAAGGTAAGGCCTCGTTGATCCATTGCTCGCACAAGTTTCGACTTCTGAGGGTTGACGTTCGTCAGCTGGTTAACGGTACGAACAATTTTGAAAATTTATTTAATTTTATACCTATCTATTACCGTTGAGACGATGTAAATTAATTTTGATTTTTTTTTACCAAACATGAACTTTTATAAATGCTGATAATCTTGAACTCTTTTGCACTAAAACGATCAAATTTGAAATGGAGTGGAGTGATACTATGAGGATCTTCACTCCGAGTCATAATTCCATTCGCCTCATACAGGGTCTTCAAAAAATGCAGATACTTTGATCTCATGAAAAAATGAGTGGAACTCAATTTTTTCAAATGGAATACCCTATATATTGCAACATTTTTGAGCTCTACATTCAATTTTAGATTGACTTTGTTCAGATAATACTATTTCTATTTTGAATCGTTTCCGAGATAAACTGTCTCAAACGGAAATTGACAGGGTTTCCTTGTTCATCACTCATTTTTGTAAAACAGATTTCATTTGATGTTTCCCAATAAGTCACAGATAATACAATGAAAAGATAATTAAAATACTCTTCAACCATCGAATTAAACTTTTCTTCAAACAATAGTTTTATTAACGCTGAAACACGAAAAGAAAATAATAAACCCATAAATCAATAAGTTTAATCATCAGTGTATTTCAGAATATGTTCAAACACATATCAACCTCTACTTAAACAAACATGTAATCTCTTCTAAACATTGTCATGTGTAGCGCTTCTGATCAAGTCTGGAGTCAAATTATTGAAAGCATTTGTAACTCTCGATTTCGTATCTTCCATTGTTGTTACTGGAGTAGAGTAAACCATTATTTTAATGAAACCCCACACGAAATAATCTGATGGATTGCCATTTGGTGTTCTAAGAGGCCAAAGAAAAGGTCCATTATTACCAATCCATCTGTCTTCGAAGATTTCAGTTAAAGCTTCACTGACTGAATGAGAATTATGGGGTGGAGCACCATCCATTTGGTACCATACAACACGTTCTCTTCCTGGTCCATTATTTAAAATCATTTGAATTCCATTCCTAAGTAAATCTTCATATTTTGATGCTTTCAAATTATCATCATAAAACTCGATATAAAAAATTGAACCATTCTTTATGGCACAAAATACATTGAATTGCCATCTTTCTTGAAAACCCCTCTGGCGGACAACATGGGGATTTTCTGGCGCCCAATAATGACTGTTGTGTCTATTGAAAACTCCATTTTTTGTGAGCTTGGCCTCTTTTGTCCTCATTATATTGTCAAGGAAATGTTCATCCTCTTGAGTCTTGACAAGTAACCATTCAAAGAATGAGGACTTTCCTGTCTAGGCAGCAAAAGTAATACTTTGCTGATTGACATGTGTCTGGCGGAGTAAGTACTACTAAGTTGCTATCACTGTCCATAATGTTGTCACACTATAATTACTAAGAACATACACCTTTCCATAGCAACCGACCATTTCAACCCTTGCGATTTCTATCAAATATTGTTTTAATTTATCACTACAGAAAAAGTAAAAAGATTGTGAGAATTGGAATAGTTTGCAAATACAATCTCCTGGATATATCATGATAAACAATCAGAGGAAAAATTATATGTTCAGCTCTGCAGCAAAAGTGATTAACTGACTTAGCTAGCTGAATTCCATCAGCAGCGGCAGTCAGTCTACTACTTTGCTGTCTAGTAAAACAAATAACTAAGTATTATTTTTATCATGGAACGATTGTATTACGTTAGAAGCTCCATTACTGTGAAAACATCGATTATACCGTCGCAAAATCGCGTTTTTTTTTCGTAGCCGCACTTTCAAGGTAAAATATGTTCATCGATATTTTTCCATCAATCAACTCGTGTTATTCGAGTGAAAAACGCAATTTCATATAAAATTGCTATAATTTTTGCTGTTGCTCATACACAAAGTGTAACGTGAGGTTAGATAATAATTTCTGCTACGATTTATGTCTCGACTGCAAAATTAACGCAGAAATAGGTCTCAAGACAGGTTAATTATTAATTTCGATGCAATAAGGCAGCAATTTTCTTGGTTTGAAACTTTTACTATTCCTTTTATTCTCGAATGACGGGAAAACGTTCAATTAATTGCGTTAATATCGTCTGAGATGCGGCGGAGGTTGGTTATTTTTCAGATGTAGGAGAGTCTTGGACCAAAACTGGTTCAAGAACGAAACATGAAAACAACCGATAATGGAAATAGGAAAAGAAATGAGAGGAGCGATGAAGTTGGTCACTAAGGTGGGATTTCCAATGGACGGATTTACGGTATTCTTTTGTCATTTGTTCTCATATCTCCATTGGGTGAATGATTCGGTATACATGTAAAGAAATATTCATTCATGCCATTAGACCAATTAAAATGTTCAGAACATTGTATCTCTCTCAGTATATCGTTTTGAAATGGAATGAATTCAAGATGGGCTTCACACCCCTGAGAATTATAAACGAATGACAATTTTAAATATCGAAATATCAAGTGGCATGAACAATTGAATCAAAATGTACCTGAACGAAACAAAAAACTTCAAAGTGTATGGTTTCAACTAGGAATATGACAAAGAAAAACCTCTCCTGGGAAGTAGAGAAGATCTCTGAGCTACAAGCCAATAACATAGAGGTGGGAATTCTGTACTGTATTGACGACAATTCAGAAGAGCACCGACCGTGCTCTTCTATAGATGAGAAACAAGTCTCTCACTTTTCTACGATGCTCCAATGAAGTTAGCGAGTCTGTGAGCGAAGAGTCACCAACGAGACGGATTGCCTTTCTCTGAATAAAATCAAGAAGCTTCAATGAATGTTTTGGCTCCGAGACCCATACATGAGAACTATATTCCAAGACAAGTCCGAATCTATTCCTTGTAGATCATTAGAAGCTGAGGAGAAGTAAAGTATTTCTTCGAAATGGAAATGCAAGCTTCCGGGAAGCAACCTTATCGGATCGATCTAACATGGTTTTTCCAGAAGAGATTATTATTAATCGTAGTTCCTAGCATCGAGATTCTTGACTTTGTAGCAATAGTTACTCCCGACGTCTGTTTACTAGATAAAGATAGATCGCCTTTTTTTGAGAAGAGACATGCCTGGGTTTTTCCAGCATCAATTCCACCAAGTTGATGTTATTCCATTCTATTAATTTCGCCAGTCATCCCTAATTCTATTGACGTTGATGCTCCTCTGAATTTTTGTTTTTCGTGCTGGTATGGGGACTCTGGAAGAAAAACGAAGAGTACTATCGTCCGCAAAACTATGCACTAAAAAAGATGTTTTCTCCAGCAAATCATTGATATGAACCAGAAACGAAGTGGGCACCAGAACTGAATCCTGTGCAACACCTGCAATTATTGGGATAATATCAGACGATACTCCATCAACAACCACACACAGCGATCTATCAGTCAAAAAACTCTTCAACAAAGCACACAACTGAGGAGGCGAACCATAACATAGCAGTTTGGAAACGGATCAAATTCGATCGATAGCTTTTGAAATGTCGATTGTAACAGCTAAAGTTTCTCCGAATTTTTCGATGAAATGCTGTCAAATATGTGAAACATACGCCAATAAGTCACTGGTTGATCTTTGATGTCGGAATCCGTATTGTCGATGATTAATTATTCCTGATTTCTTCAGATATTCCATAATATTCGTATTGGTTGCTTGTTCCATGACTTTGGAAATGATAGAAGGCAGTGCAATTGGTCTATAAACAATGGATAAATATTACACTATGCTTCAGTAGTATAATGAATTCAATTCGATAGTCATTTGCAGAAAATCCTGAGTTCATCACTGAAGACCTTCTCTTCGTGCAGGAGGCCGTATCCAAGCTTCCTTCGGTCTAGCCTACAACATCCAAAATTTTGAGAGGTAAATACACGTTTGGTGACAGCAGCTGCCATGAATACATGAGAATTAATAACCAATCATATTATTACACTGGTAACCCAGATAGCACAAATACGTCTTATGGACGTTTTCAAAACGTCTCACTTGGACATTCAGAAGATCCTCAAAACATCCATTTTATGGACGTGGACGTCTTATGAATGTCCATTGTTAATAATCAGGATGTCTTTAGGACGTCCATAGTGGAACATTTCAGGTCTTCGAATGGACATAATCAGTAGCTCAAATGGATATTTATAGGATGTTCTAAATATTTCTGTCCTGTGTTTGTGTATGCTGAAATTTGTCAATTTTGTATTTATGTCGAGAAAATTAAAAAATATTTAACATTCTGAAATCTTTTATTTGGAAAGAACCTGTGTTTTATTTTGTTGGGAATAAGAACAAGGAACACTCATCTGGTATATTCTCAATCGCTGAATCACTAGAGGCCGAAGAACCAGAGGTAAATAGAGCAGGATTTTCCTTCACTTCCTCTTCTTCTCAAAAACTTGCGGCTTCATATCATTCGGCTGTTTGACCTGCCAGACATCATGAATTCACTAACCTCTCGAGTATTCACTGATATACAAATTCAACCACAATCAGTGAAACAGTAAAACTCTAGTTACAGTTTATTTCTATTACTACCCTGGTCTCGGAGATGAGAGACAGTCGAATAACACGAATGACAATGACAAATGACAGCTACGCGTCACGTAACAACACAGAGCCACATGTATGCATGTATACACAACCAACTGCTCGAAAGGACCTGCAGCTTCATATTTTTGACATTGATTTTAGAAAATTCAGACAATTTACGAGGAAATACTAACCAATGTTCATCACTAATGATTTAACGTTGAAGTCGTGCTAGACACATTTTTGTATTACAATCATATAGTTGGAAATGTGAAAATATGAATGGAATGTTATTGATGAGTTCAAATCATAGCCAGGAAACGTATATCGGAATGACTTACTAGAATGTCATAGTAAAACTTACGCCATCTTTTATAATTTAGTATGGTGTTGAAGTCATAAAATAATACAATGCAAATGTTATATATAAGGAAATATAGTAAAGTACCTATAATGGACGTTCTACGGACATACATTCCTGGACGTCCCGAGGAGGAAGTGAACCAGACATACTTGACACGTCCAGAATAAGTTCTGGACGTACAGACGATAAATGGTCACGTAATGGACGTTTTTAAAACGTCCTGTACTATCTGGGAACGTACGTTGTGATTTATTATTTCAGCATAATTATCAATTTTTTGCAACTAAAGTATATCTCTCAACTTGAGAAACAGTTTTCTGTCAACAGCGAGTTCTCCAAATATCTAGAAATCTGATGCACACACTTTGCGTGGGCATCAATCAGCGACATTTATCTTCAACGCGCATTCTTAGGAACGACTGACTGTCCGCTTCATTGCCAACAATTAACCTCTGCAGATATAGAGCATTAACAGTGACCTGACGGTGCGCAGGAATCTGAGAGTGACTAAGTGGCTCGTTGATTCGTATAACAAAAGACGATTTTCGTAACGGAAACACGAAAAAACGTCGTCGTACCCGGGAACGACCTGTTAACGACCGCGAGGAAGTACACGCGAAGTCGCCAAACTTCTTGGCTGTGCGTTTTTCGTGGAAGAGATAATACTATGTTGGGTTGGGAAGGCATGCGCATAATGAGCGAGGGATACATTTTTTCGATTACCAGAAAAATGGTGCTGTTTGGATACAATGGTTAATGACATAGGCCCGTGATCTAAGTAGTTATTTTGTTAGGTATCAAAGAATGAAAGATCATTAAAAAAATAGAACAGCTGAATTATAGAAGGTAGTACCACGATTCCTTCAAATTTTATCGATACATTCTTCAATTCGGTTTGTTTTCATACTTTTGCCTCAAAATACAAAAATTTGAGTGTTTTGAAAATAAAAATTCATCTCATCAAATTTGAAGAACGAGTTGTATTTGGAAAGATTATTTATTGTACGAATGGAAGGAAGAACAATTTCATTCATTAGTAAAGAAGGAAATTCTATTATTAGAAAATGTACAATTATTGAAAACACAGTTTTTGTAAAGGGATCGGGCGGCAGAAACACCTGATGTCTCTTACAAGTCATTGGTTGATATAACATTGCTTGATGATGAGCATGCGGCAGTCGATTTCAAATATCAAACAACGATGTAGACTTTATCCAGAAGAGATACGATGCTTACGCGGTGCATATGATATAGATATCTAGAAATTATGATAGTTTGAAGCAGACCTTACTCATGCTTTCTGACGATACCAAGAGATGGCGCCACACCCCTCATGTACAAGGTTGATAATTGATAATTTCTTTTGAATTGAAAATCGCGCCAGTAGGAACATAAAATGATTCGTTATGTCGTTGTATGAAGATCTTCACACAACGGTTTCGTCTCAAACCACAAAAAACTAACTGAATTTAACAAAAATTAATCGCAACTACGCCATCTTCATTCGAGTTCAGGAAAGTATTTGAATCGGTCTACAAGCGGCTACAATTTTGGCCACGAAGTAAATCGTCGTTTGCATTTCGCAATATTTGCCTCGAAGTTGGTTATGTTCATGAGCTATTTACGTGGCTTATTGAAATGTGTCTTTTATGTTATTATTATGCTGACAAAGTGAAAAGTGAATCACTATCAATAATTAGGTTAATTCCCATTCATGATAATTTATATTTTAATCTTCTATATAAGCCAGTTCAATAGAATCGACGCGGTAAACCTTATAGTTCTGACAGTTCAACGGTAAATAACGTTTTATCAAGGACTAGGCAGTTTTATAAGTATAAAACCGAATGATTGGCTAAAATAACCCGCTACTCTTGGTTGAAATGCCAGAAACGTCACATTTTGAAAAAATAATCGGAGATAAAATATTTTTTCTCAATTTCCTCTGTATTATTACCATGTAGGTACTCCTGCATCCTGTCTGAGTGGGATCAACTAGAAATATTGCTAGAGAGGCGCTAGTTAATCGCTCTAAAATTTTGTTACTTCCTCGTTGCATAACTAAGGGACTATCAAATATTTAGGAAAGGTACTACCTAAAGACAGTTCTTCTGTCAAATAGTTACATAATACGTGATAAATTTACGCCTTTCACACTCAACATGAAATGTATTTTCATTTCCACGATATGTAACATCGAACATCCATAGAACTCTGATGAAGGAGTTGTTTTAGTCCTCAAAGAATCTATCCTTCTAAATTCATTTTCGAATATACGTGGTGATGATTAAGAACGGTAATGACTAAGAACGGTTTTTTTTTATTAGAATATTTTGTTTTTTTTTATTGGGATTCTCTTTGAGTACTTTCCAAAGATATAGGATAATATAGGTAATATAGTAAGTGATATGATAGTTTTACCAAAAGCGATACCGAAAAAATTCGAATGAAACTTTTTCAGCAGAGATTTCAATCGAACTCACGATTGATATTGAGTCAAATTTGCACACCTTTGTGCTACCGGAAAAAAAACAAAATAATAAAAAAATACCTTTTGAATAAAGGAGCTTTTAATTCTCATTAATGTATCGGGGTCAATATACCACTCTGCCCTAAAAAATTATAATATGAGAGTTTGAAGCTTTTTTCTTTTCATGAGGAAGAAAACCCATAAGATGAATTTCATTATGCCATAATTGCATCACAAGGTCACCACAGGTTTTGTAGTCAACTTATCTCATCAGGCGCCATTTTTCTATCAGATAAAATACCTGAAATGTGAAGAGTTCCAAACAAAAAAATATATATATCCCTACATGCACTTATTATTTAGAAATCAAAATCTATTAAAATCGGATCTTGAGGAATATATGGACCACTTAGTATCCGTGCATGACATGCAACAATTAATTTTTTATTCGCCGTGAAATTTTTGGTCGGTTCCATATATTTCAGTGCTTCACGAGGTGTTTTTATTACATCCAATCGGCGAATGACCAGCACAATGATAATCTTTGCGGTTTTCATTCGGCGTGTACTTATCTCTTTCCGTTGAAAAAATTAAAGATACTGATGAGCAAAGTATCGTGGAATGTTCTGGTGTATAACTCTGCTAATATAATTAATTGTTAGGTTCGGAGCCAGGTAGATGGGGTGCATTGGCGTAGGAAAGTCGATTTTCGTATAAGGTATTCATTCGATATTATCGTGTTTTTTATGTAGATCAGCCATCCATTCGATTCAGTTGATCAGATGAAGTTTGGAGTTATCAGAGATCATGTGATATGCAGCTGGTGCTACAAGGAATCCCTACTTAACCAACCAACTACTAGGAATAATTACTGGTTAATAATTACACACAGGTACTGTTTTTTGAGAACTCTCCGATTATTGTAAAAACTATAGCATTTTACTCAATGAGGATTACTGACATACTAGTTAGGAAATATAGATCTCAATGCGTCAGATTGGACCCATCGAATAGTAAATACGTGAATCACGGTGTTCCTCAAGGCTCGGTTCTGGGACCCCTTTTCTTCCTAATTTATATTAACGATTTATATTTTCACATGCTACCTACGAAAAGCGTCCTTTTCGCAGATGATACAACATTTATCTGTCAAAGTAATACTGTTGACAATCTGTCCACGTTATCAGATGGGACAATCGATTCAGCTAAAACCTGGTTTATTCGTAATGAACTCAAGCTTAGCCTAGATAAAAATCAATCCATTTTTATATCCTCCAATTCAAATTTCACACGTGGTAGCTGTGTTAAATTATTTGGCATGCAACTAGATGATAGACTCAATTGGGTCCAAGAAATCGCAATATTAGCGAAGAAACTGTCTAGTGTCACCTTTTTGATTCGACGTTTGAGAGATATTGTCAGTGTGTATGTCCTCAAATCATGTTATTATGGTTTATTCCATAATATGGTATTCTTCTTTGGGGTGATTCGTGTCACTCTAGTAAAGCATTTATTCTTCGAAAGAGAGTAATCAGAATAATGGCCGGAGTTCATCATCGTGAACATTGCCGCCCTCTTTTCATCAATTTTCAAATCATGCCTCTTCCTACTTTATATATTTACTCGTGTTTATTAGAAATTCATGAAACTAAGCATAAATACTCGTCTCAATCCGAAGTCCATCATTACACCACTCGACATGCTAATTTAATTTCGACTCCATTGTACAAACTCCAGATATCGCAAAAGAATTCTCTGAACATACACTTTCTACACAGACTACCTTCTAGAATGAAAAGTTTGACTTTCATTCAATTTAAAGTAAAAATCAAAAATTTTTTGTTGAAACATTGTTTTTATAGTGTCAATGAGTATCTTGTTTTAAACAAGAATTAATTTGAATCTATGTAATGGACACTCCTCAATGTTCATTCCTAATCAGTTACTAAGTATTTTGTCTATAATCATTTAGTCTGTGTTTTACATTTTATCTGTTTTGCTCTTGACGTTCTACTATTACATTGTATATTGTAGTGAAATTAATACTTCTACTTCTATATTATCGCTTGCGCCCAACTTGATCTATTGAAACGATGTTGAATTTTTCTCTATTACCTTTGTGGACAATGAAGATGGCATCAGGTAGTGCTCACAGGATTCTTCTGACAGGCTATCTAGGCTTATAAAGATTTTGGTTATTGTTCCATATAAATTATGCCACTGTGATACTTGTTATATATGTATGTATGTAGAACTAGTACTAACAAAAAAATTGGCTTTCCAAAACACTACGGTGTAGGAATGACCAATGAAAATCATATTCCACTCTTCTCTAATATTGAATGATTTTCAAACATGCGTACCAAACGAGATGTGTGGTGTCTTCCTCGTCCTTTCTATTTTCCTGGGCTAAGGGAAAGTAGGAATTTCAACGACTGGCAGCTCGTTCAGTATTGAAATAAAAACCAGGATACAAAATGTTAAGAGATTCATTAACCTCTCGCTAAAGAAAGTTTTTAGGATTGTATAGAAGAGACCTTGGTCAATGGTCACTTTCCAACAGAGCAAAACACGTTTTCATAAAAATACCGCTCCAGGTGTAAAACATAATGTTTCTATATAGTTTTATAATGATCATCAGTTTTGAAAGAATGTTTTAGAGTCGCATTGAGTTGGTTGAGTCAGTTGGTAATGTGATCCCAGATAGAGTAATGATAGATGCTTGGAGATCTCGAGGGCCGTGAAAGAGAATAACTGAAGAACTGATCCAAAGTGGCAGCAATCAGGAATAATAACAGACCTGAAAATTGTAAATTCAAAGAAAACGCAGATATCTCCAAACAAGGCCATAAGGTATAGAGACATATCTTTACGTACTTCTCTAAAATAAAGCTCTGGATCACAGGAGACAACTCCAGTATATGTGAACAACCGTTTATGGACCCAGAAAAATAAGGCAAATATCCAGCAATACACCTCATGGGCTGAGATTACTGGTGACGTGGGAAAAAGACAAGTTAGACAGCTTCCACGAAAAGAAAAACGTTGGTTTTTCCTCTGATAGATTGGTTACATCTACATTAATGTCGTTCACTCTCCCGCCCCAATGGATTCTAGTTCCTGCTAAGTTATTAGAGCTCTAACAATCATTGAGTTTTGAGACTACTGTAGAATGTTTCATTTAGCAAATCGTTCATATGAATTTGTAATTGTAATCATTTTATGTTATCATCATACAACCAAGTTAGGCAGAAATCAAATGAAAAAATGGGTACCTATAGGTCTTTCAATTTGATTTGTTTTCTAGTTTTATTTTGCTTCTACCGTTCGTCTTGTCCAAGTACTCTAATGTGGGCTATTCGCGTGTCTGTTCTCACTATGCGAAACAAAGAAAAAGTGAATCAGCCTCCATCGTTATCCGTATAATTATATTCATTTTCAAAGACCATTATGCCAGTGTTGCTGCGGTGATGATGCAGAAAAGGCGATTATTGTAAGTGCGGTTGCAGAGCACATTTCCGTAAAAATGCCGAAGGAATAGCAAAAATACCTCTACGTGCATCCTTGTAATCTGACAAGTCACGGTCGCATATATATGTTGAAATTATAAAAGACTCTCATCACAATCGTATTCATCTTCATGGGAATGAATCCAGTTTGATAATAGTCATCAAACGTTACTTTTTGTTGCGGGAAAGTTTTATGTAATTTTGTTATTACAGACTTTACAGGGAAGGATTGCATGATCTAGTTTATAGAAGGTGTCATCAAAATTTTCTTTGATACCAAAGTTTTTCAAGATTGTAAATAATTACGAGAATATTAAAAATGGCAAGGAATGAGTTGTTGTTCGAATTCATACAATCTTGAGAGTTGTGAATTGTGATGTTCGAATACCAACCAACAGAAATGTAAGATTTAAACTTGTGCCCTTTCGGGTACAACATACTTATAAAAGGAGCTAATACATATTCAAAATTGAATGAAGTTAAAAGTACTGATTGGTAAACCTTTTTTTTCAATTTGTTGAACGGTAAGCAATTTTTACGCCTTGAATAATACTCAGTTGACCTGCTATCCCGCCTGTTAACCATTTTTCAAATCACTGTCAAAAATAACACCTACTTTCCTGAATATAATACATCTAGAAGACTGTAGTAGAGTTAGGGGTTATTTTTCATTAACACCACAACTATCTGTATGAAATAACAATGTATTTAGCAACATACATCCATCTCGGCCCAGTGATCTAAACTGAACAGTGCAATACTTTCTTCTTTCACTAACAGACATTTCATTGATACTTGTTCCTTCGTTTTCTATCCACTAATTCGATTAACACATTCAGGTCAATTTTCGTACAATCCATATTTTGTTAAATAATAGTCACCTGAGTACTCTCTTCTGTTATTCTTTCAGTACCCAGACACAGTGAAATGAAACTCTGTATTGAACGTTTTTTCTCTATAGTAATCACATGTCATGCTTCTGTTTTATTCTCATGAACTGACCCAGAATTTATAAAGGATCTGGCTTCACAGGTACTGATTGAAAATAAGGGTTGTTGAAAACTTACCTAGACAAAGCTGTTCAAAGATGAGTGGGAATTTTTATTGAAGTATGTCGCATGGATTATGAAAAAAATGACTTTTTGCAGATATCCACTAATAAATTGAGGACGAGCCTCAAAAATACTTTCGACCACATTACCAATAAGTAGATATGACCAATACCAGAAAGCTGTGTCGACTAGGTCTCATCAGTGGCACTCGGCAGAACTTGCAAATATAATGCATTTGGAATCATGGACATGGGAATTCAGATGCATATGGCGTTTTACCTTTACGGTAAACATCATTCGCAATAGAATTTAGGTATGACAGTAATAAAAGGAAGAGCATAATCAGCATGGTCAGGGGGCGTAGTAATAATAATTCAGAATGATTTGTAATGTGCCACAAGATGAAATAATCATTGTCAGAGTTTTTAGCAACCATTTTTTCTAAGATAAATAGCAGGTTATAGAAAATGATTGAGATCATAAACGATGAAACTAGAACTTTTGATGTAGAAGTTAAGACTTTCTCTAGAGATGAATTAACCAAACCCCAAAGTGATATTACACGCAATCGACGAGTGTTTCGCCAATGACGTTAGCATCTACAGGAAAAAAAATCGATTCTAAATATCAATAGTAGGGTTATTCATGTTTATATCTTACAATCTACGATAGTGCAAGCAAGCTCTACCTGCAGATGTTTTTTCTCCGACCAGAACTTCGTCTATCAATTATTCTAATTGATTTCCCAACATTGAACTAACTAGTGGACTGAATGGGATATGCCATTTGTCACCATTCTTACTATTTATCATTTTGTTATCATGCACATCCTGGGTCAGTCTCAGATTCTTTTCATTTATTCTATGATCATTGGCCAGAGCATGCTAGACACTAGTCTTTTCTATTATTCCGTATCTTATGTGTGTATAATGTTCCTCAAAGCGGGTTTTTGTTGCACGTCGACTCTGGCCAATGTATTTCATATTGTCATCTTGACCAACTCATGAGAGAAAGTAGTGTCAATTGTACAGATCAGTAGAATACTCTTCGGATGATACGACGAATAAATACCTGTTTTTAGTTCTTCTTTTTTATCTTAATCAGCGAGGTTTCTAATATCCAATCAGTCAATAGTTCTAATATAATCCTCAATTATAATTGACCAAGGGAAAGTGCGAGTTTCAACTCATATTTCACTCATAGCCAGAAGCCATGGATATGTGTAATAAATTATCGTTTCATAGTATTGAAATGAGATACCTGCATTCGAAACGACTAACTTAGATTGTTATATAATCACTAGAATAAGTCTGTTCAGATCAAGTTTGCCCTTGGTTACTATTGATCCATTGGTCCATATCACGAAAAATTTGTATTCAAGATTAATCAAGTGATATGATTTTGACATAATCGTTTTGAATCTTTCATCCCACGAAATAAAATTATCTCAGTTTTCTCAATATTTTCATTTTCATTATTTCATGGGTGAGTTTGAATGAACAAAAATATTAATGAATCTAGCTTAATACATATAGCAAAATCTCCACGAGTCTTTTTTAGCTCTCTTCTCTATCCCACAAAGGTTCGCACACTGCAGATCTTTTGCTATTAGTACACTGTTCTCTTTCGGGAATATTCATGACATTAAATTAATGGATTGAATTTCATGAGGGATAATATCTTCCTAGAACACATTACTAAATGAAAGTGTATGTGTACCATATTTCATTATCTTCAGTGCTTCAGTGCATCTTCTACTAACTCACTTCATATTTCCTTTGAATTTCGTTGAGATTGTAGGTACGAGGTTTTGAGAGAATCGCATACAGAGTGATATCCGATACCAATAGCAAATTATCTAAAACTTTAACGTTTTCAGTTGTGTATTTTCGAATCAGTTCTCTTTAACCAGTGGTGTTGAAATTGTGCATATGAGCCTAGTCGATGGAATAAAACAATTTTCCATTTGAAAAAAGCAAGATGGCTGCTCTGCAAGGGCAGAAAACATATGTTCGTCTATTACCACCGCCTTCGTTAGGAGATATCGAAGGCTCTGCAATAATCCGATTTAAAGCGCGAATCCCACTATACGTAACGTCACCGTCACGTCTCCGCACCGTCACCGAACCGAAAATATCACCTTAATTCATACTAGCCGGAGCCGGCAAGCAGCAGTCAGTTTGTCTGCCGGTAGAGAGTGCGACGTAGAGAAAATTCGAACATGAGTGAATTTACAAATGAAGAGCTTGGACAAATTGCGCTTATTCTGAATATGGAAGAAGAAAAGTCTAAAGTTAAGAAGAAAAGGCAATTATGGGTGCATGATATATTCTGAGAAGGAAGGACGAGGGCAAATATCACACATTATTTTCGGCATTAGAAGATAATGAACTAAAATTTTATAAATATTTTAGAATGTCGCAACAGCAATTCTTCCCTCTCTTGCATAGAATTGAAGGCAGAATAACAAAGAAAAACACCGAGTTTATATTATTTTCAAACAAATATTAATCCGACGTGAACAGAGACGTCAGTCAATGCACACTAACGTATTACACACGTACAGTCGACCCACCGACAAGCACCGACACGTCAAATATTCTCTCGCTACAATCGCCGGCGGAGGTGACGGCGACGGGAGGTGGACGTGACTGATAGTGTGATTATGTTCATTGCTTGCAATGTAAGAATATTTACCGTGATGGTGACGGTGCGGAGACGTGACGGTGACGTTACGTATAGTGGGACTCGCGCCATCACACTATCAGTCACGTCCACCTGAATACGGTGCTATTGTCGGTTCGATGACGGTGCGGAGACGTGACGGTGACGTTACGTATAGAGGGATTCGCGCTTAACTGGGGATCGACATATACGGACTTTTAAGAGATAAGATGGGATATTCAGAGACATCAATATTTTGTGTACGATAACGAATCTGTTATCAAAATGGCGGGTTCGAAATGAAGAATGAAATTTTGCGTTTCTTGTCCAATTCGGCTAAAAATTTGTTTATATGAACTTCACGAATTTGAACAATAATAATCCAGAGACACATTCATCAATTCAATATACGGCGATTTCGAAACCTAACCTAAGCATTTTGAAGAATGGCTGACATGAGTTTGGCCAGCTCTTGTGGTTTGTTATGGAAGTCTGTGAGGTTGATGAATCTGTGGATGGGTGAATTCAAAACGGAAAAATCTGTGTTGGGTTAGTTGATGTTCAAGTATCGGTTTGTGTGTGTTGGTTTCCTGAAGATCCTGTGGGTGAAGAAGCTATTGAATTTTGTGATGAGGACATCGAAGAATGGAAAGGAATTATTTGTTTCCATTTTCATTGTGAACTTTGTGTTCGGATGGAGGTCGTTGGACGTTCAAGGAAATTATGGAGAGTTTGGGAGCCGTGGGGCCATATGATAAAAATCGCATCCACGTATCTGAATCAGCAATTTCCTTAGGTCCAGTGCCTATCAAGAGGTCCAGTGATATAAATACCTAACCCCCTCCCTCACACCCTAATAGGTTCCACATTAATAACACCCGCTTATGTTAATATCACCGAACACCCTTCGATCCCCCAGTTCAATCTGAGGAGTGGGCAGATTGAGACTTCAGCATGATGTCACGTAATATTTCTTGCAAATGAATGCCTCAAAATCGGAGCCGAAACGTTTTATATGATGATGAAGACATTTTTTGTGAAGTAGCTTCCTTCCGAAATGAAAATCGACGAGTCTGAACGATTATCAGATTTGTTTACAATTGTCGAGATGAGGTGAAGTTTCAGCTGCAATTGTACATTAGAGCATATACATTGTTTTGACAATACTAAAAGTATTATGAATGAATAAATGAATCTTTCATTCGTGTGTTAACCAAATTTCAAATCATTCATCTGAGCCGTTCATGAGAAGACTATTTCGAAAGGAAAACGTGAATCGTGAAGTTGCAATAAAATCGTCCGTTGGAAGTCCCCCCTTGAGTATCTCAGTGAACAAATGTAATTTGTCCCGTCTCGATTTTACTTTTCGTCAATTTAAAACTGAAATTTGTATTGCCATCGTTTCCTGTGATGTCATCACGGTTCCTCATAAAAGCAAGTTTTATGGGCCTACATTGGGCGTTTCTCGAGTTTTATTTCCTTCAGAAATCGAGGTATAAAAATAACTGCTGATCCCTTGGATGCGATGAAATAAAACTCGTTTTTTACCGTCAATGAGATAGACGGAGAGTTATCCACGGAAATAGGGCAGCAATTCATAGAACGATTAAAACCACGTAAACAGTCTGTCTTAACACCATTATTAATTGATTCGGCCGCCTGGCAGTTTTTCATTGGTGAGGGTGGTCGTGATATGGCCGTAAAGGAGTTGAAACATCAATTGAAAGTGTTCAATTTATAGAGCGCTGGTTTTTGGTGTGATTGTAACTAATTATGTTCAAAATTCGAAAATAATAGTCGAGCAGTTGTCGAGTACAGACGTATTTATATTACTCTGCTTGAAAATCGCAAAAGTTTACATTGCCAGTGATTTATTCAAGTGTTATCAGCCATTAGTTCAGTGCCCGAGATAAAAGTTTCGAAAAAAAAAAAACAAGTGCCATACAGAATACTGAAAAAGGTCAGTTTTTTTTTTCATACCACTTTCTACACTTCATATCAGCCAAGATGAGTGCATGTCTGAATTGCCACCTGAACAAACCGAATCAGCCTACTCTCCAGTGTGATGGTTGCCGAGGTAGTGTCCACTATTCCTGCGCGGGTCTTACTGACAATGAAGTCAAACATACGAGATCTAAATCACGATCGATCAAAATTGTATGCAATTCTTGTAATGCAAACATGAACCAATTCAGCGATTTGAGAGATCTTGTCACTTCTCTCAAAACTACACTCAGCGATTCGATCCAAGAGCTCAAATCACAATTTGAAAAAAAGTTCTCCGAATTAGAAAGCAACCTTGCCATTGAGAGGGCCTCTTACTCAGAGACCATCATACAAGAAATTAGGGATAGGCAAAACCGTGCTTGCAATATAATATTATTCAATTTGGAAGAGAGTCCTCTTCAGCAATCTGTTGAGCGTGAAGCTGATGATCTGGAAAAGGCCAAATCCATTATTGGCGAAATTCCCATACCTTCCACAGCTGTTGTACGAGTTTTCCGTTTGGGGAGACCCAAAAAAAATTCGAGACCTTTGAAAGTGGTTCTGGCAAGTCGAAGCGACGCAATTAAAATTCTCAAAAATAAAAGAACCATCATCGATAAATACCCGAACTATCGAATCAAAGCAGATGAAACGCAAATGCAAAGAGAGAATATGGATAAACTTCGCCAAGAATTGAAAAGGAGACAAGATGCAGGAGAACCAAATCTAACTATCAGATATGTCAACGGCTTTCCCAAAATAACCAAACCAAAAAACATATAAATTCCCCCCTAATTGAGATAAAATATCTATATACGAACCTTGCATCCCTAATGGCTAAATTCCAAGAATTGATTATTATTGTCAAAAATCATAATCCAACATTTATACTCATTTCCGAAACTTGGCTAAATGACTCTATCCCAGATAATCTTGTACATATTCCTGGTTACATTCTATTTAGAAGGGACCGCATAGTGTCAAAAGGTGGAGGTGTTTGTATATATGTACTCGAAAAAATTGGATCTGTAGTGATTACTGCAAAAATAAATAATACTGTCGATATGTTCCCAATCGAAGCGCTTTGGATAACAGCGAAAATTCAGTCCATTGAGTTGAATGTTGCCTGTATTTACAGACCTGGGGCCTGTTTCAATAAGCGAATACTAGTGGTAAAATACTACTGCGGCAGTTGTAAATTACTATTTCGACAAAATTGGGTTTCTACAAGTTACACCGGTAAATAATGAGTGACAAGTTTACCAGTCCAATCCTACTACTGTTTTCTATACCAATTACGGGTGTGCTGTTTCAGCAATAATCACAAGTATGAGAGTAAGGCTGGTAAATTCCGTTTGTGACAAATTTGCGTTTCTAGAAGCTACACTTGTTAGTGAGGACTAACATGTATACGTGTTCGATCTTACAAGTGTTTTTTCATCTAATCACATCGTTACTGTTTCTACAAACTCCAATATATAAGAATTACTAGTAATTTATCAGTATAATTCGACCAACGTAGAGGGCATGGTCAACGTTGAACATTGTTGATTGAATATTTGCTATAATAGAAAATATGTGGTCCAGTGATTCCGAAGGAAAACACTGTGTCAACATCCGTAAGGCTCGAATGAATGAGGGCATATAGATTTATTTAAACCCATGATGAATCCAAACTTGTTTGTCATACTAGTTCGTTATTGCATCAACAATATGGATATTAGAAAATATCGAAAGGTTCATTCAACTTTAACTAGTTACTATGGTTGCTAGGAAAACAATGGAAACTTTGACATGTGGAATTTCTTTTGTGACCATCATTTCCGCACGGGCCATAAAGTGCACTTTATGCACGCACCGTCCGTAAAGTGCACTTTGAGGCCGTGTTGTATGTTCACTGTTGCAAATATTAAATGGTATATTCCTGTTGGTAACCTGTTTATTTTTACGTTATAGAATTTACAAGTTATGATAAGATATATTGCTTGCTATATCAGCCTGAACTCCACTTTCGCTCCATTTGTAGGATTTCCACTTTTTTCTAGTTATTTTTCTTCAATGTTTCTGATTCCATATACATATCATGCTGAACACTGTTTTCAGTAATCCATCTATGTGGTCTCGAAACTGCACCCCTACATCTTTGTTTTTTATCTCAAGGTAACTGAACGTCACTACAACCGATATTGCTAGAAATGTTTTCATTCACTTGCTCTACAACATCATGTTGGGCCAAATCGTGTCCCGACAATATTGCCAGTGATGATAATTTGCTATCAATTGTTGGGATACAACAAACTCGTGAATTTCCTTCCACTTCTCGCTTTTGTCTCGTTATGTCAACTTGGCACTAAAAGCACCAAAGAGAACATATTTATTTTGAATGAGGGAATGAAAACTTTTAGAAGAAACATTGTTTTCGGCTTATTTCGCTGAAATTTCAAGAAACTTGCAAATCACACACTCTTTTTTCCAGGTACTCCATGTTGAATGTGGTAATTCAACTCAAAAGAGAATTTACCAAATTTCACGTTCAATATTAAAAACAAAAATGATCAATTTTTTGATATGCATCCAATAACAAATGTTCTTTTATGTTAACTTCTGGGTTTTTTCTAAACGCCAGTAAAACAATTGTGTACCTACCTAACACGTGCGCACGCGATTGCTGGCCGAACTTCGCTAAAGCGTCGTTCTGCCATCTGCAATCCCATGCGGATAAGTATCACTTTCCGCACTTGTTAGGTAAACTACTATTTCGTCACCATCAGTTTTTCGCGTACGGTTGTTCCATTTGACGGCACATCAGCATAGAACGTTCAATTGGAGAGTTCAGACAAATACAGAGGTTTTGTTGGAACTAATGATGTTGAGATACTTTAATTAAAGAGAAGTGGTAAGCCGTATTTCATGGGATCTACTCTACTGACAACTGTTTATCCCATCCCCTCGAGAAACTGACCATGGACCGCCTTTGCTTAATGTTAATACTCTGTATATGCACGAAATTTTTCACTTGTATGTCTACAACTGTACAAAATTTCTTTATGAAACAAGAAATATTGGCACTTGTCACTAGTTATTTCTACACTGGTAACTTGTCGTCTATTTGCTTGTAGCTATTTAGTTCTGTGAAACAGAAACAACTAGTTCTTCTGACTAGTCGTCGTGACACTTGTAACTTGTCACTTATATACTTGTAATTTTATTGAAACAACATACTTGTCGAGTAGTTATTACTTGAAACAGAAATTACTAGTCCTTGTCACTTGTTGCTATTGAACATGTAACTAGTCGCTTGTTCACTGGTAATTTTCTTGAAACAGGCCCCTGGTGACCTTGCACTTGATTCAAATTCCAACTGTTTTTCCCAACTTATCAATGCCAGTAATCATTTGAAAAAACCTTACTATTTTTGGAGATTTCAATTATCCTGATATTGACTGGAACCGTATCGCCCCCATGGACAACAACGCACAATCTTCTTTCTTCATCAATACCTATATTGCGTCAAACTTGACTCAACTTGTCAAGCAGCCTACTCGATTCAGAACAAATAACAACCCATCCCTTCTCGATCTTCTTCTGACTAATGACAAAAAGCTTATCAATACCCTTTCTTACGAACCCCCTATTGGAATTAGTGATCATTGTACCATCTTGGCAACCTCCCAAATTTCTCTAAATGTACCCACTTCAGCTAACAAAAAATTCAGGAACTTCCAAAAAGGGGATTATTCAAATATCAACAGCCACCTCGATACAATTATATTACCCGACACGGATATAAATACCACATGGGAATTTTTAGAAGACCAAATAATTTCCACGTACCAGTTCATTCCAGAAATGAAAAAATTCGATAACAAAAAGCCTTGGATTAATGCTGAAATCAAAAAAGAAATCAACAAAAAAAGGAAACTCATCTGGCATAACTACAGAAAGAACTATGTAAATGAGGACTATAACTTATATAGAGAACATTCAAACAGGCTAAATGCAAAAATTAAAAACGCAAAATCTTCCGATGAATCGAACCTTGTCGACTCTAAAAGCAATAAGCAGTTTTTCAAATACATTCGAGGCAATCTTGACACGAAAATAAAGTCCTTCTCTCTCAGAAACGGAAACGGTGAGGTAGTGAGCGATCCTACTGATGTCTCGAATATTTTCGCTCATGAATTCGAAAGGTCCTTCTCAGTTGAAAGAACCGGTATTCTTCCCTTCCTTCAGAATAACTTAAGAAATGAAGACACTATCGAAAGTATCATCTTTACAGAGGAAAAAATTCTCGAAGCTATACAAAGGACGAAAATGGATAGCAGCCCCGGGCCAGATAACATTCCACCAATTTTTTTGAAACAGTGCAAGACATCCCTCACTCCTCACTTAATTCAGTTGATGAATGCCTCTTTACGCGAGGGACAACTACCACTAGCATGGAAACATTCTACGGTAATACCCGTCTTTAAAAAAGGGGACAAGTTGGATCCCGCAAACTATCGTCAGATCAGCCTTACGTGTCTTCTGTGCAAATGCATGGAAAGAATAATCACTGAGGAATTGACTACCTTTTTTCTGGACAGTGGCGTGCTGAAAAACGAACAACACGGATTCCTTCGAGGGCGGTCCACTGTTTCAAATCTTCTTCACTGTGTCGATCTCTGGACGAAGGAACTTGACGTGAACTGTCCTGTTGACATTATTTACCTCGACTTCAGAAAAGCGTTCGACAGAGTCCCTCACGAAAGACTTCTTCACAAATTGCACCACTTTGGTGTTAGAGGACCGCTTCTGGATTGGATAAGGGATTTTCTGTCGAATAGAACTTGTCGTGTCCGAATCGATGACCAACTTTCAAACCCATACGCAACAACAAGTGGTGTTCCACAGGGATCTGTGATTGGCCCTCTACTATTCAACATATTTGTCAGTGATCTCGTCAATGAATTCCAAACCACGGTTTCCCTATTTGCTGACGACACAAAATTCTTTGCCAATCCGATCACCGACAAAGGTAAAATATCCGATGATCTCCGACGTGTAGAAGAGTGGTGCCAAAAGTGGCTTCTGGATCTGAACGTACAAAAATGTAGTGTTCTCCATCTTGGTTTTCATAACCCGAGAAATCTATACTCAGTCAATGGCATCCATCTCAAACCAGTTTCTCACCAAAAAGACCTCGGTGTTATTATAAGCCATGACCTGAAATGGGAAACTCACATTGGGCAAACCATAAAGAAAGTCAATCGAATATCCTATATGGTAGCTATTTCATTCAAGGACATGTCACCTCAGCTCCTGTCCAAAGTATACAAGATATATATAAGACCTATCCTCGAGTATGCAGTGCCAGTATGGAATCCCTACTTTGCTAAAGATATCCATGCGCTCGAACAAACCCAGAGACGTATCACAAAGCTCTCCAGACAAATTCGAGACTTACCCTACGACCGTCGCCTAGAAATACTTGGGATAACATCTCTTTGGAATCGGCGCATGAGAGGTGATCTTATCGAAACCTACAAAAGTCTTCACGGACATTACTCAGTGAATCTGGACTTTTTCATCTGTAGTTACGATGCAAGACTGAGAGGTCATCCTTACAAGTTAGCCCGTGAAAGATTTCATAAATTGTGTCGCCAACATTTTTTGTGCAACCGAGTCTTCACCCACTGGAATGACCTACCGGAAAATGTGGTATGTGCATCATCCATCAATGCCTTCAAGAACGCCTTGGACACTTATCAAAACTGAGGACTATATGTGTATATATATATTTTTAATGCATTCATATATTTCTGTTACATTTACGCTGTACATTTTGATATGTTTGAACGGCTTTGCCGCCTAACATTCATTTAATAATAATAATAATAATCGTATAAGCAGGCATGGGTTTCTGTGCTGTCTGAACTGAGTTTTTGAAGACTATACACAACATTCTCGTAGGTTTTGGAAAATGAAAACTGTTCAGGAGTATACAATGTTCAGGGTCCGCTGCAAACTGAAAAAATACCGAGTAGCTAATAATTTACTGCGATAATGAAGAATATTTCTCTTTAAGGGTGTTCACTCTGTCTATGCGTTAAGAAGATGCATTCCATAGTGTAATTTTCAGTTTCCCTGAATGAATGAGTATTATAACACAGAAAATAAAAGAAATATCCGCTTTTATCTAACTGGTAAAAATGGTCCAATGAACCGATATTAACTCATTTTCAGACCTTTGTAACAGATTATATTTCTCAACAGTTCTGGTTCAGGAGAGACAATGTTATTTGTACCGTCTTCAACATCGTGACGTGTTAACTTATACCCCAAAATCACAATCTGAAACGAAAAACGTATTGATATTATTGCCTCCTTTTGGAAAAGCCATAATATTTTCATTTGAAGATGTACAAAATTCTCTTTCGAAAACGTTTTTGAATAATATACATGTACCCATCAACAGGGAGTGTTTGTATTTTTTTTGGTTTCACTTCTTTTACAGAAGTTGTGATTTATGTTTTTGAATCGGAGAAGGGAGCCAAAAAATAATTCTTCAAACTTTCCAATGATACCCTATTTATTGAAATTTACCCAAACATGAAATGCCTAATCGGTGTTGAGAACATCATCCCGATGATTGTGGTACTTCAACTTCACCGTAAAACATGGTTTGTTATATTCAAGAGAGAGTAAGTCCTGCTAGACTTACTGCTCGTTTGTTTGAGGACATTCATACCGATAGCATGATTCGTATGTTACCAAGTTAGGTAGGAAGTTTGTCAATATCTGATTTGTCTGTAATGTGGAACACCAACCGCAGAACCCTATCAGAGCAAAATTTCAGAAATTTATATCAATAAAATCTACAAACGTTCATGGAAGCAAATGAATCACATTTTCACGAAGCACCGTTACAAATAACAAAAATTGAAACGCTACCACTGAGTAATCAATCGTAAATGTATTGATTCCTAATACCTAAAACTTATTTGCATTTCTCAGCGATACCAAAATCAATGGGTTAATGTCATTAACGTCGTTTTCGCATCAATTCTCAAGTGAATTTCAATAAATAAATAAAGGGTATCATAACAAAGATGATTTTGTGCCTGTTCACATGATGTATCACTCGACCCCACTTCCCATTTGAAATTTCACGGTTGTGACACCTCCTTACTATAGAACTAAATGCATATGTTGGAGAAAATGTCCAAAATGTGTCCCCCTCAAACTAAAACTCTACGTGTCTGGACATTTTTGTTTTGAATTAAAAATCATTGAGAAAAGCTAGGTGCATATTCTTCATTGGAGCACTGTGTATTCCAATCGGTTCATCATAAAACGAGATTGGGAATTTTATTCCCAAATTACTATTTTTCAGATTTTTCTGATGAATGAAATACTTATCACTTTGACGCGTTTCGCCAAACAAATTTGTTACCACTGAACAAATAATTGAATGAATTCAGTGATTAGTGTTTCGTGCTTTTCGAATCGTTTCATTGAAAGCAGCCAGATTTTTATGAAATAGAATTGTTATCTCATACAAAACAGATTTTTCTAATGAATGAAATACCTATCACTTTGACGCGTTTCGCAAAACAAATTTGTTACCATTAAACAAATAATTGAATTAATTCAGTGATTAGTGTTTCGTGCTTTTCGAATCGTTTTATTGAAAGCAGCCAGATTTTTATGAAATAGAATTGTTATCTCATACAAAACAGATTTTTCTAATGAATGAAATACTTATCACTTTGACGCGTTTCGCAAAACAAAGGGTCTCCTCGGTTAAGATGGTCGAAATGCCCTTAATCACGAAATTTCGATTTGACTCTCGAATGATGTAACCCATGCCTGAAAAACATTCACCATATTTTTTTTTCCTCCTCCCCCTATCTTTCCTCCTCTGAGGGTGAAAAAATGGCATTTTTCATGTTTTATTTTTTTTCTCTCACTCCAGGAATCGAAAAATATTGAAAAAATTCAAGTATATGAAAGACAGTCTGTTCTTCGAAATAAAATTTTTTGGGTCCCCGGGCCCCCCATGAAGGCCTTCAAAAAAAAATTTAAAATTTTAAATTGGAAAAAAATGGCAGAAAACCCAGGTGTCCCGGGTGATATTATTTCATCATTTCAATGGGGCTGATATGTACTATAACAACTAGTATCGTTCATTTCGTTATCAGTGGTGGCACTTGAGAAAAAGGCATTTTTTGTGAAATTTTTATGAAAAATTGGCTGTAACTTTTTTGTCATTGATTTTATTAAAAAATTTCAAGTGACAAAAAATGTTTGAAATGCAATTTTACATAGGGTACACTCAAATTCAATTGACTTATTCTGAAATGTTGAGCTATTATACAAGTTGAAAGATTTTCACTTGGAGATTTTTCACATTAAATATAGCCATTAACTGTTTTTTATCAATTTTCACAGAAATCTGATACACACACACGAAAGCATACCTTTTATTGTCATTTCTTATTTTTTCGACGCCCTTGTGACAATGAAAATTTTGTATTTTTTACGATTTATTATTTTTTCTCATAATCTATAATCTTGAAAAAAATGATATCAATGGAAAATAGTATGATCTCCAAAATAAAATTTTCAGGCTATCTGGACCACCATTCAATTGACTTATTCTAAAATGTTGAGCTATTAAACAAGTTGAAAAATTTTCAATCAGAGATTTTTCACATTAAATATAGCCTATAACTGTTCTTTGTCATTTTTCACAGATACCCAATACACACACACGAAATCGTACCGCGTGTTTGTTACTTTTCTTTTTCTTCCCCCTTTTTCCCTTTCTGAGAGTTAAAATTTAGTATTTTTTACGTTTTATCATTTCACACACACATTCGACATAGTCGGTGGGGGAACGAATTGTTCAAGAGATGATTTTTTTTATTATTTTTCTCATAATCTATAATATTGAAAATAATAATATATATGGAAAATAGTATGGTGTTCAATATGAAATTCTCAGGACCCTCCGGGCCACCCATTGAGGCATTTGAAAAAAATTATTGAATTTTCATTCGAGAAAAATGGCGAATATCCCGGGCGATAACCATTCCATTATTAGTTATGAAGGATTTTCGTAATCCTCTATATCTGCTCAAACAGAGCGATATTGATAATATTGAAAAACAACCAATGGAAAATCGAATGATTACCAATCGAGGAAAGGCAAGAGAATTGACAAAACAATCATTTTTTGTGTTCAACCAAAAATTATTATGATGATATTATTGATTGTGTTTTTGTACAACATATCTTTTTCAACCTCGTAACCGACGACATTTAGAATTTTCTTTCAACAAATCTTACGTGTCTATCAGTTTTCTATTAAAAAGGAATTGGTTACATTCAGTGTGTGAAATGCCTTGGTGAACATCGTTTAAACGTCGCTCAACTTTTCATAGTGTAGGTACCATTTATTTTTTTGAATATTTTTGTTAAAATGAATGATAAAAAAGTAACCTATAATTTTTAATTGAGAATTCTTGAAAACTACCTCTTTGCCAATTATCACCACTGAAAACGACGAACGTTACTTATTGTGATAACGCATATCAGTCTTGTCGAAATGTTGGAATGGTTATCGCCCGGGACATTCCATGCCATTTTTCTCGAATGAAAATTCAAAAATTTTTTTCAAATGCCTCAATGGGTGGCCCGGAGTGTCCTGAGAATTTCATATTGAACACCATACTATTTTCCATACATATTATTTTTTTCAATATTATAGATTATGAGAAAAATAATAAAAAAAATCATCTCTTGAACAATTCGTTCCCCCACCGACTATGTCGAATGTGTGTGTGAAATGATAAAACGTAAAAAATACTAAATTTTAACTCTCAGAAGGGGAAAGAGGGGGAAGAAAAAGAAAAGTAACAAACACGCGGTACGATTTCGTGTGTGTGTATTGGGTATCTGTGAAAATTGATAGAGAACAGTTATAGGCTATATTTAATGTGAAAAATCTCCGAGTGAAAATTTTTCAACTTGTTTAATAGCTCAACATTTTAGAATAAGTCAATTGAATGGTGGTCCAGATAGCCTGAAAATTTTATTTTGGAGATCATACTATTTTCCATTGATATCATTTTTTTCAAGATTATAGATTATGAGAAAAAATAATAAATCGTAAAAAATACAAAATTTTCATTGTCACAAGGGCGTCGAAAAAATAAGAAATGACAATAAAAGGTATGCTTTCGTGTGTGTGTATCAGATTTCTGTGAAAATTGATAAAAAACAGTTAATGGCTATATTTAATGTGAAAAATCTCCAAGTGAAAATCTTTCAACTTGTATAATAGCTCAACATTTCAGAATAAGTCAATTGAATTTGAGTGTACCCTATGTAAAATTGCATTTCGAACATTTTTTGTCACTTGAAATTTTTCAATAAAATCAATGACAAAAAAGTTACAGCCAATTTTTCATAAAAATTTCACAAAAAATGCCTTTTTCTCAAGTGCCACCACTGATAACGAAATGAACGATACTAGTTGTTATAGTACATATCAGCCCCATTGAAATGATGAAATAATATCACCCGGGACACCTGGGTTTTCTGCCATTTTTTTCCAATTAAAAATTTTAAAATTTTTTTTGAAGGCCTTCATGGGGGGCCCGGGAACCCAAAATTTTTTTTTTTCGAAGAACAGACTGTCTTTTATATACTTGAATTTTTTCAATATTTTTCGAGTCCTGGGGTGAAAGAAAAAAAATAAAACATGAAAAATGCCATTTTTTCACCCTCAGAGGAGGGAAGATAGGGGGAGGAGGAATAAAAAAATATGGTGAATGTTTTTCAGACCTGGGTAACATCATTCGAGGGTCAAATCGAAATTTTGTGATTAAGGGCATTTCGACCATCTTAACCGAGGAGACCCTTTGTTACCATTAAACAAATAATTGAATTAATTCAGTGATTAGTGTTTCTTGCTTGTCGAATCGTTTTATTGAAATCAGCCAGATTTTAATGAAATAGAATTGTTATCTCATACAAAACATATTTTTCTAATGAATGAAATACTTATCACTTTGACGCATTTCGGAAAACAAATTTGTAACCATTAAACAAATAATTGAATCAATTCAGTGATTATTGTTTCGTGCTTTTCGAATTGTTTCATTAAAATGAGCCAGGTTTCAATGAAAGAGAATTGTTATCTCATACAAAACAGAACATACTACTTCTTTAGAAGAGTATCCCTAAAATTTTCACAACAAATTCTCGTCTGATGCTCTCACATTCGTTATAAAATGATATATGTATTAAAGAAATTTTTCTTTTGATTTTTTTTCTTCTTCTTTGATCTCATCAATTTCAAAACTGAAATGAATCGCAATCGTCAACTGCTAAATCAATTCAGGATTTCTGATTGTTCTCTTGAATATTCATTCATATGCTTACCGAAACGCCATTTTTTCTCTTACGGAGTGACCTTGAGCTGCACAACTTTTAAGGCTCGTTTCCGTTTGATGAGACTCATTAGTTCGGCGATAAATTTATACTAGCTTTGAATTCGTAACAAGCAATTCTGGGCCACCCATTGGCACCAATTGAGCAATCGTTCTGAGAAATATGACCAATTAAATTATTTCAGTATGCGAACTGATATGGCTTCGAAGAATTATATTAGATAATACTGTCGATTTAGTAGACTTTTGATCCACTTAGGAATCCGTATGTTTCTCTCTCATATCTATCGGATTTTCAGTCGAGTTAATCTCCGACAATCTCCTTATGACTGTTCTTTCAAAAATGATTTGTTTTTTTATTTTGACATATTAAGTCTCTAGAGGCTCTCCTTTCCTAGCCGCATCCAAGAAATTTGGCAAACGCGCTACGAGTTCGATTGGCAATGTTTACACATCAGATTTGTATTAATTTTCGTTTTTTTTTTCAGTAAAATATAGTGGTGTAAATCAGTTGAAAGTGTTATTAGTGATGTGGATATTTAATGCTAACGTGTGAAATCGTTGTAACGCATCATTTCGAAGAATTCGATTGAATAAGTTGAGTTTCACTTCTTCACGTTAGGATCTCATATTACACCTATTATACTGAAAAAAAAATACCGCGTCGTTGTTCTGTGTCGGGGTCTAAATCTGATTTTGACTTATAGAATGAGTATGTATCAATTTTTAAATTTCCCAAAGACGAAAGAAGATAATTTGAAAAAGTGTTGTGTAAACTAGACCTCGTTAATACTGGACGCCATCTTGATATTCAGCCATTTGTTCTGCTCATTTTCAAAAAAAAAATACTATTGAATATGATATTGTTACGAATCTCCTAGCGCCGGCCCTGACGATCGTAAACGCAGATGAGGGGTCGAAGAGCCAACGTCATTTTTCCAGGAAGTCCCGTCACGCCAGGAATATTCGATACCCGAGATTTGACTCGAAGATTCTCCATAGGCGTACGCAGGTATATATACGGGAGAGACTTCATCGTGGAGGAGAGTTATTAGTTTAGACAGTTACTCAAGCAGAGTTATTCAGAGCTAAGTGGAGCGAGTTTAGTGGAGCTCAGTGGAGAGAACTTTGTTATTGCTTAATGCAGAAGTCGAAGTGGAGATTTCGATTACAGAAAGTTTTAGTACCGAGCGTTGGAAAGTAAGCGGAGCAATTTAAGTGATTGTATTGTACTGTGTTGTGATAAAGAGTTGTAATAAAAGTACTTTAGTGTTGTTTGGAGTTTCAATCAACGTACCCAGAGGAAATATCGTAACAATATTTTTACAGAACCTGATGGGTCAATTCAAAAATATTCATTGAAATTTTCAAAACTAATAAATAATGCAGTTCCATTAATTTTTCCAAAGTTGCACAAATATCTTTCGAAATCTTTAGTTTCAACAAGAAAAGATCCTGATGAAATACGTCAAAACAAAATTACTTTCCATAGTCTAAAAAATCTGTTACGATTGAAAGTTTCAACCGGTTAGCAAATGAATATTTGAACAAATTGAAAATTGATAGATGGAAAGTTCACCAGACAATAAAATAAATCATACTTTCATAAACTGGTGATTGAGACAGATCGGGATCCACTCACTCTCTATTCTTTTGATGATCTTGTGGAGAACAGCTCGAAACATCTAGATGATGCCTGAAGTTTTCTTTCAGCTCCAATATTCTTTTATGTTTGTGAAGTTCTCAAAATACCCAATCATTATCTTACCAATTATATCGGTGAAAAGCTTCGAAATAGATACATGCGGCATTGCCAATTTTATGTGCATGGCTGGGAACACCTTAACGAAGGCTGTGGCTGTTTTCATTGTGTTTTAACGAATAAAGCTGAATTCAGACAGATCCGAAGTCCGATCGTACGACGATCCGATTTCGGATCTGTCTGAATCCAGCCTAAGAGTCTTGATTTTTATCAGTACATTCTTGGTATGACTTTTCTATCGTCACAATTTCATATTTATCATTTACTATATAAAAAGGAAACATCGGATTACACCATCTGTACCTCAATTTGTGATTTGTGAAAGCAATGTTTTCGAACAACAGTATTCTAATTTTCTCAACTTTGGTGATGCAGTCATATCTAAAAGAGACTGATAACGATTTTCAATGTCAACGGCGCCAATTGCATAATTTTCGTATACTTAATATACTGTTACGATTTCTCCTTTGAAAAATCTCAATTCTGACACCGCTGTTACGATACTCCTTGGGTTCGTCGATTAAAACACCAAACAATACTAAACTAGTTTTATTTTAACTCTCTATCACAATAGAATACAACACAATCACTTAAATTCGCTCCGATAACTTTCCAATGCTCGCTACTAAAACTCTCTGTACTAACAATTCTGCCGTCGGCGTGCGCGCTCCCGCTTTTATACGCTCGCTCATACAGTGGAGAACCACCTAGACAAATCTTCACAGTCGAATCTTCTGGATGAGCCGCGATCACGCGAGTATAATCGTTCCTGGAATCTTGCACTAATTCGCATCGATAGGCGGCAGGGCCGGCGCTAGCACATTTCGTTACAATACTAAGGTATCAGTTTTTTGTCTAATTCAGCAGATGATGGTGTTCCTTGATGGTTCGCACCATCTGTACCTGACTAATTTATTATTGAGCGCCTTGGAATTTTCTAATCGATTATGCCATGCACATCAGTATTGAATTATAGCACATCAGAAAGAAGAATTTCTTTAATTAAAACCGTATAATACCTATATTCAACGGTTTAATGAACACTAATTGGAAGAAATCGTTCATCTCTGGTTTTACACGAAAAAATTAACTCTCCATGTAGAGTTTTGTGTTACATCTGGCACTGGCAATAAACGCTTGTGTTCGGCAAGGGCTTATTGTGTACTCCATCCAGTTTTAATTGATATCAATAATTTGTTAGGCGCTACTCCTATAGCAATATGCAGGGTGAGGGTAATCGAGAGTAATTTTCAATTTTATTTTTATCCAAAATTTGCTCATTTAGAAATGGAATGAGAATCTTCCAGACGTAGAAACTTCGGAGATATGTGAGAAAATTAAATTAGTGTGATTGATATTTGATACTGGTCCAGATTATTTCTTGATAACAATCAGTGTCACTGTTCATTTCAATCATTCATTGTTGTTCATTATTATTTTGTTTATTTACCTGTCTTGGAAATAGCAAATGCTCACAGCAAAATGGTTCTATTATTAATTTTTTTTTGTATTGATATTTGGTACTGGTCCAGATGATTTCTTTGAAT
The DNA here is from genome assembly GCA_032362365.1 of Zygogramma bicolorata. NCBI lineage: Eukaryota > Metazoa > Arthropoda > Insecta > Coleoptera > Chrysomelidae > Zygogramma > Zygogramma bicolorata. The sequence continues at coordinate 2,335,331 of JAVJAQ010001667.1, forward strand.
CCTGTGTCACTGTTCATTACCATATAGACTATACTATCCACCATTTTGAAATAGTTACCTTGTTTACATTTGTGAAATAACGCGTCAAACTGAAATCCAGTCATCAGTTGCCCCCGCTATACAAGATTGGTGTTTTTTTGCTATATTTTCATTGTACGAAATTTTTCCCGTGAAGGTTAATATAACTGTGTTCATGATGCTTTGAATATCCGCACAATACCATACATTGGAGGTGAACATAGATGCATTGTGTTTTGAAATCTAATGATATTTGTTCCAGGACATTTTTTAGTTTTAGTGTAGTGTTAATGAACCAAAGAGGCTTTTATTACATGGATGATGAAATGCGCAATAACTTCGCCTAAAAATAGACAAACAGACTCACCAGGTAACAAGAAATCATCTCTCTTGAAATGCAAGTAACACACTGAAGCCGCTCTAGGTGGTTATTTATGCAGTTTCAGTTTAATATTCCAAGCCTTGTACCTGTCTTTTTTCTCTTTCAATCCACTTTCCGTAATGTTTCTCACCAAAGATGTATTTATCTTTGGAAACGTGTGGAAAGACAACTTTGGATTTCGGTTCCTAGAGTTGCGGCAACTTGGCACCAAACACTTTATACGGCTCACTGAGCGATCTGCATCCATGATTGTTTGTTATTATTAATCAAAAAAAATTACAACTTCAGATGAGATATCCTAAATCAACACCAAAGAACTCAATGAATTCACACACATAAAATGGAAGCCGTTTGTTTGTGAAATTATAGCAGTGCATTATATTTCCGCCAGACGTCGCATAAAATTATGAACTTCCCAATTCTCCTGGCTTGGAAATAGCAAATGCTCACAGTAAAATGTTTCTATCATTTGATTTCTGTTGATATTTGATACTGGTCCAGATGATTTCTGGAATCATGTCACTGTTTATAACTATTTAGTCTATTTTCCTGCCTTGGAAATATTATTCATTTAATTTGTGTTCTCCTGATATGACTTGAAGATAATTCGATAATTATTCCTTGGTTACATACAACCTTCATTTCATTTATAGAATTACTTGCTATCAATGGGAGAATTATAACAATGCTCGTACAATGCAAGGATAATATGTCTAAATCAATGCTCTGCTCGACTGACAACGCTGTTTTATTGGGTCAAGTGAAGTATTCATGATTCTATTCTGGGGATATGTAATTCTAAACTTGAACTGATCGAAAGTTCTCGGAAGTTACGTGATTTTAGTTGGGCTCAATTTCCAATTATAGACTTATCTCTCCAAAGTTTCGTCCTTATGAAATGAATTCAACGATTATTTTGTATAGAGGCTAGTTTGTATTCGAAATATCTTTGAACTTTTTACATACATATTTGATTATGGTGCGTCAATTGTTATTTATCGTACATTCCAAAAAAAATTCCAATAGCTATTATGGTACAGTCTCGTGTTCAAAATCGTATGTGACCAAAGAGCAGAGTAATGACGTAACTAATGGCAGCCGATCAATTATGTCCTAAGATATGTTCATGTGCAGTGGTTCCTTGCGTTCAACAAATTCATCAATCGAAACAGGTATTCGAATGAAATACTATAAGCTCCTTCCATACTGAGCATACCTGACACTAAAACTCATATTCATACATCATTTTTTGAGGGGCAACTTAATGATTATCTATATTACAGTTGCTTTCGGCAGTTGATAAATGACAATTGATGGATACACAGACTTTGTGGAACATTTTCATAATTATTTGAGTTGAATTTTAAACTAAACGTCTATTGAACTTTTGAGGATTATAAGAGTCACCATACAACCTAAGGTGGCTATAATAGTCCAAGATCCCAGAGCAATCAGACATAACTTATTTTCACACGGATGAAACCTGAAGTTTTCAGTAGCGTCTCGTGTGCCTTGAATACCTACGCGCTTTGTGGAACTTGCCGAGTGACACCTGGGCAGGTACCAGGTGAGAAAGGTAACTAAAAATAAGAATTATTTTACTTAAATTCACATGGCTGATTTTTATATATGTCATGAAGAATATTATTTTAAAGTAATATCATAAGTGTCAGACACTTTTGATGGACCAGAGCTTTTATCAGACGCTTTTAAGCTACCCAAAAAATAAATGAACTTTACTTATTTTTACATGTCTGATTTTTTAATATGTTATTGAAGTATTTATTTAAAATTTATATTCAATCATTAAGACAAATTAGAGTGACCAAACATTCCCTAAGACAAAAATTATTCAGCCAGAAGTATGAGGGCGAGAGTACTATGCATGCGCTTCAGAGTGAATGAGACGTCCATAATAACTCGGTTTCCCTTCTCAAACTCACCATCTGTTTCAATCTACTGTGTATGTGCTGTTTGTGTGTAATATAACTTATAGTATACAGTATAGTCAGTGTTGTTTTTTAAGGCACAATTGTGCCAAAAGGGGCACTATGGTAAGCACTTTGAGAAATTGGTCGAAAACGGGCACAATTTTAAGATTCCGTATTTTCGTGGTTCCGTGGTCATTTTCACTTAAATTCTCACTTTTCATTTCATTTTCCCCAACAATCCTGTTTCCTGTTAGTATGAAATTTAAAAATTATGATTTCTATGCAATATATACATGATTTCTCAACGTTGAGATTGGTAAACATTAAAAAATGGAGCTTAATGTAGTATTTGATATGCAATTGATGGAATTCCGCAGGTTTCTGGGGCCAAAATTGCCTCCTTTGGGGCTTTGGACAAACCGTCTACTTTTTGCGAGGACAAACGCTAACTCGAATGTGACTCAAGTGGCAATTTTTCATATTTATAATATATTATTGAATATATTTATATTTTTACGATGCAGAAAAACTCAAAGTCGTCTCCACAATTTAATATTTGAAAGGTGTTCAGTACGGTGATTCAGTACATGTTTCGAACCTACATAGGTTCATCATCAGCTGAATTTACATTGAATTCTACAATAAAGGAAGAGTAATATAATATTAGTTGATGAATGGAGTATAAAATTTACTTACATGGAGATGAAAAAAATAGCAAATTCACATGGTGAAGTTCAAAAGGACATAAAAAATTTGGTAGTGACAATTATGATTAATTTGATATTAGGGGAATTTGGGACATCCCTAACACCATGAATACATTAAAGATTGGGGGGCTTGGAGCCCTTATGCCCAATATGCAATATTAGAAAAATAACCTAACCCAACCAAATTTTTTTATGTCCTTTTGAACTTCACCATGTGAATTTGCTATTTTTTTCATCTCCATGTAAGTAAATTTTATACTTCATTTATCAACTAATATTATATTACTCTTCCTTTATTGTAGAATTCAATGTAAATTCAGCTGATGATGAACCTATGTAGGTTCGAAACATGTACTGAATCACCGTACTGAACACCTTTCAAATATTAAATTGTGGAGACGACTTTGACTTTTTCTGCATCGTAAAAATATAAATATATTCAATAATATATTATAAATATGAAAAATTGACACTTGAGTCACATTCGATTTAGCGTTTGTCCTCGCAAAAAGTTGACGGTTTGTCCAAAGCCCCAAAGGAGGCAATTTTGGCCCCAGAAACCTGCGGAATTCCATCAATTGCATATCAAATACTACATGAAGCTCCATTTTTTAATGTTTACCAATCTGAACGTTGAGAAATCATGTATATATTGCATAGAAATCATAATGTTTAAATTTCATACTAACAGGAAACAGGATTGTTGAGGAAAATGAAATGAGAAGTGAGAATTTAGACAAGTGAAAATGCCCACGGAACCACGAAAATACGGAATCTTAAAATTGTGCCCGCTTTCGACCAATTTCTCAAAGTGCTTACCATAGTGCCCCTTTTGGCACAATTGTGCCTTAAAAAACAACACTGACTATACTGTATACTATAAGTTATATTACACACAAACAGCACATACACAGTAGATTGAAACAGATGGTGAGTTTGAGAAGGGAAACCGAGTTATTATGGACGTCTCATTCACTCTGAAGCGCATGCATAGTACTCTCGCCCTCATACTTCTGGCTGAATAATTTTTGTCTTAGGGCATGTTTGGTCACTCTAATTTGTCTTACTGATTGAATATAACTTTTAAATAAATACTTCAATAACATATTAAAAAATCAGACATGTAAAAATAAGTAAAGTTCATTTATTTTTTGGGTAGCTTAAAAGCGTCTGATAAAAGCTTCGGTCCATCAAAAGTGTCTGACACTTATGATATTACTTCAAAATAATATTCTACATGACATATATAAAAATCAGCCATGTTAATTCAAGTAAAATAATTCTTATTTTTAGTTACCTTTCTCACCTGGTACCTGCCCAGGTGTCACTCGGCAAGTTCCACAAAGCGCGTAGGTATTCAACGCACACGAGACGCTACTGAAAACTTCAGGTTTCATCCGTGTGAAAATAAGTTATGTCTGATTGCTCTGGGATCTTACTCTATAAACTGGTGTGTTTACTCCATATAAGAGGTTGTCAGCAAATCAGACGACCGATATGGCCAACTTGATGAAAAATTTGATGATGTAGGCGTAGTAGTACTGCAAAAAATCCGCCAGGTACCAGCACTCTTGCAGTGGAGATGACAGTCCTGTGTTGCCAAGTGGCCATGTCGTTGCGAATTCTGGTCCAGATCAGTAGAAACACAATGCAAATTTATCCCAACTGAGAAATTATTTTCAAACTACATGGAATAAATAACGCATAAAGTTAAACACAAATTTGGCGCGTTTTGGTGTTTTCAATAACCTCACATATCCAGTCCCGATAAATTCTCTATCCTTCTACAAAAACATCAGAATTGGCAACAGCGTGTTCCATGGATCGAGTGATCACGAGAATTAATAGATGTTTTTGATAACCAGCGCTCCCTCATGGCCACCGATGAACTACCACGCCTTGTCCACAGGTTTGTCTGAAACGAAATCGCAACATCAGAAACACCAGTATAAAGACATCTTAATACAACCTTTGGTGTAAAATTTTAAACTTAATTGTCAATTTTGTTGGATTCATTTTTTTATATGATTATGTAATAATATCTACCGAACCTTGAAGGGCCATAGCTCCGCCCATAGGCGCTTCGCACAAAATAGCCTATAGTCTAGTCACTTTAAAGATAGAGTCTGCGTAAACAATAATCCGGTCAATCTAGACCTAAAAATGAGAGCGAAGGTACTTAAATTCCCATCAAGCTGAAAATCAGTAAGATTGTTAAAAATATGATTAAAAATAAAATTTGAAAGTTCCCCATCTTTCCCCTGTATGGAAAAAAATGTATTCAAGGTCAAAGGCCAAAAAAATGAGTTTTTCGCGATTTTCAGCGAAACGGTAAGTTTTATCATAAAAATATCTCAGACAAATTGTAGATCATAAAATAATCTACAAAAAATGTATCAATACTTTTTTCCTTTGAGTCACCGTTTTTGAGATATAACGTATTCACTTGTATTTGCAATTTCATGAATAAGGAATTGTTTGCCTCTACATGCCCTTCTCAATGTATACTGTATTCTGGTTTATAGCTATCTCAGATATAATGTAGTCCTGTGGGGAAATGGTCTTGATAAAGAGGGGGTCTTTATTGCCTTAAAAAAAAGTGATAATGAAACTATTTGGTATTCCTTGGTCCTGCAAGATATACTTCATTAGTCACAAAATTTCAACATTTCCATCAATTCGAGTTACTATTATATGCCAAAAAAAAGGACTATAGCAAAAATTCTTCTAACCATAGTCACCCAACACAACATGCTGATCTGTTAATTGTTCCTAAGCACAAAACTTCCAAATTTGAACAGTCATCTGAATACATGGGAATCAAATTATTCAACCGACTACCCGAACGCTTCAAAAACATTAGCATTATAGCATTCTACAAAGATGTTAAAACATAACTCCTTGCCAAGGGCTACTCCAGTGTCATGGGATTTCTCTTAGACCATCTGGACTGACATTCAATTTTTACAAATACTATTTGAATTTTGACGTTATATTGTATATGTATTGTATTTCATCCATTGTTATCTGAGAATTGATGAGAATCATGTGATTAAAAGAAAGGACTATATCAAATATTTAGGCATAACAATAGATAAATATTTGAGATGGGATAAGCACATAGAAAATATCAGCAAAAATCTCAGGTGTTCAATCTATAAATTCAAACTTCTGAGAACCATTCTAGACACTAGGAAACTCAAAATGGTCTATCATGCTTTGGTAGGTTCCCAGTTAAACTATGGCATCATAGGGTGGGGAGGAGCGATGAACACACACCTCGAAAAATTAAGTGTAATACAAAAAAAAATATTGAAAATAATTGATGAGTCAGACAAGTCGGCAGTAGCCGAGCATGCACTCGGAGAAGGCAATCACGCGATTGCATTTGACGAAACGGAAGTGATTGACAGAACGCAGAGCTACTATCCCAGGTTACACAGAGAAGCGATAGAGATTCACAAACATAAAGACAATTTCAACCGAAAAGAAGAAGGCATACACATCAACAAAGTCTGGTTACCAGCTCTGAAGCACACACGACCCAAACCAGTCAAGAGGAAACAAGCCACGCCCATTTCCAACACGATAGTATCGGACGTCGAACAGGAGAACAGGTATAAAGCCGATCATAACGTCAATAAAGTAGTATCTACTGTGAGAAAGAGATCATTGCGTCCGTTACCTCACAGACTTTGATAATGCCTACCATAGTCGTAGGCGAAACGTCAGGAATAAAAACCTGTGGACCACGGCCATCAAACCCGGAAAACACCCAAGAATCATTGAAAATAATGTTAGGAAAACCTCATACCTATCCTTCAGATAATCTCTACACAGAAGCAAAGATCTTCGACATAAAACAATTGTTTTATCGTACCATTGTGCTATATCAATACAAAAATAAATCATGTCTACAATCTGTATCCCATCAATATAATACGAGAAAACATAGCGCTAGCTACAAAACTCCATTTTCAACAAAAATAGTGGGCCAACGCAATTTTGCTTACTTAGCACCAAGAATGTATCAGATTCTACCTTTGAGGTCTAACAGAACTTGATGATTTACGCCAGTTCAAGAAAAAGTTAAATGAATTTATTTCAAAATACCCGAGAAAAGAGCTCATCAAAATGATAGACATGCGAAGATAAAAAACTCGTGACACTAATAACATAAATTATTTATATACCTTCGTCAATACACCTTCGATTTTAACACACTTTAACTATAGACACTCTGTCAATATATGTATTTTATTTATCTGATGTTTTATCTGTGCATTGTATTTTATTTACAGTATTTATACATTTTTAACTACGTTTTATCTAATAACATAAATTATTTATATACCATCGTCAATACACCTTTGATTTTAACACACTTTAGTTATAGACACTCTGTCAATATATGTATTTTATTTATCTAATGTTTTATCGGTGCATTTCATTTTATTTGCAGTATTTATACATTTTTAACTACGTTTTATCTATACATTGGAATACAAATAGAATTAGTAAGCTATGTTAATCAAATAAATCTTAATAACTCACGCACAGGCAATCTGCCTTAGTGAGTTTTTGCGGTTTATTGAAACTATATTTTGAAACCGTATTGAAATTCATACAAACTGTACCTTTTTCAATAACCTATATTATTATTATATTAATATCTATCTTGTCAGCCATAATTTTTTTTAAATCTGTTATTATTGTCATTTTTTTTTGGCATATCCTATACGTTGTGAACGTCTCTAAGGATGAATAAGTATCATTATTGTTATTATTTGTTCACGAGCACAAGCTCATGACGAATTCTATGAGTGTGTGAAGCTCAATGGAAAATTCAGCAGTTTTTCAACTGAATATAGTTACTTAATTTTTTTTGTGTGCGAACTGAGAAAAAAATATATACATGTATATCTGTAATTCTTTTTCAAAATGGAAAACTCTCCTCGATCATCCAGCAGCAATTAATGATATCTCCGTGAAAATATAATCCATTCGGATGCAGCGCAGCGGTGCGTTGGCGCATAGAATTAGAATAATTATGAAACGAAAGCCAAGTTCAAGGCCGCCGGATTACGAAACTCGCGAATCGATACCCAGTTCCCACCGCTCTCTGCGGCCGATCTCCAGGTGTACGACAACCTGTAATCGCTTTTGCCAGACGTGCTCTACTTTACTTTCTCGCGACGATTGTCGAGCTTTCCGATGCGATGATTTGTTGCGCTATCTCTTTTTTTCTCGTAACCATCAGCATATAAAGTATTCTTCAGAACACCGGCAGTCCTAGTCAACGCTATGCTTTGATTGATCTAATCGTTTGACTCCAGCATGGGATTCGAAACATCTAACAACAAGAACAACTCGCAGACAAATTTATTCCCAGAAGAATAAGCTATATTTCGAACATCATACCTGAACAGACAGGATTTCTTCAAGAAGCGACGGAATATAGGAGTCGAAACGTTGATCAGCAAAAACATCGCACACGAATTATTTCCCAAAATTTTTCCGAAATATCGCTAATCAATCATTTTTGGTAGTCCAACCGTCTGGGGATCATACACCACTTCAGTGTTTACTTATAGTAGGAGAGCCCACGATGCTAAATCTGGATTTACTCGAGCGTCAAAGAGACCTATTGGGTTGCCAAGCTTAGATGATAAAAAGAAAAAATGTTGTATAATGTATACCTTTTCATCGGTGGGGCGAGCGGCTATAGATTTTCAAAAATTAAAAAAAAAACTATTGCAAGGACATACTCGAGCGCGTCAAATATTGATATCATCTATGGCCTACATATTTTTAAAAATATACGTATGTTAATCTGATTGTTTCCATGATGGGGTGGTCAGACGTAAGGGTTGAAAATAAAAAAATCTCGAGCGCGTCAGATTTTCTGAGGGGATGTTAAGTGAACCTAAAAAAAAGCTCTTATATAATAATCTGACGGTTTGGATGTGACGCAGACTCGCGGCCGTTATTAGAATGTGAAAAAAAAGTGATTTTGAAATACACAAGCGCGTCAGATTAAGATATATATGGTTCATCTTTACGCCCTAGACGTTTCAAATGTATAATCTGACAATTATCTGGAGGGGTTCGCCTATTCTGACAATTTAAATTAATTTTTTTTTTAATCATTGTACTCAATTGATTGAAAAGCTCAGGAAAATCATGCAAATGAAAACTGTATGATTTTTTCAGCAGAATACTTGTATTCACAAAATAATAATCAAGAGCAATTAAATTTTCAAAATTTTAAAATGTTGGATATTCGTTGTAAACAATATCATGCCACCAACGAGTGTGATTAACTGTCATGGCATCATGGCAACAGAAACCAGAGTGGGGACGGAGTGAGAGAGCAAAAGATAGAGAAAGAGCGAGAGAGAAAGAGAAACGTGGAGAGGGGAATATAGGCATCACGTAGCTGCACGCATTAAACTCTATCGATGAATTTTTTAATATTTCGGGTTGTGGAAGTCGTTAGATTATATATTCTTTTGCAAATCTTGAATTATTCCCTTAAATAAAATAAAATTAGCCACGCTCGAGAATGTCGAGATGACGTTTTTTTACAACTTTGTAGCCCTCCTCCTTCTTCAGGTCACTCTCGAATTGTCAGATTAGTCAGATGATCATTTTTTTTACTAATCTGATCCTTTATCCTTGAAGGGCGGCCATATATGGAGGGCTCATATATGTTGGAAGTTCTGAACCGGGTACAAGGTATCCCCCTGTATATTAATCTGCCGCGCTTTAGTAAATCCCGAAATCCCCGCTTGGGCTCCCCTATTATTATATTCTTCATGATTATTCTCTCATAGAAGTTGTATTTCTTTTTATATAAAGAAGCAAAAAAATATCAAGAGCCCATATACATTTCTCAATATCTTTCAATTCCCTAACATATCAAAGCAATTGAATTCCCAATATTTGCGAATACCCTTCTTATGGCATCCTTAATATTTTCATTATCTACCTTATCTGCTCATTAGCATAATTCATTTTTAATTTCTTCATTCGCCTTGAAAATAAATAAAACACAATTGCACTCCTTATCAAGTATATTGCGAACATGAACCTTTGCCGCAGTGGTTGTTCCTTCACCAAATAATGTTCACTTAGTGAAACCCCTTAAGGTCTCATAAGAATAGTTGACAATCGAATGAGCTATCGGTTTGCTACAATTGTACGGTGAGCTTTTATTTTTCATTTTTCATCGTAAATAACTGCTATGTACCCACCATATCGTAATCGAGTTACCAAAGAGTATTTTTTAATCACCTGTGTTATATACAACCAAAAATCATCAACAACACCAAACAAAGAAATTAGTAGTGTACAGAATTATTCGACATTGCATGTTGTTCACCATCTTCAAGTATTCTTCCTTAGGGTGATTACATAGACTTGAGAGAACGAGTGAAAGAATCTCTGTTAACATTGAGGTGGGACTTGCAATGGAAGACATCATTGCAAATTCTCGGTATTATTTAAAAATTCATAACGTTGTACGTCCATCGATATTGCGCTAAGGTACAACGTATACGGTATACATTCTGCAAGTTTGCAATCACTCTCTGATATATCGTCTTGAAAGAGAACGAATGCCTAAGGAAATAATGAATGATTGACAATTTCAATTTTTCAAATGTCTATAATAGACTATGAATAATTCTGTAATACCCATGGTTATTCCTAGGACCATTTCAAAGTTGAATTCATCTTTGAGAAACATGAATGGAATTGGATTGTTGTAGTTTAGAAACCCACAAAACTACGAAGAAAAGATTTATCCACCACAAAATAATAGCTTTCAAACAGTATTCTCCATTAGTACTTCAAATTCTCCCCTTGAATTAAATAACTAGGAAGGATGCAAATAACCACCCTTTTTGAGGTTGATGATAATTACAATATCGGAGTGCATGACTACCTCAAAAATGCCTAATAAACACTACTAAATACTTGGTACTGGCCATAAAACATCAATAAGTTTTTTTCGTTGGCATCAAATTCAAAACAATTCTCCATATGTAGCGGCTCAGATTTCAGAAGAGAATATACGTATGACGATAGAAGGAAAGCTAAAAAGTTATATATTTTTTTTACAACTCCCGCAGATGTCTCATCCAATTTATATGTCTGATAGGCTCAACAATATTATTTCGGTTGTCTCATCGTGTGATAAATTGTCCAAAAACAAAACAATATTTCACTCTAAAAATGATTTATGAAATATTGTTTTTTTTACAGGGCGTAATGTGCCTGGGTTGTGGTGGATTGTGGACGGCCTTACAAATATTATGGAGTACTCTTTACGTTATTTGTGGAGCTGTCCAGCTCATGGCTGGGATATTTTTCACGATATCGGTGCCCGAACTTCATCTTTATTGCATCTTGGTAGCGGGAACATGGGTGAGTTGATTGTAATTGGTAACTATGGGATTTGAATGAACGTTCAACAACCATATATGTTAAAAAATAATCAAATAAAGGTATCTCACTAAATCATCAACATGAAAATTCATTTGTTTTGTCGATTGTGGTAATGAACAATTCCACTTCTTTTATTTACGAAAAGGACACTGAAGTAACTGAGACTTATGCGATCTAGGGTCTAAGAATTGTCAACCGTCGTTTCATTTTGCTCAGAGAGAATAAAAAAGAACCAATGATAAACATGACTTATTTGAACACTCTTATTACAAGTTGAAATCATCCAATCTAACTACATATTAAGATCCCAAGACGTCATATTAATAAAAATTTTTGAAAGTACGATTGGAATAATTTTTGGACTATAGAGGTAATTGCAATTGAATCCAACGTAAAAATTCATAGTTTTCTCTGCTAATTTCACGGTTGAACACAGGTATCAGTTGAGGCTAGTTAAATTATCATCAATATCCGTTTTTTGGACTTTTGGCGCGGTTTGAACATTATTTAAGAACTGGCGAAGTCGCAGGGTATGATGCTGTAACTCGCTTGAGTTGCACCGATTTCGATTCGTTTTTCAATCATTGAGAGTCGATCAATATGTATTAAAGGCTTATAATAACTTAAACTCGAGTCTCTTTTTATACATTGGGAGTACTGGGGCAGAAAGTGAATCATATTGCTCGAGAAAAATATATTGCTTACTGTGGCATAGGCCAAGGTGTACATTTTTTAGAGAGAGCAATATTAATTCTTGACAAGGTTTGTATACTATTTTATTCACGATAATTCTAAATAATTTTATATAATGAGCAAGAAATAATTATTTGAGAGATTATTTAAATAATACTTTTTTTGTTTGAAGTGGGAATTGCACATATACGGACTTCATGATGCTTCCACAAATGTCTAGTCCAGTAAAGTGCTAGCAAAAGGTCAGGTAATTCTGAATTTAACATATGTTGTTAGGGCCTAAACCAATATTCAAAAAAAACAGATTTCCAAATTGCTGTGCTCAAAAAAAACCTTGAAATTTTGGAACTTTTTTCAGCTTTTTTCGCTTGATATCTCCGTGAAGGAACGTTCTGACCGTTATAGTCACCGATATAGTTTGAGACTGAGGCAACCTCTATACGGGCTCTGGTTTCCACGGTACAGTTTTGAGAAAATAGGCCCTTTTTATCTTATTTCTTTTTTTCCGAAATTGTCACTTATTTTGAGAAATATTTTCAAAAAACCCATCCCACATTCATATAAAATTTAATGTGGAATGCGTATTTTAGAGGATATTTCACAAAATAAGGGACAATTTCGAAAAAAGGCATTGTTTTAGAAAAAAAAAGGCCTGTTTCCGAAGAGCTGTTTCGTGGAAACCAGATTCTGTATAGAGCTCGCCTTAGTCTCAAATTTCAGCACTGCTGCTCGCACAGTACTTTGGGAATAACAAATCTGGTTTTCTAATATCGGTTTAGGTCCAAATAACATATACCTAATTCAGGATGACCGGACCTTTTGCACAGATGTACATCTTGATTGAATTGGTCAATATTCAATTTGTTAACCTTATTCGCCTACTAGGTAAGAATGTTTCACAATTCAACTTCTTTTTAATAAGTGCGATTGTGATGCCAATGATATCTTATAAATCTCTTGAAATCTACTACTTGAACGGTAACATGCTATTTCCGGAAACTGGTGTCGTAGTTATCAAAGAGGTCTGTCTGTAGGTTTTAAGAGAAACCGAGTACCTATGTCTTTTCTGTCCGTTTGGTGCTCAGACTGTGATATCGTGTCAGGAACAGCTCATTTTGTATAACTTCGTTGGTGTGTACACGTTAGGGGTGATCGAAGCACTTTATGAATTCCGAAGGGTAGAATGAAGTTTTGAATGGGAGAAGAAGACGAGGTTGGACAGTGTCAAGAGGTCGGAAAAATGTTTGGCCAACCTCGTATTTTTCAAATTGTGAATAAAACAACCTTTTCGACCTCTTGGAATTTTTCCGACCTGTTCTTCACTTATTTGAAATGTCATTCTTTTCATCAGAGTTCAGGAAATGTTCAGATCTCCGAAAACTTGTGTATACACTAACGAATAGAACAACCCTGACACGATATTATACAATATCTCATTACCGAACAGTACTGACAGACCAGACCTTTTCAGTTTTTACCCTGAAAACCTCTTACCTGTTTAATACCTACAGCCTTACACCAGTGCAATCTCTAGCTATTTCTCGTTAACGTCGTTCTCTCTCGCTCAGGCCCCGTTCATTTTGATTGTCGATAATGCTGCTAATATTTCAATAAGTTCTCCTTACACATTGCTTACTTGTAGCAATCCTCGTGAAACATAACCTGAAATAACTGCCTAGGCGATTGACATGTACGAAGAATGATATTTGGTGGGAGTTTGGTGTAATTTGTTCGATCTATAAAATATTTTTGAATAAGTCTGGATAAGATAATATACAAACCTCGGCACAAGTTACATTTATCTATTGAAAAAATTGTTTGGCTCGGCCTAGGACTTTGGAGTACAATATTTTTCCCTAGAGATAAATGATACGCTTTCGACCTCAGTAAAAGAGGCGGTTTGAAATAACTATGTTTTTTCATTTGGTTTTTCCGTTATCATGAAGATTTTTCAACAAAAATATTGAGCATGCAAATTTTATACCATCTTCGATACATAATTTCATATGGGAAGCAATATGAGAGTAATATTTTTTTCAAATACACTTTTACCTAGTTTCGTAAATATTGTTAAATTTCCTTGAGTTTTTTTACTAAAACTCCAAACAACACTAAACTATTTTTATTACAACCGTTTATCACAACACAATACAATCACTTTAATTGCTCAGCTAAACCATCCAACGCTCTTTACTAAAACACTCTGATAAACTATATCCACTTTGACTTCTGCACTTAGCAATACCAAAGCTCTCTCTCTACTTAAAACTCCAATAAACTCTCTGATGAAAACTCTCCCAAACCCCCAATCGATTCCGTATATATACCTGTTTACGTCTTTGGAGAATCTTCCAGTCAAATCTCGATGATCGAATTTTCTACGCGAGCCGAGATCCCGAAGGTGAACAATCTTTCTTCGACCCTCATATTATTTTGCGTTTACGAGCGACAGGGCCGGCGCTAGAAGATTTCGTTAGTGGAAAAATGACGTTTTCAGTATTTTTATTCAAAGAGCACATGCAGGTCGATATTTCTATAGGTTTATTATTTCAATGTCATTCACTGTACGGGGCTACCTTCCGTTTGAAACATACAGACAGTTCCACTGCATGACCGGAAGTGAGACTTATTCCACTGTCAACTTGCAGTGGATAAGCTGTACCCATCATATTCATCTAGTCATCATTGGAATCGTGGGTAATCCAACCTTCATCGCGATGAAAATAAAATCAATAGAATCAATGGGGAAATCATTAGTTGATGAATGAAAGATTAACTTTTCGAAATTGAATTTCAATAGGCACACTGGAATCATGACTCGAATGCACAACAGGATATTTGAAATTTATATTCATTGTCGACAGCTAGACATGAGGTATTTTCATTGCACAAAATCCAACATTTTAAAATTCAATGATGTAATAGATAAATCAGTGGATATTGCACGATAACTTCATGTAGGACCATTATACGTTACTTCGCATTTAAAATATCGCATTCTTCATAAATATGTATGGCTATGTGTGTGCTGTTTCTCAAAGGAACATTGCTCGAATTGGAGACATGTCACCATAAAACTCGAGTAGTGTTTTCCTAGAAGCAGACATACAAAAATGTAGTGTGTAACTTTATTAATTTCACCGTAGTTTTCTCTGTGATAAATCCTATTTTCCTGATTCAATCTTAACGAGAAATATGAATGCATAAGAGGTCAATTAGGTCTTGACTGTTTTGCAGCACTATCTGAAATGATCAAAACAAGTATGTTCAGATTCGGTTTGAAATATGTGTCCGACTCCGAAGGAAGATTGCTTTTCTACAACAATATGAATATCAATAAAGGCAGTGTAAAGTCAACACGTTTCAATGAATAATTAACGGTTATAATTGCACGAGTGCATGAAAATTACCGATAATTTTGCAAGAAAGCGTGATATCTAAAAATTGCAAGTTTATTCTCATATTTTGGCGAAAGTGCCCGAGGCCGAAGGACGAGGGCTCTTTTACAAAATATGAAAATAACCGAATGCAATTTGTATAAGATATCACGCTTGAATGCAAAATTATCTGGTCATTTTTATGCATGGATGTAATTTTTTTTTTAATTGAGGTGGCCTTTACTTGATGGAAATCCATAGTTATTACGCTATAAGGTAGAACACGATTAAATTTCCACAAAATGTATTGTCTTCGCGACATGTTTCGATACACTGTATCTTTATCAAGCGAATGTATTTATTGCTTGATAAAGATACAGTGTATCGAAACATGTCGCGAAGACAATAAATTTTGTGGAAATTTAATCGTGTTCTACCTTATAGCGTAATAAACGAATGTAATTCGTTGAAATATTTTACGAATAAAGAAATTCTCAAGGAAATGTTTTTTTTTGTTCATTTATACTTTCCTCTATAGATTGTATGGAGCACTCACCAAAACCAAATGTTTTTTTCTATCTTTAAAGTCTGTCTCACATTTATTTGTGTTGTTTACTGACGTCTAGCGATACGGTTTCAAATGTGTTGTTAGGTGACTTGATAAAATGCAATTACCGCTGTAAGTTTTCGATAATTGCATTGCTCTTATGGGACATTTTATATATGAGGGAAATATTCTGGGAAATTTTGATGCACGTGTATAGTTGTGGGGAATATCTCCCGGATATAAAAAAATGTTTATATAAATTTTTATAATCAATTCAAGAGAATAACACCTAAGACAAAACATTCGTCTCATCAAATTATAACTTTTTTCAGTGGAAACCAAAGTTATGATTTCGGGTTTCCATGGATACCTGTACACCATACACTTCGGTTTCTACAATGCAGTTATTGAAAGCAAATTCCCAAGACCTTAAAGTTTAATTGGTTTCAACATAAACTTGGTTATTCAGCAGTTGGACACGAACGACCATCATGTGAAACTATTACTTTATACCGATTTTTATCACAAGTAAATTCATAATGTTTACAATCATCGTCAGGAAAAGTGTCGTTGAGGTTCTTGGTAAAGGTTGGAAATAAATACTACGGTACATGATAATCATGAAAAAATAAACCGGTAAATATAAATATGAAGTATAGAAATAATACATTCAAAAAAATCCGAATACATGTTCCTATGAGGGCAAACCAGGACCAAAAAAGTACAATCCTCTCGTTTACAAGAAATGCCAGATTCAAATATGCAAAACTGACCTATTTATTGCAGTAACTGTTTGAACTTTTTTCCGCAATCAAAGTATCATTATGAATAATTGATGAAAATAAATTAGTTGCTGGACCACAGATCCATGAAAGCCGACTGCAATATTCGGTGGCTTTGACCTAAATCATATCTCTGAGCACGTACAGCATCTAAAAAAGTTGGGTCTTTTTATTTTCAGTATTTAATATTTCATGGACACACTGGACATATGAAATATATCATGTTCTATTTTCACGGTGTAACCGATATTCTTCCAATTCCAGAACAATATTCGCAGTGAAAACACCAAAGGAGATTTTACTTCGGACGTAACATAACCCAGAAGTAGAAAAAATAGTCATCAATTATCTGAGATAATTTACGAGAAATCAGATGTCTCTTAAAGTGTATCACATTGACCTTGTTTGGCAGCTGAAATTATTTTATGATCAATACTTTCGCCATTACATAATATATCCAATCAATGGTCTCGGTAGTGTAGTGGTTAGCATATCTGCCTATCAAGCGGAAGGCCGGGGTTCGAATCCTCGCCGGGCCACCGTGCTAGGTAATCGCACGTTAAAAGGTAAGGCCTCGTTGATCCATTGCTCGCACAAGTTTCGACTTCTGAGGGTTGACGTTCGTCAGCTGGTTAACGAAAACGAACAATTTTAGAACAATTACTATATTGGATTGTATACCTAACCGGAAAGCAAGAGTTCTTACATTCTCGGGCGACGTGTAGATGGTTTGTCGAGTCGAGTTATACATAATAGAATTGTTGAAACTGATTTCCACAATGCAATTCATCATTGCAACGGGTCTTTGCCAGAAGTTGCATCGATCTGTCAGTTGCTGGAGTATGAGTAAGTTTTTCTGATTGTCAACTTGTAAAAATTAGCGCTGAATGTTAGCAATGTAAACGCAGACATTATCCCAACTGATATCTGATTTCTTTCAATTTTGGACTTTTGTAATTGCAATAAACTCACCGTATTATTTTTCTTACTCCCTTCAGTTTCAAAAAATTATTGAAATATACAAAATTGACATTTTTTCACAACAGTGCCACCATACATTTGAAGTTTGCTGCAATAAATTCAACAAAATGAATTTTTTACCTCAAGTCAGTTTTATGATTAAGCATTTTGCATTGTTTGTGGTGCATTAGTTACAATGGTTGTTACGTGCGTAGTATGAAAGGATGCAAAAACAATCATTTATAATCATGGAATAAAAGCCGACTGTTTTCAAATGCTTATAGCCTACAAAATTGCTGTCGGACTTGCAGGAAATTTGACGTTACGTTACCAGATTCATAAAGTGCGCCTCTATTTGGCAATCTTTCGAAGGGATTTCTTTACTTAAAATTGTTCAAAATCAAGAATGCGCGATATCAAAAATTTGGACTTACGATTTTTCACTTATTTTTCAGCGCACCATGTTCTATATCGTACAAGTCTGAAAAATCGCACAAATTACAAGCAACTTTCTTGAGTTGCAGCTGCAACTCAAGAAAGTTGCAGCGACATCATGGAATTCAGGTGTTGAAAAATATCAATATTGAATAAACCTCTATATTATTGTTTTTTTTTTCAGAATATCGTGGTTGGTATATGTGGAGGGATGGTGGCATGCATCGGAGTTTTGTCACCTAGAAGACAGGAAATCCTACTCTATTTGGCCGTTTCGATCCTTGGTATCGCATGTGTGAATGTTATTCTAGCAGAATATCAACTTTATCATACCGACATGCCAAAAATCCTCAAAGGTTACTCAAACCACATGCTCATCGATTACGGTAAGTACAAATCGCTAATCTCGTCGTGAGTCATCTGGCTATAAAGAAATTTTGAAAAAGGTGTGTTGTTATCCTGTTAATAAAAAAAATCATGTAATTTCTTTTCAGAGCAAATTGGTATAATGGACAGAGTGTTGCGTACCGTATTTTTACATTGAGGTATTGAATAAACAGATCTATTGAAAAAATCTAGTTTTTAAGCTTTCAATTTTGCCTTGAAAAATATGTCTATTTGGCCAAGCAACAGTTTATATAGAAATCTGAATATTTTTCATTTCCAGGAGAGGAAAAATCCAAAAATTGACTCTATAATGTATCAACTACCACAAAACACGTTCGGGCAAAATGTTTTGGATAATACTTCAAATCTATACAGATTTTAATT
This sequence comes from Zygogramma bicolorata, assembly GCA_032362365.1. NCBI lineage: Eukaryota > Metazoa > Arthropoda > Insecta > Coleoptera > Chrysomelidae > Zygogramma > Zygogramma bicolorata. The sequence goes on from JAVJAQ010001667.1 coordinate 2,354,385, forward strand.
GCCTTGTAATTATGACAAAAAAAGTAAGGTTTAATTTCCATTAAAGTTGTTGACCAAATGACTAATACATCCGTTCAACATGTTGAATTTGCGCTGTTGGAAACTTATACATTATGAAGAGAGCAAAATGAGTATAGGTAACCATGAACTCAAATACTCCTACTTCATGTGCTTAAAAACTAAGTCACTTATTAGTTTTCAATATCAAGTATATCTAATTATGTTTTTGTTTCACGCACTAGAAACTCACAAGTTCTCTAGGTTATTCTCAATGTCATTGCACGCGATAAAGAGTTGTAGGTTACAGCTAGATTTATTCAGCTAAAGGTTTAAAAACTTCGACAGGTGATCACGTAGGAACTGATAGTCCGGTTCTGAAAAAAGTCCTAGTTTTCCTTAAATAAAACATGTTTTGACTGTTTCGAAATAATATATTTTTCATTAATTTTGTAGGCATTCCCATTCACCTCCTGCTTGTGGGTTAGTCCAAAAATGCACATCTTCTTACGTAACCTATCGAAAGTTGCACGAAGAAGATAAATAGATAGATAGATAGATTATTAGATACCGTTTTCCATTGTTACTCCAGGAAATAGATCTGAAATCATGAGTTGCATTCTCGAAAAATAACACACAAGGTTGTTCCCTTTCGGAATGATTAGGGGATGTTTCCTGAGTGTAAATTTCGTTTGGCGCGTCCCAAAAGTGAAAGAATTCTATTCATAGAAAATGAAATTTGAAATTTTTCCTGTTCACTTTGCCACATACTATTTATGCTCTTGGGATAATTATAATCGATCCTCTATAGAAATAAATTACTTATATACAGTTTTGTAACCACCTAAATTTCCAACGGCTTTTGTCTGTTTTTTTGTCCCACTAAGGGCCGGTATTATAAAACAAAGTTAACTTTAACTGATACCCATTCCTACCAACAAAGTTAACTCATGCCTTTTGAAGTACTGTAACATGTGACGTCACTCCACAAGTTAACTTCTAGTTATCTGTCAAAATAGTTTTATAATACCGGCCCTTAATGTGTTATTGTTTTGAAGTTCAAACGTCAAGATTCGTCTAAGTCTAAATGAATTCTAAATGACAGCCCATGGAATACATTTCATTTCACAGTGTCACTCACTTGATAAGAACAGAAACAATTTGTGTAAAATTTCTAGGGTTTCAAACTGTGGTATGCATAATTTTAATGTAGAATCATTTACAATATCAAGACAAATACGAAAAATTCGGAAATATCAATTATTGTATAAAAACTATTTCTTCTTTTTTGAGACACAAAGTACTGTTTGTATTATATTGAACAGATTTCTCAAGATGTTGGCCTCAGCACACCTTTTCAGCCGTGACAATTGAAATTTACACGTGGGAAGGCCCCCTAGTATCTCTGTGTTCCATAAAGGCATTTTTTTTGATAATTCCTACCTGACATCTTGGAATTCCGACTTAGTATCTCAAAATTTCATAAATCCGACTCGGCACAGAAAAATGAAGTGAATTTGATTTGGGCACGAGTTCATGAGGTAATTGTAAAGCTGAAGTGCTCGTAACGGAAAGAGCCATCAGCCCCTTCCGTGGCCATAATCCTTTTATGGATCTCAAAGAGCCACATGAAAGACGTATTTTCTCGCTGGAAACTTGATCAATAGAAGTGTCATCAAAATAAAGTAAAGGGACAGATCCAGGTGACCAGGTTCACTAGCCTAGTGCATGAGCTGAGCAGCTCTCAAGGTGTACAAAAGGTCATTCCCCACTGAGGTACCACTTCAGAGAAATGGGGACAGTGAGGATTGTCGATAATGCAGCGATGACAACAAAACTGTGGATATTCTGCCAAGCTCTGGGTGAAACTGTCAACCAACTCTTCCCAGAAACTTTTTTTTATGCAGATTCACACGAAAGGGAAGCCCTGTGATGTTCAAAGAACACCGCGTGAATCAAGGGACAGGAGATACGAATTGACATTTACTTTGAATTTCTGAAGTTTGTAAGCCTCAGGAAGAACCTCTCTTGGCAAGGAGTTCCAAAGCTCAGCTGTTCTATTGAAAGATCCCTGAGCAAGAGAGGTTCGACAGGTTTTCAAATTCACAACAAAGGGGTGGGAATTCTGTACTCGCCGAGTCATCCGTGTAGATATTGCCAAGGGGGAAACGATTGATAACAATTCGGAAGAGCATCGACCGTGAAAGTATCTATAGAAGAGAGACAAGTCTCCGACCCTTCTACGATGTTCTAATGAAGTGAGCGAGTCTGTGAGCGAAGAATCACCAATTGCCTTTCTCTGAATAGAATCGAGAAGCCTCAATGAATGTTTTGGTGCCGAACTACACACATGGAAACTGTATTCCATGACAGGTCGTATCTGAGCCTTGTAGATTATTAGAAGCTGACGAGAGGTGAAGTACTTCTTCGCACGAAATAGAAATCAAAGTTTCTGGGAAGCACTTTTAGCGATCGATCCCAAATGGTTTTCTCATGAGAGATTATCACTGATCGTAATTCCTAGCATCGAGATACTCGATTTTGTAGGAACAGTTACTCCTGACATCTGAATATATGATGATGAGAGATCGGCTTCTCTTGAGAAGAGACATGCCTGGGTTTTCGTAGCATTAAATTCTACCAAGTTCATGTTATCCCATTCTATTATTTTTTCCAAGTCGTCGTTAATTTTATTTTTTTGAATTTATGTTTCTCGGGCTGGTATGGGGACTCTGGAAGAGAAACTGGTATGAAGAGTACTGTCGTTCGCAAAACTATGTATTGAATAAGATGTTTTCTCGAGCAAATCATTGATATGAAGCAAAAACAAAGTGGGCGCCAGAACTGAACCCTGTGGAACACCTGCATTTATTGGGAGAATATCAGATGATACTCCACCAACAACCACATACAGAGACCTATCAGACAAGAAACTCTTCAACAAAGCACACAACTGAGGAGGCAATCCCTAAGACGACGGCTTAGAATGGAGACCCCGATGCCAAACTCGATCAAACGCTTTTGAAATATCGAGTGCGACAGCTATCGTTTCTCCGAATTTTTCGATTGAATGCTGCCAAATATGAGAAACATGAGCCAATGAGTCGCTGGCTGATAAATTCCACTAAAAGTCTCAGTATCTAGGTCTCAAAATACATACAGATTATGATAGGGTGAGACTGAGATGCCTGTTAGACGCTCTGTAATCTAGTTTTTCGAAAATCTGACTTGTTAGATATCTCGTATACCTTCGGAGATGAAAAATTCCGAAATAGTAATTCGGAATCGTCAAATTCCGAGAAACTCGGTCCAATATATTGAGTATTCCGAAGTACCCACCTGCTGATGGAATTCCGAAAAACATGTTGAGTGGAATTTATGAAGTGTCGACTTACGAAGCCGAAATTGCTATAAACCTAGTCGGATCCGGGATAATAGGTCTTAATTTCAAAAATCAACTGTCTTTTCACTCTCTGGAAGTTTTTCATGTTGGTGCAATTTTTTTTTCAGAAATGATCTTTAATCAATTAAGAAACATCCCGTATAAACCTCAATGGATTGAAATGAATTGAATGAGTTTTTGAAAAATGTTCGATCCACGAGTCTTTTCATTCTCTGGAAGTTTTTCGTGTTTGTGCAATTTATTATTTTATCAGGAATACTCCCATGACCTTTAATCAACTAAGAAACATACCGTATAAACCTTAATGGATTGAAATGATTTCAATGAGTTTTTGAAAAATGTTCGATCCACGTGCTAACCCAAAAGGCAGCATCCGTGTCCACTCTCTCGTGCACAAGAATTGTAGCGAATTCCGCACGTATAGGCCCACTTCATTCCTCTCGGTTCGATTTCTTCACCGCACCACCTCTCATATATATCGACCAAACCTTTTCGAAACCGGCTGGCCAATCAGTTTAAAATATTTGTAAAGGTCACACAAAGGCAAAAGCACGGACCCTCGGGCCCGTGTACAGGTAAAACGTGATTCACTGGAAAACGAACAAGACTTGCTGTTTATTTCGTGTGCATCGGCGATCTTCTCGATTATGATTGAATAATTTGTTTTTCAGCGTGTTTTGTGACGAGAATCGCGGCGGCCGTGGTGTTGCTAGTTTCTTTCGTCGACAGTCAGTTCACTTTCTGCTCAATGCAAGCGGTGCCCAAGAAGAGGAATAAAAAAATACGCGGATCGCACGAACAAGTGTCCGATATCGAGTACATCATTCCAAGGGTGAGTAGAATCGATCTCTGTTACACCATTTCTGTTTAATTCTAGCGCGAAATCCTCTCAAATTAGCCGATAAACGTTTGTTTATTGGGTATTTCCGAATGAAATCTCGTATTCACAACCACACGCTCCTAATTGTTTGGTTAGGATTTTCAAATTGGTTTTTAATGATTCATTCAGGAGATAGAAGGGACGAATGTTACTCTTTACAATACAAGAAAATCAATTCTGGTGACCGAAACAGGTAACAAAATTTTCACGTACCTTTATACCAATAACAACATCTTGAAGACATTCGTTAATCTTCTCAAGGTCACAATAGACCAAAGACATACTTTTTATGTGCGAAAAATAACTACATAGTTGGCCCGATGAATGTTTTCCTTTTGTTATCACTACCTGACAGGATGATGGGATGAATACTTTCAATATAACAACTTCATCTTCTTCAAGTGAAAACGAAGGACGAAACAGTTAACGCTCTCGTTTGAGTAGAATAAGAAGCTCGTGTTTGGATTATAACTTACACTCAGTACATGGAAAAGGTATACGAATGTCAGGGAGGTTTCATTTCATAGATTTTGTATAATCAATATTATTCCAATAGTGCTTTTCAATTTCTTGTAATAATATTTCCATGATTGGCCAGTCGTTTTACAATTGATATTAGTTTTATATTAGATTTATTTTCTACTCAGACATTTCCCTAAACAGACATGTAATATGAACAAGTCAGCAAGTGATTCAATGTGGAATACAAAGGGGTTAGACTGTACTTTAATCAAATAGGAATTTCACACCATATACACGAGACCCTGCTCTGGCACCTGTCGAATATAATTCAACATACTTCATGGTATTAGCCAGGGTAGTGGTTGCTTTTTGATAGTTACTAGCTCATCACCCTACTGTGTGGGTATATTTGAGAATGATCTGAATGAGTTGTTCTGACATGATTTGATAAATAATGGTGTTTTTGCCATTCCAACTAAAATGGCGATACGTACAACTAGCCAATTGTCGTGGTTTTTCGCTTTACAAAAGAGTGTCGAAATCGAAAAATTATTCCCACAGAAACTTTGGATACCAGTGCATTAACTTCTTCGGGATGTGTGAGAGAGCATCATTTCATTGTATAAATTCAAATTCCTCCTGAAAACACTCTACCAAAATGTGGATTTGTGTGACTGTATATCGAACAGTTCACAAATTTAAAAAACAGCTAACTATAGATCTAGTCCACATTTTTTCAGAAAGCAACTAATACTCCTAACCATAAGCATGTTTGTAGTAAAATGTCAACATATTCTTTATTTCCAATCAAAGTTTAACGGAACTCATTATGCACAAATCTTTCCGTAAATATGAGTCCTAATTGCAGTAAACACTATAAAATCCTACAGTGGGGATAGAAAAACATGAGCATTTGAAAATTCCAACAATATTCTGACTTCAGGATCCCGATTTTGAATAAAGCAAAATATACTCAATTTCTTGTATAAAATATTGAAAAACTATTTTTTGAGGCTATACATCGGAAATTTTATGTTGACGCAAAAATTCTGATATAACTACTGATACGCTTGACATTTTACCCGAAATAATGCCCAAATAAAAATAATTTTCAACATATTTTTCGTTTCTCAGACATTGTCTAAAACTTTTCACTAGAGGGCTTATCGCTTATCTTAAAATCCTAATATCGATGGTTAGAAAAATATTATTGAAATAACTTTCGAACATCCTCGTATATATCCACAAAATAACCTCCCGTATGTAATGAAATATGGAAAAAACAAGATGAAATGAGTAGTTTTCGTGATTTGTGATTGGATAAAAAAGTATATTAGATTACTTAGAGAAAAAGTATGTTGAAAAAAATAACAACATTTTTTGGGTATACCTACGACTTCTCAAGCAATTGTCAGATATTAAAAGGCACATCTTCGCAAGAGTGAGAGATCAATCTTTGTATTTCTATCTTCCTCAGTCTTCGAAAACAGTTAATTGTTGGGTACTTCCGAATGGGATCCACAACTATGTTCGTTTGTTTTGTTATGATTTTTAAATTGGTTTCTCGATGATTCAATGCCGATGGGAAGGTAGAATGATCCTCTTTCTCTTCGGGCTTAGATTGCTAAAACTGAATAATGGTCTCCCAACAAATACTTACTGTTTAATTTACTCCAATCAATATATTTTTCAACAATTAATTTTTCAAGGTTACAATAATTATCATTAATATGGGATTTTCCAGTTTGAAAAACATGTTTTTCTGAATGAAATGTTTGTCTTATCTGACGATGAACTCACGTCATGTATATAATAACATAAAAAATAATATAAAAAATATTCCCGCCATTGATCGTGGCCCAAATAATAGTGATGTCCAGAGCTACAGGGGGTATGTTCATATGTTCGGCTTATTATTATTATCTTTCATCCGTAGGGTGGTTGAATCTTCACCCTAAGAGACATTCACAAAGCAGGCTGTTGATAGAAACCAGCATCCAGCAGATTTTTTCCCTAGGCAAAAAATTGAACTTCCCTGTACCACTTGAATCGTCCGTTCACGATTCTATCACTGATTATATATTCGACGTGACCTTCGCAACATCATTCGTTGTTGAAGATGAGTACATGAAAGTTCCCAGATTACCTTTCCGGTTATTCAACGAAATAATTAATGGCCGCTATAATTGTACGAAATAAAACCGAATGAAATGATATAACATACTTTGGCAATGCACCTGTGCAAGCAAACCCAAACACGCCTATACTATACATACATAGGCCAGTCGAATTGAGCCCAGAGCCATTCAAAGAGGGACGTGATGTTGTATAAGTGAAAATGACTAGAGAATGGTGCATTTTATAAAAATTTCGACTTCCGCAATTGGTTCTCTATGATATTCTGTAGGTTGTTGGTTGGGAAATTGGACATCTATTACTATTTTTTGTTAAAAAATGATAGTAAGTACAGTAGTTGCAGAACATTATTATTTCAAATTTATCATTTTGCAGAAAAGAAATAATGCATGAATAAAATTGTAGTTCGAACTTAGAACTAGATCTTTGAGATTGAACTTGTATTGGTGTGAATAACTTTATCTGGAACTGATCAGACTGAGGCGAATAGTTGACAGAGTTCTTGTTTCTTTTTCAATTGATGAACAGAAAGACTGTACCCATCCTATAGAGTTTCAGCACTAGAGCTGGTAGTTATAGCTTGCACTGAAACGTTCAAACTAGTTGATCAGACTTAATGTTTTAAGTATACCTAAACTTCATTCCTATTATCATAATAGTAATATTGAAAATAGTTGAGGTACATCTACTTAGTATAGGTTATTGGTTTTATTTTATTGATAAATGAAATTCTGAAAATTAAATTTGTCTCAATTTGCCATATTGATTTCGAAAATAATCATCCAAAGACCAAACCGGTAGAACAATAGAAGCATAGTTCTAGCATTCTGAGCTGTAACAATTGGGATGGATATCCAGAGAAGCGATATGCCCTCTGGTTGAAAGTTTCAATCAATGTCAAAGTTGTGCAGCAAAAATCTTTTTTCTACTAGCGTACGGAAAAATCCTGTTTTCCGCACTCATTTCCGTGTTGAAACTAAGAAGTAGGTACAGTAAAGCATGCTCCTGAAATTCCGAAAATGAGGAAAACTATCAGTATAAATTAAAAATGATCCAATAGAAAGCAAAAAGGTATCGACGCTTAAATTCGAACCAACACCTACAAGCTCACAGGCAACCAACTTCTGCGGAATCATAAATATAGTGTATTCCTGTAGCTTTATTATAATATTTGCCGTTTAACTTCCATTACCTCAGAATATTAACTTCATGAAAATATCTTGCCCTCTTCACTGATTTCTACAAAATACAGGGTGTTCTATAAATAAACAGTAAAATTCATACTTAATGACATACAATGACGTCACTTTTACTTTTTCTCCTTAGGGAGGAAAAGTACGACTTCGCTTCCTACAATGTATACTTTGGATAGAAGTAGGCGGAAAAAACGTTTTTCCACACTAGTGCAAAAAGTAAATCTGTTGAGTTTTTGGGGAGTATGCTGACATTTGAATATTTAAAATATATATTTGTATGGTTGTAGTTCACAGAATGACAATTTGATGACCTATTCCAGCCAAGTTGCTGATAAAGCAGTGGAAAACCGAAATCTGACTTCATTGGAAAACATTTTAACCTCTCTAATTAATTTGCTAACGCGTTATTCGGTCATTTGCAATCGCGTGCTGAAAAGTATCACTTTCCGCACTCGTTAGGTAAGCTACTATTTAGAGCACAATTCATGACTAACATTCACCGAAAACTACTGAAAAGATAATAATTGCTTACCCAATACCTACTGACGTTCTAAACGAACGATTTGTTCAGGCCAGCCCCAACCTACACTGTAGATTGAAGAACTAACTCCTATCAGAAAACAACTACTACCCTGGTTAATACCACGAGGTGCATTGTGTCACATCCAACAGGTGTTAGCGCAGGATTCTTCACAGAAGGAATTTCTGCATATGCTCTTGGCGATACAATTGCCAGAATTAATTTTCAATTATTGAGACAGGACACACTTGCAAACCGGTTTCGGGCTATTCGGCTTCTCGTCAGTGCAAGGCAGTGCCATCATCAACATAAGTCGATGATTTTCCATAATTAAAAATTATATTCGAACAGAGTATCTTCCCTAGACCTAGGCTGATACAAACAGCAAGCAAAATATCCGTTGCAGTGCCATCTGTCCGTAGACTAGGTACTAACTAAGAGCATATCCGCATGGCCCAATTCCTATTACTAGGAAATAACGAATATCAAAAATATTCTACCATGTCAAAAATGTCGATCAGAATTAACCTTGATGTGCCAAAGTCGAGGGGTTGACCACTGAGGAAAAATGTGTACACTGGAATTCCCGTAAACCGGAATTCCCCAGAATTCCCTCGGAATATCCCGGAATTCCTCAGAATTCCCCGGAATTCCTAGGAATTCATACAAAAAAAAATGTCAATTTGAAGAAATATCGATAAAATTTTAAAACTAAATGACGGAAATACTGGGAATTCCGGGGGAATTCCGAGGAAACCCGACGAAATATGAAAGATATATTTCGGAAATTTCGCACAAAAGTTTTTTTTGAGATTTCTGTGTGGAACATAAACTTTAGACTTTTAAGTAGACTATGTCATGATTATGACCCAATCTGAATAATATCGGATTTTACATATCAAAACTTTTTACATTTTCATTGAGGCTGGTATTTATTATATTGGAAACAAAATAAATCATCTATATAATGTCACAATCGTAAAATAAAGGGAACGGATCGTCTGATTCCACTCAGGTTTGTTTTATTAGCATCATTTTTCCTGAAATTTTTCTTATAGAATCAAGTTCTGAATCCGTTAGAATAAATAAGTATCGAAAAAATACAATTTGTCATTGAAAAAAATACGGTATTTTATGGTCTATTGAGTGAATTCTAATATTTTCAACCGCTAAATGATCACGGGATACTCAATCTGTGGAGAAAATCCTTTTTATACGTTTTTGTCATCGCTTATATAGCGAAAATGGACTGTTTCCTAAAAACGTATATTCCATAATATCAAAAATTATTAATAATCCTTCGACATTACCTACTAGGAAAATAAAAAAATATTATTCACCGGTGTGTTCACCCTGTATAAACTCAAATGAGAACAAAATGGTTAAGACTTTCGCGGCCGAGGTTATTAGTATAACTACTTCTCTTCGGGCTTGAAGGCCGTCGTTCTTTGGAATTTCTTCCTGACGTTTCGCTAGCGCGAGTGGCCAGCTTCTTCAGAGGCTTATTCATCTCGGTAGTCATCGGAGATGAATAAGCCTCTGAAGAAATTCCAAAGAACGACGGCCTTCAAGCCCGAAGAGAAGTAGTTATACTTCAAATGAGAACAGTTGACACTGAACCACAATATATCCGATCATCTTTTTATTACAAACCGATGAATTATATAAAACCGTCCAAATAACATGATGGAGCTGCGAAGAAACTTCAGAAATCATACAAAGACTGGATTCATTGACTATATAACTCAGATCGTATAACGCGAGCTATAACCGTCTTATTTCAATTTCGGTAACCGCTGGCAACAATATGACAACCTGTGTTTTGTCTGCCAATTATGATCTAGTCTCTCTTTCACAATCAAGGGTGTCCCTTCTTCTTGTAGAGTGAAATTTCAAGACACGTCATTTTTGAAATATTGAGGAAAATAATGGCAGTCGCAGAGGTTGACCCCAAAAACAAACACACAAACTACGACACAAAGTTTTTTTGGGCTGTTTCACATGCCCAATTCATATATATTCGAATCAGAATGAGGTTCTATTCCATTGAAAGAAGTTATCGGATTATTTGAAAAAACTACCCCCAACCACATCCCTCTCGAGGCCGCACAAACTATGAAACAAAGTTTTTTGGGTTGTTTCACATGCCTTATTTATATATTCGAATCAGAATGAGGTACTATTTCACTGAAAGAAGTTATTGACTCATTTACAAAAACTTCCCCAACACACCCCTCCAGGGACATATCAGATTATGTCTATCAGATCGTGAAGATTGTTGTCATCAGGCTTATTTTTCGCTAACAAAATGTATTTCAAATTGGAAATTCGCCACAAACTCTTTCAAAACAAAGCTCCTAACTTTCTTCGTCCAGTGGAAGTGGATTACTTCACAACGGTGTTTTGTTTTTGAATTCTGATTTTATATAAAATCTTCTTTCGAACAATCTGTTCAGGCCAGTCTCAAATTACCTACACAGTAGGTTTCGGCTGGCACCCGTCAGAAAACAACTACTCCCCTGGCTAATACCACGAAGGGCATTGAATTATATCCGACCAGGTGCCAGTGCAGGTTTCTTCACAGAAGTAAATCCTGCATTTGCTTTCGTCGATACAAATGAAGGAATTGATTTTCAATTATAGGGACGGACACACTTGCAGACCGGTTTCGGGCTATTTGGCCACTCGTCAGTGCAAGGCAGTGCCATCATCAACGTAAAGTCGATGATTTCCCATAATTAAAAATCAAACTCCTACACGAGTATCAAGCCCCGGCCAAAGCTGATGCGAACAACGAAGTTGTTACGCCATCTACCAATGGACGAGGTATTCCAAAAGCAAACCGAATCTGCCCATTCCTCCTGCGAGGAAAATGTAAAAACACTTGACATAGTCAGTGGGCATACTTGAAGACTGGCGTTAAATCAAATCTTCTTTCGAACAATCTGTTCAGGCCAGTCTCAAATTACCTACACAGTAGGTTTCGGCTGGCACCCGTCAGAAAACAACTACTCCCCTGGCTAATACCACGAAGGGCATTGAATTATATCCGACCAGGTGCCAGTGCAGGTTTCTTCACAGAAGTAAATCCTGCATTTGCTACTGTGTAGGTAATTTGAGACTGGCCTGAACAGATTGTTCGAAAGAAGATTTGATTTAACGCCAGTCTTCAAGTATGCCCACTGACTATGTCAAGTGTTTTTACATTTTCCTCGCAGGAGGAATGGGCAGATTCGGTTTGCTTTTGGAATACCTCGTCCATTGGTAGATGGCGTAACAACTTCGTTGTTCGCATCAGCTTTGGCCGGGGCTTGATACTCGTGTAGGAGTTTGATTTTTAATTATGGGAAATCATCGACTTTACGTTGATGATGGCACTGCCTTGCACTGACGAGTGGCCAAATAGCCCGAAACCGGTCTGCAAGTGTGTCCGTCCCTATAATTGAAAATCAATTCCTTCATTTGTATCGACGAAAGCAAATGCAGGATTTACTTCTGTGAAGAAACCTGCACTGGCACCTGGTCGGATATAATTCAATGCCCTTCGTGGTATTAGCCAGGGGAGTAGTTGTTTTCTGACGGGTGCCAGCCGAAACCTACTGTGTAGGTAATTTGAGACTGGCCTGAACAGATTGTTCGAAAGAAGATTTGATTTAACGCCAGTCTTCAAGTATGCCCACTGACTATGTCAAGTGATTTTATATAAATAGTGAAATTTTACTGTATGCTTTTTTATTATTGCGCGAATAAATTGAAGTTACCCACTAATAATCCCTACAGTTTCTTTATAAATTTTTCGGAATTTCCCAGGATTTCCCTCGGAATTCCCTCGGAGTACCTCGGAATTCCTCGGAATTCCCCGGAATTCCCCGGAATTTCTACCAATTGTACACCGGAATTCCCATGTGGTCAACCCCTCGGCCGAAGTGGTGCTGCGATCTCAATAAGAAATCCCAATAGATTGTCTTTATAAAGGAAATGAACATTATCGAAGGCTCTACAACAAAAAGAACGTTTCATTTCTCAATTTTCACTTCAAATGCGTACTTCTACCGGCCTAACGCCAGCACTTCTCTCACGAACGTTTTTCCCAGAGAGATATCGACAAAACAAACGACTCTCATTACGCAAGAAACGATTGAGCAATGGAGCGCAAAGTGGCACGCGGAGGCATTGTCTCTTTGCTTTCGATCAATCATGTTTTCTCACTTTTCCAGCCGAAGAATTCGAAGCCGCACACGCATACGGTGTACAACGCGTACGCACAGAGCTGGGTGTTCGACGCAGAAAACGCGGGGGGTTCTTCGCACGCCGCACCCGAAGATGGATCTTATTTCAAGGCGCTGCAGAACGGGACGCCGAAGAAATCCGGGAAGAGTACGCACAAAGAATTGCAGAGTCGCTTGGTGAGTAGTTTTTTTCGAAAAATTAGCTCTTTTGTTTGATATTTGCGGGAGAAACGTTGCTCGACTGGTCAGAGAGTCGTTTGCGCCATGTTTTTCAATAGGAAATTTGAATTTGTCCCAGATATTTTTTTTCTAGACTCTCTATTATGGTCATATTACAAATAAAAATGTTTTTATTTCAATCAGTTATTATGGGGTAGGGAAATTCAAACTTACAAAACGCGTCACCACTGGATTTATATGCATTCATACTGTGGTAATGGTGAAATATTTCAAATATATATTTCTATGGCGATTACTAGTAGCAGTACTAGATTGGTATTCGTAAATGCCCACAGCGAAAATGTATATTATGAATCTATATTCCGATATGTTATAGGTTAGAAACTTTTCCTAGAGATCAATTACCCTAACCCCAAACTGATATTTTTGCACTCGACGCGCATTTCATTAACAAGGTTAGCATCTTCAGGAGAAGAAAATTGATACTTGAACTAAAGACTAGGGTTAGTTGTTTACATACCTTAAGTTTTCCGTTCCGATATGGACTTTGTTTGTTACTGCTAATTACTCTAATTTCTCCTCGAGTATTTCCATCGTATGTTAAAAATCCCATATGAAGCATTTCCGATCAATTACAGCGATAAATTCCCGGCGGGACATTTTCGGGCTGGTAAATACCCGGTAGGTATCGAAAAATACCCGCTCGGTCCGTGTATCTATAGTAACGATTGTTAAAATATACATTTGTCATCTTGACATGCATAAATACTGAATTTTAAACGTCGTTGTTTTAACTCCGGAAATATTCTACTGAATTACACTCTTGCATCAAAATAGACCTGATAATTTTCCATTCAAGCATGTTGTCAGTAAAAAAACTGCATTCGGTTATTTTCATATTTTGCTAAAAGAGCCCTCCTCCTTCGGAGTCGGGCTCTTTGAACAAATTATGAAATCAAACTCATGCAGTTTTTAGACAACATGCTTTCATGGAAAATTACCGGTAATTTTGAAGCACTTGTGTAATTACTCCCGATAATGAACTAGTGCAGTCACTACCTGCGAAGTTTGTTATTATTGATAATTCCGATTACTTTCTCAACAATAAATTGAGAAGCGGGCTGAAAGGGATAGGTCCCTTGTCACCATTCATGCTGTTTTAACATTTTGCTATTGCTAGAATCTCACTTGCATCGAGTAGAGCACCATCAACCCAGTTGATATTGGATATCTAGAAATGATTTCAGTGCATTACTGAACTCAAAAAGCAAAGTTCATATAAAATTTAGGAGTTTTCAAAATATCCAAACATATTTTTTTCAGGTAACCGAAAACGGCGGCCACCTGATAGACAACCCCGTCGTTCAAATAGAAGAAGCGTCCGACGACAGCACAAGCAACAGCGATAGAAAACTATGCTACATGAAAAGTTTCTCGCGCTCACAATCACCCGTAGTTTCCGCCAGTTCGTCTCAAATCAGTCTCAACCTGAACCAACCCAACAACCCGCCGATATACGAGTGTCTGGAGAAGTTAACCGAATCCGCCATATACCGCTCCAGACTGAACACCGCTCTGAGCAATAAGGAAGAAGAAGAACTCCACTACCAAGCTCCCCAAACTGTGATTATGCGCCGCGTAGAGCCGACCAGCCCCCAAGTGGAGAAGGTTCAGTACGCCTCGCTCATGAAAGAACTGCAGAAGGCTATAGTGAACAAGAAGGAACCTCCCAGCGTCACGTCGCCTCAGAGTGCGGCTAGCGACAGCGCTCCTACGTCCGAGAAAACCCAAACCTCGAAAAGCAGCAGCCGCTCGGAAGGCAAAAGTAGCGACGCCGACTTCTCCAAGGAGCTAGAAGCGGCTCTGCAGCTGATACAAGATCTGGAAAGCCCCAATACGATAGAAACCCCCTCCGAACCCAAATCCGTTGAAGGCCAACAGAGGCCGTTAGCGGTCTGGCGACATAGCGACGCCAGCGAGAGTAGCGAAAAAACTCTTAGCGCCGTAGGATCCCTAGCGGAAATCGCTTCCCCGTTAACAGAGTGCCAACCCGAACTATACACCTTTAAGCCGTCAACGAACGGTAAGGGTGCTAGCGTTGTTGTCCACTACCCCGACTCCCAAAGCACGTCCGGTTACAGTTCCCCGACTCACGGCCCCACTCCCAATTGGTCGACGACTTCTAGCATCAACGGCAGCAATCCCGAAATCAAACCCACGTCATACTCCATTCACAATACCAAATCGACCACTGTCATCTCATTGTTCTCCTCCCCGAATAACACCAAAGGCAAATCTGTCACACTAGTCAAAATAACAGGCGACAACGACATCAATCACCCGATCGACACTACAACAATCACAGTACACCCGAGTATCCACAGTCCCGCTTTTGTCACAGACTACGACGTTCCGAAAAACGCCACTAAAACCATTGCAGACTTTAATCTGATGGGGAAACTTTCGCCTGTTCGAGCTGCACCGCCGTCGACCGGTTGGAAGTTGAATTCGTTGCTGCGCAAGAAAAAGCAGAACGCTCCGCCCAAATTAGCTCCCGAGTTAGAAGGAGCTATTATAAAATCGGAGAGTTTAGCTTACTTGTCCGATCTCGAATTGCTAGCTAGGCACCAGCGCAACAAAGATCTACAAAGGGTAAGGATTTGGCTACTGAGAAAACTGGTGCAGGGAGGTTTGAACCAGGTGCTGAATCTGTTACTAACATGCACTCTCTAACTATTCGTTGAACAGGAATGGTGTATGGAATGTTAGAAAATAGTTTCTTTCAGGCTGATTCGAGAATCTACAAATCGAAATTGAATGCATTACAAAGACACCTCTTACCTTTTAACATACCTACTCTTTCATTCATGCACCCAGCCCGGTATGGAAACACAAATCCTATTTATTATCTTTATTGAACCTTTTTGGAAATTATATTGCATGTTTGGTTGCTTATACTCAAGTAGAAAACTAAGATGGTGGCAGTATTACACTATTATGTAGTATCTATATATGAAGGATACATTTAATATATTCTGTAATCAAGTTGCATAAGAATACTAGTGCGTGAACATATTCCTACAAAATATTGGCCAAATCTCTCAACCTACAGCCTTTTTTATTTTTGACGTCATTTTTTCAGTTGAAGGATAATTTCATAATATTTGTTATCAGTAAATCTACCAGGAACACAATGCTAAATGATTGTTTTTTACCAGTAGCTACATTGTATTTTTCTTGTAGCTACAAGACTTTTGTACTTTTATGAACCAAGCCCTTGTTGTTATTTCTTTCACCAACTATCTAATGTTACCTACTTTCTCTGATTTTAATCAAGGGAGTGAATAAAAGTGAGCATGAGTTCAAACTATAGATCCGTCTTTCTCATACTTCATCAACCCGTATAGGTTTGTCCCAAAGAAATTGAGCAAATGCTCGCACTCGATCTTTATTCACTCTACCCAATGGGTTGATGAAGTATGAGAAAGACGGATCTATAGTTTGAACTCATGCTCACTTTTATTCACTAATGTTGTGAGTGAAAATCGTTTCTTTACTTTCAATTTGAAACCAAACTATCATATTAAGGCACCAGAATGTCGCATCTAGATCTTGTTGATGAAATCTGTTATTGGTTCCATATTCCATTGTCTTATTATTCTATATAATACATCTGTCGAAAAAAACTATCAAATAATTTCAGGATTAGGAATAGGAATTGAAATAAGCAGAAAGCCAATAATCTGGTAGGTTTTTGGCAGTTTTTAATGAAGTTATTTATGTAGGCAATGGAAGTCCGATCCAATACCAGTTAAGAGGGAATATTTTTAACCAATTCAAAGAAGCTCATAAAAATCTATTGGTGAAAAAATAATTATGTCAGGGGTTATAGTCAATACATTGGTGGCCGTCATGTGTGAAAATATCAACTTTTCTTCAATTTCTCCCATTGAGAGGATTTAGCTAAACAAAAACATATCCATCTGATGCACCAGAATTTTTATGCTTGCCTGCAATCTACCCAAAATATCATTTGAGAGATCTCTTCAAGCTATAGTGAGACCACAGCTGGTGCATAACCAGAATACAGGGGAACCGGGAAATATATGGCAAACTTTTGAAAGAAATATGAAGCCAAAGAAGAACTTGAAAACTCAAGACTTTGTTTGGACTAACAGGCAAATGAGAAAAATACCGAATTATAAGATGCGTTTTCCTCTACATTTTAATTCGCTTGATTCCATTTGATTACCGGTAGATAAGGTTTTTTGGTCGAAAAGGTGCGAATATAATAAAATTTGTTTGCTTCGTTGAACGGTTCTTTCATAATTTCATTTTCTCAGCGGTTGGGCTTATTGCTTTCAGATTATTCAACTTTCAGTTATTATGCAAGTTAAATGTCTTTGTCTCACTAGAAATGATATGTAACAGTTCACGACTGAATTGTTTTTTCCGCCACAAAAATCCAAACAAAATCTAATCGGTGGAATCACCAGGGTTTCTAGGCATCTCACTTCTGTCTCTTCTCTCCTCTTATCTGTTTCCATCCCCTTTGTCTCCTCTCTCTTCCTCTCCCTCTCTATATTCAAATCTTTTTCCCCCTGAATTCGTTTTCATCAATGGGGTTATTCACAAGTATATTTTGTTATTTTTCAAGTCAATGTAAGATCAAAAGAATCGCCCTTATATTTTTTTATCCACCATTATATTGATGGTGGTAGTTCAAAAACGATGTCAATAGAGTTCTCCATATACCTTTTGTTTTTAGGAAATAGAGAAAAGAGTTGTGCAGCAGTTGGGAGCTCCAAGGACGGCAAGGACTGAATCCAATTGCTGAAAGTAGTAGAGATATTTTCCAAAAGTGAAACCCTCCCCCGTGCTGCTGGCCAGCACTCGTCCATTTTTATTATCTCATTTCTACTGATAATTTATATTTTTTCAACCATATTTGTAAAATTATATTGTGTATATATTGTTATTATAGTCATATAGTTTATATTATAGCTCTATTGTATATATACAATTAATAAACTCCCTTTTTGTACAAATTTACTGGTTTATTTTTTTGAGGATAGAAAGAGATAGAATATACTTTATTGTCAATAGAGTAATCTTGTGGACAAAGTTTCACTTGATCTATAGGGCAGTGCATATGTGAAAAAGTGCATTGAAATTTATCAATTTTCACTCAATACATAAAATCTGTTTGTATATATAAAAAACATATGAGTCGTACAGGAACTGGTAAAAATAAATAAAGTATTTTTGAATATTATCAAAGGTAATACCACGAGTCCTTCAAATTTAATCGATAAATTTTCATTTTCCACAAAAACTTTTTTATTTGGCAAAAGTATGAAAACAAACCGATTGATAAAATCACGAGTCCGTAGGACGAGTGATTTTATCTAATTCGGTTTGCTTGAATGCTTTTGCCTCAAAATGAAAATTTATCTTATTAAATTTGAAGAACGAGTTGTATTTGAAGAGATTATTTTTTAAACAAATAGAAAGAAGAACAATTTAATCGATCAGTATTTCATTCACATAAGAAGGAAAGGAGAATAGGTGAAAATTTTACAAATTTGAAATGTCAAAACGATGTACCTGTACCCTCTATGATCCAGAAGAGATATGATGCTTACGCAGTGAATATGATAATGCTTGCCGACGATACCAAGAGATGGCGTCACACCTCTCATTGTATAAGGTTGATAATTGAAAATTTCTTATGAAATGGAAATCGCGCCAGAAGGAACATAAAATCATTAGTTATGTCGTTGTATCAAAATCTTCATACAACGGTTTCTTCTCATACAACAAAAACTGAATCGTATTCAATAAAAACTATTTGTACGCCATCTTCATTTGAGTTAAGGAAACCTTAAATATTTGAATCGGTCGTTCGCCATATCTGTCATAAAGTTGGGGTTATGAGCTATTTACGTGTATGAGAGTTCATTGAAATGTGTTATTATTCTGCTGGAAGAGTGAGAAGTGAATGACTATTATTATTGAGGTAACTCTTCATTCATGATAATTCATATAAATATGAGCCAGTTCAATAGAATCGACGCGGTAAACCGTATAGTTTTGACAGTTCAAAGGTAAACAACGTTTTATCGAAAGGAACAGAGGCAGTTTTATCAGTATAATTCCCAATGATTGGCTAGAATAACCATAGAATAACCCGCTACTATTGGTTGAAATGCAAAAAACGTCACATTTTGACAAGTGAAAAAAATAATCACTATAAAATTCTTGCATATTAAGTAGGGTCTATCATTTAAAACACCCTTCACAGCCTTCCTGAAGCATTGCAAAGATTTAATTTCAGTTACAATCTTTGGCAAATGATTGAACATTTTACAACCATTATAGACAATAGAATCCTTTATGACTGATGTCATTAGTATTGTCAAAATTTGGCAACTTGATGTTGTTGGAGGATTGAAATTCTTTCATATATTTTTTAATTAAACAGACTGCTTCTATTATGAATATAGAAATAGCTGTTAATATTCCATGAGTCGTGAGGAGTAATCTGCAAGAGTCTGTACGTTTTGATTTGCACATATATCTTACGGCACGTTTTTGCGAAATTAAAATATTTTGTAGTAGATAACCTACACACGCCCCAAAATGGAATTCCATATCTCAGGTGAGATTCCACCAGAGAGAAATAGACAGTCTTAGCTGCTGTTAAACCAAGTTCATTTGAGACTACTCTGATTGCACAACAACCAGAGGACTCTGTTACATAAAGCATGAATTTCCTCAAGTTTCAGTTTTCTATCAATATGTACTAAGAATTTCAAGCTACTTTTATTCTCAATGATGTCATTCCCAATGGGAATATTGTCAAGTTCACCTCTGAAAGTTACTGAATTAGTTTTCGAAATACATATTTAGGGAAAGACAATTTGAATCACACCAACTCTTTACTTTCATCATATTAATTGTTGGTTATGATTTTAGTTAAATCATTTGCATTTTCCGATTGCCAAAAAAGGGATGTATCGTCTGCAAAAAGTAACAATTTTCCTGAGATATTTATACTTATCAAATCGTTGACGTAGGTGAGGAACAATTTGGCCCTAGTATTGAACCTTGAGGCACACCCTCACGTATTTTCCCGATGTTTGAGCGATGGTTTGTTTCCACCATCTGACTACGACCAAACAAATATGAGCTAAACCAGCTCAGTATCACTCCTATGAAGCCATAGTAAGGAAGCTTCTGCAACAGTATTTCGTGATCCACACATTCAAAAGCCTTCTAAAAATCACAAAACACTGCAGCAGCAACCTCGCCACTATTGATTCCCGTATACTTTTTCCATGAGTGAAAAAATTTCGTCATTAGTGCCCTTGCCACTTCGAAAGACAAACTGTTCTTTATCAACAAGATTGTTTCGACAGAAATTCAATTTATCCTTGACTAGTTTTTGAATAGGAAATAGGCCGTAAGCAGATGAAGACTTTTCTCCAATGGAGACAATCGTCATATTGAACGCAAGTTTCAGAAATAAAGGGGTTTTTGAAATATTCCATAGGGTCATTCTGAGTATTTAATTCTTCAGTCAATTTTTCTGCAAAAGAGCAGATAAAGAGCATATTGTCATGAATTTATGTAGAAAATTATTTGATTGGATTTTTTATATTTCCCCGTGAAAGAGAAGGAATAGTATTTGGCAGGTAAGTGACTGCTGTTTTCTTGAGTGCTTTGGGGAGCTTTAGTGATTTTTTGTTAGGACATTTGCTATTTCAACCGTTAGGTTGATGAATTTGATAAGCAGACTTCACCTACTATGTCATCAACTAGCACTGTACATATTGAGAGGAAAACTCTCTCTCGGATCTCACGAGCCCTCAAAATTCCTTCCATTATCTGATATTCTAACAATAGGATACTTATAATCTTGATGGGTGTATGAAACAATTATAAGAAAGAAAAATTTTTCAGTTAGTTTATTGAAACTTGGTGAAAGCATGTCTTCTCCGTTTCCCACAGTATGATTAAGCCGTTTTAGTTTTTTTATACAGGGTGTCCCAAACTCGATGGCCTATTAGACATTTCTGGAATAAACGGGACATAGGATTATTTTGAAAATATGATTTCTTGAGTAATTAGTTCTGTTCTATCGATCTAAAATATTTTCAGCGCTGCGACGTTGCCGCTTATATTGAAAAGTAGCAACAACTTTGATATTTTAAGTAGGACACCCTATATTATTGCCTTTCTTGCTTTGTTATTGCTTTCCGATTATTTCTGTATGATACTTCCCTATAGATATATCTAGTAGTTTTCGAGAAATTCATTGATTTCCTTATTTTTTATGCGAAACATAACTTTAATCAAATGCTTATTATTGCGGTATTTGGATTCGAAGACAGCTGAAATTTTGGATGTAGTTTGACAATGCCCTGTATATTTGTTGTATATAAGGAAATTCTTTCTCCATTATACAGGGTCGTTCAAAATTATTTTGTCATATTTTGTATTTGGTAGCTATGAAATATCATGGAACATGTCATTATGAAAATTCGACAATTAATGCATCAATAATAAAACGTTTGCGCGTTCAATAACGTAAGTTTGGTTCAAAATTAATATTGGAATCTGAAAGGGTAGGCTTCTATCTAGTCTATCTATCCCGACAAGTTTATGCGTGAAAATAATATTCCTTTTGGAAGGAACACGTCCAATAAGTCAGCAACTATAGTATATCTCAAATTTGCCTCTCAAAGTTTTGTGTTAGACGTTTCGGCTCCGATTTTGGAGTCATTTTCAAGAAGTTGATGTGTCTTCACGGTCAGGTCTCCATCTTCCTACTCCTCAGATGTTGTCACAGGGGTTAGGATTTCTGACTTGACGCCAGGGCCTCAATCTGCCTACTCCACAGATCTCGTCAAGAATTATCTCCAAGGTCTAAATGGAATGAGCAGTTCAATCAAAGGGGTAGCTATATCAATATAATTGCAAATTACCATTCTATTCCATATCAGTATATTGGCTACATTTGTGTGAAGTTGAAAAGTTCAAGTCCAATTAAGATATTGATCCAATTATCATTGTATATCAATTGATTGGACTCGACATAATTTTTTAATTCCACAGAAATGTATACAGATACATTGGTAATTTCATTCATCTTTTTTGCAAATAGTGGCATCTTTAGTACAAAAACGACAAAAGTTGAGGAGCTATGAATTGATGAATGCAGAATTGAAAGAAGCATTAGAAATTCATTGTATTATAGATAATAGATAATAATACAACTTTCGTCCAATTCAATCAAATTATATCTCCTGACTAACCTAACGATATAGCAATAGTGTGCAGAGAGTTGAAGCCTTACATTTCTGTTGGGTAGTATTCAATAAACGAGACAGCTGACTATTCTCACAATTGAGAGTCAGTGCAACAGCTCACAAATCGTTAGTTTTCCATAGTCAAAAATATTTCTCTTGCATGAGTATATTATTACAATTATATATTGCGCCTTATCGTGCCATCTGTCCTTAGATGAGTCGAATAAAAGCAAAACTTTTTGTAGAGATCAATCACCCAAATACCGAAATAATTGATTAATTATTTCCACTCGACAGCCATCTTCAGGTGGAAACCGATACTGAATCTAAAGACTTGGGTTAGCTATTTATATACTACAAAATCTACCTGCAAAGTTTTTTCTTGATCCGATATGGACTCCGTCTGTTAGCTACTAATTATTTTATTTCATTTCTCAAGAATGAACTGAAAAGCGGGTTAAAAGGAGATATACCATTTGTAACCTTTCATACTATTTTTCCATTTTGCTATTTCTAGACTTTCCAATGCATCGAGTAGCCTTGTGTGATGCATATCCTAAATCAGTCTCAGATCGCTTTCACAAATTATGTGATCATGGTCTATAGAGCATGTTGGGCGACACTGGACTTTTCTACCCTTCTGTTTCTCATGTATGCATAATGCTCTTCGAAGCGGGTTTTTATAGCTCGACGGCTCCACCCAATGTATTTATTGTTGCAATCTTGACAACCAAATTTCTTTTGTAAGTTATCAAGCTATAAATTACAACTGCTCCTTGGTGATCCAGAAGATGACTAGAAAACACAAGAAATTCGGGAATTTACGAAATCAGTTGACGAGAAAAAACTTTTCGGATAGTTTCTGCACTAACTTTGTCTTTTGATTTAGTATCGGTTTTTATCTCCTGAAGATGCTAACCTTGTTAGCGAAACACGCGAAACAACATATGCTCCATTCCTCATATACAAAAAGTCAAAAATTCAATGGCGTAGTCGATGAGCGTATTCGAAGACTGACGGTCATCAAATCGTCCTTGAACAATTCCTTCAGGCCAGTCTCATCTGCTCACACAGTAAGCTGATAGTTATCAGAAAACAACTACTCCCCCACTTAATATGACGAAGCACGTTGAATTACATCCGAGAGCCGCCTGTGTAGGGCACTTCATAAAATAAATTTTGGCATATGACCTTGGTGGTAATAAAGTAAAATAATGGGATGGGTGTTGGGCTCATTGATTTGCGAGGTAAGACCAACAACTCGAAAAAAAGTCATTGGTTTCCGATTATTAATTTTTTTTTTCTGCGAGAGAATGTCCTCTTGCAATGACAGCTCATATTTGCTAGGTGTCACCTTATTCAGCTTTTTTTGAGATACGATCCTCTTGCAAGACTTCAAATGTGTCCGTTTACAGTTCAAATTCAATAGTTCAAAGATGCAGAAACAGAAAAAGGTATTCATTACTGCTGTATTTTTTTTGTTGTGATTTGGTGAGCAGTGTTTTTGGGTGCTTTTTTCAATGTCGGCATGGAGAAAAACCGGCGACTCCATGGAAGGTCCCAAGCAGGGCTACAGGGACCTGAAATAGTCCCCATTTTTTCCTCTTGGTGCCTGATTTAAATTTGATGAAATTACAGAAAAAATTGCTTTTATACTTTTTAGAGAAACAACTAATTTTGGTGTGATCGAAATTCAATCCTTAATATTTTTGTGTGCGAGGAAGTTGGCAAAGATGGTTGTGTGCTCGACTCATGGAAAGAGGTCTTGAGTTCGATCCTCTGAAGGGGCAGATATTTCTCTCTTAAGAATGTATCTACGTCGTATTGGAAAATGACAGTATCACTGTTGACGAGTCTGCGAGTATACATGCTGCTACTGAGGTAATAAAGCATAGGCAGTTAGTATCATGGCCTAATTGCTGAGGGATTTCGATCGAAGTCGATGGTGGTTGTTCTAGAAAACTATAAATAACAGTCATTCCCCTCACTGCTTTTTTGTTTATATGGACCAGTTGATATAATTTCAAAACCGATTCTATGAGGTAAAAAAGATCCTTTTCAAAAAATAAGTATATCGACCTATGAATTTTTGAGAAAGATGTGGACTCTCAGATTTACAATTGATTATTTATTATCATTTTTAACCTATACCTACTACATTCAGGTTGGTGATCAATTGATTACCGGAAAGAGGAAAAGGTCAGAAAAAGTTGCTGGCCTATTGGCACCTCACCGACCTTTTCTTGTTCTTTTATTCAAAACGTCATTTGGTTCATAGACCGAGCGGTAGTGACATATTTTTTTGGCCAATTTTTTACAGTCTGCCTTTGGAATAGGAAACACTTGACTCTGTATCATTTAAAACAGTATATCTTCTTGTTAAAAAAAATCGATGAATGTTTTAATGTGTAACAAATGTAAAGCAGTCTGTGAAATAGGCTTCTATCCAAATTCTTAACGAAGGCAACTTATGGGTTCTTCGTTGTCATGTGCACACCAAACGTAGTTATACAAAAAAGCTAGCCTTGACACAATGTCACTCACTATATCATTACTGAACTGTCAGAAAATATTAGGGTCGGTTCATTTTAATTGTCGAAAAAGTCGCTGATATTCCGTGTTCGAAAAAATATTGAGAATATATTACAATGAACGAAACGTCCATCAAAAAGATTCATAACAAATCAAACGTGAATCGAAAAAAATACTCTTTTGACCCATTATTTCAGTATCTCTAAACACCTCTAATGATCCATTGAATCTGAGTTGCTCTATATTTATGTGTTTTAATAACTGTCCTCTGTAACAACTTGTGTGACCTATCATATGATGAAGAGTCAAGGCAGTCCAAAATTATAAAATAAATGAAAGCCATTATCGTCGCCCCATCAAACGCCACTTAAATACCGATTCACCTACCTGCTCCTCCCGAGAAACAAACGAATGTCGCGACGCCGCTGCCTCGAAAAACACCCATACCTCGAGCACGACTCACCTTTTACCTGGTTCGCTGGCCACGTCTCTAGCGCTACTCGCCCAGTCGCTCGGGAGTGTTTCGGTGCTGCACGTGCAAGAAGGATGACATCGCCCTCTTCCACCCTCGACGGACTACCCAAGCAGTTCGTGAGCGCTATGCGCACCCTCTTCGACATCATGGACGACAAGAGAACGGGCCTCGTCAACTTCACCGAGATAGAAAACAGATGGCAAGACGACGACACCAAAGGACTGCCCAAGGGCGTCATCGAGAGCCTCCGGAAAGTCACCCCTGCCAACGGACTGCTCTCCTTCGAGAGGTTCTGCGCCGGGTTGAAGATCTGCCTGTTGCGAAACCAAGTCGAGAGGAGGGACAACCTGAAACAGCATCCAGACATGGCGGTGAAGACCAACAGACCCCCTTCGGCGCCGCTACTCGACATAGACTCCCCTCCGAAGCAGAATTGGGGTAACACAGCAGCCATACGACCCAACGTGATATCCCAACAAAGGACTCTGTCCATGCCGCAGCTCTTGCCCGATCGCAAGGATGCGAATTTGGAAACCGTTGACATTCACGCCTTTGAAAAACCGGTTCCCAACGTAAACAAACCCACGCTTTACGGTCCTCCGAAGCCCCCCAGAACGGCCATTGGCTTGGACAGGGGGCTTTCCACGGGGAACATGGACAGAGCCGAAATTCGAACAGCCCTACAAAACTGGCAGATGGGGTTGATGATGAACGATCAGGAGAATAAGAACGCCGACAAAAGACAAACCCAGCAGTTCGCTGGGGGTTTGCTGAGGACTGGTAGGAGCATGGGGGATGGAAAAGCTTCTGTCCAGACTGATTTACAGGGCGCTAATTATCAGAAGAAACCGAATTCTAGAAGGAGGGAGCCAAGGAGGCACACTCTCCAGAACGGAATCGACTACAACATGTTGAAGAGGATGAAACAAATCGAACAGGAAAAGGAAGTGTTGCTACAAGGTTTGAGTGCCGTGGAAAAAGCTAGGGACTGGTATATGAAGCAAGTGGCCTCGGTGCAGGAAAAAATGAAGTATTTAGGGCGAATGGGACATATGGTAAGTTGATACATTCGCATATTTGCATACCAACCTTTCTAGGAGTTTTCAAATATATGTGTTATCTACCTCAAGACAACAGATAAAAATCACTTCTACTCTTCGATTCTTCTGAGATACCATAAGTCTCCCCTTCAAATTTAATTGAATAAAGATTAAATAATCTGAAAACTTCATAAAGCGAAAGTCAGTAAAATGCAATCTCGAATTGAGTCAGATTCTGTTTTCATTACTGGGTAAAGGGTTCCCTAACTTACAAATTATTTTCCCTCTCCCTTGAGAGCATATGAATGAGGGAACCTCTTAAAATTATCTTTTATGTAGAAAAATGCTAACCGTTAATTCAGACACCTCCTGTCTAAACATCAACTACCCCAAAAAATATAGTTGATTTCTGGCGGTGAATGATAATGATATTATGAGGTCAGCTCAGAGTTTAAAGAAAGAAAACTTGTCTTCTGTTGAGGAAGATAGAGTGCTCGTTAACAAATACACTTGATGGGTAGTAAAGCAAGGCAGGACTTGAACTACTGAAAAGAGATATTTGGCGTTTTCTTCGAATCCATCCACGATTTTAGATCGACTTCTTTGCTTTTTTGGGTTGGAGGAAGTCACGCACAATACTTACACTGGCTTTACATACGCCTATATAACTAGCTAATTTCGAAAGAATATGATATGACTAAATGTCCACGTGCTGATCACGCTAGATACATTTTTTAAGTGCACTCTATATTTAACGTGAATAGACTATACATATGTATCAGAGGGTGGTAGAAAAGAACGCACAAACTATTGTAATAAAAATCGGGATAAATTTCTGCATTAAAAAAATATTGAGAGGAATATGGAAAGACGAGCAGCTAGTGAAAGGAAGCATTCTTCACCACCTTGATGATGGAAAGATGTGTACATATCTTTGGATGAAACGTGGACCATAGAAATAACTCTATTACTTTGCCAGGTCTGGTCGTTCAAACTATCGGGAAAGAACTAAATAAAGACGAAATCATTCATCAGGAGGTTCAATCATCTTCCCTGCATGTTCGAAAGTAATGGAATAGGGCTGTGTTATTCTATCAGCACAAAACGAAAGAGAAGCAGCTTGAACCTCAACAAGCTATATGTAAGGTTTTTCATATTTGGTACACAATCTTTAATTTTTTCCTACTAATGTACTGGTATAAAAAGTGTGAGGTTTCAAATGAAAAAGCAAACTTATCTAAAATCAAAAATTTTCAATCAGCCTGGTAAAAAACGAACTAGTTACCACGTTAACCAAATATTTCTGCTTATGAATCAGAGTGATAGCGATATTGGACAACGCAAGCAATAAATGATTATCGAACACATGTCGTGTTATCTGAAAAGGAGAATCATCAATGGTCATTTCACAGATAGGTATAATTTGCTGAGTATTCATGATTATTCTAATATATCTCTCTTAGATGAAAAATGTCATGAAATACAGACAATGGTATGGCAGAAAGCAAAAATTGCATTTGAAAATCGTCGGCTATACTTTCCATAGAAGAGGTTAGTTGACAGCGACATCAGGATGTATGTATCATTGTGCTAATAATAATAATTATACACAATCCAGTTCTGAAAATTCCTTTAGGTAATTGGGATCTTAATGTGCTTTAAAAAATGGTATGGAGTGTAAAATCAAAATTTTCCAATGAAAACTTTTGATGGTGCAAAGAATATTTGTATTTCAGAAATATTCCCCAGAATGGCACTCGTGCTTCAGAAGTGCCCAAACGATTATTGATTCAAGCGTGTTGTTTTTATATTCGTTGATATTCATATTTTTTCAAAAAAGCCCTATGCCTTCAAATTCTATCACTTTCTCAATAATAAAAAATCATACAGTTATGATGAATACAAACACTTCCATGCACACTTTTTGTATTTTGATGGATTAATCAATTTATTTCAAAGAGTTTTTCTGGAATATATGTAAGTAGGTGAAATATTACGATAATTGGGCCCACTCCAGCGGTCAATAAGTACAAGAAGGTGGTAATATTTCGTAATATTTGCCACAATATTCATTTTAGCAGAGAGATTCTCCTCGTAGTTTTTTGAGTTTTCAATCTACCACAATCTGAAAAAATTAAGAATTGATATTGGAATATATACTTGTACAACGGCGGATTTCTGATCTATTGAAAAACAGTTCCATTTGGATAGAAAATGTCCAATTGTCTGCAACTCCTCGTGTAACTGAAATTTGACTACCAAAAAAAAAAATGATAAATTGATATATTTGTGATATATTCAAAAATAGTTATCGTTGTTATCATTCTGGAAACCCAATCTGTTTCCGTACTAAAAACTTATCCACAAATTATTTTTCCTCAATATGAAATGGTACGTCCAACACAAAATAATGTCTTTTGAATAGTTAATATGAGAGCATTTCGAAAGAATTGAATTTTAAATAGTATTTTCATTGACTATGTGTGGTGTCGTTGGAATGAAAGTATTTCTAGTTGTCAAAAATCCAGTTTCTTAATCTAGATTGAATCACTCGCATTCATCATGAACCAGAACATGATTCACACTTGAAGAATGTACTTCTATGCATATCAAACAAACGGCATTGTATTTAAATTATTGAATATGAACAGCTGGATTGTATGATGGTATTTTCATTCCATTGGCTGAAGAAGAATCATTGGATATATTTCACCGATTTGTTTATTCGAAAAATAATTTCTATTTTCTAATCGATAACGCTTGGATTCTGATGGAGTGCCTGTGTAGGTTAATGCTTTGGATATCGTTGCCTAGATTTATATGGATTTTTTCTCTCAACATATAATAATGTTAATCGTAATTCTAACATTTCATAATATAAGATTGTGTATGCATAAATATAGTTTTGTCATCTATGTGTACATAGGCTTCAATTCTCCTTCTGGCAGAAATAGATTCTGGCACTGACGATCCCTCAATGGTGAAATTGACTTTGTGAAAAAAGAAATATTAAATGAAGTGCTTATGGAATTTGTTTAGTGAGTGAACAAAACAATCACCTGAGGAAAATTGTTGGAATCCACAAACTAAGAAATGTAGTTGGGAAGGTATTCCACTTTTTTTTCATTCTCTTTCAATAGATTTCAAAATGTTTGAGTACTTTAGATAATAGCAGTTTGAACTCCTGCAATAGATAAAAATTGAGTAGGTGTTTCAGGCTTCCTAATGTCTAGGGATACATAAATGGCTGTTGTACAAAATGGCTGTTGTACAACTATACTTCCCCTTCAGGAATATTTGCTTTTTTTCTGGGAGGTGAAAATTAAAAAAATAATTATAAAAACAAATATCTAGCCCTGGTCCGCACTGTCTATATTAGTAGTATAATAACTACCAAAATGATGAAGGTATTAATCACGTTACAAACGAGTTTTAGATTGGGTAATATCATACACGCTACTGTGGTAGCACAAAGAAATTTTCAGGTTTTCGAATAGTCACAGATCGTTCCCCATCATTAAATACGAGAAAGCAGAAGAAAAGGTTTTAACTAAGAAGCCATCGAAGATAACAGAAATGTAGTGGACTATTTTACTCGATGTGCAACAAAGTTCACTGCAAATTATATTCATTTGGAATTACACAGCTCTTTTACTAGTAGGTAACCTACTTTTGAGGAGTAACATTTCCCATAGAAATATTCGTCGTAAAGAATGCTTGTACTCTTGTGGTCGATTGAGATTCCGCGGATTCATTATATTCTATTCATTCAACAGAAATTGGTACGTGACGTACACGGGTTTCATGCAAGAATGCTAGACGCATAAGATTTTTTTTTTCTAATTCTCGTATGAATGTTTTTTATTATTTTTTTTTCATTCAAGTAATGACTCTAAAATTTATCTACGAATTATATATATTCAACTAACAAATTGCCAGTTGTACTCAATGTGATTAATCGACTAAACAAAACCTTATTGACAGAGTATAGTATACATAAATGAATACATACGTATACAATGAAAACAAACGTCTAAAAATGTATCGCTAGTATAAGCATCGTAATACACATAAATATTATGAGCAAATATACAAACAAGTTCACAAAAAAAAAGATATAATAAAACATTCAAAAAATATAGAATATACAATCAATGTGGCAAGATAGATTCCTGAAATGAATTTGGGCGAGCTGTCATAAAAGTTTTGCATTATTTTCTATTTTACTGCATGATATTTTTCACAATTTCGTTTTGTACATTGCCATACAAACTTTGGTGTTTTATCCTGGAAATAACTGATTGAGTTCTCAAGAAAGTCAAAATTATATAAATAGTGCCGTGTAATCGAGAAAACCTTAACTTTATAACATAACATATATTTGAATATGTATTTCTGATCAGTCCCAGCTAATCGTCAAGGGTAATATTTGAGAGACATTATAAATTTGACCAAATTGTATGATTAATATATAGATGAAGAAACAAACTCATTGGTTACGCTATTTTCATTTCAGTAATCTGACTTGTAGACTTGAAACGATTCTTATGTCCGTTTTGTTCAACATCAAATTCGAAAAGGTTTGTGTTCACAAAGCTTGATTCGCATATAAATGATACATAATGAGTGATTGATGAAGCATGTATTGCAAGACACGATCTTGACAAGTCGAATTATTTTGCGTAAAAGTTCCAAAGTAGGTAATGATCGGTTTGTAAACCTAGTAACAACATATATAAGCGATCTAAATTTGGAATTTGGAACTGCTTCATTGAAAATGGATAGACAGATCCTCAAGCAGAGACTAAAATTTGTATAGGCCTCTAGATTCCCGTGTTTCACAGCAAATTGCAGTCAGATGATAATCTGTATATGAGCATGTATCATCCCAGACCGCAAAATTATTCAGTTTCAATTAGTATCCATGCTCCGATTAACTCTTGAATCAAATAACCGTATCGCAATTCATTCGACATATCTCATGATTTTCAACAATTGAGTAACTAACGAGATGACCATGATTTCTTGGGTTGTTATTCGAATTTATAACCGTGAACTGCAAAGAGAAATTGGGAATGGTACAAAATATGGCTGATAAAAGGCCAAGAATGTTTCCTTCAGATGAGTTATATTGCTGTGAAATTCTGGAAATCTGTCTGGGCTTCAAGTTCTGAGAGACC
This sequence comes from Zygogramma bicolorata, assembly GCA_032362365.1. Taxonomy (NCBI): domain Eukaryota; kingdom Metazoa; phylum Arthropoda; class Insecta; order Coleoptera; family Chrysomelidae; genus Zygogramma; species Zygogramma bicolorata. Next base: position 2,385,929 of record JAVJAQ010001667.1, read on the forward strand.
ATTTTTCTATATCTACTGATGAAATGAATCGTTAATATCTGAAATATTTTTGCAGCATTTAACATTTGAATCCAAAGTAATACTGCAATTTTGGGCATTATTGAATATAGTATGAAACAGTCCGGAGAAATACCACAAGTAAATTTATCTAATTTTCGTAGTTTCAATAATGTTTAGGTAATTGCTAAACAGCGTTATATTACAGTATTTCAAAATTCGATTGTTACAATCGAAAACAGAGTTCATACCAGATCGTGATTAACATGAAACAATTCAAAAATTTGAACTATTTTCATATTTTTGACATATGGGCGATAGAGCCCAAAAAGGAAAACTGCAAATCTTGGGAATATCTTGTTTAATATCAGTGATATTCGCGATTTGCAAAAAAATTATTCTCAATATTTTTCCAAATGAGCGACTATTGTCAGGTTAACCAACCTTTGTAGGTCATACCATTTCCCAGTTAACAATAGTTGGATCAGCTTCGAAATGAAATGTAATTTGTTTTGTCTTTCCAAAGATATGATTATATATTTCGTCATTACATGGGAAAATGTTTTTTCTTCTATTTCAATATATTTTGAGCACTTTTGCTTGGTTTCATGCTGAAACATTAAACCTCAGCATACCCGCAAATTATCTTGACAATGTTCACTCATCCTGAATTCGCCACTGTTGTGTAAAAACTAACCTTTTCCATCAGACATCTTACACAACAGAATATTTCACGTTTTGTCTAGTTTCTATTACAAATGGTCTTCAAGTTGACGTCAATATATCTATTGAGAATTTTTCTGTTGATAATTCACCCCTATGACTTAATACTCTTTTTTTTATCAACTGTCTTATTCCCTAAGTAGGAATCATTTTGAGCTTCGCATCCAAGATAAATAGTCGACCCTTGCCCGTACAAGGCTCTGCCTTCAGGACCCAATCGTGATAAGAGTGCTTGATGAGGTATAATATAAAAAAAGCTTTCGATAAATTTTCTGTTTTCTTTAGATTCCGGTGATACCACACCATATGGCTCACTAAATATAGGTTTGGAAACATTTTTTACAGACGCTACTTTGTTTATCAAACGTCACTTTAACTCGGAAGGATGCACCTGTTTTACAAAATAAATACAATCAGACGAAAATTGTTGGGGCTTCAACAGATATTAATTCGAGTCTCAATGGGTTAATTATTTTTTCATATTAGTTTTTTGATCCAATGGATCAATTTTTGAGAGGTCTCACTAGGGGAAATACTGCCCTGTAGACGATCAAATCAATACCACTCCAAAATCACAGCCTATTGTGTTGAGGAACAGTTGGCAAGTAGGCTTGTTGTTCCAAATTTTTGAATTCAATTATTTTTTGCGAAAATTGTGGTTGTGACATCACGAATGTAGGCGATTTATCAGACTGTAGCAAACATTGCCAATAATGCCTTGCCCTAAAACTGTATACACCCCGGATCCGAATTTCATTTGAAGCATTGTTTATATATTCAACAGGAACATTGGTCGGAAGCTCAACAAGAGAGGCTTGAACTCCAAAGGGCAAGAGTGCTGGAAGTCAACAGACACCTCGCAGCCCTCACAGAAAGCTGGGAGAGGGGAGGTCTGCCACTTCATATGAATCTAGCAGTGCATCATTACCCTCAAGTCCAGCATCCTCCACAGGAATCGAATGATAGGTTGAAACGGCAAAACAGGTTACTCACCGAGGTATGAAATATTCAAATTTAAAACTGGTTCCTCAGAATATGGATCACAGGCCGTCAGTAATTTTTTGTAGTTTTTGGTTGAAATATCTCGATGGTTGATAAATGTTTTTTTTACACCCGTAATATAATAATACACTTATATGCCCATAATCTCTTTCATAATGAGGTCCATTATGAAACTGATTTAAAGTCTGGGTAATTACCAAAGTCTGTTTCGAAATGAGCTCATGATGATATATACAAATCTGTCATTACGATGACAGATTTTTAATCAACTGGAAATCCAATGCAGTGGCGGAATTCGGTTCAGAATAAAATCAGCATTTCCAATACAATATTGAAGTCTATTGAGACTAGCAATAATGAAATAAATGTAAATATTCCTTCCAGTTCAGTGGGGCCCACAATATAATATTTATAGTTCTTTATTATTTATCGAGTGTAGAATAAATAGCGTATGCAACTCGCATGTAATTGTGATTAATACACTCGCATAAACCATGCGAAACTCTCCTTTGGCTGGTTTCGTATCCCGGATAATGCTCGTGTATCATTACATGATCGTTGCTTAATATACCATTAAGCATCCATAATGTATTGAGAGTATGTAGATTTAATACTTAGGTGCATATTTTTTCGAATACAATGGGACTGATTGAAGTGCAATTCAATTCAACAGCTTCACCTGCGAACTGATTCGAGCGTATTAGTAATCCTATTATATAATTTATATCATAGTATATTTAATTTTTTTAATGAATGTTCGAAATAGAAAACAGTCCACAATTCGTGACCTATTTTCATATGCAGTAGAAATCAGTCATATTTGATATTTTAGCTTCGTGACCAATTGCTCTAATTTCAATTTCAAACTTACAAAATTTTATTTATCTACAGTTTCAAAACTTTTACCCTAGGGGTGTGGTCGAAATGTGCCGTTTTGGCGAAAACGAGCTATATCCTGTCCAGAATCCAGCATGAATCATGTTCAGGACGTTTCTGGATCTATGTTGACTCTTTTCAGTAGTAAAATTATAGATTAAACGACTTACCTTAAGGAAGTTCAATCTAAATTATACGAGAACCACATCCGAATAGACCAAATAGACCAAATTGTAGTTACGCTCCTTGTGCGGAACAAGTCACACTGTTTTTATTTATCTCAAGCAAAAAAACCTCGCTTATCATCCTTTACTCATTCCTGCCCAACATTCCTATCCTCATTACGTTTTGTAGTGTGCTTCTTGAAAAAAAAATATGTATATCCCCATATTTAAGGGCAGCAGAAGGGACAGGGTGGGTTGGTCTATTCGGATGTGGTTCTCGTATAATTTAGATTGAACTTCCTTAAGGTAAGTCGTTTAATCTATAATTATACATCGAACCACATCCTCATAGACCAAATAGACCAAATTGTAGATGTTCAGAGCAAAATATATATATATTTTTTTTTTCAAGTGAATGTCTATAAACAAACATTCTCGTAATACAGTTTACAATCACTACATCGAGATATGTCTATGAAATAATCATAAAAGACATATGGACATATATCGAAAGAAAAAACAAACAAATAAGAAAATTTACACTGTGAGTGTCATTCTGAAATCAGGCTACTTGCGAAACCATTATCACTATTAGTTAGGGGTTTGTTATAAAATCTCGCAAAAACTGAGGACCTACTTGACCATCCAGCAGCATTTCGAATAATCTCAACCGAAACACCATTACGTAAGGCTGCACTGGTGGATGCATGTCTTGTGCTATGGCTGGTGAATATTGAAGTATCAATACCACTTCTGGAAAGTGCTGTTTTAATCCACCGTGATATTGACTGTCTAGATGCCTTATGATATGGTTTTCTGAAGGTAAGAAATAAATCCTTGATGTTCTCTCGAAATTTGGATGTGACTTCTATATAATATTTCAATGTTTAATAAACACATACTTCAGGTTTATTTTCAAATAATGGTATTCGAATAATAGGTTGTTGTTTATTAGGGGCTGAAGTTTTCAAGATATTTTTGATAAGAATTAGTATAACATTCCCATCCTCTCTAATATTATCTATTTGAATAGCTGCTAATGTCTGGACACGATGTGCCGAGATTAGGGCTAAAAGAGTTGCTAACTTAATGGTCAAGTTTTCCAAGCTGAGATTCTCCAAAGGATAAAGAGTAGACAAATAGGTCAAAACTATCTGTGGGTCCCACGTTACATTGTACTTTGGAAACACCGGCCTCCTCCGAAATATACCTTTCATAAAACGTTTAATTACATTCTGGTCATCTGGTGTATGGAAGAGGAGATTCAATGAAGATCTATGGCAATTAATAGTTGGATAACTTGCACCTTTATCAAATTCTTCTTGTAGAAAAATGAGTATATCATTGATGTCAGGACTTAGGAAGTTGACATCATGTACCCTGCAATATTGCCACCATTTCTTATAACTGGTATTATATTGACGAAGTGTACTGGAGCTTATTGATGATATTAAGGTTGAAATTACAGCTGAAGGAGTTCCTTTCTTTTCAAATGCCGCCCTGACAATTTCCCTACCACCAGGGAAAGTTTTCTCCAAATTGGATGTCTTTCTCTGAAAGGAGAAAGTAATAAGTCAGGGTCCGCAGGAAAATAAATAGGTTCTGATACAAGTAATTTGAAAAATAAGGGAAACCACGGTTGGGTGCTCCATGCAGGGACCACCAAAATACCCTCTGCTTCATCGGATATTATTTTGTTAAGTATTTTAGGAATCAATGGAAATGGTGGAAAGGCATAAAAGAAAAATGAAGACCACGAAATCGTGAAGGCATCTATAGCTGATGACCCTGGATCGTGTTTCCAAGATACGTAAATATTGCATTTTGAGTTTATACTAGAAGCGAACAAGTCGATTTCTGGATGCCCTAATTTTGTTGTGATTTGAAAGAAGGTTTCATTGTTGAGTGAATATTCAGTGTCCACGTTCGTGATTCTCGACTCTTTGTCTGCTTCAGCGTTATCAGCTGATCTGATATAAGATGCAAACACTTTTAACTCCTTGTCTTCACACCATTTCCATATTTTCCTTGTGATCTCATTCAAATTTTGATGTTTTACACTACCCATTTTATTGATACAAGCAATAGCTGTTGTATTATCAAGTCGTAAAAGTATGCTACAGGACCGCTGAGATTTCGTGAAAGATTTCAATGCTTTGAAAGCCGCTAATAATTCCAGGTAGTTTATGTGCATGTTAAATTCAGATTGTGTCCAGAAACCGTGGGTACGTTCTCTATTACAAGAAGCCCCCCATCCTGTTTTTGAAGCATCAGAATATATCTCAATATCAAAGTTCCGTTGAGAGAAGTCATTTTTTGATTTTGATATATTCTTCAACAACCATAACAAATCTTCTCTTGCCTCTGAATTGAGATATATATGAGAATTGTACGAAAAATATTTTTGTAGTGATAAATATTTCTGTCGTTCAAGATTTTTTGTATATACCCAACCATATGTGAACGCTGGACAAATCGAAATTAAATATCCAATTAATTTTGCAAGATCTCTGATTTTTATTCTCGGTGAACGTATCACCGATGTCAAATGTTTTTTGGCTGTTTCCACTTTTTCAGTCGGTAAACGAATGGTGAGATCGTTGCTACACCAAACAAACCCTAAAAATCTACAATGACTTCTAGGTACAGAATTGCTTTTGTCCATATTGATTAGAAAACCTAACGAACATAATAAGGTTTTAGTTTTATGGAAGTTTGTCAAGCATTGCTCTGCTGAGTCTCCGAAAATAAGAAAATCATCTAAGTAATTCACAGATATGAATCCCTTAGATCGTAATTCATTCATTATGGGCTTGAATATTTTATTGAAGACATAAGGGGCTGTACACAAACCAAACGGAAGACAAGTAAATTTATAAAAAACGCCATTGAACTCAAACTTCAAGTATTTTCTATAACGTTCATGTACTGGAATAGAAAAATAAGCATCCTTCAAATCGAGTGTACACATTAAACAATTTTTTGTGATCAAAGATTTTACTGTTTTGAAATTTTCCATTTTAAAATGTTTACTATCGATGAATTTGTTAAGTGGTTTGAGATTCAATACAAATCTATATTTACCATTTGGTTTAGGTACCAGAAAGTAAGACGACAAAAAATCGCCCTCCTCTCGCCGGCAACAAACTATTGCCCCAATGGATACAAGTTCATTTAAAATACTTTGCATTTTCAATTTTTCGGGAAGGGATAAAGTCTTTTGTGGTGGTGGGTTATTTTGATATGGAAAAGAAGTGAAAGGTATTTCATAACCAGTTACCCACTTCAATATAAATGGGTCAGATGTTAACTGTAACCACTTGGCATAACATTTCCTAATTCTACCTGCATATTTCTGTACCTCTAATCCCGGCGACGGCACCTCGGAGGCTGTTGATGTGGGGCGCCGGTTGGATATTTGGATGTTGTCGATGTCTTGTATGGCCGTTTTTCTCGGTAATATAGGTCCTGGGATGGGTATTTCATTTTGGTTCTTGTCGGCTGGCGCGTGGAGTTTAAAGAACTTGCTCCGGAATGTTGCGGTAAGTTTCGCTTCGAGGTAGATGGTTTCAGGCGCATATCGGTTCCCGTCTTCTGAACTGCCTGTGCCTCCTTATATTTTTCGTTGAAGTCTGATCCAAAAAGCCAGGTATCTGACTTGCACTCTTCAGCAACTTTTTGTGCTGCCGGATTCAACACATGAAATATTTGATGTTTCCTGTGTCGTGAGAGCAGATAATGTACTTCACAAAAAATCTTGGAAGCATCTGCTAAAGTTGGCAATAGTTTCTCCTTCATATCATCTGGAGCGTCGCTCGACAAAAAAAAATTTAATACCTCGCCTAAGGCCCCAAGTCCTTTGCCTATCTTGTCTTGGACACCAATAAAAATCGAGTCCTTCTTTTTATCAATGGGAGAAAGAAGTGTTTCTATTTCCAAGTTCATTCTGGGGGGATTGAGTGTCGGACAGTTCTCCGGAATTTTCCACTTCTGGGACAACATTGCTCGGGTTTCTTTCTCTAAGCCTACGGATAAATAGCTCGTCCAGCGGGAGACTAAATCGGGGTTCAGAGCTGGGCCAACTGAGGGTTTTGCCGTGGGGTCAATGCCCAGAAGGGTCATCATGCGATCCTGTATACAATGCTCCCCCCCTCCATTTGGATTGTCTATGTCTGGCTGCCCATCTATCTCATTACTACTACTATCAACTTGAACTCTCGGACTTCCCGAAGACTGATATTCACTGTCGCCTAAAAAAACATCAGTCGGTAGAACATACCCAGTGATTTTTGGTTTGAAATGTAGCAAAATAGGAAAACTGCCATTCAAGAAGTATATATAAAACAGGGAGAACATCCCTTATATAGTGACTCATTGGAAGAACATCCCACTGAGTGCAAATATGTGTGGTGATATTGGGAGAACATCCCATATACATAAAGACATACTAGGTTATGTAAGTGGTGGAATATTGGGGAGAACATCCCCATGTATAATCAAAACATATCCCTTTGAATGTCTAAAAAAAAACACTTACTGGACTCCTCGGAAGAGGAAGATGACAAATCAATTAATTTTTCCAATTTTCGTAGTTTCCGTTTAATCGTTTTGTACTTCTCATCGTTCTTCTTGAGATTCTTCCGTTTGGGCATAATGAAAGTTCTATAAACACGTAACACTTAAGTTCACAACTGACTTGTTCACACACTAAAAACGTAATGAGGATAGGAATGTTGGGCAGGAATGAGTAAAGGATGATAAGCGAGGTTTTTTTGCTTGAGATAAATAAAAACAGTGTGACTTGTTCCGCACAAGGAGCGTAACTACAATTTGGTCTATTTGGTCTATGAGGATGTGGTTCGATGTATAATTGACTGAATACAGGAAAAAACCTACAAAAAACTGGGAAGTTACGGGCATGACCTCGGTTACTTTAGCAATAAAGTTCGGCAATATTTAAAAATTTTCCTATCATTTCGAAACAGTGACGAAGCTTTTGGAAATGATAATTATGTTTCGAAACGGAAAAAATAGAAGGGATCATTTGAAAATTCCGAGAGTGGTGACGTCTGGGGGCGGTAGAGTTCCAGCAACTTTTTTATTAAGGACCCTGCCACCTTCATATTTTAGCAGAGCGTTAATGAATGGAATTGAAGAGAAATGACAGAGTCGAATTCAAAAATTCGGGCGTCGGGGGCGGTGCAGCTCCAGCAATTTTTTTATTGAGGACCCTGCCACCTTCATATTTCAGCAGAACGTTACTGACTAGAATTGAAGAGAAATGACGGACTCGAATTCAAAAATCCGGGCGTCGGAGGCGGTGCAGCTCCAGCAATTTTTTTATTAAGAACCCTGCCACCTTCATATTTTAGCAGAACGTTACTGACTAGAATTGAAGATAAATGACGGAGTCGAATTCAAAAATCCGGTCGTCGGAGGTGGTGCAGCTCCAGAAATTTTTTTATTAAGGACACTGCCACCTTCATATTTTAGCACAGCGCTGCTGAATGGAATTGCAGAGAAATGACAGAGTCGAATTCAAAAAACCGGGCGTCGGAGGCGGTGCAGCTCCAGCAATATTTTTATTGAGGACCCTGCCACCTTCATATTTCAGCAGAACGTTACTGACTAGAATTGAAGAGAAATGACGGAGTCGAATTCGAAAATCTGGGCGTCGGAGGCGGTGCAGCTCCAGCAATTTTTTTATTAAGAACCCTGCCACCTTCATATTTTAGCAGAACGTTACTGACTACAATTGAAGAGAAATGACATAGTCGAATTTAAAAATCCGAGCGTCGGAGGCGGTGCAGCTCCAGCAATTTTTTTATTAGGGACCCTGCCACCTTCATATTTTAGCACAGCGCTGCTGAATGGAATTGCAGAGGAATGACAGAGTAGAATTCAAAAATCCGGGCGTCGGAGGCGGTGCAGCTCCAGCAATATTTTTATTGAGGACCCTGTCACCTTCATATTTTAGCAGAACGTTACTGACTAGAATTAAAGAGAAATGACGGAGTCGAATTCAAAAATCCGGGCGTCGGAGGTGGTGCAGCTCCAGAAATTTTTTTATTAAGGACACTGCCACCTTCATATTTTAGCACAGCGCTGCTGAATGGAATTGCAGAGAAATGACAGAGTCGAATTCAAAAATCCGGGCGTCGGAGGCGGTGCAGCTCCAGCAATATTCTTATTGAGGACCCTGCCACCTTCATATTTCAGCAGAACGTTACTGACTAGAATTGAAGAGAAATGACGGAGTCGAATTCGAAAATCTGGGCGTCGGAGGCGGTGCAGCTCCAGCAATTTTTTTATTAAGAACCCTGCCACCTTCATATTTTAGCAGAACGTTACTGACTACAATTGAAGAGAAATGACATAGTCGAATTCAAAAATCCGAGCGTCGGAGGCGGTGCAGCTCCAGCAATTTTTTTATTAGGGACCCTGCCACCTTCATATTTCAGCACAGCGCTGCTGAATGGAATTGCAGAGAAATGACAGAGTAGAATTCAAAAATCCGGGCGTCGGAGGCGGTGCAGCTCCAGCAATATTTTTATTGAGGACCCTGCCACCTTCATATTTCAGCAGAACGTTACTGACTAGAATTGAAGAGAAATGACGGAGTCGAATTCAAAAATCCAGGCGTCGGAGGCGGTGCAGCTCCAGCAATTTTTTTATTAAGATCCCTGCCACCTTCATATTTTAGCAGAACGTTACTGACTAGAATTGAAGAGAAATGACGGAGTCGAGTTCAAAAATCCAGGCGTCGAAGGCGGTGCAGCTCCAGCAATATTTTTATTGAGGACCCTGCCACCTTCATATTTCAGCAGAACGTTACTGACTAGAATTGAAGAGAAATGACGGAGTCGAATTCAAAAATCCAGGCGTCGGAGGCGGTGCAGCTCCAGCAATTTTTTTATTAAGAACCCTGCCACCTTCATATTATAGCAGAACGTTACTGACTAGAATTAAAGAGAAATGACGGAGTCGAATTCAAAAATCCGGGCGTCGGAGGTGGTGCAGCTCCAGAAATTTTTTTATTAAGGACCCTGCCACCTTCATATTTTAGCACAGCGCTGCTGAATGGAATTGCAGAGAAATGACAGAGTCGAATTCAAAAATCCGGGCGTCGGAGGCGGTGCAGCTCCAGCAATATTTTTATTGAGGACCCTGCCACCTTCATATTTCAGCAGAACGTTACTGACTAGAATTGAAGAGAAATGACGGAGTCGAATTCGAAAATCCGGGCGTCGGAGGAGGTGCAGCTCCAGCAATTTTTTTATTAAGAACCCTGCCACCTTCATATTTTAGCAAAACGTTACTGACTACAATTGAAGAGAAATGATATAGTCGAATTCAAGAATCCGAGCGTCGGTGGCGGTGCAGTTCCAGCAATTTTTTTATTGAGGGCCCTGCCACCTTCATATTTTAGCACAGCGCTGCTGAATGGAATTGCAGAAAAATGACAGAGTCGAATTCAAAAATCCGGGCGTCGGAGGCGGTGCAGCTCCAGCAACTTTTTTATTAGGGACCCTGCCACCTTCATATTTTAGCACAGCGCTACTGAATGGAATTGCAGAGAAATGACAGAGTCGTATTAAAAAATTCGGGCGTCGGAGGCGGTAAAGCTCCATCAATATTTTTATTAAGGACCCTGCCACCTTCATATTTTAGCAGAACGTTACTGACTACAATTGAAGAGAAATGACATAATCGAATTCAAAAATCCCGGCGTCGGAGGCGGTGCAGCTCCAGCAGGGCGGTCCAAAAGATTCGAATCATGGCAATAGCGGTGGCAAGTTCCTCAATTAAAAAATTGCTGGAGCTGCACCGCCCCCGACGCACGGATTTTTGAATTCGACTCCGTCATTTCTCTTCAATTCCATTCAGTAACGCTCTGCTAGAATATGAAGGTGGCAGGGACCTTAATAAAAGTTGCTGGAGCTGCACCGCCTCCGACGCCCGGATTTTTGAATTCGACTTTGTCATTCATCTTCAATTATAGTCAGTAACGCTCTGCTAAAATATGAAGGTGGCGAGGTCCTTAATAAAAATATTGCTGGAGCTGCACCGCCTCCGACGCCCAGATTTTCGAATTCGACTCCGTCATTTCTCTTCAATTCTAGTCAGTAACGCTCTGCTAAAATATGAAGGTGGCCGGGTCCTCAATAAAAAAATTGCTGGAGCCGCACCGCCCCCGACGACCGGATTTTTGAATTCGACTATGTCATTTCTCTTCAATTGTAGTCAGTAACGTTCTGCTGAAATATGAAGGTGGCAGGGTCCTTAATAAAAAAGTTGCTGGAGCTGCACCGCTTCCGACGCCCGGATTTTTGAATTCGACTCCGTCATTTCTCTTCAATTCCAGTCAGTAACGCTCTGCTGAAATATGAAGGTGGCAGGGTCCTTAATAAAAAAATTGCTGGAGCTGCACCGCCTCCGACGCTCGGATTTTTTAATTCGACTATGTCATTTCTCATCAATTGTAGTCCGTAACGTTCTGCTAAAATATGAAGGTGGCAGGGTCCTTAATAAAAAAGTTGCTGGAGCTGCACCGCCTCCGACGCCCGGATTTTTGAATTCGACTCCGTCATTTTTCTTCAATTCCAGTCAGTAATGCTCTGCTGAAATATGAAGGTGGCAGGGTCCTTAATAAAAAAATTGCTGGAGCTGCACCGCCTCCGACGCCCGGATTTTTGAATTCGACTCCGTCATTTCTCTTCAATTCTAGTCAGTAACGTTCTGCTAAAATATGAAGGTGGCAGGGTCCTCAATAAAAAAATTGCTGGAGCTTCAACGCCTCCGACGCTCGGATTTTTGAATTCGACTATGTCATTTCTCTTCAATTGTAGTCAGTAACGTTCTGCTAAAATATGAAGGTGGCAGGGTCCTTAATAAAAAAGTTGCTGGAGCTGCACCGCCTCCGACGCCCGGATTTTTGAATTCGACTCCGTCATTTCTCTTCAATTCCAGTCAGTAACGCTCTGCTGAAATATGAAGGTGGCAGGGTCCTTAATAAAAAAATTGCTGGAGCTGCACCGCCTCCGACGCCCGGATTTTTGAATTCGACTCCGTCATTTCTCTTCAATTCCATTCATTAACGCTCTGCTAAAATATGAAGGTGGCAGGGTCCTTAATAAAAAAGTTGCTGGAACTCTACCGCCCCCGGACGTCACCACTCTCGGAATTTTCAAATGATCCCTTCTATTTTTTCCGTTTCGAAACATAATTATCATTTCCAAAAGCCTCGTCACTGTTTCGAAATGATAGGGAAAATTTTTGAATATTGCCGAACTTTATTGCTAAAGTAACCGAGGTACGGGCATGTGGCTTTCTTCAAGATAATGGATCCTGAAATCAAGAAAAACCCAGTGGCGTAAAAAAATAATGATTCTGGGAACCATGGATTTTAAAAAAATTTATAATGGTAAAATGATTTTTGCACTGCACTGGGTTTTTCGTGATTACTTTTTCTGGACCTACCATTTTGGAAACAACCGTATAAAAATATTTGTTTGAAAGTTACCATTTTTGGGTAGGAAATTCAGTTTTCCCGTGTAGGTATATGATGGTCAGTTTTCCTGCTAAAAATGGAATGTATAATGCTAAATATTTCATAAAGCAGCATTAACCTGAACATGATTCATGTCGGGTCACTTGACCCCCTAGGAAATGTTATGGGCTTGTATTACTCTAGTTTTTTTAATTTGGAGTTGGTGAAATTGACTTGACTTTGAATATAGTCGAGAAGTAAAAAATACTTTGGTAATAGTTACGTTGTATCCGAGTTAGTTTGACATCAAACTTTTCTAGCAATAGATCAATGATCATTTTTGGACTGCATATCGCATATAGGTTTCGTATTACATCAAACATAGAATGTTAATCATATTTCGTCCAAATCGGTATAGTGAAATTTCCCAAATTTATTCAAAAAATCATAAGAATTCGTAAAGGCAATAGGGAGTTAAAATATGCTGGATGTGTATGATGTATGTAGTATGTAACTGAAAACTAAGAGCATCTTTTTTCTGGGGCATTTGTTATTAATATTCAGGATATATGATGGATTCTCGGGAATTCATTTGAAAATGTCGAATTCTGACAGGATCAAAATAGCACGTGAAAGCTGAAATACAATCCGTGCTATTGAAATTTCTCGAAAAGGTTATTGGTTCTTTTCAATAAGACGGGATATGAAATATATGGTCTACCATCAATGCAAAAATGTACGAAAACTTGGAGCGGACATGCAATATTCGAAATTTAAAAAAATATTGTATTTTCGTTCCACTCTTTGGTTAAAATGTACTCCATTAAAATGAAAAAAATTCTGTATTAGTCTCCATACTTCTGACTTTTTATTCCAAATCAGTCAGCTCACTGTTTATTCTGTTATAGGAGGTCAGTAAGAAGAGTGAACGAATTTCTGCTCTGGAACGAGAAAAATCCAATCTTATTCAAGTTCTCCAAATGAGGACCGAACCACAAAACAGGAACAACATACAGGAAGAGGCTGTGTTTTGAGCTGGCAAGAATTCCCCCCTCATGTAGAATGGCTGGCATGGTCGCCGCAATGTATGCAAATCTTTGAAAACAATAACGTAGAATGATTTCGTTTTTGAATGGGCATGAATCACGAGTTACCCAATTTTGAATCTGATTCGAGGAAGAATGAAATATGTCCTTAGATTCATAACAGTTTTTGTAAGATTCAGGTCAAAGTAGTGAATATCAGAATGTCTGAAAGCCCTGGTGCGTCAACTGACTCGATCTTTTTATAATTTTTAGGCGAGAAACAAACAACTATTAGGCAAGCTCACAATTCCAGGAACTTCTTATTTGAATTCTCCAAAGGATCGATTTCTTGTCAATCTTCCTTCTGCTTCCACATAACTATGACATTGCGTGGAGCGATTTCATTAAAAAGCATGAAACGCCATCTGGCAGTGGTGGCATTTTTCGCGGATTTCATTCAAAAATTGTCTGGGTATAAGTTGAAGCACCGGGGTTTCTAGACTATCTACTAGATAAATAGAAGTACCTGACGAAGGAAAGCAAATACAAACTCAACCGTCGATGGAATTTGTAAATAAACAGTACATTAAATTCCCTGTGCCATTTAGTATATTGAAATTTTGCCACTATAAATATAGCGTAAAAGGCAAACAATTTATATCACTTTATTATCCTGAGAATATAATAAGTATAAAACCATGGAATAGGTGAAGAGACTAAAACTGAAAACCTCAAAAATTATCAATGAAGGAATCAAGTGTTGTTTAATGTAGGTAACATTTTTTATATTTTTATAAAAATATTTTTATTGTACAAAAGCATATCAAATAAAAATCTAATCGAATCTCTCTATTTGTGTAATTGTTTTGAGTAATACAGAACGATAGTTCAGAAAAAAAAAATCACCCACGAAAAACATTTTGGTTAATAGTTGGCGTTAATTCTACTAGAATTTTGTCCTCGGTGAGTTCAATTTGGTTATGGATATTTAAAGAAGCAAGACCATTCAGTCGTTCCTGTCCCATCGTACTTCTCAGGTAATTTTTGATCCTCCTTAAAGTCGAAAATGATCGTTCTGGAGTTGCTGTTGTTACAGGTAATACTGCCAAGATTCGCAAAATTTTATCAAAGTTTCGAACCTACTTTACCTCCTGGCTACACCTTCAAATTTTTCTCATGTCAATCTCTTTCACTTTTTTTTGGATCTTGACTAGTTGTTGCTATACGGTAGCTCATCATAATTTTCATATACATATATATATACTTAATACTTGAGCCCTCTAATTATTTCACTCATGTGCAATTTGTTAAACAAATTTCCAAATATGGAGTCCCACTTCAGGAATTCTGTTGGAGTTTCTGAATATCAACATAGATTTGCAAGATTTCTGGTAAATTTTGTTCACCGGATTTCCGAAGTGAAACACCCCTCGTATGGTTACAAGATTAAGGATATGTTCAGAAGATTTCCCTCTCAAAATAAAAATTCACGTAGATTAATATTTTTTCCAAACGGTAAGTATTACTTGTTTCTTTAAGGATATGTTCAGATAGAATGAAGGGTAAAGTTCACCTAACTTTTTTTATTGACTGACTGGCCTAGGAGCAACTCAAAAATGTATAGTATTTCAAATGATTCTTAGTGATGGTTTTGCGAGCTAGCACAGCTAGTCCCTACCGAGCTTCCTACGCCTATATTCAGCATGGTTTTTTGCGGGACCGTTCAACCAGAAAACGTGACAGTCGGGAGTTATTTTTCCCGATATGACAGAGAAATTATCGAAAAAGAAATTTCTGATATATTATTAAGACTAACACAAAGCGCTGGAATTACTTTTGTTATTGTGATAAAATACTGAAAAGAGGCACTTTAGATTTATTTAAATATTCCAAAAACATTTATTAAAACGATAACAAAAAGGAGAAAGCATTCCGAGATTCTGATATCATAAGCAATATAATAGCTACACCTATTCCTAACACAAGATTGAAGGTAAAGATGTCTCAAGTTCCTGCGGGTATGAATAAAATGTGTTGAAGAGGGATGAATCAAAGAAATTATTTTTCCCGGGTTAAAGTCCTCAACCTCAACACATTATATCTATACTATACTATATGAAGAGGTAAAGTTTCTAAGTTTGTTTGTTTGTGGGGGGTAATGTTCCGAAATACTAATACAATCATGAAAATTATTTCACTAACAGAAAGCACCACTATTCAGAAGTCATAAAGGCTATATTTTATTATGATTGAACAAATAATCCAGTGAAAAATAATAGTATGTATATAAAGCCCGACTAAACGGTTAGGTCGAACTCTACGCGGACGAAGTCGCAGGCAAAAGCTATTTTTATCATAAATTGATCAATAATTATCAAAGGGCGATGCAGCAATAGTAGAAAGATCGAAAACTAAAAGATGAATACACGATTCGATAGTAATATAGTAATGATACTGAGACTTGGTACTTTATTCGTTCAGATCGATTTAGAGTGTATGGAACATTATAAAGATATGGTGAATTCGCCGCGCTATGAACGAAAATATAGAAAACTTATTGATTTCTCAATAATTATTTTATACAGAGGAGGAAGCGCAATTTGCCTACCGAGATCTTAATGATATTAAGCTAAAATCCCTCCCTCTCATTCATACAAATACACACCAACATATTCTCTCAGATGCAATCATTGATAAATATGGTGCCAATAAATAAACGATAGGATTGGAACCTTTGGTGTAAAAGTTTAAACTGCACGTTTCGCTAACCTTGTCAGCAAAACGCGCGTCGAGTGCAAAAATATCAGTTTGGTGTTAGGGTAATTGATCTCTAGGAAAAGTTTCAAATATTGTGCCATTCAACTGATTATATGAGCACTTTGCATGAATGTGATGAAATTTCTGGTAATAATTCAATAATTTCAAAACTGTTGAATAATTTGATAAAATTTTACTCATGACATACAATTAACGGTGCCGAATGGAAAAACTCAGATAGTGTTTAGGACATTATAGAAATATTTAATCAATTCATGTAAACCAAGATTTCTTCAATTACTTTTTTAATGGTTCTTTTATTTACAGTTTGAATGTATCCATAAAACTGATGGCAACGTTGATCCATTCATAATATTACTCTGTTTTTGAAGAAAGCATCTTTTCCCAGTTGATTCCATCGCAAGGTAGTTCACTTTCAACCCAGGGTGTTAACCACACTAAATACCATCTGTGCCCCAAAACAATTTCGATATTCTTCCATGGACCTCTATCATATTTGCTTTTCGAATTACGCTCATGTGTTACTAAGCTTCTCAACATGAGATCCACATGAAATTGTAACAGAGCTCCTGTGAAAGCACCTGCTAGTAAAACTATAATGATGAAAAATACATATAACTGATTTTCAGTCCACTCCATGAAAAGGGTAGCTAGAGGAAACACTATCTTGAATATTGATTTCCACGAATCGAATGTTATGTAGTCCCAGAGAAATGATATGTTATAGTAAGATGCATACATAGTTGCAACAAACATGTAGAGCACAAATATCAAGAAATATCGATGATTATCATGGCCAATACAACAACTGGTAAACATGCAGTGATGATCACGTTTTAAAATGCAAACGTTGCAAGTTTCACAGTGCCAAGATCTTGGAGGCGCAACAGTCTCACATACAGAGCAGAATCTTCCATCAGGGTCCATTTGCGTTGGTAAAACTCTTCTTTTTATACTTGTATCACACATCACTATAGCGACGAAATTAGAGCAGATATTGAACATTATGAAAGTACCCGTGAGAAAGTGTAGATTATAAGTGAAACTCCACTGCTTATAGTATCTTGGCAAAACTATGAAGAGTTCGAAATAATAAATCAAGGGAATGATAAGTAACACAAACGCCGTGACAAAGGCATCTTTGATGGATTTAGGTAATACACTAGATCGAATTATCATTTCAAAAATAGTATCTTCTGTACGTATTCGATGTTAACTATAATTTCTTTGGTCAAGCCAACAAACTCAGCTAGCAGACATATATCTTCAGTTGCCGATGTGCTTGTTGGCAAATACTGCTATGAAACCAATATTTTAAAGTTCAAAATAGACAAATATAGAACTACAGAATGGAGGAGCAGAAGAGCTTTGTTTTGTACTTGTTTTGTTTCTGTAGGTTTATGGGTTTCAGCCTTCAGCTTCTGCCGTTTCTGGCATTTGCCATTTGCACATATGCACATCTTCATCTTTAGACCCAATTATTTTGGTAACACTCGTGCAGAGTGAGTGTATGTATAACTCTCTTTTTTCAATACCAACGCAACATATTAAAGGACGAAGATGCACGAGTTCTCAAAAAATAATGAGTACTTCATAGTTTCATAGCACATAGCACTCGTGCAGAGTCAGTGACGTCAGTGTATATACTTTCCTTTTTCGACTATACGTAATAAAGGAAGGATATACACACGTTTTTATAGGAGTTTCCCATGAGTTTCCTGACGCTCATGTATTCGAAACGTATTCGTATTTCTCCGTCTCACTCACTTAGGATCAGCGAGATAGGCTGGATTCAGACAGATCCGAAATTCGATCGTACGACGATCCGATAGCTTTTTGATTGTTCTAAATTTAAATTTAGACTAATCAGAAAGCTATCTGATCGAATTTCGGATCTGTCTGAATCCAGCCGTAGTGAGAGGTGGAGAGACGAATACGTTTTGAATGCAAGAGTGCAAGAAAACGCCTTATATTTGGCAAGACTGATTGTCACACGCAGTGCTGCCAACCGTACGGTAATTACCGTACATGTACGGTATTTTAACATCAAATACGGTGTACGGTCCGGACATCGTTACCGTACGTTATTGTACGGTAATTAAAAAAAATGGAGAAATATATTATGGGGTACATCTGTACATCCTGTACGTCGGTATTCGCCTCTTCGAAAGTCTAGACGCCCCCTGGCGGATAAATCAATAACCTACTTTGTGAGTGATCTGCCCCCAGATTCTATTTCACGAATTCGATTGTCGAGTCGCTCAGACTGTGACTGTAGCATGCGCTGTACCGAAAATATACGCATATTCTAAACAATTCGATAATCGAATTCGTGAAATAGAATCTGGGCTCTGATCGTAACTGTTTAGGACTTGTTTGCCCTCCACAAAGCACCTACTGTCGGTGTTGCATCCAAATATGCAAATACAGTGCTCAACCTCCTGGTTTTACATAACTGTTGATAACTAAAAAAGGATCTGATTCGATACCTATGTTTAACCATTGCAAAACATTATATTACCTCACAGTTTGTTATTTTCCTTCACACACTATAATCAATTGTCTAAAACACACACAAAACTCCAATATAGTTCGCAAATAATTGAAACATACAACTCAACCACTCAATCCGTATACAAACTGACACCATAAACAAAGAGATTACTCACAATCCTCCATATTTGTTTACGTCTCGTAGCGCCCTCAACGGTGGTCGAAATCGCGAATACATTTTCGAAGATTCTTCGGCAGGTGCGCCATCTATCATGCTTCAGCAGTAGTAGGCGTCGTAAGTATTCGATAGTTTGTAGCAATCTATATTTCTAGCAATGATGGCTGAACGTATATCCTAAAACTTCGATGGAGTCGCCATCTATAATTTTTTTTAACTATCCGGAAGGTTAATATTATGTTCAATATACTCCATATGTATTTTTTTGCTATATTATCGATGTTCTTTTTTTTTAATAAATTAATGACTTCTTGTTTTTCTTTCAATTCAAAAATATTATAGTTCGAAAGTACTACTTATTTAAAAACTATTAAAGTCGCAGAAGTCGCTAATATATGGATTTTCTATGTGTACGGTAATTTGATTCAAAATACGGTAATTTCTCTCGGTAAGTACGGTCCTGCATATCTTCGAGGTTGGCAGCACGTCACTCCTGTCAGTTTCCCATAATAATCTGTAGAAAGGGTTATGCCATATAAAATATTAATATTGATACTTTTGATACAAATGTTTTTGTGTTTGGTTTAGTTCATCATGGAGATGAAATTACAGTAGAATGTTGATGATAGTGGCAAGTTGATCAGTTGTGTCCAATAATGAGAAAGTAACTGCACAGTGCCATTATATGTCATGAGTTCCAGA
Source organism: Zygogramma bicolorata (assembly GCA_032362365.1). NCBI lineage: Eukaryota > Metazoa > Arthropoda > Insecta > Coleoptera > Chrysomelidae > Zygogramma > Zygogramma bicolorata. Next base: position 2,405,357 of record JAVJAQ010001667.1, read on the forward strand.
ATCAGGTGAAAGGAAATTTTATTTGGTGCAAGGGTCGAATGTCCCTTATTTTCTCATCCATTTCAGGGATAATGTGAAACACTTCTTTGAATGTTTTTGTGAAGTAGTTCCTCCGAGCGAGGGCCAGGAACCATGGATAATTCAACAGTATCCAGACTCCTACAAAGATGAGGAAGTTCTAAAATCTGTTCCAAAATTTGCTTATCCATACAAATTCGAAAAGTATGTTGAATCATTTCAAGTAGTGAAATGGGGTATCATTATTGTTGCTAAAGAAAAGTGCATATAAATGGTTCTGAAATGCCAAAGTGATTCCCTTTTTTTTGCCAAGTAGTCATCATTTAATCAAGTTCACAACATACTTTCAGTTCAAATGAATCTCCTGCACAACACACAAAACAGCTGCAGATCTATGAACCCACTTCAATATAGGTGAAGCTAGTAATGTAAAAACAAATTTTATGGGAAATGAGTAATGAAAGTTGATGAAATTTCTACACAATATAAAACAACTATACTAGATGTTTAATCAGTTGAACAGCATTTAGAACTAGTGTAACCAAAACACAGATGAAAATTATCATTTTGACAAACAATACAAAAAAATAATTTCCGAAATACTGAGACTTGTAGGGAAGGAAGTCTCATAAATATTATAATCGAGACTTTTCAAAGGATGTATAGTTTCTTCATTCAGTATTCAGAAATAGTGTACCAAAACAGAAAAAAACTATTTTTTTGAACAGCAATAATGTAATACCCCAATTACTACAACAACTAGCATTATTTTGGTCAACAACCTTACTTATTTATATATTTTTTCCAGTGATGTGATTCAGCACTATTCATTCGTCCTCACAGATTTGGAATCGAAATGGACTTTTGGATTTTGTAGGCATGATCCTAAATCCGAAACTGCCATAGTTGTTCTCAGTTATTTGCCATGGCACCAGGGATTTTATAAGTAAGTAACATTCTAAGAAATAAAGTTTCCTTTCTTCTGTTGAGATTCCAATTAACATCATTATTGATTATTCATTCTCCTTTCAATTCAACAAATCAACTCCAAGAGATTTTTGAGTGTTTTTCCATTAACATGAAGGATATTCTTTATGCTTTGGAAAGTTTTGCTATCCCAAACAATACCAATTAACTATAGTGTCAATAGAATATAAGCAAGCTCACTGTTCAGAATACTCATTGAACTGCCCATGGTGCACAGTTATATTCTGTTGGAAATTAACTAGGAATTCCGTGAGCAATGTTATTTTCATAAGTTCCACCCATCATTTGCCAAAATAGGTGTAATGGGTCTTTCATATAAATGTTTTACATTTCTTTTTTATTTTCTGTTAGGATATTTTATATTTATAAATCAGCACAGTATCACTTAAGTTTTGATCACCCACTTATGCATAATGAAGAAATTTCCTAATAAATTTATTCATGTGCAGTTATTTGCTCCAATAGTGCCGTGTTTTGTTTATAATACGATGGAAGAGACTAAAAAATGCGCATACAAATATTGTCTTGTCTCTAGATTTCAAAGCACGAACATTTGATGTATTTCAAAAAGGTTTTTTTTGCGGCTGGTGGCCGTCTTCACTACCGCTCATATTCAAATCAAATTCATCACTGCCAGATCAATCCGCGGACATGACAGAAATTTTTCTGGATGACTAGGTGCGATAGCCAATCGTTTATTGCTTGAATACCAATCCTAGTAGGTGATATGCTTTGATCAAATACACCAACCGACCCTGTAGCACTGTAGGTTTTTCTGGGTTTCCCCATGGTTATCCGACCTCAAGAAATTTTGCTTTGGATATATATTTTGATTCCTTTCAGTTGAATCATTGTTTGAATATAGTAATGACAACATATCATGGAACTTCTCTCTCGTGACTCCGTTCATTTTATCAAGAGTTTATCTCATTTGAATCCACACTTACATAAACAGGGAAATTTGACTGTTAAAGATTCGCCTACGTTATATGTTATATCCTGTACGCTTCGTTGCGCGTCGCATATGCAAAACCAAAAAAAAGGAATTTGCCAGATGCAGCCTGTCTGTGTGTACTATGTTACATCCATACTAACATTATAAAGAGGTTCTTGTTTTACTTTATTTGTTTGTAGGGGGTAATCGTCGTGAATACTGATCCGTTTATGACTATTCACTAACAGAAAGCTTCACTATTCAGGAGTGATATAAGTTATATTTCATTGTAACTGAACGAAAATTCAGTGAGAAAAGATGGTATTTATAAATCGAGTTGTAGAAGAGCGGGCTGGATGTGATGGTTTAACGGTGTGCGCTGACTGAAATGTTCGATATAGACGAACATAATATTCACCAAAATTATTAGTCTCTATTAGTTATAAACAAGTCCGTGTTACTATATAGCTAGCTTTTATACGAGGGGTTGACCACTGAGGAAAAATGTGTACACTGGAATTCCCGTAAACCGTAATTCCTACAAAAAAAATATGTCAATTTGAAGAAATATCGATGGAATTTTAAAACTGAATGACAGAAATACTGGGAATTTCGGTGGAATTCCAAGGAAACCCGACGAAATGTGAAAGATATATTTCGGAACTTTCGCACAAAAGTTTTTTTTGAGATTCCTGAGTGGAACATAAACTTTAGACTTTTAACTTTTAAGTAGACCATGTCATGATTATGACCCAATCTGAATAATATCGGATTTTACATATCAAAACTTTTCACAATTTCATTGAGGCTGGTATTTATTATATCGGGAACAAAATAAATCATCTATATAATGCAACGTCACAATCGAAAAATAAAGGGAGCGGATCGTCTGATTCCACTCAGGTTCGTTTTATTAGCATCATTTTTCCTGAGATTTTTCCTCATAGAATCAAGTTCTGAACCCGTTAGAATAAATAAGTAGGTATCGAAAAAATACAATTTGTCATTGAAAAAAATACGGTACTTTATGGTCTATTGAGTAAGTTCAATTATTTCCAACCGCTAAATGATTACGGGATACTCAATCTGTGGAGAAAATCCTTTTTATACGTTTTTGTCATCACTTATAAAGCGAAAATAAACTGTTTTCCAAAAACGTATATTCCATAATATCAAAAATTATTAATAATCCTTCAACATTACCTACTAGGGAAATAAAAAAATATTTCTCACCGGTGTGTTCACCCTGTATAAACTCAAATGAGAAGTTGACACTGAACCACAATATATCCGATCATCTTTCTATTACAAACCGATAAATTATATAAAATCGTCCAAATAACATAATAAAGCTGCAAAGAAACTCCTGAAATCATACAAAGACTGCAGTCATTGACTGTATAACTCAGATCGTATAACGCGAGCTATAACCGTCTTATTACAATTTCGGTAACCGCTGGCAACAATGTAGACAACCTGTGTTTTGTCTGCCAATTATGATCTATGATCTAGTCTCTTTTCCACAATCAAGGGCGTCCCTTCGTCTTGTAGAGTGAAATTTCAAGACACGTCATTTTTGAAATATTGAGGAAAATAGTGGAAGTCGTAGAGGTTGACCCCACATGTCAATGCCCACATGTCACATGCCCAATTCATATATATTCGAATCAGAATGAGGTACTATTCCATTGAAATAAGTTATCGAATTATTTGAGAAAACTACCCCCAACCACACCTCACTCGAGGCCGCACAAACTATGAAACAAAGTTTTTTGGGTTGTTCCACATGTCTTATTTATATATTCGAATCAGAATGAGGTTCTATTCCATTGAAAGAAGTTATCTGATTATTTGAAAAAACTACTCCCAACCACACCCCTCTCGAGGCCACACAAACTATAAAACAAAGTTTTTTTGGTTGTTTCACATGCCCTTTTCATATATTTGAATCAGAATGAGGTACTATTTCACTGAAAGAAGTTATTGACTCATTTGCAAAAACTTCCCCAACACCCTCCAGGGACATATCAGATGTCTATCAGATCATGAAGATTGTTTTCATCAGGCTTATTTGTCGCTAACAAAATGTATTTCAAATTGGAAATTCGCCACAAACTCTTCCAAAACAAAGGTCCTAACTTTCTTCGTCCAGTGGAAGTTTTTTTTTAATTGTTTTTGAATTATGATAAATATTGAAATTTTACTGTATGCTTTTTTATTATTGCGCAAATGAATTGAGGTTAAGTACCTAATGATAATCCCTATAGTTTCTTTAAATTTTTTTCGGAATTCCCCGGAATTCCTATCAATTGTACACCGGAATTCCCATGTGGTCAACCCCTCGCTTTTATATTTGAAATTCCACTCCTAAGGTGGTGAAAAACGGGCTCAAATTTGTATGAGACGACGTGATATCTTGAACCAACCCTCTTCAAATTTTGCATAAACATTTTTTTTAGGACTTGATGGCAGACGTCTTTCGTATTTTATTGAAATTCATCCCCAACGGGGATAAAAAGGGGTATACAGTTATTTTGGAGGTGAATCAACTCACAACCTAAAGAGACCTGAAACTTGGGCGGTGTGTTTTTGTATGATGTAGGCATCCAATAGGAAAGGGTTTTCCGAAATTCCACCCATTATGGGGGGGGGGGGGGGCAAATTTTGTATTGGACAACGTTATTCCTTGGTCCAATCTACTTCAAATTTTGCATAAATATTCTTTAACAGAAAAAATCCAGCGGGCTTCAATCGGGTGAGATTGCGGGCCACACAATTTTTAGATACTGACGAATCACAAGGGAATAGTGAAGAGGTGCCCCATCTTGCTGAAATGTCAAGTCATTCCCACTGTAACGGTCATTATTTTCAAGAATATCTGTCAATGCAGGATCGACAGTTTCTTCTAACAATTTCAAGTGCATTAGGCTTGGTTTTAGTTGAAATCCGTACTACCACCCTACTACACGATGATAAATTCTGATGAAACTTCTAAACTTGTTTTCTCGAGAACTGAATATCAAATAAAAAAAACTGAAAAGCGTCGGAAACAGAATTCGATGACATTCAAAATGGTGTTTCACACGTACCCCAATCCCATTAAAGATTTTAGGGTTGGAGCTCAACCCTCCGAGGGGCTCGAAGTGACAAAGTCGACAATATTCGTAAAAGATGTTCCCCTTGCAATAAAAATCGACGGGTTCGAGTGCTTTTTTTTTGTGCGAACGATAAATATGAAATATCGGCTTTATTTCGCTTGGCCACCCTGTATGTGAAAATGATGTGGGATGATCTTTGTACGAAAGCGTAGAAAGGTAACGTTCACTTTCATCGGAAATCTCTCCTTTTTTCTCAAGATTTTGCATTTTTTTCGACATGTCGCATTTTTCTCCATGTATCGCCTTTTTTTTCGCGCGTATAAAGTCGAAATCTCGAGAAAGAGGCGAGATTTACCAATAAAATTTAACGTAACATTTTTACGCCATCGTGTTTTTGCATTGACTCGACCGCTCGCATTCGCCAAAACATTTTTTCTGGTCTCCAGATTTCGGCGAAAGAAAAAAATATAGGTGTATTTTTTCAAGACAATTTTTAAATAGCAATAGTTTTATGTTCAGCCTCTCTCCCCTCTACAGACTTTCATATTGGCGCCCATGTCGACATTACCTCGACATTACTATGACGTCACATGTCACTATCGCCGTATAACGTTCGTACAGAATTCCGTTTAACGAAAGAGATATAGATAGTAAACATAACTCCTAGGTTTCTCAACCAAATTTTTATTTCAAATTTTGCTTAAGTATCAACACCTCTTTTATATTTGTTACAAAATTCAAGAGTATGCAACATCCCTATTAGTACAAGCGAGTAGTAGGGCAGGAAGAAGTTTCCCTAGCATTGTACATGTTTCCTCCTCTTGGGGGATAGTGGAGTTTTGTCGTCCAGGCGCTGTATTTGGTTTTAATCTCGTTACTTCGAAGGATAAAGTGAAAGATGGTTCCAAAATGAAAATTCTCGTGGATATTTGTGAATCTTAACATTTCGAACGAAATGTCAAGAGCAATGGTAGTTTTTGGTTTCTTCTACTCCTCCACAAATCTTAATTTTTTTTTCTTCAAATTACGTGTGCTGAGTTCTCTATTTTGTCAGAAACAGACGCTCCTACAAACAACAAGAAGAGTTCCTGGAGAATTTCAAATATCATTGAAGAAGTTGATCCTTCATTGAAATTTTTAAAATTTATGTTCGCTTCTTCCTATTTCTCTATCAGTGACTTCATTTCAACAACGTACTACTACACGAAATTAACGACAATATGTAGCATACATACTTACCATTTCAATAAGGGAAAGAAGAACGATTTGGTTCCTCCCTGAGGGTTAGTAGCTCAGATTTTGGTGTGAGAACCATAATGAAATCGGTCAAGAAAACCACAAATACAAACTTATTTGAATTGAACAGGCCGATGAAAATCCATTTCAACAAAATAATCACACTTTTCTGTGCGTTACTCACTGACAGTGAGAATCGTACAGAAAACTGTGATATTTTTGTTACAAACTTCATTGAATTCCACATTCACTTAAAACAGACAATCGTTCTTTGAAACATATAATTACAAAGAAATCACCCCACATAACTAAATTCACAAGCTCAAAGTCAGAATGGCTCTACTGACTACATTCTAATTTCGAAAAGAAATGTTCTATTCTGATTGTTGGAAGTCTTGTTAAAATTTCCGAATCAGAGCCACGACACTTCTTATATAACACATTCAAATTGCTGGATGTGATGTTTGCCGAAACACTATGAATGTATATATGTATATCAATGTTGGGGCCTGATAGAGAAGTAGGTTTTTCATCAAGGCCTGTTATATGACAATATGCCTTTTTTCTTTTCAGCAGATTCCTAGGTGAATACGATAATTCCAATACCTAGTCTACGTGCATTCTGTCTCACATATTTGCTAGCCATTTTACTAATCATCAATGACAGTGTTGTCATTTTTCACCATTCCAATCGTAATACCAGTCACACGACACTCACGTAACACCCTGTATCAAAATAATCGTATTTATTATGTACGGGACATCCGGAACGAAGTCTAAGCCATCGACATTATTCTAGGTCAGTGGTTGTAATTTCCTAAAAATGACTGAATGATTGCTGTTGGCAATTGTACGTTATGCGACATATTTCACGTGGTGAATTCATCCACACGATTTGCCTATACAAAATCGAAATCAAATGGTAGACATAATAGGACGAGAATTATCAACTACTACTGACAAATGATCTAAGGCGTTTCGTTATTTGAATTGTTTAATGAAAACGAATCGTTTGAAATTGCCTCCAACTCTGCAAAAACAAGAGAGCAAGATATTTTTTAAACATTCCTGATGCATCATTTCCATTCAATTATATACAATCATCAATAAAATATGTGTGTTGATAATGTGTAGCTACCTATTTCGAATTACAAATATATAATTATTGTTGAATGCGCAGTTTTTGTAAATAATCACTGCGTTCTCTTATGAAATCCGAATTATTTTCCATAATATTGTTATATCATAGAATGATGATAGTTCATTCGGTGGATTTACGAAATGGTTGGATCAGTATTTTTGTAGAGTAGTATTTTCTCTTTTGTCTTCCTTTGAAACATCGTCGTTGCCGCTATAATTGATTTCCAGCTTTTTGACTTTTTCCAACTATAACTCTGTATATAATTTCAATGAACTTTGGAGAAAGCGAGTGGGAGTAGAAAAAATAAAATAACACGACATGAAAGTTACTTGTGAACACAAACTTTTTAGTAGCAGGGTAACACGTTATGAAACATTCATTTGAGGTCATTGTTATAATTTAATTCAATTGATCGGTTCCTGTCTGTCGTGTCTGGTGAATTGAAGCTGTCTTCTTGTCTCGTGATGTTGGTAATAATAATAATGAATAGAAGTCACACAAATCGGTCAGTTGCAATTCAACTCATTTAGACATGATTTGGAGATACGATATTCCAGAAAACATTCTGCAAAACTTTTGAAAAATGGTTCCTTGAAAAATGAATTGATACCATTTCCTTTTTCGATAAATAAGAGCGGTCGATTTGACAGTGTCACTATTCTTGTGATTACTATACCCTATTTACACTTTTTTTCAATTTTCAACTGCTTTCAGTTAACCTGCGGCATTCATCCAAGACATATTGGGCAAAGCTTGCTTTTCTGATCCTCTGTCTTGAATGTATGCATGTTGTGCTCTTTGAAACGCGTTTCAATCAACATCAACTTTGGCTGATGTATTTTCCGCTGCAATTATCTAATGTTGATGATAGTTGTTCAGGATGTACCCGAACCTGAATTTGTTGATTTATTTTCGGAATACATCCAATAGAATTTTTTATCAGTTAGTACATTGGTCAAAGACATTGACCTATTGAAAGAATTGTTGCAAATCGGATACGAAAGATTGAAAATATCTAGTGTTTGTCAACATGCGCCGGCTGAAGACCACAGGACAACTGAGAGCAATTCGAAAGTCTGATATAATTTATTGTAGTAGTAGCATGAATAGTGACAGATGGCCGATTCCGTGAGGTATGTTTTGTCGACTTTATAGTTCACAGCGTTGAATTTATTCACTTTAATTCATTTTGAAAAAAGTTGATTATGACTTTTTTAAATTGATCATTCGATCCATGATTTCAATTTATTTTTTAGCGTGAATCGTGATTTCTGCCAATTCACGAAAGTTCATTAGGCCATCGAATCTGTTAATAGGATTATGATATATAACATGAAAGAAAGGGTTCAATTATTGAAGATTAGTTAGACTTGAAGTTGTGCAAAATATAACACTCCCAATATTTTCAGAGCGTTATTATAATATAATATTATTTTCCTGGAGTTTTTTCTTGGATCGCGCGTCGAGTGCAAGGGTTTGGTGTTTGGGTAATTGGACTCTGTTCTCTCAATGTTGGAGACATTTTTTATAACTCGATCATATACTCAATTATGTCGCTACGTAAATATGAAGTAGGATGTTGAATAATCCGTAGGTGAACTTGAATTAAATTCAGAATCGTATGACCTTTCCCATAAAGTGCAGTAATGCCCGAAGAGAAAGTGTTTATTAACTTGCACTGTTCGCTATGAATTGTGAACGTTTTTAAATAATATACCCACTTACACACCTTCGAAATTAGTCATATGTCGAATGACTGGTAAACTTTCTGAGAAGTTTAGAAATGATTGTTCTTATTTCTTACCTCACCATCACAGTTATGATTCAACTTCCAGGGAGATTTTATGAAATCAAAGTGATTTTTACAATAACATAGCAGTGTTTGCTTGCTTTGATAATATGGGATACAAAAACTATGACACATCAAAATTACTCGAGTAAATAGGGGTAGATCAACCTTCAAGAGAACATAGTAGCTTGTTGTTTGGTATACAGTACGGTGCAATATTTCGTTTCTCGTTGATTTTAGGAAAAATTTTTACAACAGGTCGTTTTTATGTCAAATATATTTCGATTTATTGGAGTGGTATTTGTCGAATTTCCATCGCCTAAATGATTTACTTTATAAACTGAGTGCGGCCTGCCAAAAATCTGACCTATCGAGTAACAGAATGGTATGTTGATAAGTTAATACCAACAATGACCATGAGGTAGATCATTGTGTGCTTGCTTTGAATTCTTGCATGTTTTATACAAGGCTTGCTGAAAAGAAAGTTTCCTCTCAACTTTTTCAAATGCAGTCCGCTCCTATACCATTATTTAAATGACCATCATTCATCTAGATTACGATTATACAAAACACCATCACGAGTCATTTCTGAATACGCAGTTTTTTAGGAATTGATACTGGCTGTTGTCCCAATCATCGTGATCATGTTAACATGGTTGGCGAGAAAAATATCCCCCATTTAGGTATAAGGAAACATTATACATTGAATACTTACCTATGTCTTGAATATTTTATCATTATCTTTCAGGTTTTTAGATACCACCGCAGTATTAACACACAGTTCGCGCACTGAAGATCTCAGAGAATTTTTATCGGCAGTGTACAATGCGAAAATTGCAGAACCTGGAAGGAAATTTGTGGTCCCTTTGAACCGGGGTGAAAGTGTATGTATACCACGTTATAAACCTTGTGAATCTTTGCGAAATCTTGTTTTTCAGAGTTTTGCAGTCGATGTACCTAGACCATTCCAGTTACCCAGTATACCAGAAAATGTAAGTACAAAGTCAATAAATCTTCCTTGTTCACGAACTTACCTTATTCTAGTATATTTCAGTAAAAAAACAGCCTCGAAGTTTCCGTTAAGTTGTAGTAAGTATAGTATATTTTCAGATTTTTGGGGTATTTGAAAGAACGGAGAGGTTGGAAGAAAGTGGCAAAGTAAAACTTGATTTGAAACCTATGTATCTAGCTAATTTATGTTCTATTTCTTGACCTGCTTCATATCAATTTCGAACAGTACAACCTATGAGTCACTATCTACAATTTAGGAACTAGACTATACGCGTAGTCCAAGAATCGTATCTCATAATTTCTTGAATATTGGAAGATTCCAGCAAATGCGAAAGAAGTTTAAATATATCTGACATTGAGTGTTAAGTGAATGAATTTGTTTTGTTTTCGTTATACCGAGTGTCATTGATTACCGAACCCACAAGAAAAACGTAACCCTATAAACGCTTTCCATTCTATTCAACAGTGGCGGATTTAACAGGTCGGCAAAAGCGCGCTTGCCGACTGGGTCCCCCCGACGAAAGGCTTTCAGGGCCCCTCTTGCTGAAAAATACACCTTCGATTTCTTTTTGTTATTTTTTTGTTGAAAAAATGTTTTGGTGAGTCCCTTTTGAACAGCACAAGTTCAATTTTCAATCAGGGGCCCCCTGTTATCAAAATAATTGCCTGATAACTATCATAAATTAAATATAAAATAAAATAACTTTCATATTCAATCAGTTATTTAAAACGTCTACGATTTTCTCAAAGTTTGTCGAATATTTCTGACTTTTCAAAAACGTTCTAGAGGGGCCCCCGGGTGCCCCCTTGCATCTAAATTCAGTTGACAGTCAACTGACCATCACTTTCGAAAGTTGGAATTGTCGCGCCCAATAATGAGAATTCTCTGAACATTCGCGGGAACTATCACTTTAGTTACTGCAAGTTACTGTACTGGATGAGTAATTTCTACGAGTAACTTTGATGCTAATCCTGGTTTCTCGATGAAAAAAAGAATATAACTTTTATAATGCTCGATGAATAAATGAAAAAATTTTTATATTCATTAAACTCCTGAAACATATATCTTTCACTTTCCATGGAACACCTGACACAACATAATTTTCTGGGAGGGGGGGGGCTGAAGAAATTTTGCCGACTGGGCCTTTTTCCTTAAATCCGCCACTGCTATTCAAGTTTATTATGCTTGGTATACAAATTGAGTAAGAGAAAGTGACTTATATTTGAATCAGCGCCAGTCGCGTCATGTTAGTAGGGGAGTAGCTGTTTCAGATAGACTGTCTTCCTTTTTGAGTTGAATGATATACAGAGTTGCCCGACGAAAAGTATGCATCTAGTTCTTTTCTTTTGATCGTTATTCAAAGCAGAAAGAGTTTGGTTGTCAAGGGAACACATTTTGGACATATTCGGTTATAATTGCACGAGTGCATAAAAATTACCGATAATTTTGCGAGAAAGCGTGATATCTAAAAATTGCAAGTTTATTTTCATATTTTGGCGAGTGTGCCCGAGTCCGAAGGACGAGAGTTCTTTTACAAAATAGAAGTAATAGATACGTCATGTGAAAAGCCACAAAATTTGCTTTATTTCTATATAAACAGATTCTCACGAAAGGAAAGTCCTGTTATGTTCAAAGAACACCGCGTGACTCAAGGGACAGAATATATGAAATACCATTCACTTTTAAGATAGATTTGACAGGTCCCCAAGTGATATCAAAGGAGTGGGAATTCTGTACTCGTCGGGTCATCCATATAGATTATGCCAAGGGAGGAACGATTGACGATAATTCAGAAGGGAGACAGGACTACCCTTCTACGATGCTCCAACGAAGTGAGCGAAGAATCACCAACAGGATGGAATGTCTTTCTCTGAATAGGATAGATAAGCTTCAATTAATGTTTTGGTGCCTTGTAGATCATTAGAAGCTAACGAGAAATGAAGAATTTCTTCTCACGAAATATAATCCAAGCTTCTAGGAAGCATCTTTAGCGATCGACCTCACAGTTTTAATGAAACCCTATTTATTGAAATTAACGCGAAAACGGCGTTAAGAACATTAACCCAAAAATTATGCTATTGATAAAAAATATGAATAAGTTTTGGGTATTAGGAATCAAATTACCACCATTAGTGGTAGGTTTCAATGTTTGTCACTTGCAACGGTGCTTTGTTGTAAAACGTGAGCAAGTTGTTGAATTGATTTATTGAAGCGTTACACTAACAAGAGTTGAAAATGTGATCCATTTGCTTCCATACAATGATATAGATTTCGCTAAAAAGCTAAAATTCAGTTCTACAATTATGTTCTGATGGGCTCTTGCAGTTGGTGTTTCACATAACAGACGAATTAGGTATCAAAAAACTAACTCTGGAACATACGAATCAGGATGAATGTCCTCAAACAGGCGAGCAGTCTAGCAAAACTATTTTTTTTTATAATGAAAACTCTATCTGGAATGAAATAATTCGTGTTTTATAGTTCATTTGAAATAATTTCAAGACAAGACTGAATAAACGTTTGCCTATATTATTTTCCTATACTCATCTGCAGTTTTTTTCCAACAAAAAAAGGCAAACGATGAATTGATAATTTGATTGTTACGAAAAATTTCAACATTGGAATTTTGCTTTTATTTGAATGAAGTTACTCAAGAATATTTATAGTTATTCTAATTCTTGCTTCCCAACACTCATTTGTACTATTCATCAGTACCAATATTATCGCGTTGATGCTCTTACCGCCGATTTCGCATCGAATATTTGGTTAAATTTCAATGAATATAGTAACACTGGAAAAATGATTATGTACCTTTTCACATGATTCCACTTTCCATTTGAAGTTTTAGCGTTGTGGTGCCCTAAAACTTTAAATGAACAGGTTGGAAAATATGCGTAAAATGTATCCATTTCGAAAGCAAACTCTACGTGTCCTGGCCTTTCTGCTTCAAATTATGAATGAAGGAGAAAAGCCAGATGCATACTTTTCGTTGGACCTCTCTGTAAATATAGGAGAGTTCAAACAGCACATAAAATAAGAAACTAAATTAAAATAAATTAAGAATAAGGGCAAAAACCATGTTTTTATACAACTGACTAAAATAAACTTGCGTGTTATGTGCAAGTTCTGTGAATATCACCTTTTCGTTTTGACTGTGACCAACCCGCATATAATTGTTGAGTTTTTGATATTTTGAATTTTGATTTCGTTACATATATCAAAGATTATCGCATGTAATACAACAAGTGTATTGATGATTATCGAAACATTTCCTTCGATTTTGAGAAACAAATCATGTTGCTTGGAAACTACACGAGCGCACAGCGCGAGTGTGGTTTCCCCAAAGCAACATGATTTGTTTCGAAAAAGAGAAGGAATTTTAGATAATCATCAATAACACGAGTTGTATTTGTTCAGATTATTTCATGAATAAAATCAAAGCCATTTTGATGATTTCCTATTTATTGTTAATATTAATATTAAACGTACAATTTGTGGAATTAGTTATTTTGATATTATGTAGATCTAGTTCATCCTTATGGGTGCTAGTAGATACAACGGTCGTGGATATGTGATGATGATCTTTGCTCAGTTGTAAATATGGTTTTAGTGACGTTGAACTGCTGTGGCCACTTACTTTCATGATTGATTGTTCTCCTATTCCGGAACTGGCCAACTGACTAACAGCAGTGGATCTGTTTGAATGGTTGGTTATTTTAACATTTTTTTTATCTAAAGCAATCTTTTCAGCTGCTGATTCCGTCCATTTACTGATTTCGTTTATCCCCACTGGCATATTTTTAAACCAAGGGCTATCATGGCTTTTATACCAATTATTGTTAACTGTCAAGAATAGCCGGTCCGTTTTGATGTTCACTCCTCGTTTTGATATCAATTTCTTGAATAAACGAACAGGGCAATTTTCTGGGTTGGCTTCATTTGGCACAAGCCATTTACTTTCTGCTGTATTTCTTGTACCACCTTGTGCTGTTTTCGTAAATATTGGGTTGTATTCCAGTCTTCCAGTTGGTGTTCCATCATTATTTATTTCTTCCTTGAAAAAGTGAACCAAACATCGACAAGCCTCACATCCCCGCCAAGCTAATTCAACTGCTATAATGTGATACAGTTTTCTTTGCAGTCCATTTGGAGTGTAACAACTTTGTATAATGCGTGTCCTTTCTTCAGATGTTAATGATACACAAGACATTTTTCTTTTTTCTGGAATACTTTGCAGTTGTTTCCTTTTCATGTTTTTCGCATTCCTAGCAGTTTGGAAACTCAAATCTTTGAATGGATCAAATCTTCGATTGTATTCATTATAATACTTTTCTTGGAGTAGTTTGGCAGTATCATTCCAAATAGTCTTCACTACCATTTCCTTATACTCACTTCCGTCGGTTTTTCGCATATTGAATGCCCATTCAGTGAGGATATCCGCAAGTTCTTCATCGGATGTATTTTCGTCTAGCTGGTGATTGCGTCGTCCACAAAATTCTGTGAATTGTTTCCAGACATATTTCTTGGACCGCACGGTATTTTGAGGCGTTAGGTCTTTGACTTTATATTTTATTTCCTCGAGATTATAATCTCCGAAACGGTTCTTTTCATCCATTTTGACGATTAATTTTTAATCGACAATTTGTTTTCCTGCACAATATGCTACAGCCTACTGAATTAAAATTTTCATATATCCCGCAAACCGTGCATCCCGCATTGTAGTTCGATACAGGAAGATTCGTTATGCCACCAACAATACTTAATGCCATTGTATGATGTAGGCAAGATTGCCTATGCGCTAGGTACTACTTCATTTTGATTGTTGTCACAATTTGTGTGGTTAGGTTACATTAGATTAATTATCCAGAATTTGTGGGAAATAAAGTTGATAGGTACATACTAATAGTGTTTGTTTATGGTTCAGACGAAAATTTGGTGTAGTGGCATTCATTTATTTACCAGGGAATCGGAAAATAATATGACAGATTGCAACTGGTAAGTCGTTGTTTAATTAAACTACCCTACTGACTACGAATCAGAAATCGAAATACAGAAACGAAAACACAGCATGTAGGTATCCAATAGCCAATCAGGAGCCGAAATACAAAATCAAAAACATGGTGTTATTGCTTATCAACACAATCATTTCAACCAATCAAAAACGTGTATTTTAGCATGAATGAAATAATCGGGAGTAATTACACAAGTGCTTCAAAATTACCGATAATTTTCCATGAAAGCATGTTGTCTGAAAACTGCATGAGTTTATTGTCATATTTTGTCAAAAGAGGAGGGCTCTTTTAACAAAATATGAAAATAACCAAATGCAGTTTTTTTACTGACAATATGCTTGAATGGAAAATTATCAGGTTAATTTTGATGCACGAGTGTTATTCGGTAGAATATTTCCGGGCTTTAAAACAACGACGTCTAAAATTCAGTATTTATGCCTGTCAAGATGACAAATGTACATTTTAACAATCGTTACTATAAATACACGGGCCGAGCGGGTATTTTTCGATACCTACCAGGTATTTACCAGCCCGAAAATGTCCCGCCGGGAATTTATCGCTGTAATTGATCGAAAATGTCCCGCTTCATATGGGATTTTTAACATACGATGGAAATATTCGCTGTAATTGATTGAAAATGTCCTGATTCATATGGGATTTTTAACATGCGATGAAAATATTCAGTACAAATTAATATTTGAGTTGTTATTGTTTGGTAAGAAAATAGAATAATTTGAAGCTCGGAACATTATGAACAGAAAATATTTCGCATTATAAATTTCCAAACAAAATAAAATAATATAAAACAAAATATTGACAGGTGGCATCTTTTGTTGTTAATCTTGTTTCTTAGTTTATATTCTTCATTTTATGAACGCTTTCATAAAGATTTATGTTCAACTTCATTATTTTGTTTCATTCTGTTCCTCATTTTATTTGCTCTTCAAACTCTCCTTATATCAAGGGAGATTGCTTATTTTTGATGTTACATCATTCATGATGTTTGGTGTTTCTTTCGTATTATATGGAAGAGAAAAAGTTAAAAACAAATATCTCTTTTGAACTTCGTTTCTCCACAAATATCACGTTATTAAATATCCTGCACTGTTTTTTTTTTCAGAGAAATCTAACGGAGTACTTCAATGCTGTCGATCCGCACAACATGATGGTGATATTCGCGTCGATGTTGTTCGAAAGGCGGATAATTTTCCGTTCGAAGAGACTGAAGAGACTGAGCGCGTGCGTTCAATCGGCCAACGATATAATTTATCCGATGATTTGGCAACACATTTTCATACCGGTGTTGCCGATGTCGCTCATAGATTATTTGTTGGCGCCCATGCCGTTTCTCATCGGAGTGCCCGAGGAAGTTTTCAAGGTAATGCCAATATTTTGGTTGCACTCTCGCACTAAGTTTGAAGAAAAAAGAAAGCATCATTCCCTTCCAATAGATCTTGATCAACATTCGCAAATGAAAATCTCCAAGCATATATTTCCGCAACTTTTCACGCAACTGACTACATAAGTCCCCAGACCTGGAAACTGTATCTGTGCACGCTATACAATAAAATTTTAAACTGTGAAAAGGTCCCAAGTAGCTGGCACACTACATAATAGGGGAGCCCGAGCGGGGATTTCGGGATTTACTAAAGCGCGGCAGATTAATGTACAGGGGGGATACCTTGTACTCGGTTAAGTACTTCCACCATATATGAGCCCTATATATATGGCCGCCCTTCAAGGATAAATGATCAATTAGTAAAGAAAAATTGATCATCTGAAATTCTCGAGCGCGTCAGATTAAGGTAGAGTGAGTTAGTTACATCCTGAAACGTGTATATTCCACTAATCTGACATTTCGAGAGTGACCTAAAGAAGGAGTGCTACAAAGTTGTAAAAAAACCGTCATCTCGACATTCTCGAGCGTGGCTAAATTTATTTTCATTTTGAAGGGAATAATTCAGGAATTGCAAAAAATATATAATCCGACGATTTCCACAAGCCAAAATAATAAAAATTCATCGAAAAAGATCAATGCGTGCAGCTACGTGATGCCTATATTCCCCTCTCCACGTTTCTATTTCTCTCTCAATCTGTCTCTTTCTATTGCTCTCTCAATCCGTCCCCACTCTGGTTTCTGTTGCCATGATGCCATGACAGTTGATCACACAGACTCGTTGGTGGCATGATATTTTTCCTGAGATTTCCAATAGAGTTCAATAATTAAACAAAAAATCAAAATGGCAGAATAGGCGAATCCCTCCAGATAATCGTCAGATTATGAGACTGCAACGTCTAGGGCGTAAAGATCTTAATCTGACGCTCTGGTGTATTTCAAAATGACAGATTATTATATAAGAGCTTTTTTTAGGTTCACTTAACATCCCTTCAGAAAATCTGACGCGCTCGAGAATTTTTTTTTTCCATTTTCAACCCTTACGTACGACCACCCCCACATGGAAACAATCAGATTAACATACGTACATTTTTCAAAATATGTAGGACATAGGTGATATCAATATCTTACGCGCTCGAGTATGTCCATGCAACAGTTTTTTTACATTTTTGAAAGTATATAGCCGCTCCCCCCACCGATGAAAAGGTATACATTATATAACATTTTTTTTTCCTTTCATCATCTGAGCTTCGCAACCTAATAGGCTTCTATGACGCTCGAGTAAAACCCGATTTAGCATTGAGGGCTCTCCTACTAACAGTTATGACCATGCTTCACAAAAAAGGACCAAAGACTGACCCTAACAACTACCGCGGCTTTTCATTAATTAATCAGAATCATTGCGCAGCTTTGATCCTGCAGTAAGAGACGTTTGAAATTTTCGTTTTCTGGCTCTGTACAGTCTGTAACATGCATAAAAGAGAGACTTTAGAACATATTTTATTTGACTGTCCAATTTATACCAGCATACGACTCAGTGAAACATTTGTGCAGCTACGTAATACTGATGATCTGATAGGTATACTGAATTCTCACTCTGATGTTATACTGAAAAAACTAGTTATTTCCGTCATGAATATTCTGAAACTACGGTCATTTATTATTAACGAATAGCACGTAGATTTCTCGTTTTTTTTTCTCTTTGTTTAGTCCTCTCTCGGCCTCGGAGTAAATACTTACGCAGTATGTAATATTATATTTATATAATGTCGATTTGTTCACCTACTTGTTTAATACTACTGTAACTGAGGTGTAATCATTAGATCTTACCAATCTTCTTGTAATAAGAGTATGAAATGCCCTTTAGATACAATAAATTATATACATTGATTCATTGATTGACTACATAAGTCCCTTCGATCATGCACGAATATTCAATTATTTCGAATCCAGTTTCATTCGCGGCATGAAAACTAGTTGGCAAAAATCTTTTATTTCCACTTGAATACATCAGTGTTGCCAGACTTGGTATTTAGTCGTAGCACTTCTCTCCGTGAAAAGCTTTCAAGAAACTTAGGGTTTTTACCTCTGAAACTTTTTGTGAATGTCAATTACCCTAACACCAAGCTGATATTATTTGCACTCGACGCACGTTCGCTAACAAGATGTCCTGAAGATGCAAACCTTGTTGGCGAAACGCGCGTCGAGTGCAAATAAAATAAGTATGGTGTTAGGGTAATTGATCATTGTCACCATTCATACTATTTTGAAATTTTGCCAATTCTAGATTCTCAAATGTATTTAGTAGTCATGTGTCATGCACATTCTAATCAGTTTCAGATTGCCTTCACGTTTTATTTTTAATAAGAATAAGTAGTAACAACAGACGAAGTCCATATCGGACCAAAAAACGTTACAAACAGTTTTTGCACTACCTTAGATTGAAAGTATATAGATAGCTAACCCTAGTGTTAGCGAAACGCCAGTCGAATACAGATAATATCAGTTTGGTGTTAATGTAATTGATCTGTATAAACGATGAGTTTTGGAAGCTTTGGTGTAAAAGTTGAAACTTTACCTAGAGATCAATTACCCTAACACCAAACTGATATTTTCGCACTCGAAAATTGATTGATTGATTCCATACTGAACACCAAACTGATATCACTTGCTAACAAGGTTAAAATGTCTTCAGGAGAAGAAAATTGAAACTGAATCTGAAGACAATGTTTGTTATTATCTTAAGATCTAAGTTAGTGAAAGGTACTACCTGCATTCCTCTTATCTATCAGACTTTTTCCGGTCCGACAAGGACTTCCTTTTTCCTTCCTAAACACTCTCATTATTATTCTATTAGTGGTCTAAATTGGACAGACCCTTTGTCGATATTCATATGAATACATATTGCTATTTTTGCTTTTAGGGTAATTGACTATAAAAAGTTTTCACTTTCAATCTTACCGATAATACTTCTTGATAATATTTGTGGTTCATCACTTTTTTCTAGTTTTGCCGAATGAATTATGAATATTATGAAGTTTTTAATACTCCTCATTTTCGTTATATCTAAGAAAATTGATAATATTTTGATTGCCCTCTTACATTTGTCATACGTTTCCAGCAAGTTCGAAGAAGTGAAATTGGAGATGTTGTGATATTAGACGCCGATGCTAATACGGTTGAAACACCTTTTGATGATCTGGATAGCCTTCCTCAAGAAGTGGTGAGTAGAAAGGAGTTCTATGAATTAAATTCATGTTGACAATTATAATAGATTCAACAATATACTTGTTGTACAAGTTCTGTTACGTATCTAAGCAACGTTGATCGTAAATATGATCCGGATACGCGGCCGGTTTTTCTTGAGCAGACCTCCACTCCTCGCCTATGCTGTAATCACACTTAAAAAAGTAAGACCTCGTTATTCCCTAGCTCGCACGATCTTTTCGACCTTCTGAATTGGGAGAGCTGTACTCATTTGTAAAGCGGAAATTTTCGTTGTTACAATGGATTCCCTTGTGTGAAAAGTATTTTTGACATTTCAGGTGGCATCATTGAGAAAACAGTTTAAAAACAAACAGTTGGGCGACGGCGTCTCCAGGGCGTTTTTGAGAGCGTTAGTTCAACTAATTGGGGGATACAGAGACGCATTGAAGTTTCAACCTGGGCAGAAAGTGACCTTTGACCAACAGAGATTTATCGAAACTAGACCTCCGTCTCTGCAGCCCTTTCTGAAAGAAATGTTGAATTTACAGATATTCCAGCAGGTATAGTAGTGTTAACAAATATCCGCTCACATAGTAATTTCTCATTGATTTCGAATTATAAAAAATTCCATTTTGACGACATTTATAGGTTCAGAAATGCAGTATTCTATTTACAGAAAATAATTGAAGAATAAAGAAATGAAAAAACTTGTTCCACATCGGTTCTCAACGATCTACCACATCTCAAAGTTAAATCAATAGGATTTACGAGATTATACATTACCACATCAAATTCAATTTTCTCCTTGATAATTATAATGATATAATTATATTTTTTCCGATTCTAAACTCAAACGTGATAAGATAAACATCAGTCTTCAGTTTACCCAGCATTTAACATTTTTATTTCTTTAACGAGTTGAACCACAAATATTATCATTGGTATTTGGGAGTTCTTACGAATATAGTTTACTTCAGTTTATAGAGGAACGCCTAACTATGCTGAATACAGGTCAGGGATTCTCAGATGAATTCGAGTTCGAAATTGAGAGGTATACCGCCAAATCCGGTTCCAAATTGAAACAACAATATAAAGAATGGACTTCCACAATGAAGAAGGAAGGGACGGCGTTTTTCAAAAGCGTGAAGGATAAGGTAATTGTAATCAGTTTTAAAATTTCGAAACGTGCTGACTCTCTGGTCGATTTTTCTAGGCTAATCCTGCAATGAAATCTGCCGTAAAAACAGTGAGTTTCAAAAAATTTTAAGATGTAGGTAAACAAGCTTTCAAAATCTGTTGTGGTTTAACCCTTCCGTTGCACTTTTTATTCTGTTTCATAATCATCTATTAACGCAAACAGCATGCTCTCCTGATGACGGTTTTCTGTTCTTTCTGTAAATACGTCTCGTACATTCCAGGTGAAAGATGGCGGTAAAGGCGTTAAAAGTGCTTACAAAGGACTACGTTCGAAGCTGAAGGACAATCAGAGCCCTCATCAGTTGGATAATGGTGTAAATCGAAGTGAAAAACATCATTCGGCGCCTAACTCTCCAACTGGAAAGCGACGTACTATAACTGCTGTTGCTACGTACAGGAAAGATGCCGCTTTGGCTCTCAAGAATTCGTCTATGCAAAGGTTTGTTGATTTGAATTTACCAGAACCGAATTTAAAAACTGGTAAAGAAATGAACCATTCCCTACTCCCTTAATTTCAAAACCTGCTCTGGTTTATAAATAATAATAATAAAGTTTATTCAAAATTCATAAAAAAGAGCATATACATCAATTTGTAAAAAGGTGAATAAACGGTTCAATTATACCCGCGAAGTTAAAAACTTGTTACGAGAAATACGAATTACATTTATGTATAATATATTTGATGAATTTGTAGAATTCAACAAAATAATTTTGAAAAATTAACTAATTTTCTTAACTGAAGTGAGAGATTTCATGAAATAAATTTCGACGTTATTCTTGAATCCATTTTTTGATCTGCAGTTTGAAAGATACTAATGACTTGATCATTTTTATATGATTTGAAATCAAATCATAGTAGAATGGCAATAAATATTCAAAATTTTTCAGAGACATTGTTGTTTTATTCTTCAATGGTGGTATTGGTGGGATTGGGATCAATTTAATTAAAGAAAAACTATTGTTTCCTTGCCAACGTTTCGAATTTTAATAAATTCATCATCAGGGCTCTATAACAATGAGTTGCGTGTTAAAGTGGTAGGATATAAATAAAATAAGAGAATGCCAAAAAACTATTGGACCATTTTCAGGGGTTCAAAATGTTGATTAATGAAAAAAATTTTTTTTTAAATACTCACCAAAAATCAGTTTTTCCGAGTAAAAATATTAAAACTAGGTATAAAACAGACATTTTAGATACACATCTAAATTTGTATCTAAAATGTCTGTTTTATACCTAGTTTTAATATTTTTACTCGGAAAAACTGATTTTTGGTGAGTATTTTAAAAAAAAATTTTTCTTCATTAATCAACATTTTGAACCCCTGAAAATGTTCCAATAGTTTTTTGGCATTCTCTTATTTTATTTATATCCTACCACTTTAACACGCAACTCATTGTTATAGAGCCCTGATGATGAATTTATTAAAATTCGAAACGTTGGCAAGGAAACAATAGTTTTTCTTTAATTAAATTGATCCAAATCCCACCAATACCACCATTGAAGAATTTAACTTTGGATCGCCAAACCTACCAAAATTGTTGTTTTAACTCTATTTTTTAATGTGATATTATTTTTATTCCTTGTATTATAAATATGATTATTGAAATTTATATTCAATTTGTGTTTATGGATATAAATCATGTTATTATATCCGAATAATTGTCTTATGTCCAATTTATGTTTTTCTATGTACATATTTTTCACTTGGACACAAATAAGACTTATTATATATTATTTTCAAAAACCGTTTCTGAAGAACTTCAAGATTTCTAATGTGTGATTTCATGACCCCTCCCCAAGCCAGAATCCCATAATTCAATTGGGACTGTATTAATGAAAAATAAAGAATGTTAAGGGTGTTTACGCTCATAAATGTTTTGAGATACTTGAATTTTGATAATAAACTTCGTAATTTCTTCAAACGGAACGCTATGTGTTTGTCCCATTTCAGATGTTTGTCAATTATAACTCCTAAGTACTTGATACAATCAGTTCAAGGTTGAGTGTAAGAGCAGTCTCTGACTGAACTCCGCCTGAAATAAAGACACTTTATTACTATTATTAGTTTTTTCAATGCTTGTATTATCATGACTTATTAGTGGTCCTAAGTGTCTGGTAGGGAAATATTATAAGATGAGAATGGGACATATTTTGTTTTCTCAAAATTTACTGTAAGTTATAGTCAATCTTTTAATCTTTTCAAAATCTAATATAGTTTTGGTTTGTAATTCATTCCACTTTTTTTCCCCATCTAATATGACTGTATCATCTACGAAACTATGAATTTCACCTACAGTGTCAATATTAAAAAGGTCGTTGAGATAAATATTAAATAGAAGTGGCCCTAAAACGGTTCCCTGCGGTACACCGAATTGAAAGATTTTCTCTTCACTTTTAGCTTCATCAATTTCAACATATTGTTTCCTATTTTCTAAGTAATTTTTGAGGAGCTTATGAACCTTGCCACGAAATCCAATATTTACCAATTTTAGTAATAGTCAGTTATGCTCAACCAAAAAAATAGCCAAAACTGAATATTGATTATCAAGATGTTGATATATTTAAATGACAAATGGCATCCTGAGTAAAAAATTTTCTTCTGAATCCAAATACTTTTTCTGAAATCAGATGATTCTTTTCCAAAAAAAGTTCCATTCTATATTTCAAAATTTTCTCAAAGACTTTAGCTAAACTTGATATTAATGAAATAGGCTTGTAATTTTTAGCTTATAATTTATCACCACATTTATATATGGGTTTGATAATGCCAATTTTGAAAGATTTTGGGATTTCTCCTGAATTTATGATGAAATTCATCAGATGAGTCAATGGTTCTGATATTGTTTTTGATAAGAATATTAAAATTTCCGAAGTGATTTTGTCAATACCAGGAGATTTTTTCAATTTCAACGATTTTTTATTTGTTTTATTTCAGTCGGGTTCGTGTCTTCTAGATAAAATGTTTCTAATGTTCGGGGTGTTTCAAATGTGGGGATATTTTTAGATCGAATATTTTCAATCATTTTTTGTGCTACTCCCGAGTAATAATTGATGAGATGGTCTGAAATAATCTTTTTGTCGTCTGTTATTGTATCATCACTCAGTTTCATAGATTTTATTTCTTCAGCGGTTTTATGTTCATGGCAGATATTTTTGACACATTTCCATAAACTACCAAGTGAATCACTGTTGTCCGTTATCTGTTTTTGATGATACTGTCTTTTAGCCTCTCTAATAATACAGGTTAGTCGATTTTTATGAGTATAAATGTGTAAAACGAAAAATCAGTATATCAATTATACTCTCCGTTTCCTCATAAAAGCCAGTGCATAAATAAAATGCTTTGAAAGTCTATAAGAATGAGTCAATGAGTTGCTGATTTCAAATAGTATCAAATTAGCAGCACAACTAGTCTTAACGCGTTGTAGTTTTTGAATTATTTGTCATCTTTTGATTCTGAGTTAAATTAAGTTCGACCCCCGAATTAGTCTTTCTGGTCTCGATATAACAGTTGATTCGAGATATTTCTGCAAAATGACCAAGTTGATATTTTTATTTTGTTCATTACCGACCATGTTACAGAGAAATTGTGTAGTGCAAGTGACGGCTACCATCCATTACAACTTTGAAGAAGTGAAGTGATAGAAAATCCACTGGATAAAGTGTGTTAACGGGTGCTTTGTCTTGCTTTAACATACCTTTTTTTTTCGCCAAATGTAGCTGTTTTTTCTTGATCCCATCACGAAACCCTACCATTGGGTTCGCACAAGACGATGAAAATTTTTCCAAAAAACCGATGCCGTGACCTTGCCTGCAGATGTCTCCGCCGTTTATGGAGCCGCTTCTTCCCCTTCAAAGCATTATCTAATCATTCCTTTGCCTCAGACGTGAAGTGATAAATACATGTCTCTCAATAGATAGAAGAACTGGGGCTCATTATTGTTTAAATTCGCCAAAAGCAATATTGATACATCCTAATATCACGTTTTTGTTCCACTTTTTGTGAAAAATTTTTCTATGATGCTATTTCAATAAAGCTACATTTTTCTAATCATTTTTGTTTCCTTAGTACGTTTCTCCTACTGAATTCCAATTGTAAAAGTTCATTTGTTTTGTTGCTGATACTCAACTCATGAACTTGTTTCTCTAGAACCACAAAAAAGTCGTCTTGTCTCTCATTTCTTTAGATATTTTGGGTGTTGCTTCAGCTTACGTCTTGTCATAAGATATTGTGAGTTATACATGACCTTTGACATGAAAACTCAGGTGTATCCTAACGATGCCTATTTCATCAGTCCGGTTATCTGATGCCATCAGGTGTATTGTTATTGTAATTCTGTATTTTTCTAGAAATCTATGTTGAAAAAGGATGGGAGTAAACTCTTATTTTTTCACCGGTTTCTCTATGGAAACATCTCTTTCGTGTAGACTTAGAGACTGAAAAAAATCATGTTTAACCTAGTGAAGCAAATGAGTTGAACACAATAAGTTGGTCTGCGAATTTTAAACCATAATTAGTACTGTATTCCAAAAGCTATGTTCATAAAAATCCACTTATTGTAACAAATCAAGTGAGTCAAGAAACTTCATAACGATCAATGTATAGCTCTGAATTAGTCCCGCCCTTAGAAGAGCAATGAAGCTGGCTCAACATTTCAAATAGCCACGCTCGTTCCACACTACGCATCAAATTGTATCAAATCCTTTTTTCATCGGTGGTCTAATATTAGACCGCTCAATTATCAATAGAATTAAGAAGCCATAAATCGTCGTTTGAGCCGTTTTCATTTTCTCTTTATAGACCATAGACATTACAACCAATGGACTGGCCTTTCTTTATAACAGTTTTCCATATAACACGATGCGGAATACATTAGAGAGAGAAAGGATAATATGCACGTTGAAGTTATATTGTGAAGGACAGAATGATAATTCTATACTTGAAATACTCTGTCCTTCTTAAATCTCTCTTTATCTGCTTCATTTAAGAAGGAATTCACTTAGAGGTTATACTTGAAGTATTCTCTCGTGCACATTCTGCAGACCTCTCTCTCTCTTTTGGGGCCTGTAGAGAAAAACTGTTTGATGGAACTTACGATTTTGGCCTCCTGAACAAATAATTCAAATAAAATTTATGGTTAGTTTCGGAGATATGCCCCTCCAAAGACATGAAAATCGGGGTTGACGCATGTTTTTTTCAGCTAATTCTGCTTTTAATTCCTCCCTTCTTTTTATCAGCGCAATATACACATTCTATTTGAACAATTTTTAACAGTTTCAACACATTTTCACAAAAAATTCACCTGTAAATTAAAATAATCCTTTCTACTGACCCTGGGACCGATGCGATATTGTTTAGAATTTTATGGCGACATTTTTCTGTCACTAGTGTCATTTTTACGTATCGTGGTGTGTTTCTCAATTCCATCGCTAGTTGACGCTAATTGGAAGTGCATAGTCAACCGATCGATCAACAAACTATATTCTTTGATTCCAGCAGTCAACAAAATGAGCAAAATCTAATGTCATACTCATAAAAAACAAAATCGAATAAAAGGAACACAATTATAGGTAATTTGGCCACTATTATAAACAAATAATATAAGTTGTTGATCAGTCAGCGTCCAAAAGTAAAAGTATAGCCAGCCGTCAGGTCGGCCGTTTATACATTTCCTAGGAAATTTGTAACTCTTTTCGTTGCAAACGCCATCTGAACTGATTTGATGTCGAAAAGCCATGATGCTTATTATCATAGTAGGCATGAGTCGCCAAACTCGCCAAGTATACCCCAAACATGCCCAGGTATAACTCAGTACACCATCCTTCTAGACATCTTAGATAGACGTATCAGTTTTTCTCTAAAGGGTGAAGCCTGGTATCTATATATTTACCACGTGTGTTTATGATGATATAGGAACATGTTCATAGGTATACGATACACATTGATGTTCCACTTTTAGTTCCAGTTATTGTGCTCAAAACTTCTCCTGGATTTCTGTTGTGATTTCCAATAAATGTTTGAATATAACTTTTCTATGATGTTTCGCTATTTTTTTTTCAACGTGACATTCTAGATCGTATAGTCCACTCGATCGATCTTCCCCAACTCTATCGCCAGATGATTTGGATACTTCTAGGAGCGGGAGTCCCGTTGAAATACCCAGAATCGATTTGATGAATGAGCTGGAAGACTTACTACACTTACGCCTCGATACTCCACCTGTAGATAGATCAGTGAGTAATATTTTTATCACTGTTACTATAACATATTGAAGCTTATAAATTACCAGTAGAATAGAATGTCATTTGACAGCTGTTTTTCGATCAAGTCGGAAACAAAATATCACAATTACAACATTTGCTACGGTTTGAAATCCAACAGTGTTTCCATTCTCAACCAGATTCAGCACTTGCATTTATTGTCATTATTTTGAATTACTGTCATGCTTATCGAGCAGCCGCGTTCATTCAGTAGTACATTTATTATCCCAAGATATAGTTGATAATATCTCTATCCAGTTCAATAATATTATTGTTGAAATTTAGTATAATCATTTTTCCAAAAATTTGTTGTAAATGTCATCTATGTCTATATAATAAACGTAAAAAAACTTTTTAGTTTATTTACAGGAATCTTTCAAAAAATAATATATTTATATGTCGACAGAGCCATCGTGCGATATCAAGAGGCGTTTTCTGGCTCTCACGTATTCAAAACTTATTCGTCGTAGTTCAAATACATTCATTATGGCGTTGAAACGGTTACCCCATCAACTATGATTTGAAACTTATCATTTCAGATCACTTGATGTCTGGAGGGGCAAACAATAAACAAATTGATAAGTTTTTTTTTAATAGTTTTATGGCATTCCAGCGGCGAAACCACTGTAAAATTTAAGTATCTTCATCTTTTATTATTCTCATGCTTGGCAAAGGATAGCATATGGAAATCACTAATTTTATTGAAAAAAGCAAACGAAAGTTTCTGGGAGGGGGGGCAGATGCCAGATTGATTCATTTGACAAGTATCTTGAAACTCTAGTTTGAGATGATTCGACGAAACAAAAATCGCATTGGATTTGAAAAATATTGTTTCTTTTTTTGGAGTTGTGTGTGTTTTACAAGTTGGCCGTTTATTTAAAATAAACGTTTAATTTAAAGTGGTTCAATCAGAGCTAGTTTATTGATTAATTTTTCTTCTATTTTTCACATCTGACCTTCAATTTAACACAAACTGATTGAACTGACGTCGCAACGAATTGTTCTTGAATACTATTAACGCCAGAAAACACCCAAGGGTAATGGTCCGACACTGAACATTTTGTTTGTTCGTTCGTTAGCAAACAAACTTCTATTGAATTCAATTAAAATTATTGACAATCAAAACACTTTTTTCGAAATGAAACTACCAGCATTGCTTATAGGTATAGAATAGTTAGCTAATGCCCGTGGAAAGAGAATTTGAAGCATGTTTGTGACTCTACTCTACTCACAAATGTCGATATCTCAGTTTAAATGATAATGTATAATAAAATTTCCTTCTCTGAATGGTATAGTAAATGCAGATTTCTGTTTCAGTCAGTCGGAATGTTGACAGAAAGCTAATCAAGCTTCAAAATCGTTCGACAGACGTAGAAACGAATGTATAATCTTTTCTTTAACGCAGGATGCATGAAAAAAAACCTTGGTGGATAAAATCCTCTATCAATTGGGATAATGTAGGCATTTATCTTGATAAAATTCAGTGCTATTTTTTAATAGTGTCAATGCAACCTGACAGATAGATGACGTTTTGCGCAGCGACAAATTGCATCGTCGAAACAGTGCGTAGGAAATAATTTACCTGCGGAAGCTACTTAATATTTCATGGAGATGGATATCAGATTCGGTGTGCCCTTTGTCTACCAAAATATTTTATACTAATGATTCTATTGGTGAACGAAAGATCCCTCCAGAGTTCAGCCAATGGGACCGTCGAAATCGAAATTCACTCTTCAGCTGTCGCTTGATTGGAATTGCAGCTTTGAAAAATCGCGTTTGCATCATCCCCTGCCTTCAAAAAATGTGAGCTCTCACTTCCATTCCTCAGATCGAGAGGAATTGACTAAACAAAAGCATATCACTCAACGCACCAGGGTTTTATGCATCTTGCAATTATCAAAATATGAATACCTACAGCATTGAATAAGAATTCCACTACTGTTTTGGTATTTTGTATGTGATTAAGCTAATGGAAACGAACTGCCTATCTCTTGAAAAGATATTTTGCCTATGATTGGCTAACTGTCCCATTTCTATATTAATTTGCCAACAGTAATTGATTCTTTGGACACTTACTGATAAATTAAAACTCAATAAAGTTCAAAAATTTCATAGAACGTTAGGATAGGTCTACACAGACGGTAGTGCTTTAGGTGGTGGTCTTAGAACTCAGCTTATCCAATCCATATTGGCAAAGAACTAATGACTTATATGCCCAGCAATCTCTGAGAAGTATAGTAAGATAAAAAATATCTTTTATTGGTGTTCACTGTGTTGAAATTTATTCCTAATATGTGTTTTTTTCCGTCATGGTATGCACTACCGGTGTGCAACTGGGAAAGTAGCTGAGTCTGTAACAGGATGGAATGGATAAGCTGTACTTAAAAACTTTTACCATCGCGGCAGACAGTTTGAAAAAATCATACATATTTTCTGTACATCAGTTACCGCAGGATTCGACGAGAATATCAGAAAAAATTGTACATATTTGTACATTATTGTTTGTTTTTGAGAAGTGTGTTTGATTGTTTTCAATTCGATCACTCGAATTTTCTTCTCCCGTCATTCCCGCTTGTTTCGCTTGCAGCTGAAGCCAGTCAGGAGCCTGGAAAACTTCAAAAACGCATCGCCGGTGAACAGCCCGGACAGATGGCTGTCCAGCGCCCGCACGAGCGCCCCCGTAGCTTCCCCCTCCAACCGATTTTTCCTCCAAAACCTCGGCCACTCCCAAGAGACCCAGAACCTCCTCCAGTCGCCCGACGACGTTTTCCTAACGCCTCCCGCCGTACCTCCCCGAGTGCCTCCGAGAGAGGAGAGCAGGGATTTCTTCGGGGGCACGCCTTTCGTCGTCGGTGGCGGGCACAGCGAGAACGGGGACCCGCTGTTTTTTGTCGCTAACCAGCATTCAGTCGATGTAGTTAAGCTATCACCCCCCACGTGTCTATCCAGGCGGAAGGTAAAGGTCATTATCGCACCGTTTCATGTTTCGCCAAGGCTGCTTGATTGTTCACAGTTCACGTATATTGCATCTGTTTTCGATTGTTTCTACCACAGTTACAGAAACAAGTTTAGACAGTAGAGAGTTATCGGACGCGCACTTTAGGAAGAGCAGTATTAACGTCGCTGTTATTTTGACATCTGAGCATGCGCTTATGTACCCTTCCTTATATTTCCCTTATTAAGGATATTGCTTGACTGTATATACACCGGTCATAAATTGATCTCATTTTCCCTTATTTTGATTGTTCGGGCGAGTTCAGTCACATAAGTGAAGCCTTTGCAAGTTCTGAAATTCACGTCATTTATAAATAACCTTATTTTTCATTGATATCACACTGCACGAACATTTCAACATATTCATTATGCGTAATTTCAGCACTTTCCTGTAACCTTATGTTGTGTATTTGGGTAGTCCCAATATACCCGTGTATATTATCCTTTTCAAAACAGATACTAGGTTGTATTTCAGTATCTGAGAGTTCATTCAAATCAAAATTATCAGTTGGCGCCATTACATGATTTTGGATTGAGATGGCCTTTACTTGATGGAAATCCATAGTTATTACGCCATAAGGTAGAACACGATTAAATTTCAACAAAATTTTATTGTCTTCGCGACATGTTTCGATACACTGTATCTTTATCAAGCGAATGTATTTAAACACTTAATTATTCTTTGTTGAAAGCTCCTTAAATACATCAGGGCCTACTCTAATTATCCTTGATTCCTAGAATAATACAACTGATACTGATGATGATTCCTAAACTTATGAACTGATGCTGATTCCTGAAATTATACACTGATACTGATTTCTAGAATTACAACTGATAATGATTATGATATTTGAACAAAGTTACTACTTATTAATTGAATAAGTTCAACAAAGGGGAACTATTGAGATCCAATTGATCATTTAGCAAACAATTTGAATTTTTCAGTTTATTGATTTCCAAAAATTCTAAATAATTAAGTCTAATGCCCTTATTTTCAACATGCAGAATTTCGAAATTTTTATCGAAGTCAATCCTAATTTCGAGTTACAACTCGAAATTAGTGTTAATTTCGAGTTAAAAGTCGAAATTAGTTAATTTCGACTTTAAAGTCGAAATTAAGGAAAAATATATTGCATGTCCGCTCTACGCTTTCGTAGAATATATTGGCATCAAGCAATCTTGGCGAGATATTCTGTACACGTACAATTTTAGTTTACCCTTTCATCGATTAATATTCATTTGCACTGCTTTATATATCTCGAATGCAGCACTTTGTTCTAGAATTCCAAATGTTTTCATGTTTTTTTTCAAAACTATCGTTTCAGGTTCTGCAGTCCATAATATGTTTTTCAATAACAGGAATTTTAGTCTGGAAAGAGGATTATCTGCGATAATTCGAGAATGAAAATTGAACAATATCCTAATATTTGTAGTTTCCGAATGAAAAATATTGAAATAATCCCATAGTCAATTCCGGAAATCAGATTACAAATCACTGAGCTAGTGAACGAATTTTACGTTTTGTCCAAAAAAAAAAGAACAAAAATGCTCAACATCTCTGTGACAAAGTGATATTGATCAGGCTGTATTTTGTAAATATAAACTAATAGTTCAGAAAATGAAGCTAAAAAAGAAGGTAAAACCTCGTAATTTTTTCGTCCAGCACCGATTTGTACAAAAATTTGGGATTAGGCTTATTAAACCCTCTGGTTCATTTTCTATATTATGCCGTTGTACGCTTTTTGTTTTTAGGGGGTGAAAACTACCCCTAATTGTCAAAAATTATAAAATAACATTAAAAACCTGAATATGGGTAAAAATAGTTAAATAATGATTGTTTCATGCTTTAGGATACAATTTCATAATATTTCAACCTACCCTTGTTATGAACTACCTTTGAAAACATTGAAATTTTTATAATATGTCTTCGAACCTCAGAATACACTGGTGAGAAATCAACGAAATATAGTGACTCACACACGCGAGCAGATTTTTTTTCTTCTCTGTCTTCATATAACGTATAACGGCCGAATATACCGGTTATGTAGATTATGTAGCGAGTAATTCAAATTTTTCAAAAAAAAATGTTCGTTTTTTTTAAGCATAGCTCCTTCATTTTAGGTGATGGAATTTTTTTTTTCAAAATCGATTTTGTAGAGCTTCTCAAGAGCTATAAGACTATGTGAATCAAATTACTTAAGATCCCTTAATTTTTAAATGGGGAGAGTTTAAAGCGCTTGACTAAGGTGATGTTCGGTCGTAAATGTAGGTGTTAAACAGCTATATCTCGCCGAATATTCACTTTACAAAAAATCTACACACAGGGTAATTTTTGTCATTAAAAAAGCTACAATTTAGTACCGTATCGTTTTTTCGCAGCTTTAGTATTTTGGGAGATATCTTTAAGAAAAGGGTTAAAAACACGAAATTGAAAAAAATCGTTGTCTTTTTACACTCCAATTTTTCTAAAATCAGGCATTTGGAATTGGTCAAACTTCGTGGGTGTATTTAGGGTACAAATATAAAGAGAATCACAGAAGGGTGGCGATCAATTTTAGTTAGGGGGTACTTTGGAGGTTGTTTTCACAGATTTTTTTCGCAGAAAAAAGCGGGTACCGATCTTATTTTGATCATAAGTCGGCCAATTCTCATGCTAGGAAGACATTATTTCATTTGTTTGGAAGCTTCAATTGAATACTTCAAAGAAGATTCTATGAGCTTTCTTCGAAAAATGCAAATTTTTTTCGTTATTCTGCTTTAAATCTTCCAATTTATACATTTGACGAAAAAAGCTAAGCATTAATTTGCTGTATCTCAGTTCGTATGTGTTGTAGGAAAATTATAAAGACAGCATTGTTTTTGTTTTTTCAAAAGCTACAATTTGCCTCTCCACACTTTTTCGATAAAATGCATAGTTTTAGAGTTATTTGCAAAAAACCATTTAAAAAAGTCGATTTTTTCGACAAAAAACTGTTACTTTCAACTTCGAATAACTCAAAAAATATTACTTTTACGAAAAAAACGTATGGAACATTTTTTTTCTAAGAATTACTATTTCCGTCGATTCCTATAGTTGAAATGTGATAAAAAATTTCCACCCCCGTGATGGGATGGCAACCACTCCCAAAACTCTAGCGTACAGCGTCATGATATAGAAAATAATCCTTGAGCTATTCCCTACCTTCTGTGAAAATTTCAAGTAAATCCATGGTGGACGAAAAAATTGCGAGCCAAAATGCTTAATTTTCTGAACTATAAAGATATGATATTCAAGAGAAACTACTATAGTGGTTATAAATATCTGCTGATTTTCTCCGAAAACGTGAAAAATATTGATAATGGTGACATGATTGACTTCGTTAACCTTATTTCATTGCAGCAAAATGAAGATACTGAAGATCTCATAAGGTTAGATTCAAATTCAGACTTGGATGACTTTGACCCTCTGAAATCTACAGTTCTGCCGCAAAATAATTCGTCTAGACTTCCATTTACGGTATCAAACCCGGTGTACTCGTACGAGAACCAAACCACAAAACAAAACGGTGCCAGCTCGAATCCGCAGCAGAGAATGAGGATGGAGTGCAGTCGAAACGATCAGGCTCTTTTGAGTGAATACGGCTTAGATTTTAGTTTTTCGACCGTTCAAAACCAAAATAATTTTGACCCCTTCCAGACAAATAAGGTCAATTTGCAAAGTCAATGGACAAAATTCGAGTGATAATGTGCAAAATTGTTTTGTTTTGAAATTTTATTTATACAATCGAGTTTTTATTTATATCATGATTAGTAAAGAATTTTACTCAGTTATTGTTTATTCCTTGTTGATTCATTTACAGATGTATTAGTAGAAATTATTCTATATCCTCCAGTTACTAGGCCAATATAAAAATTATAAAGTAGGGGTATATTTTACCCTACTGCATATCCTTAAATCAAAAAGACAATGAGGTTTATTTTTAAAGTATAGAATTAGCTGTGATATACATGTAACTTTTTTTTAATATATGTAGATTTTAATACTAATCAATATATTTGTTAATTTGCACAGTGAAATAGTGATATTAAATTTTTAAATTATGTATAGACTTATGATTCGATCCTACCCTGACTAAAAAGAGGATTGGTAAGTTTATTTATTCATAATTCATTCAATGCTACATAAGTACAAAATGTATATATACCCTTTTTTTCGAATATTATTTTTAGGTAATAATGTTACAATTTTTTTTCCATAACAATTATGAAATAATAATAGGGTATGTTTAAATTATTACTAAGTTTCTATAAAGGAATATCATGAACAGTCAAACAGTTTCAAACTGGTATGAGACTGATCATGAACTTTATATTGATTACATATTTCATTGAATATTTTTTTTTCAGAATTACAAAGAAACAACAAACAAAAAAATAAAACAAAATATAGAAACAAAGAAAGAATCCATCTAATTTTATTTTCTCATTTGGAGAAAATATTTTTTTATTTTGATTTTAAATTCATTGATATTTCTACAATCTTTTATATCTTCGGGTATTTCATTGAATTTTGAAAGTGCTTCATGAGTGAACCTTGACCGTCCAATTACACAGTTTGCGGAATAAAGGTGGAATAAGTTATGTTGTCTCGCAAGGTGATTATGAATTTCTGAATTTTTGATTAATATAAAATTAGATTTCATCATATTATTAATAATAAGATATGATACTTTCAGAGTATCCATTTCATAATGCTCATCCAAAGAAAATGTGTTTGTAATTGAATAAATTTAATGTGTTGGAGTGTCAAATGGTAGACGCTACAGTACTTTCAGAGCTTTCCTGTATAGAGCGGAAATTTTATTAAAATTATTTTCAGAACAAGATCCCCATATATTTATTAAATATTTGATTCTACTGAGAATATGTTAATATAAAAATATATTCGCTATTTTGGGATTCAATTTGGGACATCTTAGGGCACCAGTGATGGAAGATATTTTTTTTATTAGATTTTCAATATGTATATCCCATTTCAATTTATCATCAATCCAAATGCCAAGATATTTCTTCAAAGATGTTTGTTTCAATTGCTCATCTTTCATTTCAATATTCAAGTTGATATTTTGTTTTTTTTTTTGTTGAAAAATCATATATTCAGTTTTTTTTGGAATTAACAGAAAGGAGATTGGAATAAAGCCATTTTTCAAATTTTAGTAAGACCTCATTTATCGTTTTTTCTAGAATCAAAGGGTTTTTATTTGCAAATAAAAGCACTGTATCATCCGCGTATATGCATATGGTATAATGACAAGATAAATTGAGTTACCCTATTCATTTCCTCCATTTGTCAATGGAACTAAAATTTCCATTATAAAAGGAAAAATATTGGAATTAGAGTTCAGAACTCTTACAATGAATGGTTTCCCAATGTACCCTTCGTGACAAAAATTAATACAAATCTTTCATGGACAGAATTTTCGTGTACATAGATTTTAAATCAGCTATCAGAACCGTGCCCGACACCAGCGTCATCCACTTTTGGGGGACTTTAATGCATTGTGCCTTATGGAGATTTTACGAAAAAACTGGGAAAACCCTCCATACAACTCTAAAAAAAAATCTTTCCTTCAACCAAAATGTTTTAGCTACCCTCAAATTTCTCCGAATATATGAAAAAATTGGATTTATTGCATTGGACAAAGTTAATATAGGGGAAATTGGCATGTCACGCGAGCAATACACTATGCTTTTTCTAAAGACATCAGATGATAGCGAAATGATCAACAAATAACATGAACTTTAAATTTAACATCATTCAAAATTTCCATTCAAATACAAGTAAAAATTGCTTGAAATTTGACATTCCAATGAAGACCTGATTTATTCTGTAATAATAACTACAACTGTAACACAATGAAATTATCGTGTTATCAGGTAAGGAAATGAAATTGAAGACATAAATGTACCTCATTGATCTATCAAGAACAGTTGTATAGAGCAGTTTTGTGTTATAGCAGTAAAGAAAATATATTTCGCTTACACCTGGTGCATGGCACTCAAGAAAAAGATTGAAATTCTTCTGTCTTATTATTGTGTAACAGACCATATATAGTTGTTTCATAAAGCTTTTTAAGTAGGAATCTTATAGGACACTACGAGTCATTTTGGAAAGTTATCAAACAAAAATCATTACAAAACAGTATATTTTACATGAGTTTCTACAAAATATAAACTTAAATAATCAACGTTTATATAAATAATAGAAAATATATAATATAATAAGCATAAAAAATATAAATATGACAAAAAATGAAAATATATATGAACTTTGATTTTGATACGGAAAAATTCGTTTACAATATCTTGATAAAGCTGCGAAATAGTAACCGTTCGCTTTGCAAAATGTATATATGCAAGTTATGGGATTTATCCCATGATTGTACAGCCTGTGAAAGTTGTCTGGTCAATGGTATATAAATTTATAGAAAAATAGGTATACAAAAAAACTTTTCAGTTTCTTCAAACAAAGAAGTATCTGCTTCACACTCCAGACTTCCTTCAATTAATTGATTCTTCGTTGAAAAGAACTAATATGATTCAATGAAAGTTTATCAATTACTATTTGATATCGAGTGGTTTTCTAGAAGATATTCTAAATACTTAGAGACCAATATCAAATTTCATTAGTGTTTTTTGTTAATACTTGTCATGCATATAAAAGAAACTGTTAATTGTTATTTTGCTTTCAATTTTTGAATACCACTCATTGAAATATTTTCCTCAATGATAGGAATTTGTCAACAGCATTGTATGCATTTCCCCACCACTAAGTTATATAAACTCAGTACATTATACATGTGAAAATAGTGAATGCTCATTCATTATATCTAGCAAAAATTAGTTTAAAGCATTTCTCTCAATAACTGTGCCTTTTCATTTGTTCTAGTTCATGATGTTTCCTATCAAACTGATATTTGTGATAGTAATAGTCACTTTCATCGGTATTCCATGCCATATACATGTATCCTGTTAAAATAGAAGCCAGCAAAATCCTGTCCAAACTAAAAAATAAAATAATATTTAATTCAAATATATATTTTTCAATTTCATCTCACCTCATTATTGGATATAACCAAAATATCAGCACAAATGCCAAGAAACTAGGATGTCTCATGTGGGTATTGAGCCTTTGCAGCTGAACCGATTTTCTAATATTCGGATCTGGTAGGTTCACAATACTATAGTAAACCTAGAATATAGAAGATTAATGGAATATCCAAGTATCTCTTATTGAATAAATTTGATTGAATTTTTTCAAGACCTATTTCATATTATCATTGCTCACAGAGATGTATACCCCCTTGAAAGAGTTTTTTTTTCAGTCAAAAATTTTATCTGTTGGAAAGAAGAATTTACAGACACATGCAGTATGTACATACCTGTTTGATTCCTAATAATTCTGTCACATCACAGCATATGTTTCCAACATAGATAGTTATCCAAGCAGCTCCATGAACTCCACTATACAGCCACCAAACTGGTCTGTAGTTCAAATTAAATGCCCACAAAATAACATTGGGTGTGTTGTTCCAATGTTTCATCAGATACTGAAAAAATTGAAGCATTTACATTAAGCTTCTGAATCAATCAAGAATTGTTGTTTGTTGTTATTTTGAGCTTATAGTACATCATAAATTCCAAATTGTTCATAATGCAATGTTGAAATATTTTTGAATAAAAGGTAAAATTACTAAATAATAAGTTGTAATATGTTTGGATATTTGCGTCTAAAAAAACATGGAGATGGTCTAAATGAGTCATGATTTCATTGAATAAAGATAAGGGCTGAATTGATACTGGCTTCAAAATTTGCTGAGCTTGGGTTGAGTGTCAAAGCAGCTATTAAGTCTGATGGCACACAGGATAACTAAACAATATATTAAAAGCCTGTTTCTGGATATACATACCAATAAAGCTCCGGAGGTTGTAATCACATATAAACTTCGACAGATCACTTGTAAATTGTAAGTACTGAATGCATCTTTCACCTTTTTCGATGCAAGTAAAGAATGCTGGATGATAAACAAAGTTAATAATGCCATATTATGTAATAAGGCGGAAGATGTTGCCTCCCAAGGAACTAAAAATAGCATGAGCTACAAAATATTAGGTCACAATTATGTTTTGATACCTTCATTATGAAACTCCTTTATGATACTGTAGTTGGGGATGGATAAAAAGCAAGTAAATTCGATGACCGTGCAAAAAGTTGATACCAGTCCAAACCCACAAACTAGTAATTTTACCAAATTCCACAAATTTCGTTTTACCCCCATGTTTTGTTTACACTCTAGTTTGTAGTAATTATGAGTATTATGACATGACATAATTGACATATGAGATATGAGTTTTGACAAAGTTGACATTGACATGTGAAAGATACCTCTGCACTGTTGTCAAGTTGCCAAAAAAATCCCCTTACCCCTTACAAATCCTTCAGATGAATATGAACAAGCACGGTACCATTTGATGAAATCAAAGACAAATATATATGTATATATATATGGTATATATATATATATATATATGATATGAATTTTGCAAAAGTTGAATCATTTGGGGGTATGTTCGGAGACTGTGGGTGCAACGACATGCTCTCATTGCTACAAGTATTGCGGCATAATTTTAAAATTCGAAATAATGATACAATATTATCATTTTTAGTTTCCTAGGTCCTATAGGGCCCTAGCATAGGGCATTCTATTGCGGCATCGCTGTTTCTTAATAGTGAAATCGGAAAAACAAGCAACACTCGCCAGATTTTATCCAAATACAAAATGTTCATCAAGAAGAAATTAAGGCTTATGACTAGATATCTATGCTTATGACCTCAGTTGTCGATGCCTTAAAAATACACACAAAAAAATAAAAATGTTGTTGAAACTATAGTGTAGCCGCTGAAAAGATAGAATGATCACGTTATTGAATTAACGTAACACACGTAAATACAAAGCACAAATGAGTACAGTACAGTGTAAACAGTTCTTCATTTATGTCAGTTTAGAGAACTGGCATCGTACGCCGCGCAGGCTTTTATATAGATGCAGGCATTCACTGTTCACGCGTCCGTGAATTCTATCTTTTGAACGGCGCGACGCGCGACTATATTACATTTTTATGAGCTTATCTGTTACATTTTTGTTTCTCTTGGCAACACTGCCCATGTATTCAGGTATTTGAAGTTTTTTTTTTAATTTTTTTATTTTGGCGGTTATGTTAAGTTTATGTTATTGTTATTGAAAATTCGGAATATTATAATTTTTTCAGATGGAGACTCGCAGCTTACAAGAAACAATTGCACCAGAAATCGAAGTAGATACTTCAAATTTGATAAGAGCGATAAATAGGGATACAATTCATCGAATATGTTCGGGACAGGTATATTACTTGAACTCAAATATATTCAAAAATGATCATAACAATAACTGCGTTCATCTCGTCAGCCTGAAAAGTGGATTTTTATATTATTTTTCCAGCAAAATCAAAACGAATATTATTTATCATGCTTTTGAACAAATGTCCAGATAAATGTGGTCAATAGTTTTAACTTTTCAACAAAAATGGAAAGTTTTTATATTATTACAACTTGTGATATATCATTGGAAATCTTTAGGTAATCGGCGAAATAAACTATCTCTTTTGCTAATACCGGGACAGCTGTTGATTTACACATTGATTTACCAGGTTATTCAGGAATGATTAGAAAAGATTTAAAAGATGTTTACCCATCTCGCAATGGTTTGTTTGACCACTTACATATACTGTGAATACTTATACACAAAATGCTTTTAGATTCATTATTTTTCAGGATGAATCATTCAGAATTCTAAACATCTTATATATTCTTAGATTCACTCCAAAATTTCATTTAACGCTTACTAAAAAAAAATGATTACAATTTCAGTCACAAAATGTTGAATTTTCGTTGGCGTTTTCAAAATTGGGTTTCTATTCCTGATTATGGAAACTTACAAAGTGAATATTTCAATATATTTTTTGAAAAATGTTCAAATACCACATACGCCATGAAAATACCATAAAATGTGTTTCTTACTCTGTCAGGCTATTTGAAAAAATAAATGAGTATTTTTTTAATGTTCATTTTGGGGATTACAAGAATTTCTATATGCAAAAAGAGATTTTCAACTCAAATTACACAGTACCCTATAACAGCTTTCAAAACATTTTTGTGAAAATTCAATGGATTAATGTTATGTGGTATTTACATATGTGTATTTACATTTGTGGGGACAATGTTGAAAAAATCTTTGAAATGGAATCTGCATATCATTAATGTCTGCAACAAATTGAACAAAGCTTTTTTGCTTTGAAAAGTGAAAAACTGTAAACAAAGCCTTTTGAGCATATAATATAAACTAACCTACTCTCATATTCCTTTCATCATCATGTCCTGGGGATATGGTGGAGACTTTAATAGACAGTTCCTAGCACAAAAACGAATTTTGAAACTAAGATTTGGCTAAGAATATAGAGAAAGTTGCAAAACTCAAGAATACACGGTTGTAATACCAGAAGTTTTAATAATTTCCATCCTTTATTTCAATGAAGGAGAAAATAATTCCATTGCATGTTCAATTGATATATTCAACAAATTACCAGAAGAAATATAAATCTGATGAAATAATAAATTAAATTTTCGTTGAATTGACAATAACTGTTTTAAGTTTGTCTATTCGAATAATATTTCAGGTTGTATTGAGTTTAGCTGTTGCAATGAAGGAATTGGTAGAAAACTCAATAGATGCTGGGGCTACTATAATAGATATTCGGCTAGTGGAATATGGTTCAGAACTTCTAGAAGTATCTGATAATGGGTACGGTGTTGCTAGCAACAACTTCAAAGCTTTGAGTAATTATTCATAAAGGAAATGTGTTGAATGATTCTTAATCTGGACATTTCAGCTTCAAAACATTTCACATCCAAAATCAGCCAATTCAGTGATTTGGAGAATATTGGGACACTAGGGTTCAGAGGTGAAGCCTTGAGCTCTCTTTGTGCTTTGTCCGATTTGGTGGTCAGTACAAAACACAAGCTTGCAACCCATGCAACCAAAATCGAGTATAACCGTAATGGTGAAATAGTGAATCAAGCTACAACAGCAAGAGAACAAGGTACAACTGTTTCTTTAAAAAACTTATTTTCGAGTTTGCCTGTGAGGCGGAAAGAATTCATGAAAAACTTGAAAAGGGAATTCAGCAAAATGTGTCAACTTCTCTATGCATATTGCTTAGTTTCGAAAGGAATAAAGTAAGACAATCATCTCATAACTGACAACAATTATTACTATCATTTTAGGTTTACGTGTACTAATACAACTAGTAAAGGATCCAAAAGTACTGTTGTGGCTACAGACGGCAGACAAAGTGTTCGAGAAAATGTAATCAATATTTTTGGCTCGAAACAAATTTCCACGTTGATCGACATTGTGGAAGTTATACCAGATGAGCTTGTTTTGAGCGAATTCGGGCTCAAATCAGCTCCAGACGAGCTTCCATTTTCATTTGAGTTCCTAATATCTAGTGTAACTCATGGAAGTGGACGAAGTGCCACAGATAGGCAATTTTATTACATAAACTCTCGCCCTGTTGAACCTTCTAAATTAATAAAACTCGTTAACGAAATCTACAGGCAATTCAACTGTCACCAGTATCCCTTTGTATATTTGAATGTTTCTACAAAATCGTTACTAGTCGACGTGAATGTTACACCAGACAAGAGACAAGTATTTGTTGAAAATGAAAATATATTGTTAGCGACCGTAAAAGCGTCATTACTAGAGACTTTCAAAGCATTCCCTTCTACTTATAAAATGCAGAACATGGATATTTCCAAAATGCTGAGTTTCAGTGTTCAGCCTGAAAGGGGTATCAAAAGAAGTTTGACAGAACCCAAAGTGAAAGCTGGTAGTATTTTACAAACGTTCAAAAAAAAATCAAAGACTGATCCTAGCCCTAAAAAAAGTTTTAATTCTTTTATATTTTTGTCAACTGAAAATTCGGGTAATGCAGTTGAAAGATCCGTTTCTATTGATGATGAGGTGGGGAAGAAAACTGATAAAAGTATTTCTGATGATGGTGAAGAGGATTTGGACATGTTGATAGAACTGGCTTGTGATTTAACAAAAGAAAACCCTAAAGAACACCTTACAGATGTCAAAAAACTGGATAAATCAAAAATCGAGGAGTTGGATATAAGTCTTGATCAACCTGTTGAAAATACAACCACCAAAAGATCAGCAGTATTTGACATTTCTCTGGAACAAATTAAAAGGGTATTGGAAAAGAAAAACAGTTTGAAAGGTAACAAAGATATCAGTGTGAAATTCAGATCAGAAATTAGTCCTGAGAGTAACAAGTCAGCAGAAGAAGAATTACAGAAGCAGATCCAGAAAACGGATTTTGCTAAAATGGATATCCTTGGACAATTTAATTTGGGTTTCATCATCACAAAACTGAATAATGATTTATTCATAATAGATCAACATGCCACTGATGAGAAGTACAACTTTGAGCAGCTTCAATTGAATACTGTTATTGACAGTCAGGTTTTGGTAAAGTTAGTAATTTCCTAGTAAAATTTTTATGTAATAATTTCCAATTTCTTTCAGCCCCAAAAATTTGGAGTTAACCACAGGAAGTGAAAACCTCTTGATAGAAAATTTGGACATTTTCAAGAAAAATGGTTTTTCGTTCAGGATAGATGAATCAGGTGTGTTTTTTATGACAATCATATCCTCTTGAGAGCAAAAATATTTATGGAAAGTTGACTCACTCTAATATTGAAATGAGAAAACTTCCTTTCAATTAACTTTTGTGTTATGAAAGTTAGTTTTTATTGACATCTCTTTGAGCAGTATGAAATTATGTTATTTTACTAATTATATAGTTGTTTTCTGTGTAGGGTTATATATCAGAAATAATTCAAAATGTTTTTGTAGCCCCTTGTACAAAGAAAGTTCAACTGACAGCAATACCAGTAAGCAGAAATTTCGTGTTTGGTAAAGATGACATTGATGAAATGCTATTCATGTTGCAGGTGAATCAAGTCGAGAAATTGTAGCCATATTTTATTAACCTTCAATTCATTTTGCAGAGTTTCAATCACAAAATGTGTAGACCAACTAGAGTGAGAGCTATGTTTGCATCAAGAGCTTGTAGGAGTTCTGTAATGATTGGTAAACCTTTGTCTAAATCAGATATGAGGAAATTAGTCGACCACATGGGACAAATCGATCAACCATGGGTTTGTTACCCTTTGAGAGTTTATGGCTTGAAATTATTCACCTCTTTTTCAGAACTGTCCACATGGTAGACCAACAATGCGACATCTCATAAATTTAGATTTAATCGGAAATCCTAACAAAAATTCCACTTTATAAATCATACTCAAATAATAAAACAGTTTTATACACTTATTGTCCTGAAAATATTGAAACCACTTTCTGCTGTAGTTAGTATAACGCCTGGGAGTTGGGGATGCCAGTGTAATTCTTTGATGTTATTTTGTCCTAGGTGGATGAATAATAGCTGTGGTGGAATGCCCTGAAAACGAAATTTTTAAAAATATATTGATGAAATAGTCATGGAATTGCTGTGAAACTCATCAATCATATCAAGTTTACTGAAGTGCTTTTGTTATGAATAGAAAAAGTAGCAAGTAATGATATTTTTCAAGTTATTTCCTTTTTTTTTTTTCGAGAAACTGAAAATAATACAAGAACTGTTTATTTCAAGCATATCCCAATCCAACATTCAGTAAATGCACACACAAGCACGCAAATGTACTACCAGTGCTGCAATGATGACAAATATTATTGCAATGAATTTTAGCAGTTTATCATCATTTGACCACCCTGAATCTTG
Source organism: Zygogramma bicolorata (assembly GCA_032362365.1). NCBI lineage: Eukaryota > Metazoa > Arthropoda > Insecta > Coleoptera > Chrysomelidae > Zygogramma > Zygogramma bicolorata. The sequence goes on from JAVJAQ010001667.1 coordinate 2,449,566, forward strand.
GATTGAAATATACTATAGACAAAAACAAAATACAAATTCCTCAATTTTCCGAATTGATCCAGATTTTCTTATATTCATGTATTTAATTGGTATTACTGTGATAAAAAATTAGCTCATTCCATGTTCAAAGATCAACAAAATGAGTTTGACCAGTCGAGTCTTCATAACTGCAATTTGAATTCAAACTTAAACTCCAATGTCAACATGTGAATGATTATTTCAACGTGAAAGATCAAATAATCTACCTCGATTTCCTCACTACTGTTCTCTGTATCTCTTTCTGCAGAGAGATCCCAGAGAGCAACTTGGTTATCTTCTCCACCCGATGCAAAAACTGCTGAATCAGTTTGATGCCACTCTATTGTTACTATGGGCCCTGTGTGGTGCTTGAACGTAGCCAAGGGGACTTTAGTTTGAAACTTTCTCAGATCCCAAATTTTTATTAAGGCATCATCACCACCTGAAATTGAAAAGATTGGGTAAATATATTCAAATTAATACAATAAAATAAACATACCGCTTGCAATGAAAGGTTCATTTTTATTCCAATTTATTACATTGACATCACTTTGGTGGGCATTATCTGCTGTTAGCATGCATGCTTTACTGGGCTGGGCTCTAGTATCCCATATTCTGATGCTTTTATCCACTGAACATGATGCCAATACATTTCTTTCATTAGGTGACCATTGAATATCTTCAACCGAATTAGTATGGCCTGCCAACGGCCTCTGATCTACAGACCAGGTTTCACCTTCACAAGGTCGCCATATGTGGATGTCTTGTTTGCAATCACCAGTAGCTAGAACCTAAAATTATTGCTTATGAGTGTAATGAAATATTTGCTTCAACACCACAATTTACCAATGGCATTGTGGGACACCAGTCCACTGCAAAACCCTCTTGTTGGTGGCCACTGAATGTGAAAAGGGGAGTTGTAGAATTTGGTCTATTCTCTTTGTTATACTGGGAAAGTAGTTCATCATTTTCTACAACTGATAATTGAGGAGAAATATTCCATATATTTACTCGACCAAGTTCACTCCAGGATGCTGCAAACACTTTATTATTAATTGTAGTAGCCTGCAAAATGAGAGAATTTATTTCTATTAGTTATTATGGGATTGTCGATATCATTTGTCTATTTCATTGGCCGCATGTTACAGCTTAGAGCACTTAAAGCTGCTTCACAAAATTTGATAGTTTTCCATGGTGAAATGTCAAATTTTGTGAAGTGGCTTTAAGCTGTTAGACACGTCCATTGAATATTGAAGTTTCTTTTGCATGGTAAACAAATAATACTTAGCTAAAGACTTTTTACTGAAGGCTAGTTCGCTATAGACTCATAACAAAAACATACTACTTTTCTTTATGACACTTTCTTTCTAACAGTGGATACTGGATTCACAAAACAGCTACATGTTTTCTTGAGCAGGGCAATTTTAACTTACACTCTTCTATTGCAGGATGAATTCATCCTGCATAAGGTACTTTATAGCAAATCACATGCCACAGTTTTGTGAATCCATTGTTAGTGAGGATTGTACAGTTCAATTCAACATTAAATATGACATTGAACTTGGTCCTCAGATCAAACTTACCCTTATTCTATTCACACATCCTTGATGTTTTATAAGAGCTCCAGTTATCTTAGGATCTTCCACATCATCATCAGTTTCTTCTTCGTCAGATTCATCTTCTTCACCTTCTTTTTGTGTTTTATGCAAGTTGGATAGTTTCATTACAATAATATTATTTGTCTGGCCTTGCGAGGCTTGAGTGCCTGCCACTAGATACGCTGTTAGGGGATATGTTTCTCGATTGTCCCCCAAGTTATCTTTGATGATATCGAAACTGAGGCAAGGAGCACCAAATTTACCTTGATGGTACATTACATATGCCGTTTTATTTGGAACAAGAAATTCGCCCTCGTCTATGGGTTTACCAGGTAAATATACCTCTTGTGTTTCAGCAGTTTCCTCATTTTCAGTACTATCTAAGACATCCATATCCTCTTCAGTCATTTTTGCTTCTCAGGCTGATTGGGGCAATGCACGTGTTTTTTATTTGAGGTTGAATATGCCAAAACTCCAGTTTTCGATCAGTGACTGTGGTGAATCAGAATTTCAGTCCCAATTAAGTGTTGAATACGTTCAATAACTGGAAAATATATCACCATCACCACCAAATTCAAAAGACACTTCTTTACTTCTTGTAATATAGAATATAGGTTATATTTTGACAAGGATGTCAAATGTCAAGGCGAATGTTTATCTAAGCCAAGCCATATTTTCTCGGTAAAGTATTTATAATTTATATCTTATTTTCACATTGAAATAATTACGTCACATCTGTCAAATATTGCAAGTATTTCAAAATCACCCCGGAAGAATGTTTCAATCGAGTAGGGGTACTGCAATTAACTTATTCCAAGTTGGTTATGCTATTAGTAACCAAATTGTTAAGTTGTGACAAATATTAATTTAAAAGTATTCATTTTTGCGATGATAAAAACGACGTTTCTGACGAAATCATGGTTTGAAATAGTTTCATAATCTTCAACCGAGAAAATATGGCTCTACTGGTGGAACCATATTGAAACAGAAGGGTTGACAACTGTGTTCCAGTTATCGAAAATGAAATCTGAATACGTTTTTAATGATTGATGAATAAACGAAGATACCTTCTAGGTTCATTCGTAATTATATTGGGCACTGAAATTTACCTCTGACATGACAGTTCACATCACCGTTAGAAAATAGAAGCTCCTTTCTGGAAATATCTTGCGCATGCACAGACATCCATATGAAAATGTATCTTTCTTTCAATAAATGAAGAATACCTCATTTTTACACCCTGTGCACCTTTTTTCCTTCCCATCGGTTGCCAATACTGTGCTGATCATAAAAAATACATAAATTCTACGAATCTCATCTCTACCTGGATCGACCGGCGGATCTAGATTACGTCAGACCATCGTAACGAGAATTGTCCCGACGTCATAGGTACTGAATTAAGGAATAAGGAAGTAACAAGAACAAGTAACAGATGCAAATGGAATGCCTAGAGAGATCGTTCATGTTCGATCAGATTATTCGCAGGCATGTATTTCATCAGATAGCGACAATTTTTTAGTTAAGGGCGTTGGATGTTGTCAGTTAAGAACTGTGTTTTGTGAGCAATTCAAATCACTGCAGTAGTTGTATTTGTGAGGCGAAATTAATAAAAATAGTGTTCCTCGGAATATTATTTCAGTAGTCATTTACACCCCAACACCAATTTGAAATTATTTGCACTAGACGCGGTGTTTCGCTAACAATGTTATAGCATCTTCAGGAGAAGAAAATTGATACTGAATCTAAGTCTAGGGCTAGCTGTGTATATACTCAACAATTTGCAGGTAGTGCAGCCACTACCTGCACAGTTTTCCAATCAATTTTTCTATTATAAACTAAAAAGCAGGCTAAGGTACTATCTATATCCACTCTCCCGTCAAGCCGCCTCGATCCGGCTGTTTACTTGAATATAGAAAATAAAATCTACTCAACTAAATATTTATTCCATTCATTTTAAAAACATTCGACATAGTCGATGGGCTTACTTGAAGACTGAAAATAGAAACAATATTTTGGATTATGTGGTAAAGGTCGAATCTTTGCCATAAGTGATACCAAAATCAATCAAGAACAGCTCATGTGATTCGCCAATTTCAATCCAATGGTACGAATCGGACGTCGGGTATCAGATTTGTGTGAAGTCGGAATCCAGCTATAGACTATAGACGGAGCCTACCCTCAGTTCCCGAGTCATGGCGTCAAGATCTATGAAAAATTTGGAAAAATCCAAATAGAGGTGACGGTTCTGATTTTTTTTTGTTTACGATCCCGTGTTTCCATAGAACATCTATACTGTGCTCTCGTAATAATCCATCGCAGTTCGGCACACACGTTCCATGTTCCATATCGCTCTACGCAGTCTACGCTATTCTGAACAATATATTCGTCGAATGAGGTCTGGGGAATCGGGTACCTGTCACCTGTTTCTGTAACTTCGCTACCTTCTGTACTTTCTGTTCTGTCACAGCTTTCTGTTTTCTGTTATTTGTAACGTAGGTCGTGAATTGTGAATTTCACTTTGTGAAAATGGAGTTCAATATGCTTATTTTTTGTAACATATTGGGAAAGCTATTTTCCTAACATATGTACCAAAAAGAAATTACTTCATTATAGTTTCAGTGATAATAATAAGTGAATCAAAGATATAATCCAAAAAAACTCATGGATTGGATGGCTCAGAATCATTCCCGTTCACTTTCTTCTCGTCTTGATTTAGCAAGAGCAAGTAATGAAATGAAAATAATTTTGAGTTTCTTGGTCATTTTGAAGAACTGTTTCAGCTCATGCAAGTGAATTTGTTCCAAGAGCTCTGAATTCGAGTACATCCGCATCACCGAGTTTTTTGAACTCATTTGCTTCAGTTTCAAATTCTCCTGTTCTTCATCATGTTACAAAAAAAATTGAAGAAGGTGAAATATCAGCACGTGTTACTCCTGAATCCGCATCTCCACCGTTGATAAATAATACATCTCTTGTGAATAGTTCACCTATACAAACAGAAACAGTGGGTAATAGTCCAGTGTTACCTGCTTACCAAGAGAATGTTGGTGGAACCACATATTTTTATCAGTACCCAGCCACGCAGGAAAGCCCACAGCATGCAGAAACCCCCGTGAATACTAGTCTACCTGCAGATTATAGTGTTTATACAGGAAAAAAAGAACCTTCTTTCTTTTTATCAGAAGACCTTAGAAATGATATTCTGAATCGAAATGTTTTAACTCTTATGCAACCAGACCATCTACAACACCCTGATCTTCCTCAAGAAGTAGACAGCTATCATGAGTTGTTTCCACTTGAACCTATCTCTAATACTCTGCACAAAGCTCATTTGGGCTACCAAGCATCGATGTACAAAGCAACTCATGTTAAAACAGGTGCACACTATTGCTTGAGGAGAATCCATGGCTTTCGTTTGTCGAATACAAAATGTATGGCATTTGTTGAGCTGTGGAAAAAACTAAGTCATTCCAATATAGTCCAACTGAAAGAGGTTTTTACAACAAAGGCATTTGGGGATAATTCAATGATATTTGTTTATGATTATCATCCAGGATCAGAAACACTCTTAAACAAACACTTTTCTCCAGACCAGCCTGGTTATTGTGATCCATTTCTCAACGACTCTTCTACACCAAGACCTTATAGTTATCAGAAAAATAACTTGTTGAGGCATAGCCAAAACAACAAGCTTCCTGAACCTCTCATTTGGAACTACATCATACAGTTGACTTCAGCACTTAGAATTATACATACCTCAGGTTTGGCCTGCAGAAGTTTGGATCCAACAAAAATCATTATCAATTCTCGTAATAGGTAATACATAGTTTTAGTGGGTGTGTAGTAGATTACATTTGATTTACCATATTATAGTAAGCAGAAACATTTTCAAAAGGTACTTCACAGAATGGAAATTTCACGTGAAATTTAGACTCGATTGAAATTAATAATTTTAAACCTTGAACTAAACTTCTGCTAAGAATTCTTATATTGTTGAAAAGTGACATTGATGTTCAGTAATCAATGACTACCTAATTTGTTCACTTATATATAGAGTGTTCAATGAAAGTAAAATTTGAAAAATAAATTGTTTTGAATTTTAGAACTCAAGTTGTTTTGGTGATGGAATTTTCTCTTTTACTAACTTTCTTTTATTACTTTCATTTATTTTGGTTCCTATGTAGTTTTACTTTCACAGGTGTTCAGTTGAATCAAACTTTCTGAGGTGGATCTTTCAAACTTCTAGTTGTCACTGACATTCTTATTCGGTTTTTCTTCTAAACTCCTACTTGAATTAAATTCCTTTCATAAATTTTTTTCAGGGCGTTTATGTTTTCGAGATTGAAGTGAAATTAATATATAGATGCTTGTAATTTTTGAGGAATATTCAATAATTGAGCATTTATTACTCTTCAATGACTGCAGAGGGGAAAAGTTGAGCATACTATTTTATATGTAAAATTCTTTATATCTGTAAAGCTCATTAGACACATGAAAGTGAAAATGCTGAAGAATTTATTGGCAAATAAAACACTATTCAATAATTCAAGTAGGATATATTTAGTTACGAGTTATTTTATTAAAAAAATGATGTTTACTATGTTCTTACTTCATCTTTAGAAGTTGTCTAAGTTTAAAAAAATATTAATTACTCATAAGTCAGCTCCGATTATAGGAAAAATTTATACTTTTGAATGTAGTAACAAAGGATTACTTTGAATTATATTTGAAATCGTTATTCCAGTGGCGTCGCAAAGGATTATCTAACAGGTGTTTATAGTGATGATAATTTGCATACCACCAAGTTTAATGTTTACATGTGATCAAACAATGAAAAATTCAACTCTCTGATTTTGCCAATTCATTGTGCCTGTTTGTGTTGGTGTATTTTGTTAATTTGGAACATTGAAAACCAACATTTTTGCATACTATTGAAGAAAGGTAGTAGAGTTTACAGATAAATGACGGTCACTTCAGATTTACATTTAGTTTTATTAATTTTGAAAAATGAAAATGAAAAATTTTGAATTTTTAATATATGGTTATGGTTTATGGGTGTGTACATATACATTTTCTCCCAAAACACTTAGCATGATATATAAAACATCAATGTCAGAAAGTAATATTTTCAATTGTTGCATCTGATGATAATAAAGAATAAATGGTACGATAATGATACAAATTTTCACTTAAAAAATCAATCAAATACCCTCCTGCCACACCACTAGAAAAATAATTTTTGATCTAATTATATTAAAAAAGCTCTTTGTCACTTCATTTCAGCTCAATTGGATAGTTTTGATAATGCGATTCGAGGTATTTCCAACACTCAGTTTGAAGCTTCGAGTCAATAATTGACATATTCAACAAAATGACGAAGAAGTCTTTTCTATGGCCAACTTGAGTAACAACGTTGATCAATTCAAAATTGAATTCACTGATTTGTTACTATGTTATAAGAAGTGAGTGTTGTGGCATTGATTTAAATTAAAATTGATGAATGGACATTCAAATTTTCCTCAGGAGAGAACACGAAATTTTGTTCCAGTTTCCAGCATGTGCTGTAGGCTGTTTCAAATCATGAGAGGTTTCTTACAGTGTACACAGAAATGATATTAAAACAACTTATAGTATGCCCATTTCAACTCTAATAGTTTTATCATGGATTGACGAACATTTATGGTTTATTGGTCCAAAAAATATATCCTTCTGCCCAGGCTATTCACCAAAACTTGAATGATTTGCCTTTCAAGCAACATGTTATTCAATTACTTCCACATTTGTTGTGTGCAACAATGTTATAATACCTCATTTGTTTCTCTGAAGTCTTCAAGTCGAGGATTACTGATTTTGGAAAGGATGCTTTCAAAAGAGTGATTATATTCATATTTTTTCCAATAATGAAATTCCCATATATTCAATCTTCCTATAGTAAAATGCTCCAGACTGATTTGAACGATGTATTTTTACCAAACCTTATTTGTTGGACATCCATTAATTTGAAAAAATCTATCTGAAAACACAAGCTATTTAGCGCACTAAAAGCGTCTTTTTTCGTGCGCCCGCACGGAATATATTATGGTGCGCTAGTGTCATTAGCTGCCTACTTAAATTTCAAAATAATATAATACGTTAATGACAGTTCTCTAGAAATGTCAAATTGTTTATATATTTCCTTAGCAACGGGGTAAATAACGCTTATTTTGTGACAGTATTTGGATATTTTTTGTAGAAAAATGAATGTTTCTTAACAATCTGTAGTGCTTTTTCCGTGCTCGCTCCCACAGGAACTTGTCGCGCACGCATGGAAAAGACTATTTTTGCGACTCCTAATGAAATATACCATTCCTCGAAGTTGCAAAGACAGAGTCATAAACACTAAGGCTAATTATTCTGTAACTGGTCAATTATCAATGTCTCCAAAACGGTTCTAAATTCTTGAAAGTTGCAGGGAATTTTATTAGCTTTCATTTGCTACTTGAACTGTTTGGCATACAACGTATTGATTTCTGAACAGATTCTTTGAATCAAAGTTGGTCCTGCTTCGCCCCTTTCCCCTTTGGAGGTTATTCCATAAACGTTAGGACTTTTTTGGTGTATTCACCTCCTATTCCTTCTGAACACGTTTCTAGATACCCCTTTTTTGTTTGTTCATTAGTGTGTCAGATTAAGAAATCAGGCACCTTTGAGCACAATAACATTTTCTACTGCAACACATTTTGTTTCTTCGACTCTCATCGTATTTGCTGAGGTCCCCAAGGATTAAAGAAATTAATGGATAAACTCTACCTGAAGTCATCAGGAAGTTACATATGGTTGGGTATGTGTCTGTGCTGTCAACTTTGAATATTTCGCCCTATAATTTTACCAATTTTTTAAACAATCCGTCTCATCAACGGTATTTTTCACCTTGCTTTAATATCCAGCTTCAATTGACCGTGTCTGAACCCTACAAAAATTTAACTGAATGTGTTGTGATGACTGCACCATCCTCCCATATCCTCTTCAATTCACCTATTGGAATTTGGTCCCTGTTATGGTACCAATTCACACACAAGACAAGACCGTGTGGTTGCCTCCCTAGCAATAAGATCGTGAACGTCGATGACCACTGTTCACCCCAGAGAGATATTCTCTCAAACTCCTTTCAATAAAATGTTGTACATTTACACACACATTCATTGACTGGAGACTAATTGCTGTAATCATTTTCCCAAATTACTATAAAAATTCACATATTAATTTTCTGACAACCTTTTGTGTTTTAGGTTAAGATTAAGTTGTTTAGGGATAATGGACGTAGTACTTCAAGAAACCAACTCGACGATCAACCACATAGCTCTAGTCCAACATTACCAGCAAGAAGACTTATCGGCTCTCGGAAAGCTAGTCCTAGCTCTCGCCTGTAAATCGACCATGGCTGTGCAACGCGAGAACATAACGACAGCTTTAGAAATCGTCGGACGCTCTTACACGACGGACCTTCGCAATCTCATCATGTACTTGTTGACTTCTCAGCAGAGGAGAAGCGTTACCGATCTGATGCCGATGATCGGGGCTCGATTTTATACTCAACTCGATAATCTCCACAACCACATCGAGGTGCTCGATAATGAACTTTCGAAAGAGATACAGAACGGTCGGCTTTTCAGGATCATGGCTAAATTGGCCGCCATCAACGAACGACCCGATTTCAGCTTGGAAAGTACCTGGGCAGAGACTGGAGATAGGTACGTGGATAGGTTTGTGGTTTAGGTAAAAGTTGCATCTTGTTGAATGAGAATTTATATATTCAGTCGATGTTGCTGAATACAATAGTAGTTTTGTACAACAAGAGTGGATATGATGACCCTATCGCACGAGTAGAAGTTTGACAAACTAGTTATACAGTTAGTTTTTTCTTCGACCAGGTAAATATTTCAAAACTTTGAAGTATCATGTTGATTAAAAATTTTAGATATTGAGTATTTTTTCGATATCCATGAAAAACTCAAGGAAAATACTCAATATTGTACGATACAAATCAAATTCGAAATGCCGAATTGAAAAATGTCCAAATAAAATCGGTATTGGTGGAACTCGAACCAACCGGCCAAGCCATTTGGACTGTAGAATTTTAGTAAATTATTGGCGAGACGAGTAGATGTAAGTCCTTCAATTCCACAAAAAAAACTCAATTGTGACAATTCAAACTTGACTCAATAAACTAGAAAATATTACAGATATAAGTAGGTTCACTCATGCTTATATGAAACAACTTGGATTTCGTGTTTGTAGGTAGACAGGTCAGAATTGTAACATTTCTACTATGTTATCCCTGGTGACCAATTATTTTTTTCTCTGTGTTTGGTGAAATTCATATCCTACCTTATGTGGATATGAAATAATTACGATTCAGTTGACTGGAATCGCCTATAGTTATCCATTTAGTACACTATAAAGAAATGAACACTTTCAAGGGTGGTAGTATAAAACGATATTTTATTGGAACATTTTGTTTAGGACAATTGAAGAAGCAGGATAAGAATAACAATGAGAAGAGTGTAAGTAGGCATGTAGCTAAAGTGAACGGTTATTTTCCTGACTTAGTAGATGAGCTAATGAGAAAATTTTAATTTAGGAAACCCTAATGAAGATAAGAGTCATAAGTGGTTTGTAGTTATTATATCCGATATAATACCTTTAATATATCCATAGCTGGGCATTAACTCGTTAATCCGTTAATCGTTAATTAACGAAGTTAACATTTTGATTAACGGATTAACTTTCAAGTTAACTTTTAAAAAGGTTAACGAATACGTTAACTTTCGCTAATATGTCCGTTAATCGTTAATCCAATGCCGAATAGTTTCCACACGGCATCGCCAAGTGACGGTTAACGCGTGGCAGCGAGTAAAACAAAAACAAAACTTGATAATATATTTTGCAGAGGCGTGTGAGTGAGGAAGAAAACTGCGGGGAGATTTCTTTCATTTGACGTTTGATCATTTCATTACTTAGCGCAGGTGCTTAGGGTATGGTCCGATAGTAACCGCTACTCACCGAACTTATAATCAGTGCCCAATTTCAGGACACATGTTGGTTTCAAGTTCAAAACAGACAGAACTACCTATGGTGTAAGGAACTACCATAGCAGAGGCATTCATGTTCAAAAGTATGAAAAATACTTTCGACATATGACAACAGCGGTTAGGTTTGCTGTGTTTCTCGAGGAACAGATATTCATAAACCTATTCATTATATACAATAGTGCTATACCCTCAAGCGCTGCAGTTGAACGTCTTTTTTCCACGGGTAAAGACATTTTAACACCAAAACGAGCCTCGCTTTCAGACGACAACTTCAACTTGTTAATGTTCTTGAAGGGTAATATGCACCTTATGTCCGACGATTAAATTACACATCTGAATTATACAAGTATTTTGTTCCTTACCTGTTAACATCCAAAACCAACAGGTTTTTGTTTCATAAGAACGCATCGAAATAAAGATGCAATTTTACAGATATTAACGATTAACGTTAACTTGCGTTAATTCTTCCGAAATATAACGCTTTAACGTTTAACGAAGCTAACTTTTTTTGTAGCGGATTAACGATTAACGAAGTTAATCAGTTGATTAACGGTGCCCAGCTATGAATATATCTACCTATAATACCTTAGGTCCGTTAGATGATCAATCCTCTTTTCAGGATAAATAAATACAACTAACCATAGTGTTTGACTTCAGTACCAATTTCTTTCCTAGAAGATGCTAACTGGTCAATGAAATGCGCGTCTAGTGGTAGTGATATCAGTTTGGTGTTAGGGTTATTGATCTCTGTTGAAAGTTATCACTCATACACCAAATGTTCCAATCTTGTCAGTCGAAACAAAGTTCATCCTCCCAAAGGTTTGGAAGTTTCAGGGCGGATACTTTATAAGCTGATTTACATTCATTCAATCGGTGTTCAGAGTGTACTTCCCCACCAATTGAATGCTCAAGTATCACTACTTTTATTCGGGTTTGAAGGCCGTCGTTTTTTGGAATTTCTTCCTGACGTTTCGCTGGCTCGAGTGGCTAGCTTCTTCAGAGGTTCATTCATCTTGGAATTCACTCTGATGACTGGAGATTGTTTCTTCGCAAGTTGTATTTATGCCGATTCAGGTAGTTTGCGGTGCTAATTATTCCATTCGGATTCGGGGAATTGTCATTAATATTGATTACCTTGTTTACCTCATGCGGGTTCGGAGAATGATCATCATTATTATCTGAAGAACTACCTGCAGTTATTATCGATTTTCTTAAAATGGGATTCCATATTCGGTTGAGGTTGACAGCTTCTTCTTTTCTGTTGAAATTATCCGTGTGTTTGTGGATTTCTATTGCCTCCCGTACCAGTCGGCTATGGTATCCCTGGTTGGGTGCAATCAGTTTTGCATTTCCAAACAGAATCCTGTGGTTTCCCTCACTAAGTGCGTGTTCCGCCACAGCCGACTTGTCAATTTGCCCTAGTCTGCAGTTTCTCTCATGTTCCTTTAGCCTAGTTCCCATGGATCTTTTGGTGGTACCGATGTATACCTTCCCACAGGTGCACGGTATGCGATAAACCCCTGCTGCAGACAGTGGATCTCTTTTGTCTTTAGCCGATCTGAGGCTCTGTTGAATCTTCTTTGTGGGTTTGAATACAGTTTTTATGTTGTATTTACTCAGGAGTTTTCCAATTCTGTCTGTGACCCTCGGGATGTATGGCAAATATGCATGTGCAACTATCTGAACGTCCTCCTTGTTTCGAACAGTGGAATTCTTCAGTTTCATGGCCCTGTTGATCTCAGGTACACTGTATCCATTCGACCTCAAGGTCACTTGAAGATGTTCCAGTTCTTCCACCAGATGTTCCGGTTCGCATATTCTTCGAGCACGTTCCGTTAGAGTAGAAATGACTCCTCTCTTTTGGCTGGGATGGTGATTCGATAGCGCGTGCAGGTACCTATCCGTACCTATCCTATCCCATTTTAAGAAAATCGATAATAACTGCAGGTAGTTCTTCAGATAATAATGATGATTATTCCCCGAACCCGCATGAGGTAAACAAGGTAATCAATATTAATCACAATTCCCCGAATCCGAATGGAATAATTAGCACCGCAAACTACCTGAATCGGCATAAATACAACTTGCGAAGAAACAATCTCCAGTCATCGGAGTGAATTCCAAGATGAATGAACCTCTGAAGAAGCTAGCCACTCGAGCCAGCGAAACGTCAGGAAGAAATTCCAAAAAACGACGGCCTTCAAACCCGAATAAAAGTAGTGATACTGAAAACCTTGGCCGCGAAAGCCTCAACTATTTTGAATGCTCAAGTATTTTCAGCATTATTTTAATTGACTGTTGATCATAAGCATTCTGTGAAATTCATTTTCCTATTAACCCAAAACAATTTCATCGCTTTAGTGGATGAAGGTAAAAACTGCTCTTGATGTATGGCGGACTATATAAAAACAAATGTTGTTTACAGAAAAATCAGAAATTTGACTCACAAAATCATTCATCACATTCACCAATTCAATAATAACAGGTAATTGTTTTCTTCTAAATAATACTCCAAACAACACTAAACTACTTTCATCAACGTCTACTGCTCTCGCCTTCAAACACTTTTCAGCTGTCTTGAACACCCAACACTTTTACTAAAACACTGTCGAAACATCGACTTCAGCACTAAGATCTTTATTCTCCGATCTCTTACTCATAATTCTCTGTATCCGTTTCGATGGTTGCTTCCCTATTTATACTCTGATCGAAGCGGATCGATTTATCTAGAAGTTCAGATGTTCCATTCGCGCCTCGAACTTTCGAATTTAGAGCGCCTAGAACATCGGGGGTCTTCGCTTGGAAACGACTTGATCAGTCAGACGTTCCGAGAATCTGCTTCCGAACACAAGTATGTTGTATTGCTAGGCTTTCACTATCAGCCACGTTGAGGGTTTGTAATGTCGACCGAACCAAAAATTCGACACAGGGAGAGAACCTCATTTCGACTGATACAAACCGACCTAACATGCGTCTCAATTCCGCAGGTACATGCTGAAGTTATTCAGAGATTACGTATTCCACCAAGTGACGGAAGAAGGCAGCCCTTGGTTGGATATGGCGCACATTGTCCAGTGTCTCAACAAATTAGACGTAGGAGTTCCGGAGAAAATTAGCCTGGTGTCTCGGGACGAGCAGAGCGTTTTGGTGGTCTCTTACGCGGAACTGAAGCACTGCCTCGAACAATCGTTCGCCGAGCTGGCCACCAGTTCCGCGATGCACCATGACCTTTCCGGCGTCTCCGTCGTCGGAGGAATAGACGATAAGTTGTAAAATGTCTGTGTTACTCATCATCCAAGATGCTGGAGCCCTCGGACGCACCTGATTTTGGCAAGGCTGAGAGTTTGATAATGAATCGTTGGTCCCTTTCGCAGATATTTTCAAAATTACTTTGAATTGTAGGTTATGTTCATATCTGAATCTCGAAATTTTGTTTACACCTTTCCGATTCTTCGGTACACAATATCCAGTTCTCTTCGAAATTAAAGTGCCAAAATTATTTCTAAACACAATAAAAGGATGGACATTTGGAGATTATGAGCTCAGAGCGTGGTCATTATTTTCATGCTCTACTATTTACAAAAAAAAACTTGAAGTGTCAACAAATTTTAAAAATTGAGCATTCCAGATACTTGTCAAAAGTGTCAAATGAATCAATATTGCGGCATCTGCACCCTCAGAAACTTTTTTTTTTTTTTTTAAGAGTGTCATTTCCATGGTATGACTGGTGTTTGCCCCCCAGACAAGTGATCTGGATTGGCTAATTAGGAATATAACCTCAGATTTGGAGTTTTGTTGTGGATATCTCTAATAAGGCCTAATGTTCGCACCAGCAATCATGCAAACGTTCTTAATCATGTGAAAATTTCAGCTCTGCTAGAATGGCGTCAGTCTGGGGGCTCTAGGATCTCACTCTAGTTCGTGTAATGAGAGCTGTTTCCTGATCAGAGGTAAAGGTGGAGAGCAAGTCAACCTTTTTGATTTCAATGAAATTTTCAGCAGAGTTGAAAGTATGGATTTTCAAGAAATAGAGTATTCTTTGACGAATTGAAAACTTCCTCTAAGAATAGTTGGTCCGGTTTTGTAACTCTCTAATTTTGAATAGTTGATAATATGCAAAATCTAGTCCAGAATTTACATCAAATCAGAAAATCTAGAACTGAAAAAATATTTTTCCAATTGAATAAATCTATTTGCTTGACAAGATATGGGTCATAAGACTCATATTCATCAAAATTACAAGTATTTAATGATGTCTCATCAAAAGCAGACTCTCTTTGTCTTATTGAAACATGACTGCCACATTTCATGAGTTATTTACAAAGTTCTAATTGATGAAAGTCTTCGAGGCAGTCTGTTATCCTGCCACTGGAACTTTCTGAAAAAAAATGTTGGTGATACTTGGGTATTTTAATGTGTATAACACGAAGCCAAAACGCGACACCTTCATTCATGAGTTAAGGCTCATTTGGTAAAAACATATTCTGCTTTTTTTTTCGAACCACGAAAATAATCGAGACACACTTTTTAATTGAACCGCTACCTAATTTTTTTTTTCGGATTATTACTGTGTATTAAACTCGAACCACAATTAGGCATTCCAGATACTTGTCAAAAATGTCAAATAAATCGAAATGAACCAATACGGTGGCATCTGCCCCCAGGAACTTTCGTTTGTTTTCTTTTTTATAAGTGTATGATTGCTTAAAACTGGTATTTGCCCCCCAGACATAAGCTGATCTGGGATGCCTAATTCCCGATACAATTTCGGGGTTAGAAAAGAACTTCCTTTTGCTCCACGAAAACGATCGTGACAGGCACGATTCTATTCGTCACGTGACTTTTACACCTCGTTCTAGCAACTTCAATACGTTTTGTCGAATTGTAGTTATTTCTCACTATAAAACTCGAATCATAAGTTCTCGATACGATTTTGGTCTAAGAAAAGACAATAAATAAATAACACCAATATTTTTTTCAAAAGCTTCGTTCGTAGGATAAGACTTCGGTCGATATCGTTCTCCTTACATGTATTTCTTTTATGATTTTCAACTCGAAAACTTCATCTAAATCTGAAGGAGCCACCTTATTCTCCATTTTTTCCTAGAACAGCTGACGAAGATGGTTCGGTAAAGGTTCGTTTATTTCGTAGCACCTGTTTTGAAAAAGTATAAATGAACTCGCAATTTGATCCGTAGAAAAGACTCCCCTTTCATTCGAAAATCATCCTTTAAGGGTCAACATACATCGGATCACAAATTTTCTTTGGGTCTGGACTACAGTCACATACTATTTCAGTTTCGATATTTCTACCTACGTTCCAAACTGTAGTAACAGCTTGTTTCATGTTTGCATTACATCTGAAATATCGAGATATCAATGTCTCGCCAAAGGTAGATGTCGATTTTGTCCCGAATTACAGTGGTGTTTTTTGGCAGTGGTGTTACTCAAGAAAAAAGCATTTTTCAGTCGATTTCGTTTGTTTTTTTTTTGGCTAGAAGTTATCTTTGGTTGTATTGGGTGGTACAGAAATTTGTTACTTAATTCTTTTGTTCACTTTTTGCCTTAGAAAAAAAGAAAAGTGATATAGTAATTTATTGAAAATATATACTATGCACTTTTTGCTGCCTCTACCATCATTTGATTGCAAATGATTTATCTAATTCGACTTAATTTTTTGTCAAAATATATAATTCTTGTTGGAAACCACTAATATTCTTCCACAGACTATGCAAACATTCGACAATCTGGAATTTCGTCGATATTTTTCACCTACAAAATAAAAATATTAGTTTATAAGGGTCAATCAAATCCGAGCGAATCTCTCTAACTTTCATTTTGTGAGTATAGAAGTATTTCCTTTTTTTGACTTTTGAAAAACGATTACTTTTGAATGAAAGAAAAGGGCCGTGTTTTGTTTATTCAACGGATTAAAATGCATAATCTCGTACTTTCTTTTTCAAAACTGGGCACTGAGTAATAAACGATAATTTGCCGATGGTTCAACAATAGCAGTCGTTTTACCGAGTGTTGTTTTCAATAATATTTACAGGATACCTTTTTGTAAAAGGTTCTCGTTCGATACGGGTTTTAGTCGTGCACAAAAATATTATTGAAAACATTTCCATTTTAAATTACTGAATAGATATTTTTTGCATAAGTTATATTTTTCTTTAAAAAAATGTATTTAATATAAACAATAAAAATTGAACGAATCGACGTTTTTGTCTTTTCCACCGTCCCAAGACCAACCAATTCCCATTGAAAATATCGTATGAGTAATGAAAATTTTGAACAAAACCCTGCAACCACAGCTTGTTACAAACTGAAACGTTCAATAATCCAAGATTTATTTGCAAATTACCTAAACGAAAGAATACAAGTTAATATTGATGACACATGTAGTGATCCAAAAATTTTTAAATATGGGTACCACAGGGTACAGTTTTAGGTCCCTTGTTATTCAATATTTATCTAAACGATCTTTTTTTACTCAAATCCAAAGGAAAAATTCATGCGTTCGCGGATGACACTGTTATATTTTACACTGCTAAAAGTTGGACAGAGTTAAAAAAATAGTACAAGAAGATTTTTAAAATGTTAAAAAATGGTTAGATAACAATTTATTAACAATAAATTTCGATAAAACAAAATATCTTCCCTTTTCTTCTTACAAAAATTCACTACCAAATTGGAGCCCTATTAAAATTAGTAATACTGTTCAAATCATAGATAGTGACTGTATCAAATACCTTGGCATAATGATAGATAGATAGACATCTGAAATGGGATCATCAAATATATTTTATAGTAAAAAAACTTCGAATTCTTCCCAAATTTCGACAATTGAAAGGATTTTTAACAATACTACAACTTGAAATTCTATATTTTGCCTTAATACAATCCCAAATAAGTTATGGAATATTAGGCTGGGGCGGGGTGTCTAAAGTATATAAACATAAACTGGAAATAATACAAAAAAGATTTCTGAAAATGATTTACAGTAAGGACTGGAAATATTCAACTGAATTATTATTCAAAGAAAGTGAAAAAATTAATATAAAGAAATTATATATTTATAGAATGATGATTTACATTCATAAAAATAAAAAAATATAAATTATAATGAACATAAATATGAAACTCGAAATAAAACTGTAATTACATCTAAAAAGAAAATTGCACAAAGAAACTACAAGTTTATGATACCATATCTTTATGACAAAATACCACAAGAAATCAAAAAAATTAAATCATTATCATCATTTAAACAAAAAAGTAAAATATGGATTATCAAGACCTCTCGAATTTATTTTGACACATTCTTGAATAGTTTATGAAATTGGTTTCTTTAAATTGATGATTATCTAGGTATGTAACTTCAAATGTATTGATTGTGAATTGTTATTACCTTCAGTTAACCTTACAAGTTCTCTTCGAAAGGTTTGTTTTTCAGTTTATTCATGAAATTTTCAAATTGTAATTATAATTATCTATTCATGAATAAACTTATATTATTATTATGATAACACGACTGACAAATACCTTAGTTGAAAAGAAATAATGTTTTCAACGAGCGTGACGATAGAAACGATGTTTTTGTGGGAAATAAGTATAACCAAATTGTTTTTATCAAGTATCTACTCGTCTAAAGTTATCTGTATAGGGTATTTAACAAATTTTTGAACGGAAAAGTGTATTCACCTTCCAAAGGTGAATTTTATGTTTCTAATATAAATGTATTATGTTTATGATATTGATGTATTATGGGGACCAACCGTCAAAGGTTAAGAGTTGATATTTCCTGAATAAAAAAATTAACCTCCCACTTTTTATTTGTCCGAATATGAAATACTAGTCATTCGATATCTGAAGTTAAGCAGCGCTGAGCGTGGTTAGTATTTGGATGGGTGACCTCATGCAGGAAAGTCCGCTTCTAAAGCCCATACAACTGCAGCAAAATTGCATATCATAGCTCGCAGGAAATATATCAATGAGCACAAGATATATTGACGATATGCCTTCCTTCGGAGGCGACGTAAAGCCGGCGGTCCCGGGTCCATGGATGTTGGGCTCGTAAAAGATCCCTACCTCTGGTGGGAATACTAGAGGGTTCGGCAAAATTTCTGATTGGGGGAAGTGTGCTCACCGACGTCGGTGACTGGCCTTGGTAGCGGTAATAGGCCGACGTTGAATAACTAATTAAAAAAGACTTAATTTCATTATGAAACACTATTTCAGAAATAAAAGATATCATGGACATTTCCATCTATATAGAAAGATAAAAATTTGAAGAGGAAAAACGATATGCATTTTATAATGGAGATTTTCATTGAAAAGTGTGAGTGATGTATCAAAGAAGACTGGTGTGATGGTATGTTTCGATCATTTTATTGTATACATGTAAGGTGTGATACATGCGTCCATATGACATTTGAACGGATTCAAAGGGCCGTAACTTCCCGAGAAAAAAGGGAGAGTGTTATTTTTTGACCTCCTATTTGTGTTTTACGGATTTAAATGTGTAGGTAGGACTTGCAACTCCTTCAAAGCTAGCAGGTGTTATTTATCAAAACGAAATAGCTCATAGTTGTTCCAGTATGATTTATTACCCACAGCTCTATAGAGAGGCCATAAAAATTCATAAACAATAAAAACTCCAACCGCAAAAAAGAGAGTCTCAACATTCACAGAAGGATGCCAGCCGTTCAAAATACACGAACCCTCCGAATGAGAGTAGACGATTCCAAAAAATCAGTCAGGGAATTGATGGACTGATAAATAGAGATTTATCATCTGAACCACATCCAATCAAAACCTTGCAGCAGACCATAGCCCAAAAACACCAAACAATTTGCAAAGATTTAGAATACAGAGGGCACCACCTAAAAATCCAAAACGCTTCATGCCACTTGTATCATCTTTAGTGTACTTGGGCGTTACATTATGAAACACTCATGACTGTTATTCAGAGCAGAAATATTGTTGAGGGACTTCAAGTTCCCAATTAAAAAAAAACAAAATTCCCAAATTGCGTGGAGAGGAATAAACAAAACAGTTTTTTGCGTTTGAATCAATCAAAATGCATAAATAGTATTCAATAATTTATTCAGTTCATCTTATCGATGTTCATAGTAAGTATAAATACCTCACTCCATTTCATATGATTGCTACATCCATTACAAGTATTGAAACGACATTTCAAGGCCATAACAATGATCAAGTGAATTCAATTGACCTCTGGTAACCTATATAAACAAAGTACGGAAATAGTTCAGGAATAAAAGTCTACCTGACAGCCTAAATATTTATTAATAATAACTTTATTCATAAAGATACGTTAGGCACTATGCAATGAAACTTTAATCCTTTGAAACGTGAAGCATAAATTTCAAATCTAGACATTTCTCTAAATTACCAGAAAATATAATTTCAAATTAGTGGTAAAATAATATGCACACACAATTTCAAATTTGAAGTTATTTTTAAGATACGAAAAATAATCAAACATATACATATATATACGTGTATATATAAATAATAATAACAAATCACATCAACAGTTAAGTTCCCTCATTTGGTCAAACAGAGTCATCTGAAAAAAAAATCTCATTTCAAATAATTAAATTGTCAAATTCAAAAACAATGGATAAAAATGTTTTTATTGGGATAGAATTTTCCACCATGGATCACTATTTTAATAGATAAAACTTGATGAATTGAGCCTATATAAAATATTTCAAGTCTACTCGAGGTTTTTAATTGACTCGAACCTGAAACATCTGTTTTCAAACAGTCACTTAACTCTAATAATAAAAACTTGTCACTCACCATGGTACCACCACTTAGTTTTTTTAGGATTCTTATTGCACGTCTTCACATAAAATGCATTATCTGGAGGTCGTTGCTAGAGAAAAAAAAAACATCAGTAATCCATTCGAACAATAACTAATTCAACATACTTTGTCTTTACAGCTACTCAACATCGACACTATCGATAAGCATACTGATTGAACTGAGAGGGCTGGTGACCAATCATCAGTCAGTATCGATAAACAGATATGTCCGTTACTATACACATGTGGATGGACAGGAATGTTACTACCAACAAAAGTTACCTGAAATTGTTAATTGTTTATTACCCAAAAAAGTAGTGTGACTAATAAGTACGAAATGTAAAATAAATAAAATATGAAATGTTCTCAAATATGTGAAAAGACTTAATGAAGACCTTTTTTTGGCTCTCACCCCTTGAAAAATGAAAGACTTGAAGCTATCACAAAACGAAGAAATTCTAGATGTATGCCTAATGTGTACAGGCGATAATTACAATTAGAAAATGAGTATTGCGTGTGCAAAACAGATTCCATTCATATTTTTTCATGCATTGAGATTGAAAAGTGAGCGCATTCTAGCGACAAAATTCCCAATAACAGATGTACACCTTATGTCAAGTAAGCTTTTGAGCAGAATAATCTATAATAAGCAAAGCTTGAACATTTCAATCTATATTCAAAAAATTGATAATTCAATTACCTCAGGGGAATCGAATGGATATTTATTACTAAATTTGAATTGGAGCTGAAAACTTTCCCCTTCATAGAGTGTCCCAGCCACTCCTTCCATGTTTATAATCCAACTGAAAAAAAAAGGATTAGAGTAGACCACAATAGAGAGCAACATAGTATGAATAAAAACAATAACCATTGTCAAATTATACCAAAATTGATTAATTTTGTTATCTATGCCCATATACATTTTTCAATTTGATAGATACATTTCAGATCATTTCCTCAACAGAGAACTTTTTTTTGTAATCATAATATTTTCTGCTAAAAAGAAATAATTCATAATTCCATATGTTAATTGAAATTTGGAATATGTATAATCTTAATATAATAAGAGATCAGTTTATTATATACATTTATAAATGCATGACTGGTCGGCAGACTATACCATTGATTTGACCTTGATATTTTGTACATTCATTACATTTTATACTTAAATTCCGTTTATGGGGCACACCATGATAAAAAAAAGGTCTGCAGGAACTTACCTATTTCGATCTTAAAAAAAATTCTAATGAAATTTAAGGCACATACTGGTACTGGAATATTAGTCAAGTGCCGGAATCTGTTGCATTTTTTATGAAAAATTCAAAGGAAATTTAAGGCACATACTGGTACTGGAATATAAGTCAAGTGCCGGAATCTGTTGCATTTTTAATGAATAGTAGTGTATTGAAATGAAAAAATGTGTAAATCAGATGATTAAGGCTGGATACATTGAGCTGATGAAGGAGGCAATTCGAGTGTTATTTTGCCACAGAAACGTGTACTAAAAAATCCCATTTTTCACCCAAAACTTGGCCCGTATCTCCAAAATTAATTGAGGAATTAATTCAGGAGGTCAAAATATGTAAATTTCTGCAAAATAACAAAATTCCACTCACTGCAACAGATTTTGCTCCACTATATTCGTATCTACTGATACTCCTGGGGGTGGTTCTTTGACCAATGACATCAATTCCTTCTGCAATCTTCTCTGTAAAGATAATAAAATGATATTTTTCAATATTAGGTTTCATTTTGTAAATTATTTGTATGTCTCGAATGTCATTAGAAGATACGGTTTTTGAATGCAAAATGATGATTGAATAAAATATCTTACCTCACTCGGGGACAATCCTGCCATTTTGTTATGTTTTCATTCTTCAGCATCAGCCTTTTATTATAATCACAGAGTGGAGAATAATCTGTGCTATAATTAATTTACGTTACTCTTGAATGTTATTAATCGATACTATATTCACAAAACATAAATTTATTCTGAAAGTTATCAATCCCAGTTCTTGTGGAAAAAAACTAATACAATTTAGAACAGAGAAAGCACAACAAAAATATATTTTTATATGTCAGTTGTCACAGTCATCTGTCACCTTTTCCCACAGACAGGGTGGCGTTCGAAAACACTCTTCGTGTCTCTCGGTGGTGGGAGCTTAGGCAGGATTCAGACAGATCCGAAATCGGATCGTGCGACGATCAGATAGATTTCTGATTGGACTAAATTTAAATTTAGACCCATTTAGACCAATCAGAAAGCTATCTGATCGGATTTCGAATCTGTCTGAATCCAGCCTTAGACGCAGCCATTATTGTCTGTGTTAAATTTACAGGTGTTCTATGGTATAATGACATTATTGACATTTTACAAGCTAAGTTTTAAATCAAGGTCACGAAAAATTCAATACAAAAGTCAAGAATAGTAAATTTACTATTCTTGCACAAAATTCAAAATTGCCGAAAGCAAAAGATCAAAGGGCCGCCTTCAAGTTGAGCTGCTGTGTGTGTACCTGAATTTGTAATATCTATGGCCTAAATGGAGTTTATTATTAGTTATTGTTGAGTAGAGATTTCAGATGTAAAGTCCCAAAAGCTACATATCATGAATTTGGGGGGCACCATTCATCTGAACAAATCGGGAATTTGTGTTATACTCATCGTAATCACGATTCTGTTTTTGTATTCACTATCTAATGGAACTGATCAAAGATCTCCCGAAAAAATTAACTTGGGTCTCTTGCTGGAAGTTGCAATAAAAGCTGCTGAGAATGGAGGCGACAGAGTAGTAAATGACAAGAACTTGATTGTAAAAACCAAAGGGTTAACTAAGGAGGGTCTTGTGGATAAAGTAACATCTGCTGATGTATCATCTCATTGTGCCATGTCTAAAACTATGAAACATTTCTTTCCTTTTATGACTATAATATCTGAGGAAGCTGATAATATATGTGAGGAGGACGCATCTCTGAATTTAGATTTGAAAAATTCACCTCGACAATTACCAGATGAGTTTGTTGAAATAGAGGATGTTACGGTCTGGATTGATCCATTGGATGCAACTTATGAGTATACTGGTAAGATTTGTAATGAGTCTCAGCTACTTTTTTACTAAAATTGCCAGTCTTTTAACAAAAACAACTTTTGATTCAAGCAAAAATGTATACTTTTGTAACCACAATGGTGTGTGTTGCTGTGAAGGGTAAACCCATTATTGGAGTCATACATAAACCGTTTAGTAAAAATACATCTTGGGCTTGGGTTGGTGAAGCTAGATCCACAGATCTGAATCTTGTAAGTATATGTCGTCATTGATATTGCACTTATTCTGTAGTTTTTTATAGGGTGTTGAAAAAAACAGACGGAAAGATCATCTAAATGTAATAATATCCCTATCCCACAAAGGTGAAATTGAAAATGTTCTGAATCATACTTTTCATGATAAGATCCATGTTATCACTGCTCCAGGTGCAGGTTAGAGATAAATGATGTTGAAATATAACAAACATTACAAGATATTTTTTAGGGTATAAAGCTTTAGAGGTAGCTACTGGGAAAGTTGATGCATACTTGCACATCACTGCAATAAAAAAATGGGACATTTGTGCTGGAAATGCAATAATAAACGCCTTAGGTGGTAAAATGACCACTAAATCTGGTGAAGATCTGGATTACCGAGGTAATGAAGTGATAAACAATTATGGAGTTATTGCTTCCATAACACACCATGATTGGTTTGTTCATAAGCTTTAGGTTTAAGGAGAGTTTTTGTGTAAAAATTACGTAATAAATAATTCTCGATTATATTAAAAAATTATTTTCAACAGGAAAATACCCAGTGGGAATGTGGTGGGTATCTCCTTCCTGAAATTCTGTTTCACCTCATGAATATTTCCAGTCTGATAAAACGAAATCTTTGAAAAAGTATTCACTCTAGGAATATTCCCCTGAAAGAAGTTTCTTGTTACGCCCCTGATTTAGAGTCACGTTGAAAATTGTAAAGTTCATCATCCAGATACGCCTCTATCGGAAAATGTTTGAACTATTTCATCACGTAAAACAAAAAACTTCTGAATGTGAAATTATGGTACACTTCTCTAACACATTCACACACTGATTAGTCTACACATTTGTTTCACACAGAACTTCGCCAAAATTCGAAAAACAAGGTACAATACAACATAAAAACTAGTAAACATATGTTTTTGACAGATTACGACCAGCTGATTACGGTTTTTTGCCGACATTTTTGAACAGACATCAGCGCCCTCATCGGTAGAAATTCTTCCCAATTATGCCCCTATTTTCCTTACCAATGGGTGGTCCCAACGACTGAGACTGCATTGTAAGAAATCTATGTATTCAGACAGACTTCTTCCTAAGCAGTCTCAGCCGCTGGGACCTCTTGAATGTACCCAATATTTTTATCTCGACAGTTGATTTCTACCAGAATCCTAGTAATTTGATATCGAGTAATTTCATCTCGCAAGACTAGGGAGCATCGAATTCGGTAATGTTCGAATTCTCTTATGAAAAATGGTTGTTTTTGAATCAAATAATCATCCGAATTTCGCATTTTTTCTGCCGATTTCTGACAACTTCAAATTTGAGGCGGAAAACGTACACTGTCCAAAAAGAAAGATAGTTACGTTCGAATATTTATCCCGATAGTGGAGCTGGAGAGGAGTGCATATTATTTTTAATCACTCTAGAGTTGCGCAGAACAAAATTAGGAGTAAATTGGTGCCACACCAATATACTTCTATTTTTGTTATATTACTGTTCCTTAGAAACTCTGGAATAATTGACATGTACTCCTCTCCTGCTCCACTCCAGTATCGGAACAAATATAGTAAAAAGCGATTTCTGGCACTCATGTATTCAAAACGTATTCGTCCGTCTCCTCTGTCTTTTACGGCAACCAAATGTTGAAAGAGAGATGGAGAGACGAATACTTTTGAATACAAAAGCACCTAAAAAATTAGCTACTTTGGCAGAATTCCAAAGAAAAAAATGTGTTCCGCACTTTGTTGCTATTTGAGAAGCAGCTTTTCTCCTCGGGTTATTTTATTGCTTGGAAAGTTTGTACTCATTTTTTAGTCAGTGGTAGGTTAACAATCTAAAATATTATAAAGAGAGATAGTAGCGTTTTCCATTATTGGCTGCGTCTAACAGCTTACAGTGCTTAAAGTCGCAACAGAGGATTTGACATTTCATCATGGAAAACTGTCAAATTTTGTGCAGCGGCTGTAGGCTGGATTCAGACAGATCCGAAATCCGATCGTACGACGATCAGATTTCGGATCTGTCTGAATCCAGCCATATTTTAGTATAAATGTATACAAATCTGATATTTGAAGAAATGGTGTAATTCCATTAAATATAGGGGCGCTGTGAGTTGTTATACGCGACTATTGTATCCGGTGTAGATATCGTGTAATATACCCTTTTTGATATCCTGACAAATGAAAGACAGTATAGTACGATTTTTGCACCGGGTTTCACGAAAGAAAACGTTATAAATAATAGTGGCCATTTTGACTTTGGCAATCTACGCCATAAAACCTGAAATTGATTTTGAAATAATCAATAAGAACATTCTGGTATAAAGTTGAAATTCAAATCCTATCCACCTTATCCACCAAATATATTTTAGTGAAAATTACTCCGGTAACATCCTTCACTTCACTATCAAAAGCTCATGAATTGAATCACTCATTTGTATTTTTTTATTACTTTTTATCATCAGAACATCAAGAAAAAAATGATCGAACTCACTGTGAAAACTTTGGATTCCCAAAATCATCAATTCACTGTAGAAGATGATGTAAGTGAATTTTTTTTAACCAATTGTAAAAGGAACTTCATGCTTATCCAAATTGATTTTCAGATAACTGTGGAACAGTTTAAAGTTAAAATAGCTGATACCGTCAATATTCCTGCAGAAACACAACGTATAATTTACTGTGGAAGAGTTCTCCAAGATAGCTCAAAACTAGCTGATTATGGTATGAGCAATATAACCTAAATATACATGTTAATATTTTACATAAATGAGTTGGGTTGGTCTTCCACAAACTGTTATTCTATGTATCCTAGCGATTTGCAGAGATATCTGGATATTTCAACTATCATTATTATTGAATGTTCAAGAATCAACTGAACATTAATTAAGTGCTCTATATGTATACTTTTTGGTTGTCTGTTTTGTTTCCTGAGAGTACAAGGTTTAGAGGTTTCATATGGTACATCAAGACCTCACATTACTTTACCAAATATAACATTCAGATCACATCATCTTGCAGGTTGGATTATATGGAAGATGTGTAGGGTATGGGAAATAAATTCCTGAATAAATAGTCACATGATTAATTAGAACCAGTTTCACGCCAGGAGTACATTGGTACCTGAATAATATATAGCTGGTTTATGCAACAATACCTGAAATCCAAATCCAAGACTTGAATGTCACTACTAGCAATTCAATGAACACATTCCTGCAGTAATATTCATTAGTTCTTAGTTGTAGCTATGGCTGCATTAACATGTTCGTTGATTTGCTAGTATTATTATTATTATTGAAGTCTTAGTAATTAGTCTTGTGCTTAGGGTTAGTTTTGGATAAGAGTGTTATAATAGGCTTGTTCCAGTTCTAAATGAAGGGTTGTTTCGGAGCAGTTGAAAATAGTTGCCATCTAACAACTGATAACAGAGTTACTAAAGTACCACCATGTTCCATGAGAACGTGAGCAAACCTGTCATGAAATTCAAGGCAATTGAACAGAAAAAATATAACTTTCGTAATATGATTATAGAAGTGGTTTTGGCAAAGGAATTATAATTTCATTGT
Organism: Zygogramma bicolorata; assembly: GCA_032362365.1. NCBI lineage: Eukaryota > Metazoa > Arthropoda > Insecta > Coleoptera > Chrysomelidae > Zygogramma > Zygogramma bicolorata. The sequence continues at coordinate 2,476,942 of JAVJAQ010001667.1, forward strand.
TTTCTTCGAAACTAATAATGGTTGTATTTCTTATAAAACTTTTAGCAGAAAAACACCCTAGTACTACACACCAATTCATCTCAGTTCTTTCATTTCATCTACAACAACTGACAACGGATGCCGCAGTTGTAGTGAAAATTTATAGATCTCAAAATCTGAGATCAAGCCCAGATATCACCAAAAAAGATCATATTTCGTATGGGAGTTCAGAAAAAGGGCTGTTGAATTTGAAAAAAGCTGGTTTTTTTCTGAATATTTGGCTTAAATTAATGTTCGTTACCTCTTCAGTAGGTTAAGCAGGGAGGAATGGAAAAAAGTCTTTTTCTTCACCTTCAATAATGTGAGATTTGGTAGATCAATTCATATTCAGATGAAGGTAACTTGATGAAATTATATCAGCTGAAAGTGTTTCAGTTTGGTATTCGTGATGAAATCCATATGGTGGATCAGTTCATCAAGTGCTACAACTAAAAATTCCTTTATGTGAAAATACTATTTTTTTTCAGAATCATTGGTGATCCTGCTCTTGTTCACAGTTAATATTTATTTTTGACTTGATGTTTTTGCCACTACCTACAGATTTTTTCATCTATTCTGTGTAAAAATCTTCCACAATAGTTTCGAGTTTAAAAAGTTGCTAATTTAAACAAGCATATGCTAGGTAAGGGGGTCTGGTTCTTATTTTAGAGCCTCTCCATTATCTGTATCTATGCCTCCTTGATTTTCATGACTGGAAACATATAAAATATAATCACCACAAGAAGTGGAGAACATCTGAAAAGATGTTTTTCAAAGAATGCCATACTTGATATTTTTGTTTCATTCGTGTAAAATAAGTAGTCACTTTCTATTGAAATGAAGATTTTAATAGAGATAATGAGCCATTGTTGAAATTCAACTTGTCAGAAAAAATAAATATTACATAAAAAAATGATAGCAGTATTCAACAAAATTGTTCTTCCTTGATAAACACAATGTATTTGTGAATAGAACAAATCAGTTTATTGGTGCTACGAACAAGGAGTTTTACACAAGTCAGGCAAACATACCCAAATTTTTTTTCATGATATACTATCACTAAGTTCACATTCAGGAGTGTTATGTAATGCAGCATTTCTGAATTTATGCAACCTTGAGTTCTTTATTCCTATGTTTTTTTTTCCTAGTATCGTGATTATGTATGCTGCTTATCTCTAATATATAGAATGCATTTGTATATATATATATATATATATATATATATATATACGATAGATGAATTAGTGTCTGTATGATTAACAATGGAATGAAATTATAACGGCATTCAGACAAATCATGAGAATTTGAGCGGGATTCAAACCCACGACCTTCCGTTCTATAGGTTCTTTTCCATCGCAAATTTCGGAAGTCATTCATCTCAAATTCTATTGTTAGTTGTTATTATTCAATCGAGACCATATGATAGTGAATGTGTATCTTTCCCATCTTACACCTCCGTCAGTCGAAAACCGCCGAAGGTTCTCGATTGAATAATAACAACTAACAATAGAGTTTGAGATGAATGACTTCCGAAATTCGCGATGGAGAGCTCAGGGTCTTCGATAGCTCAATGGTAGAGCATCCGCCTAGAGAACGGAAGGTCGTGGGTTCGAATCCCGCTCGAAGAAGTTAATTTTTCTCAAATTCTTATGATTTGTCTGAATGCCGTTATAATTTCATTTCATTATATATATATATATATATATATATATATATATATATTCGAGGAAAAACGAGACATGGACAGTGAAGCTTCATAATTTATGTCAATGAAATTTGTATATTCCTCTTCTAACAATGGCTTCGTTCAGCAGTGCACAACCGTTGAGAATAATCACTAAACGTGTTGAGCCGCTGTTCAACGGTTGAGAGTGATCAATGGTGCAGCGGTCCGTTCAGCCGAACAAGTTGACACATCACTCAACAGTTGAGCACGGCTGAACGAACCCAATGAAATGCTGAAGTCGCTCAATTTTCAAATTTTCTGTTTCGCTACTTTGAAAAAAATTGGCTGTTTGTTTTATTTCTTTCAAATGAAAATTCTACGTTGCCTCAAATGGTCTAGAGAAATATTCTCAAGATTTGATAATTGTAATTTCATGTGCCATTTCGGGACTGATATACGTTTGGCATGCCTTCGACAGTGTCCTATACATCCTGATTCCACAGCTCTCCAGTTTTGCATCAGACTGCCAAATATGTGTCACTTATGCCGAACCGTATCTTCTCAGCTCAATATTTATCATCCAAACTGCCAAACAATTGAATGGCCTAGGGCAACGAAACAATCTTTTCATGCTAGCAAATAATTTCCAGACGTCAATGGAAAAGTTGTACATTTGGTTCAAAGGCCACCGCCTGGTACGAACCCAAGACCTACCAGCAGGTCTGCTTCTCCTCAACCTCAGAGGAGGGGCTTCAGAGGGTTCAGGACCTTAGAACAAGGCAATGCGATGTACTTGGGATCGATGGCGTTTCCTGGGAACTTGATGGAGTCGCAAGGAATAGTTCCACCTCCTCCGACACATAGCCTGTCAGGAAGTCGCTTGAACGTCGCCAGGAGGTACGAATTATTTTCTTCTATGATATTCAAACTGGACGATTAGTTAACTCGGAGTAGAATATCAAAAGGGCGTAATTTTTTTCTCAACGTCAATATATTTTTTTTTTACTTTTGGTTGAATATGGTTGAAATTTCCATGTTGAGTGGTATTGGTTCAAACTTCTGTTATCTAAAGTGACTGGAAAAAATCTTATCCGACTTAACGTTTTTGAGATACAAGCATTTGAAGTTGTGAAACAATTTTAGTGAGAAATACGCGGGAACAACAAAAAAAAGAAACTTTCAATTCTTTAAAATCTAAATTCGCTTTGAATTCCGTAAACGAAATATCCCATTCAAATAGTGAGTTTTTGATATCCTGTTAGGTATTGAAGAAAGCCCAAAACTGGGTCTTTGGCCACATGACTAACTAGACCGCTCAGGTTGAATTTTGTTATTGGTCTGTAACAAGCAACATAATAGGAATATCTTGATACTAATAACATGGCTTTTTGTTGAATACCTAATTTATATATAGCCTGTGTAAATTTCGTGGATATTGAGCATAAATCGAGAAAATAGCGAGAATTTTCGTAAAAAACTTCTTTTTTACTCAATAATATGGTTTTTTATATCCCTTTCAATCTTTTTTATTCAATTGATTATTTTTACAATTTCATTTTCTTTGATTCTATCAGAGTTAGTAATTATACTTCAACACTTCTAATTCTTCTTATCAGGTGTATTTCATTTTCAGTTTTTTCAATTAGTCTTCAAATGTCTATCCCATTTTCGTTCTAATTATAGTTTATTTTGTTATGAGATAATTTTTTGTGATTACATTATTTGATTTCCATGGAATTTTGTTTGTTTTTTTTTCATTTCTTTTTGTTCTTGTTGATTTATTTTTTTTCATTCATGTATTTACGTGATATCGTCAGCTGACTTTTCAATATTTCGTTAGAGTTTTCCATTTTCATTACATTATTTTCACAATTTCAATTGGCTATTTTTCGTTTTTCAGACTTTATCATTTTATTTCGGACAGCTTATAATTATAACAGGTTTCAAAGGAGTTAAATAGTTTGGAAAATGGGAGTTTGAACCACTTGCACTCAACATAAGGTCCAGTTCGCTGTAATATGTTTCATATTATTGTAGTCACTTTGCATTTCCTCTATTTTGAGTAAACTAAATGATAATAACAGAAATTTCAAATGTTCACAATATTCTATGCAGAATTGCTTGTATGCATCTCAATATTTTTCAAATCTCAATTCACAGAATGTTGAGGCGTGCTGAGGCGGTTGTGCAACTCTTGGAAAATCCATCTGCTAGGCCTCAAGAACCCGCGGCTCCTGAGGATAATCAAGAAGAAGAAGAGGTGACACCAGTCATTGAAGCAAGAGTTATTGTTCCTAATAATATAGATCCAATCGATGAAGTTCTCAACGTAGTCCAAGAAGGTTTTATGAATGCTTCAGCTAGTATGGCGTACGTTAAGATGTAATCTCGTCATTCATTGTAAATTAAATGTGTGTGATTACTTTTCAGTCCTCCAAATACAGCCAATACTGAAGTCGGAAGTAATGCAAGCCAAAGCAATAACGGAAGTGCTCAGAGATCTCCAAGCCAATCAGGAACCTCTACTCCAGGAGGTGTTACTCCAAGATCTTCTTCAACTGAAAACTTGAATACCGAATCTAGATCAGATAATGCTTTGCCAGAGTGAGTATATTTTTTCGTGTATGTCATTTGCATCAAAATAGGTATTCAAATATATGTTATCAATATTAGCTCTTACACTATACTACAGTCAATTTCTGTTGATAATGACCACATTCTCGAACTAACATCTGATAACTTGTTTTTGATTTATTTTATTGCTTTTGGATCATAGAAACGCCTCTAGGACATCTGAAATGGTATCTCTATTAACAATGTTGGGGCAACTGCAGACTAGATTTGCCCCATTTCTGGAACAGTACCAAAATTTCATGACAGAAGATCCTGAAATTTCTGCTGAGGTGAGTTTAATTGTACAAAATCTCGATCAGCTGTGATAACCAAATTTTTTGTTGATGAATGAATAACCTCTTGAATAATTTCTTACAAGGTGACTGAATAATAAAATGGGTATATTTTATTATTCACTCAGTTTAGGTTAATTATGTGCTTATTCGTTCACTAAAACTGTATTATAAAATTCCTTTTTGAATTTTTTATTTGTTTTTTTACGTCAGTATGTGATACTGGCATGATTATTTATATAATCCGACTCCTGTTTCTGGTATGCCATCGTTTTCTTCTATATTCGCAGAACTTGTGGCAGCATTGTGAGCCAACTGAGATTGAAGCTCCTGAAATATGAACAATGGGAATTCTCAATTTGTTACATTACAGCAAATGCAAGTTTGAACAAAATGAAGACGAATTTCATTCATCAGTAGCTTTTCAATTCACTGAAAAAACTAGTCGAAATAATATTTCAAATGTTAGGCTTAAATTTTGAAGGGTTTTGTTTCTAATAGAACACGATATTATTCTGACGCTAGTGAAAACAAACTTTACCTTGAATTGATTGATTGTTTTTCTGAATTTCCCAGTTGAAAAACCTGGCTGAAAGGCCGCATTTCAGAACACTTACCTGAAAAAACTTTATTCCATGATTTCAATTAACATTTGAGAAGAGTCATTCATGGTGAAGTTTGTTCAATACAAATGTGAACAGAAATAAACAGACTAGCAGAGATTCGACTATTGCCAAATGGTGAAATAGAAAAAAACCCTTTAAATTTTATTTCTCATTTTTGAGTAATCATATGATTTTTTCAAAATCAAGGTTGAAATGATAGGCTTCAAATGCAGCGTTTAATTTTTTTTTTTTATTAAAAGATACTTGATTTTTGCCAAGAGAATTCCCCATTGCTCGAGCTTGGATTTTTATAGTCCTCATTGCGATGCTAAGACAATCAATAAATCACATGTGAATAGATTCGAAAGCCCATGACTAAGTTCCATTTCATAAAGAAGAAGAGTACGTTGACTAAACCCACCTTATGTCATGCCACTAAATATCTACCACCGGTTTTATGATGTTATTCACATTTGTAATATGCACTTATCAAATCTTTTTAAACGACACTACCAACACGATATGATATATTGATAAGCTTTTTAGTCCTCATAATTTCCTTACAGAACGACCATCGTCAAACACAGACCATGCTGAACCGCGTATCGGAAGTTTTGCACTTTTTGGGGCACGCGTATCACTCTCTCAGCGATATCATAATACGAGTTCGCACTCCCCCGCCCAGACCCCTATTGTGTCGTCCGATCCTGATCCAGCACTCTGCCGTAGTTCAGACCGGCATTCCGATCCAGGTGGAGGTGAGTATCGCGATCGCATTTCGATACAGCGCGTCCCGCTTTCCATGGCTCTACCTCCGTTTTCGAGTTGGTGAAAATGCGATTCGAGTCCGACTTTGGAGAGTCGAATCAAATGAAATCGTATATTACACACCGAGGTGGGAAGTGATTCATTCCTGTCGTGAGATCAGTTAGTTAACCGGGACGCAAAGCGTCGAGGTTAGCTATGATTTCGAGACGGGAATGAAACCTCCTGCCGAGGTTTGTATACTATTTTATTTACAACCATCATATTTCGATTAAAATTAATAAATCTCTATTTCGTTCTGAACATATCTAAAATGTTACATCCAACGACAAATAACCAAGAACACGGTTTTCTCAGAATAATCAAGTACACATATTGTTACCATATCTACGGGTTTTACAATGGGGATGACGGCTGCAAAACTCTACCACTAGGAGCGCCACCACTGCATGTACCTTTGACAGCCTCTCAAGTCAAATGACAACAATTCAAAACATTAAACTAGAGATGAGCGATATCGTGATTTTTGAATCACACTGATATCTGTTACTGTGATTTTTCAATATCAGTGATTTTTAAACGTGATGTGATCACAGTTTTGAGGTGGGGCGTTTGGGGTTACTTTGGTATTCGATGAGCCCGTTCACTGGTTTACTGTTAGGTTAAGATAGATATATCAGTATATACTGATATATTACCAGGTAAAAAGGTGTTTTGAATGGAATAAAACTAGTTTTTGATGATAACGACCAACATTTGATTTATTATATATTTATAATACAAAGAATGAGAACTATTTTGTTTCCTCTTCATTTCTACCATGTTTCACTCCGAGTTTCACTCAATAGTCTCAATTCAACATCAACTAACTATAGTATACTGTTCTCGATAACAATTAAATATCAGTAAGAGTAATAACAGTTTCTGCGATGCTGAATATTTACGAAAAACGAATTTCGCAGTAGCGCTATTTAATACTCTGTGATATCTTAAAAGTCACAAATCACATATCACTATATAGAATTGATAACGAATAATATTGATGGATAAGCTGTACTTCAGTTACCGAAGTTGATAACGTAAAAGTTCAAAGACCAAACTTTAAACCAAACTTCTGTGAAATGCAATGTTACCCAGTGCTGCCGTACTGATATCAAAAAATCACAGTAACAAATATTAATATCAGTGTGATTCAAAAATCACGATATCGTTCATCTCTAGATAACTGATCACGTGATCAGCGCGGTGGGTGGAGACTAGAGATTCTCGAGAGAGTGTATCTAATCGCATGCATACCGTGTATATATTTATTTATGTACAGCTTATCCAATCCATTTTGGCACAGAATTAATAACAATAACGTATAATATTGACGGATAAGCCCTTCTTCATTTACCAAAGTTAATAACGTAAATAGTTCAAAGTCTCAACTTCTGTTAAATGCAATGTTACCCAGTGCTGCCGTTTTGTGAGTTACTATACTACCACTTATTACTCCATTTATGAGCATTTTCATCGCTGCGAAATTACCGTGGATTAATAGGAAATAATCGACAACTGTTATGGAAGAATATGAATATGTACCATAAATATTTCTGAAATATCTTCGAGAAATACATGTCTATTGAAAAAATTCTGAATCGTACCATACCATAATTGCATTATTGGTCTTATAATCGGCTCTTAGCCAAACAATGTAATTATTGGGTTTTTGCATAGTTTCCGGCATTCCGGAAATCGTAATCAAATACCAATAAATATTTTACTATTCATTCCTAATCACTAATTATTCAGCCTAAGCTGAATGTTCCTTCACCAAATTTTTAATCATCTCCTTTGAGAATTCTAATCCTGACACTTTTTCTCGTAATTTGGATCATGTTGATCTGAATATAATTTATGTACAGCTTATCCAATCCATTTTGGCACAGAACTAATAACGTTATAACGTATAAGATTGGTGAATAAGCTGTACTTCAGTTACCGAAGTTAATAACGTTACCCAGTGCTGCCGTACCGATATCAAGAAATCACAGTAACAAATATAAATATCAGTGTGATTCAAAAATCACGATATCGCTCATCCCTAGATAACTGATCACGTGATCAGTGTGGTGGGTGGAGACTAGAGATATTCGAGAGAGTGTATACAATCGAATACCGTGTCTATAATTATTATGTACAGCTTTTCCAATATTGATATTGATATAATAATAATATAATACTCAACGGGAACGGATAAGAAAATCACGTTCACGTAAATCACGTATCACGCTTTATTTGCCAAAAGAGGAACGATCGTTATATGTGACTTTTAGATATCAGTGAAAAAATCACAGTTCGTGAAATATCGCTCATCTCTACATTAAACGTCCCTTCTTTGCAATAATTTAGAATATAAAGATTCGAAATCGACATAAAATGGTCTTATGTAGTGCATTCGGATGTAAAAATGTAGGTACGCATTTATTTCCAAAAGAAACAAAACTGAAAAAGCAGTGGGAAGTAGCCCTGAAAAGCAAGAGCTTTCAGGCTTCTGAACATTCCAGATTATGCTCCAGTCACTTACAAAAGAACGTAGCAGGCTAGTAGATGGTTAATATGATGATTTTTAACGAAACACCTCTGTAATCAGTTTGAATTTTTTACCTTTCACTCAGATCTTATTTTTTTCCTTTGAGGGATCCACCACGTTCCCTCAACAAACTTTTCAGTTCTGGTACATACAAACATCCATATCTATCGGTTGGAGAAAACATCCTTATGATTCTTAAGTATCTTTTGAAAATATTCATCAAAATAAAAATAAAACATAACCTGCAAAATCACTCGTTAGGCACATGCAGTCGTGCTGCCACCTACTAAAAGCTTTGGGTCATCTTTCCCATTGTCACCAATATAAATAAATGTCAGATAAAGTCAATAAATGACAGATGAAGTCTAGAATAGATGAAATGAGGGCGGAAAATAAGAGCGGGAAGTAGAAGTGTGTAATGTGACACTTCCCAACCTTCAATGACGTTAATAATGACAGCATTACATATATGGTTGTAAATAAATATACTTTGTCTGAAGATTTAATGAAAGAGTTCGAGAAATACAAATGCAGTTATAAAAGATAATTCTGAAAATGTATGAATAAAACACTTTGATGTAAAGTGTAATAATAAAAAAAAACATTGTTGAATTATTTTTAAAAAGATTCGATATTTTTCCAAATCATAATAGGGTCCATTGATTTGCAGATCTCATTTCTTGTTGAAAAATTTACCATCATTATAGTAGATGGAGTCTCTGATAAAATTTTAAATCGGGATGGCAATAATATAAATTAATCTATTTTTCGACGACAGGAAAGAGTTGAAAATTGTGTCTTTTATGAACTGTTAGAAAGTCATTATTTTGTACTGGCTGAATGTTCTTGAGTTAATATTGTGTTTCATTCAGAAGAAACTGTTTTTAATCAACACAGCAACTTATCGGGGTAGTCTAGAAATCTGCCCATCTATATATATATATATTATATAGACGCCAATATAGTATGTTAACAACCCCAAAAACTACAAAGAAAACTGTTCTATGTTCAAAAATGTTCTTGACTCCTAGACGGGATATTTTTTCCATAATTATTTTCTCCATTTTGCTTTTGCGGTTCTGAAAATTTAGGAACGTCAACTTGATTTCGATATAATAAATACAGTGGAAATATATGCATTTGAAAAATTAATTGTTTTTCATCATGTTTAATTCTTTGATAGTATTTACATTGTTTATAGAGATATAGTTAGTCAACCTTATGGAAATATCATTTGAAAGGATGGATACTACGGGTAGATGGCACTAGGGATTTCGTATCCATGTCATGTCTTTTCTTTCATTTCCCGTTCTCGGAAGGCGTAGCTTGAATCACACATTTAAGCTTACTTGTACATAATGTCAAAAGATGGCAATCAAGTCAGAAAGATAAGTGAATTTTTTTGTCAATTTCGTAGATCACTCATGTTTTGAAGATTAATACCTAAACTTGCATTTCCTTCATAAACTTTTATCGTCAACTCTTCATTATCTTTCTTTTAACATTTTAGTCAAACTGACAGGCAGTACTTTTTATCTATTTTTCCTGCAGAGAAGAAAACTTTGTTGTACATTGTTAAGTGAACGAAAATATCAACATTATATTGTAGATGGCGCAACCAAAACCCTTCAAATCCATTTTACACAGATGACTAACTATATCATAATAAACAATGGTATTCGTGCTAATGGTGAAAATAGATGCAGATTTATGTATGTTAGTTTGACTGAAATATCAAAAGACAGCTAATGAAGATTCAAAAAAGAGTTAACAAAAGAAAAAAATTAAAGAAACGACATGACTTACTTGGAAACAAAACCACTAGTATCAATTGATATTTCAATATGGTTGGCTAACTACATATCTCTATAAACAATGCTTCAATAATATAGCGCATACCTTTCTTTTTTTTACTCTATACTTTCTAGTTTATATGTACAATAGGATCTATATATCTATCAAGTATGCGTATGATGAATAAACTTTCAAATACTCAGTTTAGGAGTTACCATAATTTTCATTTCTATAAAAACGTATGTAAACTCTCGCAAAGCAGGCCATTGAAAACCAATACTGTTACTTCAAACAGTTTTTCATAACAACTAACTGCAGGCTGCAATTCGATTAAATATTCGCTGGCAAACAACTACTACCCTGGCTATATGCCACGCAGGTCATCAAATCCATGTGTAAAAATTTACGAGAATCGCATTTCCAACAGACGAACTATGGAGGGTAGAGCTATGAAGGGCGGGACACGCTGTTATAAGATCGTAATTTGCTATCGTTCAGGCTCAGATCAATCTTTCGGCCGACCGACCTCCGACGGCGAATACTACTCAAACTACTAACGCATCAACTACGGAGGCGAACACGACAACCACCGCCGGCACCACGACGACGGCTTCTTCTGCTCCGGGTTCGAACGCTTCCAACGGTGGGCCGGCAATTTCCGTTCAGCCAGGATTCGTAGGTAAGGTGGAAATAGTAGTTTGTACAACAAGAGTGGATGTGGTCAATATCCATTCGAGTTATACAAATATGGTAGTTTTCACAATAATTGGTATTGACTGAAGGATTATAATAAAACCCATTAGACCCTTAAGTTGTAAAATCCGAGATGCACATCATAAATGTAAAAGGACCGGATTCAGGTAATTTTGTTTCTCAGAGAGGGATTGTAGAGGATTACAGCTTACATTTCTTGTTCATTTTAGTCTTTGTATTTCATTGGAAGTGTTCACTTGTGTTACGGCGTGCAATAATTTTATAACATTTATTTGTTATTAAAGACATTAATAGCAAAGATTTTATACCCCAACGTACAGAATAGGCAGTATGTGGCGTCCGTGGATAAAAAGTAATAGTGCTTCTTCCAGTGGTTCGTTAAAGAAGAATCCCTTATCTTGTGAAGCGAAAATCATTATAAAAAATGTGTATAGTTCCTTACTTCAGCAAGGATATAACGCGGGTGCTGCAGCAAAAGTAACCAGTAATTTGACGAAGGTGCCTCTTACTTCAGTTAGACGAATTGTTGAAAATTCCAAGGAATCAAAAAAAAGCGTAAAGATTCCGGTGTCACAAAAAGTCTAGACGACTGGGAAAAAGATTTGATAAGGCGAAAAATCTACACTATGTACGATGAGCAGCGTGTCCCTACAATCAAAAGTCTGAAACAGCGGCTCATCAATGCGAAACTCACATCAACTGGGCCTCACTACTCTTTGGCAAGCTCTGTCTGCAATGGGCTTTAAATATCGGAAAATTGACAAGAGACAAGTAATAATGGAATCCACACATTTAATAAACTGGCGTTCTGAATATATAACGTCAATAAGAAAATACCGGTCATTACATTATGCAAAATTCAAATATCTTAAGTTCGACCCTGTAGCACATTTGCATCTTTTACCAGATGATTTTCTACACAATGGGATTGAATCGGGTAGTTTATTGCAGTTAATAAGCCAATACCATTTACTGTGAAAAATACTATAATTTTTTCTTCGACCAGGTAAATACTTCAAAACTCTCTTTCGAGTATCATATCGATTATCAATTTTAAATATAGATTATTTTTTCGATATTCATGAAAAATTCAAAGGGAAACTTTTACAAATTCAATATTTAATTCTTGCCGACGACATCCTCCGGAAATTCCAAAAATTAATACTTGAAAAGTAATAGTATTTCAATCGTTCAAAAAAAGCAATAAATTTCGGTTTTGGTGAGACTCGAACCAACAACTATGAAGCGGACTGTCTCACAGGGCGTACGCCGTAACCAACTAGGCCGTTTGGACAGTTAATTATTGGTTACAGAAAACACTGTTACACTGATAATTACAATGAAATTGATGACAGATTGATAGTAATGAAGTTTTAGAATTCGCAAAGGAATCCGTGATTTTGAAAATGAAATGTTATACATGAATATGACGGGCAAATCGAGATATGACAATTATTGATCAAAGAACATAAACTTTCACGGCCGGAGGTGACTGATTCTGGGGTGTTTTTCGGGTTTGATTGCCGTGGTCCACAGGCTTTTATTCCTGACGAGGTAACAGAAGCAATGTTCTCGTTCTCACAGTACATACTTTGCACATGTGCTGCGAGAATGAGAATGCATACCACAGCTGTAGGCGAAACGTCAGGAGTAAAAGCCTGTCTACCACGGCAAACAAACCGGAAAAACACCCCAGAATCAAATACAATTATTGTAATCATCCATTTGTGCCTATATTTTTTGTTTCTTTTGAAGATAATTCGCTAAAATCATTAACCAAGTCAAGATGAATAAAAACCATGGTGCATTGACCGATATGCTTTTGTTCAGCCAGTTCCTCTCGACCTGAGAAATCGAAGAGTAAACTTACATTTTTTAACGGTAGGTGGTGTTGAGGTGATGACACAAATGCTAGTTTCTAAGGCTACATTTTCATTAAGGCGCCAGATTACGAGTGATTCTCGATACCGACTGTCTCATTGGATAAAGATAAACTCTTGCGGGATCTTTCGTTCACCAATAGAATTATCAGTATACAAAATACGTAAGGTACCTAGTTCTTGTTTTTTTTCACGTTTTTCTTGTTTATATCTTTTTTGAGTGTTTATCGTTGCTGTTCTTGTATTTGTTTGATTTTATAGTGATAGTTAGATTTATTATGAACCGATTTACATAGCTCTAAATAAAACGCTCGTGTAACGTGTAGGGATTACTTATCCCTCATATCATCTGCTCGTAATCCCATTAAAATTGCATTTTTTCAACACTATCAAGAAAAAAGTACTTACCTATCTTCGCTTCCTCAGAAAGTAGAAAGATAAGATATCAATACTTTCCAGTTTCACTCACAACTATTGTTTCGGAAGATTTAAAATCACATCACAATCACTGAGTTTTTGATGTATTTTCCATCAAATTGAAAGCAAAAGGAATACCTAATAATCAGTCAAAATGTGATGACTATATAATTTCTAGCATTTCGCGGCTAAGCAAGAAATTGCATGCAAAACATGAGACCATGAAATAAACATAACCTATAAATCTATAAATAATCGAATGACCGTCGAGCAGACGGATATGGCATCACAGATTGAATTAAAATCACATAAGGTGCTCCTCTGCTGGAAACTCTCGAAGGCATATCTTCAGTTAAAATTGATCAAAATCAAGATAGCGAAAAGTCGAGAAAATTTGCTTACAATCTATTAGGTATAAGTCAACACACCAGGGTTTTTATTCATATTGAACCAAGTATTTTATTCTCTGTGATTGGTGGAATTCATATCCTACTCTGTGTGGATTTGAAATCAACGATTAAGTTGACAGGAATCGCCTACTTATCTATTCAGTAAACTATAAAGAAATTAGCATATTTACAGGTGGGAGTAGAAAAACTTCTTTATGGTATTCAATTTGAAAGAACTGAATACTCCAACTACTTATGGGGCTTCCATGATATTCCATTCACAAAGAAGTATCTTTGAGAAATTAGCAGTTGCTACTTTCGTATCGTTTTTTCTTCTTTATATATATATATATATATATATATATATATATATATATATATATATAGAATAGAATAGAAATTTATTCATCTTTGAAAATTCTACAAATGTCATACAAATACAGAATTTTATCAGACTAGTCAAGCAGTTACAAAAATGTATAGATAAAAACATGTACATATGTATAGATTAAGTATAAATAAAATAATATTATTCAGGATTGCAGAAATTCGTCAACAGAATAAAAAGCATTTCCTAGAAGATAATTTAATAAAGCTTTTTTCCACTCACTATAAGATTCTAATTGTCCCAATATTTCATTTGTTTTGTTATAACAGATTACCCCTTGATAATCTGCAGAATCCTGACCTAGGGTTAATCGCGAATAAGGTAAACGTATTTCATTACCTCTACGTGTGTTATATTCATGCACCATATTATTTCTCACATACTGAGTTTCATGTTTTTTTATGTTCTGAGTTATAATGTAAATGTAAAGGCAAGGTAAGGTCAATATTGAAAAATCAATGAAGGTTTTCCTACAAGAGTCTCTGTGATGTAGGCCTGCAAGGCACCTTATGATTTTTTTCTGAACTGTATATATATATATATATATATATATATATATATATATATATATATATATATATATATATATATATATATATATATATATATATATATATATATATATATATATAATGTGAGAAGGTTAGACGACTGTCTAAGTTAAGTAGAGTTCCTGATGAAGAGCCAATAAAGACTCGAAAGCTTGAACAGAATAAAGAGTTCACTTTGTTCCAATTCCTTGTTGACTGCACACCCGAATATTAAAAGGATTCTTCTATATATATATATATATATATATATATGCAAGATGAATTTTTCTGGGTTTTTATCCGTTGGGTATCTCCTGATTTGTTCGACGTTTCGAATTCCATTTTGAATTGATTCTCAAGAACTGTGTGAGACGAATATCTGTCCATACCGTCCTGGTCAATCACTCCCCTTACGAAGTAACCAAGCAAGAGTAAGCAAAGACTTCAATTGTCTGTTCTCCATGGAAACTGGTATTTATAATGATTCTCCTCAGTTATTATCCGACTAGGTCCGATATTAACTGAGGAGAATCATTATAAACACCAGTTTCCATGGAGAACAGACAATTGAAGTCTTTGCTTACTCTTGCTTGGTTACTTCGTAAGGGGAGTGATTGACCAGGACGGTATGGACAGATATTCGTCTCACAGTTCTTGAGAATGAATTCAAAATGGAATTCGAAACGTCGAACAAATCAGAAGATACCCAACGGATAAAAACCCAGAAAGATTCATCTTGCATATCGAAGATCCGTGAAAACATCAATTTATATATATATATATATATATATATATATATATATATATATATATATATATATATATATATATATATATATATATATATATATAAACATACAGTGTGACCCATTTAAAATGGAACCACCCCTATAGAATGTGCATTTTTCAATCAATCTCAATTTTTTTTTTATTGAAATATTAAGCATGAAAAACTGTATCTTGACACTAACTTTCACAATTTTAGTTTCATTTCCAAGGCACTCTATGGTTTTTTTTTGTTTGTCAAAAACGGCAAAAGTTTATTAGTCAATTTTTGTTTTCAAATTTGACTACACCACTGGATTCGTAGTCGTTATAAATCAAAACTGTCAAATTTTCATTAAAAAATATTTGTTAACAACGAAGTTACAACAACTTCAATTTTGGAAACAAAGTATTTGTTTGTAATTTTTATTCAGATTATAGACATATTTGAGATCTGACAACACTGTCATCACCAAGTAGAACACCAGTGAATTTGTACAGTGAAAATCCGAAGTCAATAGCTCAATCCGTTCTACAGTTATAACTCCTGAAAATATGGTAATGTGAGAGATTTGTGGTGCAAGCGTTTTGTAATAAAAATCTGACTACGCCACTGGATTTGTGGATAATATTCCCTTAAAATCATTCATTTAATTGTCGATTATAAGTCTATTCGAAAATAGCAGAAAATTAAAAGTTTATTTTCAAGTTACGCAGTAGTAGACCAAGTTCAGAATCTCATGTCATGGGATCTCCCAATTGCGCTTTTACCAAATCTTGATAGAATCTTGAAGTATTAATGGTCATACTTGTAAGCTTTTTGGAAGTTTCCCAATAATAAATAATAGTATTTTTGTAACAGCGCACCTGGAAAATCACATTTTATGAGATTCTGAACTTACTCTACCTTCTTCTATAGCTGATGAAAACAAAATGAATACAAACAAGTTTCAAAGTATTTATTCAACAATTAATTGCCATTAAGAAAAAACTGATACTAAAATAAACATTGATTTAAAACTAAACATTCAAATTTTTGTGGCTTCTACCAAACCTCCATTAAGTTCAATACATTTATCGTATTTCTTCCGAATATTGTTTACACTATTTCTTATTTGTTGAACTGTAATTTCGGCACAAGCTTGTCGTATCCTTTGCATGAGTTCAGCTCGATTCGTTGGTCTTGTTCTGTATACTTTTTGTGTCAGAATACCCCACAGAAAAAAGTCTAATATTGTTAGATCAGGCGATCTAGGTGGCCATTCAATTAAGTCACTACCTCGTCCTATCCGATGATTTGGAGAGGCATTTCATCTATTTCGTCCGATAATTGGTTATTTAGAAATTCCAAAAAATTTTGCCCGTTTATGTTTCCATCAAAAAAATATGGACCTATTATTCTATTTTGTACTATAGCACACCAAACGTTAACTTTTTCGGAATATTGACTTTTACAATTTATGATCCAGTGCGGATTTTCCGTAGCCCAATACCGAGCATTTTGCGATGAAACTACCCCATTGGTGCTGAAAGAAGCTTCATCACTAAACATTATGCAGTTTAAAAAATTTCTTGTATTCAGGTACTCGCCTTGTGCCCACAAACAAAATTCCATACGTTTCACTTCATCACCTGCCTTTGAAGAGTGAAGAAATTTAGGTTTAAATGCTCTCATTTTGTTTTGTTTAAGACGTCGTCGAATAGTCTCTCTCGGTAAGTTTAAATCCAAACTGGCGACTCGTAAACTTCTGTTTGGGTGGTTTCTAAAATAATCTAAAACAGCACCTTCGTTTATATTTCTTCTTCGGTGATTATTTTTTAAAATATCTTTGCATATGACTGCACCGGTTTCTTTAAATGTTTTGTTAATTTTACTGACGGTGCTTCTGTCAATGGGAAGTCGATTTGGATGTCTGTGATTAAATATCCTAGCTGCTTCTCTTTCACTATGATAATTGTCCCCAGAAATTCTCACAATTTCAATTCTTTCTTCTAATGATAATTGCAAAGCCATTATTAAATGCACGTAACTAACAACTATTATTTTATTTATGATTAACTATCAAAATCACAGCCTACTGTTGATTTATTATGAAACCTTTGCATAATGAGTTCAGCTTCCTCAAATTATTGATATCTCCTCTAAAAGATTGTTTTAGCTGAGTTATGAAGAATTTACAGGGAACAATTTTTGTCCTGCTCTCTGTTTTATTATTGAATAAATGATTTCCATGCTTTAAATCAATTTGATTTTAGCGGCTATGCGGAAGAATGTACTAAGTACTGCATAACTTGAAAATGAATTTTTTATTTTCTGTTATTCTAGAATACACTTCTCGTAACCTACACTCAAATGAATGATTTTGAAGGAATATTATTCACAAATCCATTGTCGTAGTCAGATTTTTATTACAAAACGCTTGCACCACAAATCTCTCACATTACCATATTTTCAGGAGTTATAACTGTAGAACGGAGCTATAATCTGAATAAAAATTACAAACAAATACTTTGTTTCCAAAATTGAAGTTGTTGTAACTTCGTTGTTAACAAATATTTTTTAATGAAAATTTGACAGTTTTGATTTATAACGACTACGAATCCAGTGGTGTAGTCAAATTTGAAAACAAAAATTGCCTAAAAAACTTTTGCCGTTTTTGACAAACAAAAAATACCATAGAGTAGACCAGTTTTTCATGCTTAATATTTCAATAAAAAAAAATTGAGATTGATTGAAAAATGCACATTCTACAGGGGTTATATATATATATATATATATATATATATATATATATATATGCATCCGTATTTTCACTAATTGATTACAAATGTTGATATGACCGCCACGAGTAAAATATGTGAAATTTGTATGCATGAGGATATGCCTCCAAATAACATACTGAGGGGCATACTTGGATTATTTGAAGATTAGAAAGCTCCGCCTTCTGGGATAGTTCAAAATAATTTCAACTCGATAAGATTTATTGTGGTTAGAGCGCTTTGATATATAAATTGGTTCTAGCTGCCGTACCATAATAGCGTTTTTCATTGACATAACCAGTGCATGTCTCGTTAAGCTCCATCTTTTATTTATTGTACATAACAATAATAGAAATACATTGAATCTGTACTGCTACTGCTATTAATTTCTGAACTGCAAGAATATATTATCTTATAACCATAAGTTTGGGATATCTCAAGGTTAAGCTAAAACAAGAGAAAAAAAACACTTGACATAGTCAGTGGGCATACTTGAAACAAGAGAAGTAAACGATTCGCGCCTTGACAATAAATATTTACGATCGTCCTAAAGGATTTCTCATGTAGGTATATAATCTACTATTTCTGCCGGAAAGCAGAAACAATCATGTCTAACCAAGTGAACTTTGTATGACTTTATTACTTTCTGCCACTAGATGCAATGAAAATGTTCCCGCACTAGTGCAATCAATTAAACTTTTCGTAGCGAAAGTTTTCGTCAAAAGTATAACTTTCCGCATGAAAAAGATTTTCCTTCGTCCATTCAGGCCTGCCGTTCCTACCGGGTGCCGCGATGAGAGTTCAGTCGTTCCCGGTGGAAATCCGTGCCATGAGGTCGGCCACGGCCACTCCGCGACCTCAAAACAACAACAATAATACCGTGAACACAGAAAGTGCAGCAGGAGCTACCCCCACAACAGGCACGAACGCCACCCCCACCGCACCCGCAGGTAACGGAAGCGGCAATACGGACAATGCCCAAGGAGTGCCACTAAATTTCAACAATCCGAACGTCGAGTTTTTCATGGAAGTCACTCCAGAAGGTATTACAATTGATTCTTTGGAGACTACGCTTGTTGGTTCTAATCAGGCGACTGATTGTAAGTGTTGTGTTGGTCTTGTTATAACTCCCACTTGAACGATATTCGATGTAATTTCGAGAGCTTTTTTTCTTTTTTTTTTAACTTGTATGTATGTATGTTTGTATGTGCGTTAGTTGAAGACGGTTTATCACAACTCTGCTAAGTTAGCTTTGTGCCGTGTGCTTTGATCAACTGATGAACGGGCATTTAGAATGAGAGGATTGCTGACAAAGTAAGATGGAATACATCGGAAGTTTTTCGAGCTTGAGGAACGTGTCCTGGAATTTTGAGTTCCGGAGCTTTCGGCTGCATCTGCGGCAGCCATCTTCAGCGGCGTGGTCTTAGTTGAACTCCTTCCTGTGAGTCTACTATGACATTAGTCGCAGATGCAGCCGAAAGCCCCGGAACTCAAAATTCCAGGACACCGTCTCAAGCCCGAAAAACTTGCGATGTATAAACACCATCTGCCTATCAAGCGGAAGGCCGGGGTTCGAATCCTCGCCGGGCCACCGTGCTGGGTAATCGCACGTTAAAAGGTAAGGCCTCGTTGATCCATTGCTCGCACAAGTTTCGACTTCTGAGGGTTGACGTTCGTCAGCTGGTTAACGAAAACGAACAATTTTAGAACAAATTTTAGAACCATGAAAGCCTACATTATTTCATAAGATGGAATACACTATTCATTCCTGTCTTAACGCTGCAGAGGAGAAGTGGGTGTGAATGATGAAGTTATAACTTTTGTTACTTCATGGTCTTTCTTCAATGTATATATGCAATCCTCTCTTTCTCTAATGTAGTGATAAAATATTGCATGTCAAAGTCACGTGACAGCCAGTCCATCAATTATAAGGCCACTGGTCGTACATCTAAGGTTGCCCCTCCCATAGATGCGCAAAGAAACCAGTTAGAGGTTCATACTGAAACAAATGCAGGTTCTGATTCGCTGATTGCTTACTCTTACCAGCTCATATAAATTAAAAAATATAAAAATTGTCATTCTTATGTCTTAAGTAACACCTAGAAAGGAATTCCTACACAGAACAAATGATAAAGAATATTTTTGTGTCGGATTATACTATACCTCGCTGTTCGAGTAATTAGCTATCAGCTGAAGCATTACACTCATGTAAAAAATTTGTTCAGCGGAAACCTGTCAAAGTTGTCTATTTTCGATTGCAATATTGACTTTGACAAAATCACACAAAAAAATTTAAAATTTTGGTACGTAGGCTTTAATGCTTTATATCCGATCGATCAGTTACTTTATCTTCTTGCTAGGGGCTTAACCAGTCCTAAAATAGATTAATTTCGAAATCATACTCAAAGCCTTCAGCTGCAGTGGTTTGAGAGTAACGTATTAGAAATTGTGTGAGCTAAATCTTTGTACATGTACTGTTAGTTTCAGCTAACGCTTGGCTGATTGTTGATAAACCGACCTGTAGTTTCTGTGAGGATCGAATTTGTAACCTGTTTGGCCGAAATTACGTACAATGACTACATTGTATAATTTTATAACAAAAAAAGGGTAGTGACGTACAATTTTTTTTTTTTCATTTTCCGATTCTACTGAAGATTAGTTCACGATCATTTTTGAAAAGGCAACTTACGAATCTATTTCCAAAATTCAATATGGCGGCATCGAAATGGCATACAACAATTTTTGGTTCCTGTGGTGTATCAGTATTTTCAGAACGTCACACCACGTATATGTAGTGCAAACATAAATACAATATGGCGACCTAAAAATTGCGAACGAATATTTTGGTATGAGACCGGTTTCGACTTGAAATTGGTATGTGGACCCAGATTGAGAATCCAAATATTATGATTGCAGCGCTACACTTCGACTAATCTCGATATATAATGTAGTATTTACCGTTTTTATTATTTTTTGGCATTTTTGTGAATTTCTGGCTACATAGGTGCAATATGTAGAATTTTTCGGTAACCCGTAGTCTTTAATTGTTTTTGGGATGAAATGACTTTGAAAGTATTAAGTTTGACGAAGTATATCATATATGGAGGTAATATCTTTTCTAGGTCTGTTCTTGAAGAAAGGATATTGAATGTGGGTTACATAAAGTCATATGGCAAAAGTTAATGGTGGCGTCCAATTAAAAATGCTGTCTGATAATGCAAGCATAAATTATCATTTCTTATACTCACCAATGTATCAATATGTACAAAGAAGGGGCGATTATGTAGAATTCAATATAAAGTGCTTTCATTTTCAATAATCTTTCTATGTGAGATGAATAGAACAAACTCTCATAAGATGGCTGGATGATCCAAATAGTTCTGAAAGCGTTACATATAGCGCGACCGTCAATATAGGCATTATTTGATTGTGATATTCTATAAATTGTTTCAATTTTTCTAGTGTTTATAGTTTTATTACGTTACCTTGGATTTTCACTAAGTATCGGCCAATTCCTTCAGTTACATCAAAGGTATGAGTATTACCTTTCTTCTGCGTTGGGAATAGATACCAACTCATCTTATTTCTGATGCGCCTTTCACCCCATGAGTTGCATTGTGTTTGAAAGCTTTATTGACATTACACCCGGAGTCTTGAATCGATTTATGATGAAGTCTACACAAAATGAGAAACAAAAGGTGAATCAAAATATTTTTTCTTTTATTTATAATTAAATGACAACATCATAGAAATTAGTGTCCGTTCAAACCCCCAACCGGGGGCCCCACAGCGTCTCTTGAAACCCCAAGAAACCTAAAACGTTTGAAAGAAAATCTACCGGTATACACCATTGAAAGCCAAATGTGCCATATTCGATGCCTTTCTTTCCCCATTCTGAATGAGTTTGCGTGCGTGCGACGGCTAGACGATACGGTAAGCGTTCTTTCCGTCGAAAATTGAGTTCGTATCCGTTCCAGTAATGAGAGGAGCGATGAACGGCCCGCGAAACAAAAGGTGAATCAAAATATTTTTTCTTTTATTTATAATTAAATGACAACATCATAGAAATTAGTGTCCGTTCAAACCCCCAACCGGGGGCCCCACAGCGTCTCTTGAAACCCCAAGAAACCTAAAACGTTTGAAAGAAAATCTACCGGTATACACCATTGAAAGCCAAATGTGCCATATTCGATGCCTTTCTTTCCCCATTCTGAATGAGTTTGCGTGCGTGCGACGGCTAGACGATACGGTAAGCGTTCTTTCCGTCGAAAATTGAGTTCGTATCCGTTCCAGTGTTGAGAGGAGCGATGAACGGCCCGCCTCCGGAATTCCTGCAGTCGTTGATGCAAATGGCCGGCCAGATAATAAACCGCAGCATCCCGACTACGAACGCCGCTCCCCCGACGACCACCGAGGCAGCAGCAGCTCCGACGAGCACGACTCCGGCCAGCAGCACGGAACAGAGCGGCGGCGGGCAACCCGCCTCCCAAAACTCGCAGGCGCGCGTCAACACGCAAACCCACCCGACGACGGCCACCCACACGAGATCCACTCCCCGCCCGCACGTCCACCTCGCGCAGCAGGCCATGCAGGGCGGCTTCGATCCGTTCTTGCCGTGCAATTCGCACCACATATCGAGGAGGCGGCGACAAGCTGCGCAGACGACGACGACCACCGCTTCTGCCGCGCCTTCCGCGCAGTCCGGCAACGCTGCGCCGCCGCAGAGCGACGCGCAGACTCGAGAGACGCCCCTCCACAGGCAACACACGGGCGTGACGGGCGTCCTCAACGAGTGGATAAACGCGTTCACCAGGGCTGACGCAGGGTCGACCAGTTCGAATGCCTCCGAATCGGGAGGGTTGCATTCGCTTTTCGCCGCTATGCAAGCGAACGGGGTAAATATTGAAATTGCGAGGTACGGCTCTTCTCACACAGCTTGGCAGACGACACGCGTAATACCGCGTGAAGATGAAAACTATGACGAAAGCAGGTATACAATTCGGGGTGAATAATAGCATCGTTTATAGAGATATAGTTAGTCAACCTTATGGAAATATCATTTGAAGGGATAGATACTAGAGGTAAGATGGCACTAGTGATTTTGTTCACAAGTCATGTCTATTTTTCTTGCGGACTTCGTAGCCGAACCACACATTTTCTTAATTATTCATACATAATACCAAAAGTTGGCAATCTATTTAGAAAGAGGAGTGGAATTTTTTATCAGTGTTGTAGATCATTCATGTTTGGAAGATTTTAAATACATTTGTAAACTTCTATCGTCAACCATATTTCGAAGCTTCATTATCTCTCAGCATTTCAGTCAAAAAGACAGAACTGCGCAACTATTTTTCTATTGAGAGTAGAAAACTCTGTTGTGCGTTGTCAAGTAAACGGAAATATCCACATTATACTGTAGATGGCGTAGCAAAAACGCTTCAAATCCTCTTTACACAGGCATTGATAACTATATATCTCTGTAAACAATGATAATAGGGAATATGCATGGTTTTTTGTTATGTCTCAAATTTATATGAATTTTATCTTTTTAAGAAATAATAAATAGGCATGGGAAGATTCAAATTATTATTCAAATTGATATTCAAATCACTGAATAAATTTGAGCTGTTTAAACATCACGGCATCACATGACATGTTCTGTGGTTGTTTTCTGTAAACGTGTCATGTACTCAAAACATATTTTCAGTTTCAATTTCTATATATATCTTCGAGAAGCCAACAAATCTTCTTACATGTATTGTATTGTAGCAAAGTGCAAAACACTACTAGAAATACACCAGATAAAGTGTTTTCGTATTCCAAGTGATGCGAACATACAGAAACATTGGTGGTAGATGTCGTGTTTATATTGTTGTGAAGACCATTTTAATGTAAGTGTGGTTCATTTTTATGGGCTTAGTGTGATTTTGTCACTTGTAAGTTTTACAATAGCTATTTAGCAGTAGGATTTAACTCAACCCAAATCAGTATATAATATACATCAACTTAATTCATATTTATCTGATATTCACAAAAAGTAAATGAACGTGTCATACTTGTATTAATTTTATGTATACATTATTTGATATAGATGTAAAATTGGAGTTTTGGTGGAATTTCCATGACAAGTAATGTTTATGTTATGTTTTGGTATATTATGAACTGCTGTGTGAATCACTCCTTTGATCTTTGCACACGTAAAATCGAGATTTGTTTAAAAATATGTTCACTTTGTGTCGTCTCACGTGACATTTCCTTTCAGCCAGTGGTGACTTTTTGTGAGTTTGCATTTCCCTCCCTAATTCCTCACTTTCATATACTATTTCAAGGGTTTGAATAATAACTTAATAATGAAAATACATTCTGATCATGATGTGACGATAATAAACATTCTAGAGAAAATGTTTGAGAAAAATTTAAATTTCATGCATATTTCCTATTGCTATAGCTGATTGCCTCGTATCACTCATATTATTTTGAAAATATGTGAGTTAATAGAAGATTTCCAGTTATCTTCGTAAGTACTAAACACTCTCTGGAATAAATCAACGTATGGTTTTGTCTGATACTGTACTTTACGGCAGTTCCTTGTTATCTGCTGAAAAGCTATGTGGGTGGAGCTATATAACTATAAAAACAGTTATAAATAATACATTTTCGATTTATCATGTTGGAACATAATTATAATAAGTATGTATGTTGGATGTGAATTTGTGAAATATGTTTTTAATAGTCACTAATCTGACCTCAGAAATTGTTAGGTACACAAAATCATCAAAAGTATGTGTATATCTCACAATTATGGAAAACTCCATTCCATCGAGTTGTGAGATACTAATGTGAAAATATTTACAAAATTCATTAACTCTCAGCACTGTTTAAGTATAAATTGCTGATTAACAAAACTTTATATGGATAATGCTAGATATTTCCTGAACTCATTTTGTACTACAGCAGTTGGTTGTCTATTTGTTATTCAACTTTCAACTAGTTTATCCTTCAAATTTATCAATTTCTTATGCTTGTTCAACAATTGAGGGTAGCAATGAAGTAATCAAATATTTGTTTTTTGGTGCATTCTCAAGAGACGCAATATTATATTTGTATTTTTAAGTGTTTTGAGATGAATTCAAATTTTGTTCTCTATTGCGATTTTTTTAATCAGAACCCACCAGACCTCATACAACAACTAAGTTTACAAGAGGCGTTTCCGTTGCTAGATGAAGACGAACAACATGTGCCTGGTGAAAGTATTATCACCGATTTGATAATGCTAGTCATCAGACATTTCTCACTCGTGTAAGTGTTTCGGTAAAAATCTCGTAATGAATGTCAAAAAATGAATTCTTCCAGGGATATTATGGCCATATTTGCCGGAAATTACGAATCGGTCAACAGAAATTGTAGTAACATTCAAGACTTCTTTAGGACGCAAGTCTGCTTAGGAGATACAACGCCGTCAGGGGTGGACAGGGCTGTGAGTAGAGTGATAGAGGAACTGCGAGCAGTACTAGAGAGTTTAGTAAGTTTTCATATTGATCATAGTTACTTGTTTGTGTAGCCCGTACAGAATAATAATCCAACAGGTTATGATACGGATCATCATCCATGATAATCGAAGATAGTCAAGATGTATGACAAAATATTAAAAAACAATGCAAAAAATTGTACAGATGAATTAGGCCATGATAGTCACTATTATGGGTATTTGGGGAGAGTAATGAACTACAATTGTCAATTTTCAAATTTGTAATGAAGCGCGGTATTATCGAATATGTTGCCAACAGTAATCCAAAGAATAACAGGCGCAAATATTTAAAATTCAATGTAGACGTTCCAATTGAATTCGGTTCAGTGGTTTGTTACCTCTGCAGTGATTCGATGCTGTGTAACGGTTCTTACTTTTTAAGAGCTATAGTAATTTGTGCTTGATGATGTTTCATCTCTGAGTGTTATTGGTTCAAACTTCCATTGTGTATTTATTTCTCACTCTATTGAAACCTGTCAAATAAGTTATTGGATCAAAAAGTAAAACGAGATTTACATTTTGACAAAAAAATTGAGTTGAAAAGAAATATATAAATACATATTGTGGTGGATTATTCAGAAGAAAAAAAATATTGAAGAAACAAGCAATCACAAAATGGCAGAAATGAAAAAAAGTGGAGTAAAAAGAAGTGGATTTTTTTGTCCATGTTGTTGATCATCTGTTGAAGATTATTTCAAAGCCTGAACTTTCATTTCTTTTATAAAGTATTGTTACGATTTCTCCTTGGAAAATCTCAATTCTGACACCACTGTTACGATATTCCTTGGGTTCGTCGATTAAAACACCAAACAACACTAAACTTCTTTTATTATAACTCTCTATCACAATACAATACAACACAATCACTTAAATCGCTCCGATAACATTCCAATGCTCGTTACTAAAACTCTCTGTACTAAAAATTCTGCCGTCGGCGTGAGCGGCTCCCGATTATATAGGCGCTCTTACAGTGGAGAATCATCCAGACAAATCTTGACACTCGAATGTTCTGGGTGAGCCGCGATCATGCCGGTATAATCTTTCATGGAACCTCTGCTCCAATTCGCATCCATCGTTGGCAAGGCCGGCGCCAGCACATTTCGTTACAGTATTGTCAAATCCCTTTTGAAGTTTCTTTACCTTCTTTCAAAATTTCAGTAAAATAAACATAGAAATCTGCACCTAGTTTACCCTTACGCTTGAATTTTTTATCAGTATCGTATATCATTCATATTTTGATGATTATTTTATCATCATCATCATCATCAGCTTTCTGTCAACTTTTCAGTCAAACTGACAAACAGAAATCTGTACCTAATTTAAAAGGGAATTTCGTACATTGTCAAATAAATTGAAATATAGTGTAGATGGCGTCACAAAAACGCTATAAAATCATTTTTACACAGGAATTGACAAACTATCCAATCCTTAAACAGTGGTCCAACTTGTAGAATTAGATGGCCCAACTTATAAAATTAGATGTATTAGGGAAAAATGTAGAAAATACGAATGGCGAATTCTGTATTACCGACGAGTTGAGGACATATTTTTCATGCTTGGATCGATCCATATACACAAATATTAAAAATCAATCTCACCAACAAAATAACATCTGTGTGAAAAGCAATTTTAGAATAAATGGAGTCAATTACCTGAAGATGTCGCTTATTCAAAACAACTCATCATTTTCTATAACTTACTGAGAGTGAGTTATGTGAGATAAATAAATAGAGAGGTAGATTTATCGACAGGCGGCTGTTACATTTCTAAATACAGTTCCGTGATCCTACCGTTTTCTTGTTAAGATACATTTCTTACCTTTTACTATTTCGACCGAATAAGTTTATGGATTGACTGCTTTCACTAGAGCAAGTAATGAAAACAAAGAAAGTTCAAACCAGTGTGATTCCAGATATGTTTGGTAATGGAAAAATATTTTTTAGAGTGTTTTGGAGGTGCAGGATGACATTGACGCAGTCAGATCGGCGGAACAATTATTTAGGCAGAGACTGCCAAATATCATCACTCTAGCAACTAACATCACCCCAAACACTTCGAGGCTCTTCATGAACCAGTCGTGGCTCACTATAAGACAGCTTGTAGCGCTGGTGATGTTAATTAGTGTCGATGGTCAACCAGGCGTCGAACGTGCTCTTGAGCAGGTGTTGGTAAGGATTTTTTTATTGAATCTATAGGGATCCCACGATTTTCGTCATTTTCGGTACTTCAGCTAGTCTTTTTTTTTTAATTGTCATGCACAAAAGAAAGGAGATATCACATCGTCGTCAATTTATGAAACAAGATTCATTGAATACTTTTCCTATTTTGACATCTTAGCAAATCTAGAGCTCAATATTCTGTCGAAAAACGGAATGGAAATAAAATGTTAAAATGTGGGCGAGTTGGTCAATATCAATATCTAGTCTGTAAATTAACGTCTAAAGATAGTCTCTGTCCTAATTAACAACTTCAAAAATACTTTCCTAATACATTTGCAAAATGCTGATTTCTATATGTTTCAAGAAATAATCGATCTTGCAGATTCCCCTGTGAGTCGAATATAGAGTCTAGAATTGAAATTTGTATTCTTGTCGGGTCTTTTCCGAGTTGAAATTGCGTGAAAAAGAACAAAAAACTGAATTCCTAATTACGAGATAATATGGCAATGAAATGAACCTTTCATATTGAGTTACATAAAAATATTCATTCGTAACCAGCAACAAAAAGTTTTGAAGTGGAGAAAAATTAGGTTACAACTGTTTTATTATTCGGCAAGGAAGATTCTACTATTTCTAGAAGTAGCTTTTATAAAAAAAATCTGATTTGAGGCTGTGGAACTGTACAATACATTTATACACTACATTTATTCATCACAAAAGAATACACATTGTGTTGTGAAACTACAGAATATGTACCTTATCGGACTAGTCTTGAATCATAAATCATAACTATAAATATTCCTTGAATATCGTGAAGATTCAAGAAATTAGTATACAAGGAGTGGCAGCCAGAGAAAATCTCTGATGACGGAGCTCTCAAGTCAGTCTTGACAGTTCGCGAGTGAAGCGAACAGTTACTGAACGATAGATAAGCTACAGTAGGCCGGGCGAACTTCTGAATTTTGAAAAAATATTTCATATTTGCGAAATAATTTGTTCTCTGTTATTTATGTTAACTGAATAAATTAGTTTTTTTTTCGTTATTCCGAGTGTCATTTATTACCGAACCTGCTGGGAAAACGTACCAATATTGACGCTCATCATTTTCTGAAGATAAACCGATGCAATGTTTTGCAAGTGTTTTCCCTTCATTCAGCTCTGTTCTCTGGAGTAAGGGGGCTTCTACGGAATCAAGAACTTTATTTTTTTTTTCAGAACCGTGCTATGGACGGTATGCCTCCGTTAATCCGAGACTGGACCATTGTGTCGACTCGTATGCGATTACGAGATATCTCGTCGAATTTAGGTATCCCAGAAAGCATATTGCGACCCTACATTGTTCGTCGATCGGACGCTGCCATGAATTCTGTGGTGGAAAATAGACAAAATTTGGTTGGCGACACTGCATCCACGCGCACGCGTCTCGCTTCGCAGATGGACGAGGTGAGTTATTTTCAACATAGAATAACAGATTTTCGTTGGGAGTTTGATGTTAATTTTTCGACTGTCCGCAATGCTTATAATTGGTAATTTTTCGCTTAAATTAAAGCTAGTGAATGCACAGATCATAGCATACTTGCATGAACCAAAAACGATTGTTGACCTCAGCAATAACAAAATTCAATGTATCACAGACAACTGCACAGAATTAAATGGAGAATTCTGTATTATCGACAAGTGAGGGCAGATTTTCCATACTATCGATCGGTAGAAACCAACTAATAAAAGAATCTATCTCACCACCTAAATTACAACACATCTCATGTGCGAGAAGCAGTTTTCTTTGGAAAATATGGCGTCACGTACCCCTAAGACAACTTACCTTATATGACGCAGATCGAAAGAATATTTTCTGTAACTTACCTGGAATTTCAAGCGAAATGTTATGTAAGTTCTCCTTCAGTACGCGGCATAGTATAGTCCAAAAAAAAACCTTTTACGTACAAAATCTGGGTTGGGAATTTGGTTCCGAGAGAGATTTTTATAATTTAGTTGTTTGATTCACTAGATTCAAGTATGAAAAATTTTAGTTATGCTTGGAAAAAATGATAATTTTTCCGCGTTTTTTTTGTAGAATCATTTAGTCCTCATCCGTTTCCCTAATAAAATACGGGTCAGATCATTTTTTCTATTTTGAGGTATTTTCAAACATGAAAAATTCATTACACTATTAGGCTTACTAGCGTTCTCAATGAAAGATGGTTTCAAACCAGTCAAAATTAAACAGAAATCGCGTGAAACTGGTCACAATACAACTGTCCAACTGCTTTGAATTCATCCTGAACCAACTTTCATGAGAACGCGAACAGACATGATATTAAGTATTACTGTATCAATATTGCAAATTTCAAACTTAGGAAATGGAGTGTGATGTCGAAGAAACAGCAGGTGGAGAAATTCAGTCTTCGACAATGGTATTAGAAGATAGTGAACCAATATCAGACGTAGTTTTGGGATCCGAACCATGGCATGGACAGGTACCTGAGGTATAGCATAGTAAAATGATTAATCAATTATATAAGTTATTCATGTCAATATCTCCAATGGTTGTGTTCACGTTTTTCGCAATTTTCAGGATTGGGTGCCAATAATCACTAGGGACGCTCAAAGACAAAGGAGACAGAATTCTCAAGGGCCGTTTAGTGATGCGTACCTTGCCGGTATGCCCAGTAAGAGACGAAAGATTGTAAATAATTCCAAACCCCAGGGTAGTCTTCCACAAGTTATTACAGGTATTGTACCGTATTCACTCCCGATTCATATATCTAGTTGGAGAAATTATTATCGTTGACTACGTTCGTCTCGCCGTCGTTGATATGGTTGAAATTCGATAGGGTTCAGTCCACTCGATTCACCATTCTGAATGACGTTATCGCGAAAGATGCATAAAAATCCTGGTGCGTTAACTGATATGCTTTTGTTCAGCCAAATCCTGTCGATCTGAGAAATCTAAGTGAGAGTTTACATTTTTTGACAGCAGGTGGTGGTGCAAATGCAATTTCCCTAGGGTCACTGGATCTAGTAAGCTTCGCTTACACGGGTACGGACATTGGGTGGAGCTAATCGGAACGATTACCCAAAAATTGACCAATGGCATTGCACTTTAATTTGTTTAAACAATTTAGAAAAGAAGAAGACAAACTGTCATTTTTCAAATTGACGTGACATTGACATTTTGATGCTCGATGCAAAATGTAAACAATCACAAAGATTTTCGACTAAAATTTTGGGTGTTTCCTATGGATATTTTTGACTAATTTTAATTTCCTTTTAATTTTTCGAGTTGAATTCCAACAATTTTGCATGTGCACGCCATATTGACAATACTGCAAGTAATATTTGTAACGTGGCTAGAGGAATGTTGAAACAATACCACGAGTTCTTTAGTACAGTTCATATTTTAGGTCGCTAGACATTAAATTCGATTAAATTCTAAGGATTTTCCTGGAATTTTCAAGAAAATGATAAACCTGATTTGAAAATTTAAGCAGTGAAGTAAGTACCTACTTTGTCAAACAATAATATTTGGCAAAGAAATGTAGAGATGGAGTTCATGTTGACTGTCATTATCTATTTTTCTAGGAATACATTCTATAATATCTATACCATAATAGCATATTCTAAAAAATTATCTATGAAACTTCAAGAATGTTCGTTTTATAAAGATATGCAGATGAAAGTCTAATTCAACACAGGTAAAAAAATGTGAATGAACTAGATGCCCTATCTTTTAGGGCTACCTACGCTGACAACTGATTTAATAATTTGTATGTTTGATACTTCGGAAATGAAGACTATTTCAATCAAGTTACTGGGATTAACAGCAGATTTATACAACAGTTTCAAATAAGATGAAATGGTCATCTTTTTGAATAATAATTGTTCATATGGAATAGTAAGTAATGTTGAACTTCTTATAGTGAATGCTCACTTCGTAAATTTGTGTATTTGGTGATTTTCTCAGAATTTCCCATTTGAAGAAATAACTTCTACCCAAGTCCCAGGTAAACATCGAGAAAAAGGTCCATTTAATTCAAGGTGAAGTTTGTTTTCATTCGCGTTCTATACAAAACTATATTCGGTGATAATCTAGTAAAAAATAGTAAATAACTCATCACTTGGAATGTAAAATAGTTTGTGACTTTTGTCATTGTTTTTACAGTTTTTAACTGAACAAATTTTCATTTCAAAATTTTGAATTTCAAATCAGATTGAAGAAGCATACACGAACACGAAAGGCGAGTTCTGAAATTCAACAGTAACTTCCGTCAGTTCTATCACCGATGCCTCTCTCTCTGTTTGTCGTTCGTCACAAACAGAGAGAGAGAGGAATCAGTGACAGAACTGATGGAATTTCCTGTTGAATTCTCGCCTGAACTCAAACACTTCTTCTTCTCATATTCTCCGAATTCGTATAAACAAATTATCCTACATTGCGATTGGCCGATTTTTGGGTATCTTCTGGGATTGGCTAATTTACAACAATTTTTGCCAGGGCCTCGCCCATTGTCCGTACCCGAGTAAGCGAAGCTTACTAGATCCAGTGACCCTAAATTTCCCAAAGCTGCAACCGATCAGGTGGCAGCTTATGAATGTATTTAGACACCTCCGGTCTCATTGGCTGAGCTCTGGCGGGATCTTTATATTATAGTCATTGCAGATAAGTGTATCACTTCGATGTGAAGTATTTGTAAACTATGGTAAACTCAGTTCATCAGTCTGAATATTACACATAGTTTTGTTCTTGTTTCATATCACGTTGTACACCTTTTCCACGTTTTTAATTATAATGAAGCAGTTTTGCATTTGCTTGTAGTGTTGAAAGTGCAGAATCTAATATCCATCTCCATAATATATGAAGTAGCGTTAGATATTTTGACACATTTTTGAATAGTTTATGAAATTGGTTTCTTTAAATTGATGATTATCTAGGTATGTAACTTCAAATGTATTGATTGTAAATTGTTATTACCTTCAGTTAACCTTACAACAAGTTCTCTTCGTAAGGTTTGTTTTTCAGTTTATTCATAAAATTGTATATTCATAAAATTTTCGAATTGCAATTATTATTATCTATTCATGAATACACTTTTATTATATTATTATTATATTATACAATCGTTTCAACACATATTTCAAGAATAGAAGATATTTTTAAAAATCCCATAACCATAACTGATGTTTTTTGATAGATCTATTTATCGTTCATAAGTATCCTGAATACATAGTATAAAAACAAACGAATTATTTTGAAGCTAGCGCTAAATTGAGGAATTTCGTAATAAGATTTGAGAATCATCGGAAATGGTGTGATACATTTATAAACAACATATACTTAACACTTTAACTGCCAAGTCGACTCGGATGAATTTACCTCTGGGCCAATTTTTATTATCTCGCAATTCTACCGAATTCTCATTTCTAGGTGAATAGCGAAAGCAGAAATTTATTTTTTTGGATGAATTAGGAAAAATTTTCAATAGTTTTGGGTGTGTGACAAAATGACTCACCCGGCGTAGATGTCAACAAAAATTCATACTGCGCCGTGTGCTTCATTTGGACTCACACAATTTTTGTGACCTTGCACCGACTCTGCGTAGTTCGGATGTTTCGTACGACATTGGTGGTTCTATAAAAGTTCTATTCATGTGTGAACAGAACATCGCAGTGGATTCTTTTTTTTTTATTTGAGTTTTTCAATCATTTTCCACAACCTAAAAAAATTATTTATTCAAATTCATTTCATTAGTTTTTTTTGTGGTCAAATTCAGAATACTACAAGTTACTCACAAATGGAATATATTTTCTTCACGAAGAAAATATTATTTTGTGAACGCAGTAACTTATCGGGGTAGACTTAGACTAATACCTAGTTTGGCCTTCTACATTTGTATAAATTTTCTATATAATATATAATATAATATAACTCTATTATTTTCAAGTTGTGGGAGGTTATAAACCCAAAAAACTCAAGTGAAAAGTTTATTTTCCTTCACAAAAAATGATATTCAAACAATAATCGCAGTGGATGTTCAATGTCTCAAAATCTGTTACTTTCAACATCTCTGTATGTTTCTGTGCTCTGTATGGGAATTCCGACAATCTTGAATAGAAATTACTGATCCAGATGAACTTTCAGCAGATTTCGGAAACAAAAATTCTTCCGAAGATTGAAAATCTACACAACGCGACAATGCATTGCAGCAAGTGCTTTTTCAATATACCCGCTCACGAGCGCAAAAATGGTGTCGATGAATGACATTTCTCGGGAAACATCAACTTTGCGTTGAGTTTCGAAAACGCCAAAGGCTACTTCATTATGCGGTTGTAAACAAATATTTGTATGTTTGGCGTGTCTTAGCCTATCAATTTGATTTGTCGCGTGAAGTATACCATCAGTTTCTGAGATAT
This sequence comes from Zygogramma bicolorata, assembly GCA_032362365.1. NCBI lineage: Eukaryota > Metazoa > Arthropoda > Insecta > Coleoptera > Chrysomelidae > Zygogramma > Zygogramma bicolorata. The sequence continues at coordinate 2,511,212 of JAVJAQ010001667.1, forward strand.
ACAATAAAATGTTGTGGCTAAAGCAGAAAAAAAACAAAAGAGTTAGAAGAATGGGCAATGGAATTATCTGACGACGACCTGAATATGAGTGACGATGAAGTGGGGCGTATGAGCGACGAATTCTGTGATGATATCGATGACTCAAATGCTGACCAAAACCAAGTACGACCGATAGTTCGGAAGAAGAAAATCTTCCTTCTACGTCAAAAATTGCACAAGAAAAAGGTAAAAGTGAAAAATGAATAACTGGTACACTAGTGTGGGATTGGCAAGAAAATTAGCAGCGCATTCAACCCATCTCGTCGGAACTTTACGAAGTGATCGTAAATGTAACCCCAAAAATATCATTACAGCATTTCTGAATCGGGGTCAAATCTTTGGTGCGGAAAGTGACGATGGCATAAAAGTATTCAAGTGGAAAGACAAGCGAGATGTCCTCATGCTCAGTACGAAACACAGTATAGAGACAGCTAATATAGGCCAGCGTCAAAAACCCGTCGCGATCATTGACTATAACGCTGCCAAGTCATTCATTGATATCTCTGATCAAAGAGCTTCTTATTCTTCGCCTGTAAGAAAAGCTCTGAAATGGTATCGGAAAATAGCAGTGCAGGTCTTATTGGGAACAACAATCGTAAATGCCCTTTTTCTTTATAATAAAGCCAATGCAAAAAAACGTCAACAAAATTCAGAGGAAAATTATGTTCTCAATTACTTCATTATTCTGATTTAGACGATATTGATAATATTGCAAGACCAATACCAAACACCCACAAGTTGGAAATTGCAGAGAAAAACAATAACGTAATTCGAAGCCGTTACAAGGTATTCCAAGGCGCAGGGAAGAACATATGCAATGAAAATGGCCAAGACTATATATATATATATATATATGTGTGTTATATATATATATATATATATATAATGTGTGTGTCGGATATCCTGAAAAACCTCATATGTGCAAGGAATGCTTTTTTAACTCACACAATATTTCATAAGAATTATAATTTGTTATATAATCACGAACTTTTTGTTACAAAGTTCCATAATAAAAAATTAGGGCCACCCACCCTTATTTCTGTACGCTATGTGTTATAAAAGTTGCTTCACGCCATTACTACTAGAAACCTCATGAAAATATACGAGAACTCTACGAGTGTCAGAGACACAATGCGGAAAGTACTTTCTCTGCCTGAGCGTCAATATAGCGCACGCGGCGTTCAGTGCATATGCTACGTGCGTCAATATGACGCACACGGCAGTTAGAGTGTTAACCTACAAAGCTGCCGCCGGGCGTGCAGGAAATATGACGTTACGTTACCAGATTCGTGGAGTGCTCTGCTTGGATTTTTGGTAGAATCTGTATATTTTCATGTCCCTACTACCTCCATCTTCTGTTGATTTTCAAGCAAACGCGGTTGAACTTATCATCATTTTATGGCTTTCTATAGCTTTCTTGTACATTTGAGGAACCGTTTTAGGGCTTTTTCTTCTCCGAATAAAAAAAAATAGAATTTATAACCTTTATGATGATTATTTTTTACAAAAACTACATTTTCATCAATTTGCTTACTGAGGAGCTCAAGAGATAATTTTCTGCTAGCAAAACAAGATCAGTGTCCGTCGCGCCATCTAGGCAAGGGAGTCGGTGTTTTATGAACTCTTTCTTCCTTTCTATTAGATATATACGTACCTAAAAAATCTAGATTTTACTTCTTTCATAGAAGTTTTGTAATTCCAATTTTTTTTATTCGCGGAATAAAAATCCAAAAACTAGTTCAAACTTTATCCTCTCCTCAAAAGTACAAGAATGCCTAAACTATCCTGGACAGTTTCGGATGAAGTCCACATATTTTATCTTTTGAGCAACTTTCATTTTGTTTCGTCAATCGCGTGTTTAAACTTATTCTCATGGTATAAGTATAAAAACTCGATTGACAGAACACAAAAAATGTTACGCTATGGCCAAAATAAAAGACGCCACCTCACAATGTGTTAATTAAATTGCCGTCTACTGAATTCAGGTTCTAACCACTATTATTCACCCCTGAATAGGAGGGCCGAAGAAATTCTTATACATAACAACTCTGACCGAAAAGAAGAATGTTTGAATGTCAACAGAATATGGATACCCGTTGAAAAAGACGGTTTCTAGGAATAATTAAATAAACCAAAGAAAACAGTTATAGATGAGAACGTATTAAGGTCCGACCCTCTAGTCTACCTGTTGATGCAAACATAACCTAAAGACAAAATGGTTAAGGCTTTCGCGGCCGAGGTTATTAGTATAACTACTTCTCTTCGGGCTTGAAGGCCGTCGTTCTTTGGAATTTCTTCCTAACATTTCGCTAGCGCGAGTGGCCAGCTTCTTCAGAGGCTTACTCATTTCCGATGACAGAACGTTTCGATTTCTCAAGGCGTATTTATATTGATGCAGCTTGTCTGGAGTGTTAATTACTTCTGTCGGGTTCGGGGAATAATCATCATTATCGGTTGCCGCACTACCTGCCGTGATTTTATTGGTTATTCTTGATTTCCTCAGAATGGGATTCCAAATTCTGTTTAGACACAACGGTTCTCCTTTGCTGTTGAAATTGTCCGCATGTTTTTGGATCTCTATTGCCTCCCGTACCAGTCGGCTATGGTAACCCTGGTTGGGGGCAATCAGTTTTGCATTTTCGAAAAGAATCCTGTGGTCATCCTCACTCAGTGCGTGTTCCGCCACCGCCGATTTGTCCCAGCCTGCAGTTCCTTTGATGCTCTTTGAGCCTTGTACCCATGAATCTTTTCGTGGTACCGATGTAAACCTTCCCCCTAGGTGCACGGTATGCGATAAACCCCTGCCGCTGCCAATCTGAGAAGATCCAACAAAGCCTCAGGTCGGCTAAAGACAAAAGAGACCCACTGTCAGCGGCAGGGGTTTATCGCATACCGTGCATTTGGGGGAAGGTTTACATCGGTACCACGAAAGGATCCATGGGTACAAGGCTCAAAGAGCATCAAAGGAAGTGCAGGCTGGGACAAATGGGCGGTGGCGGAACACGCACTGAGTGAGGGTGACCACAGGATTCTGTTCGAAAATGCAAAACTGATTGCCTCCAACCAGGGTTACCATAGCCGACTGGTACGGGAGGCAATAGAGATCCAAAAACATGCGGACAATTTCAACAGAAAACAGGAAGCGTTGAGTCTAAACAGAATTTGGAATCCCATTCTGAGGAAATCAAGAATAACTAATAAAATCACGGCAGGTAGGGCGGCAACTGATAATGATGATTATTCCCCGACAGAAGTAATTAACACTCCAGACTACCTGCATCAATATAAATACGCCTTGAGAAATCGAAACGTTTAGTCATCGGAGATGAGTAAGCCTCTGAAGAAGCTGGCCACTCGCGCTAGCGAAACGTCAGGAAGAAATTCCAAAGAACGACGGCCTTCAAGCCCAAAGAGAAGTAGTTATACTAATAACCTAAAGACCCTCAATGTGCGCATCGCATTTGACAACAAACGAAACTTGAGGCTCAAACCACTAACCCACCAAAGTTAAACAACCAAAGCAGTTAGTAACCTAGTGAAATTCTGTTTTTCAGATAGTGTAAGACAAGCTATAACAGCTACAGGTTTAACAGCGGTTGCTCCCTTAGAATCTGTAGCCCAAGCGGCAGGTGCCTCAATAGAAATTCAGACTGCCTATAGGAATTTGCTGAGGACAACGGTACGAGCCAATCTGAGAGATAATGAGGACTTCCTGCCTGAACGATTTCCGAATACTTCTAATTATTTCAATAGCGATCAGCAGTGACCATTAATCTAGGCAGTGAAACGATGTGACTGAAGTGAATTATTAATTTGTTCAATATAACAAGGTTATTGTATAATTTATTCGTCAATATATACGTAATGATCCACATTTTTCGCTCACTTGATTTTTACGAGATCACTAGGGTTATAGAATATTTAGGGGTGAGAAATGTAATAAAGCCATTACGTTTTCTGGCTGCATATGAGATTTATAATGATGTTTTGCAAATAGTAAGTTTGATGGAGTTGACTGACTGAAATGTTTGAATTTTGCAGTCTTGGGTTCAGTTCGTTTTTTCAGCGCATACCACTATTGTTATCCCAGAAACGGTAAGTCCTACATGGTTGGTTAAAAGAGACGTTTCGCTGTCCAAAATCTAGCCTCGATTCTTTTTTTTTTTAATAAGAACTTCTATTCTGTAAGAATTTCTGCTTTTAGAAACTCGTTTGGCATTTCTAAAACAAATACTATTACATATACATTTCCGGTAAGAATTTCACTATGACGAGGTTGACAAATCACGACACGACGACACGTGTTCCACTACACAATAGCTTCTGCAAGGAGAAAACCTGGTCATAGTTCAGTTCTTACAGTGAATCATGTTATTTTTTTCAATATGGACTTTCATCAAGTATCGGCCAGTTCTATTCAATTTATGATATCTGAAATATTTACAGTGACAGTTATGCATCATTTACGAGATTACTTTCCTAGTTTATCAGGGCGATGTTTATTGGTCTGCGTCTAGCCACATTTGAATCTCAAATTCAAAGACCCATGTCACCATTGAACCCATATACTCTTGAAGTACTTTTTAGAATGTTTATCTCATATTTTCGAGTCGGATACATCCTTTGCAAAATGTTTGGGTTATTTCTAGGGCAATTTAGTTAAAAAAAATCAAGGTGGAATTCAAGGAACAAAACGTAATGAAAATTGAATTGAACCAGAGAATAATGAACATATAGCAAAAAGTTTATAATAGATTCATATCATTCGAAATTGAGGCAGTAGGGCGAAAGTCATTTTTTCGCGAAAATGTCTTGTTCACTCAACCTTGTAGAACTCGTTTCCAAGGTAGCAATAGTATCACTTTGAAAAATGGCTATATCCTTGAATAAGGACTTGCGCCTGAAAATACTATTCTAATTATAGACATTTTAATGTTGACTTTATAACCCCAATTGAGCATGTATGTATTTGATTCGTTTAAAGAGTGATTCAATTCTTCTGGGCTAGGAGTGCAGGGTTGAAAATGCAATCTATATGAAACTAGAAAAATCGAAAGAGCATTTGATGTGGTTCACTAATCTCGAGAGGTAACCATATTTATATTCAGCTTACTTGTATTAATAAATAATCAATCAAAAGTAAAACACCTATCTGAAAAATTGTAATTCTCTAAGCAAGTACCAAAAATTTTGAAATATCAATAGTACCGTCAGATTCCACAATTTTCGGGATTGTGAATATTTTTTTTATACTCAAATATATCTGTAATTTTTGGGTTAGACAATATATTGTTTATTTGAACATGTTTTATTTATTCGATCTCATCCTCATACTCCTGTCAATATCTTCAAATAGACATTTGTTCGGAAAAGCTGTTTTCTTCGTGTACCATCTGCAGAGCTCAGTTAATAATAATAATAATATGCTTTATTATCATAAGACATAATCTTGTTGACAAAGCTTGGGTAGTAAATACTAACTTAAAAAATGCGATATATACAAAAGATAAAAATAAAACTATAAAAATACGTACAAAACGTGGTACAATGGAGATTATAAAAAGTATGTATATATAAAAGAGTGAAAGTCAAGTTCATATAAGAATAGACAAAGAAAGTAAAAATTTAAAAGCTCCTTAATGAAGATAAAAAACATGAGCTAGTCAATCAGTTAAAAGTTATCGTCAAAAAACTCATTCAAAGTATAATAGGGTCTATCAGATAGAAATTGTTTGACTAACTTCCTGAATTGGAAGCCATTTATATTGGCAGATCTTATGTACAGAGGCAAATGATTGTACATTTTTCCTCCATTGTAAAATATGGAGTCTCTGGTGATGTTTTCAGTTGGCACTGTGAGTTGCAGAGTGTGTATGCTGTTCCGGGTGTTGTAATGGGAAGAGGATGTGGCGAAGTTGCAGTTACCGTCAGGATATTATGGTTTTTGAAGACTGTTCTACAGGACTCTCTTGGTTTAAGGTTTCCCATATACCTTATTGTCCTTTTCTGTAAAATTAGAAGACTATTGAATAAAGTTGGGCTGCATGCTCCCCAAACCGGTATTCCGTAGCGTAAGTGAGAATCTATGAGTGCATAGTAAGCCATCTTTGCAGTGCCGAATCCCAATTCATTACGAATTACTCTAACGCATAACAGCCAGAGGCGACTTTGCTAGTGAGTTGTTTGACATGATCCACAAATTTTAAATTCTGATCAATGAACACTCCTAGAAATTTAGTGCTATTTTTAGATTCCAATGATCTGTCTTCAAAATAAAGTTCGTTGATCGAGCATCTAAACGATATTAAATTTGTTTTAGTTAAGTTGAAAGATAGGATGTTTGAATCACACCAATCTTTCACTTTTTTCAAATCAGCAGAGATTATTTTATGTAACTCACAAGTATTTTTATTATTTCAAAGTATGGTTGTGTCATCTGCAAATAAGGTGAACTTTCCAGAAATATCAAGCTTGGTGAGGTCATTAATATATAATAAAAAAAGAATGGGACCTAAAACAGAACCTTGTGGAACACCCGAACTAATTTCCCTTTTTCTTGAAAGTTGAACAGTTTTGACTATTTGCGATCGTCCCTTCAGGTAGGAATCGAACCATTTGAGAGTTACTCCTCTGCATCCATAACAATGTAGCTTTCTCAGCAGTATTTCGTGATTAACGCAGTCAAATGCCTTTGACAGGTCACAAAACACTGCAGCAGTCTTTTCACCGACATTTATCTCAGAATAAACTATATTTAGAAATGAGAAAATAGCATCATAAGTATTTTTATTATTCTGGAAGCCGAATTGGTTTCCACTGATGATGTTATGCTCAATTATGAATTCAAGTAGTCGTTTTTTAATTATCTTTTCAATGATTTTTGCGATGGTTGGTATAAGAGATATAGGACGGAGATTAGAGGGATCATCAGAATCTCCGCCCTTATGGAGAGGAATGACCACAGAAGTTTTTAAAAATGAAGGAAATGTGCCTGTTTGAAAGGATAAATTCATCAGTGAAACCAGCACATTCAGAGCGCTAGGAGGAAGGTTCTGTATTATTTTAATTGAAATGTCATCGTAGCCTGCAGTATTTTTGTTTTTAATATCCTTCAAGATTTCAATCACCTCATTAATGTTGGTCTCATACAGAAACAAGTTCTCACCTATGCCTAAATTTTCTAGATGTACTAATGGATCATACGGACTAGCAATATTTTTACTCATATTTTCTGCAATGGAGAAGTCATTTATAGTATCAGGGCTTAGTAATGTTACATTTTTGTTTTTTTGAGTTTCCTCTTGAGTCATTTATAATTATTTACCAGGACTCTTTCATCTTATTGTGAGACTCACTGAGTCTACTATTGTAAAATAATTCCTTTGCCCACTTCAGTGCCGTAGAGTGCAGCAAAAGCCAAGCATGTAATAGGTACAACATTTTTACTACTAGAGTTGAAATGATATATTGTACTTAATTTTGTGTTAAGGTTAATTGATTCTCTTTCAAATGACATATCTCATTTGTTAAATTCGTTCAGATAGTTTCCGAGATAAGTATCCCAAGCCCCCCTCCACACCTTAATCCCTTCATCTTTTGTAGCACCCACCAGTTCAATCTAAGGAATGGGTGAGAGAAGTCCTGACGAGACCTGGGGAGTAGGCAGATCGAGGCCCCGACGTCGAGTCACAAATTCTTTCCCTGTGACAACACTATATATATAACTGGAACTGCGCCTGGAATCGTTATTTTGTCGACGTTTCGGCTCCCACTTTGGAGCCATTATCAAGACTTTTGCGCGACTTGACGATGGGGTCCAAGTCTCCTTAAGCCCCAACTCTCATCATAACAAAGTGAAGACTTAGGTTTTGTGGAATTTATATAGCTATATGAGGGTCCGACGGTGTTGAACAAGGTATCGGACCCGATGTAGGAAAGATTTGAAGTTTGATTGAAGGATTTGTTTGATGGAATAGTAATGGTTTCCAGGAACTGGGAAGCCTTTGTGAGTCATCTCATTTATTGAGGCATTCAGGACTTTTTTCAATTTCTATTGCTTCGTGAATTGTTGTCCAGTTTCGTAGTAATTTTTAAAGAGAGTCTGGGTTATGTCAGTCACGCAGAAGTCTTGAAAATGGCAGCCCAAACTTCGATTCCAGACGCGATTCAACCGTAAATTCCAATATACATCCTACCGCAAAAACCTATCCGAGCACACATACTATATATATGTATATAAGTTGGGTGTAAGAAATGATCTCATCAAGAAATATGTGAAAAAGAAGTTTATTGAAATAATTATCAACAATAAACCCTATGAAGAACCACTATCATAGTTATCAGGATCAAAATCTTCATCATCCTCATCATCTAAATCCAAATCGTCCAGATCTTGGAATAATGACTCATCAACCTTCACAGCATCACCTTCATCTAGGAATTTGAGATCTGATTCATTCAGTGTATTGTCAGTCATAAACAGTTCTCTTCCTGTCAACTTTTTTCCCTCCTTATCAGCAATTTCCCTTTTTTTAGTAATTCCCATATCATCTTCGAAACTCTTTCTCCATTTCATAAAAGTTTCAACTGTGACTCGTGTACCTTCAAATCTCTTCCTTTCTGCCTCCTCGTCTTCTTGGAGCTTTCGAGCAGCTCTTTCTTCATTTTCCCTCTTCGTTTCTTCATATTTCACATTGAGCCACTCTTGTGCTGAAGAAACTAGAGTAAAAACCATAACCATTCCTAAATTCTCCTCGACCTGTTCCATGAGGTAATTGAGTAAATTCTGTTCATAATCATCTTCAAAATTCTCAGGATTCTCTAATTCTATAATAGGTGATTCTTCTGGATACTTTGGAGTATAAGTAATAACAAGATTACAACTCAGTCCTGTCCCCGAATCAGGTTCATATTCTTCAGTTTTGATTGGAATGGAAAATTTATACAGGGGTTCCGCGGCCAAAATTTCAAAATCGCCATAATATATGGATTCCAAAGCTTCAATTTCACTTTTCTGTTCCTCGGTGTAATCCATGTTCAATAACTTACAACGTTTCTTGCGAAGATAAACCAAAATCTTTGTTTATCTTTAGTTTTTTTCACATATTTTAAAATATCAATGAGCATTTAAGTAAAGTTAGGTTATATTTTAATATTAAATGTCAAAGTATAAGTATAACCCTCAAGCTGGATTCAGAAAGATCCGAAATCCGATGGTATGACGATCATTGCGTCTACCAACTTACAGTGGATGAAGCAGTGTCCAGATGACCGTCGAACACTATAAACGGCAATGGCTGAATCCACTTTCTGTATAAAATGGAAGTGATTTGGTGCTTTTTTTTCCGCTGACTCAATCGTTAGAACGAACTCAGGTTTGAGGTGAGGTTTATTCGCAAATTTATATATGACGACTCGTCCCTAGATATCACTTCCCATCTGCTGATCTCGATTCAGTTTGGTATCACTCAAGCGGTATAATGCTTTCTCCGTTTCATTCACACCAGAATAAAGATATACCGCTTTCAAAAGTTGTTTCATTTTTGTGTCTTAAATCAACCGTTTATAAACCAAATCTCAATAGAGACTGGTGCCAGCCCCCAATCCGATTTTTTGGTGAATTCAAGTATATACAGGACGTTGATTGGAAGAATCAAATAACGCTTTCAGGTTATATTCAGCGCAACGCTTTTCGCTTTCTCGTCCTAGACGCTGCCTTTGTCGCTACGACCTATGACGTGGCAAACGAAATGCCATGGCCATGAATGACATTAGCTGCGTCTAATATCTTACAGCGCTTGAAACCGCTTCACAAAATTTGACATATTTTCATGGTGAAATGTCAAATTTTATGAAGCGGCTTTAAGCGCTCTAAGCTGTTAACGCAGCTTACAGTGCTTGGGCTGGATCAACGATCAACGTTCATGTTGGGCTGGATTCAGATAAATCCGATAGTACGACGATACGATAGCTTTCTGATTGGTCTAAATTTAAATTTTGACCAAGCAGAAAGCTATCGGATCGTCGTACGATCGGATTTCGGATCTGTCTGAATCCAGCCTAAAGTCGTTGAACAAAATTCGACAGTTTTCCATGGTGAAATGTCAAATTTTGTGAAGCGGCTGTAAGCTGTTAGACGTAGCCTATGACCACTGACAACTGACACTAGATAGATAGAGAGAGATTAGAGATAGACAGTAGACAGTAGTACATTCCTCGACTGACCTTGACGTCTTGATTCTGATTATTGACAGTGTGAGAAAATAATTTTTTTAATCCACAAAGAACGTAATGAGATTGATTGCCAAGAAAAAGTAGTGTTTTGAAAATGTTAGTGACACAGCGATATATCTAAATAAAAGCCGAGCCAGGCCAACAACAAAAATATTGTGCACCCAATCTAAAGAGAAAGGGAACATATGTCATCAAGGATGGAAGACAACACTGTTTCAAAAACATCACTTCTGGAAAATGACTCCTCATCAACTGTTCTGCCTATTATTCCTCCATCTGATCAAATCTTTCTCCAGACAAAATTATGTCAAACTATTGCAGGGCTTTTCGTCTGGGCCGCCCTTTTTCTGACATGTACGCAGATTTATCATCATCTGAGATGGTACACTAATCCCGCAGAACAACGATGGATCGTAAGGATTTTATTTATTGTTCCAATTTATGCTGCCCATTCCTGGATAAGCCTTCTGTTCTTCAATTCAGACAATTACTATGTGTACTTCTTCACAGTTCGTGACTGTTATGAAGCATTTGTGATCTACAGTTTTTTGTCCCTTCTTTACGAATACCTTGGAGGAGAATCAGATATTATGATGGAAATCAGAGATAAGCCAACCAAATCTAGTTGCTTCAATCAATACTTGATCGGAAAGACATACTCAATTGGATTATTGAGATTCTGTAAGCAAGCAACTCTACAGTTTTGCATTGTTAAACCTCTGATGGCTTTTGTTATCATTTTCTTGCAAGGTTTTGGGCATTATCGTGATGGTGACTGGAGTCCAGATGGTGGTTATTTATATATCACAATAATATACAATATATCTGTATCACTTGCTCTATATGGACTATTTTCGTTTTACTTTGCTACACAAGATCTTTTGACGCCCTTCGAACCTGTGCTGAAGTTTACCACTGTGAAATCAGTCATCTTTTTATCCTTCTGGCAGGGAGTAGGATTGGCTATCCTGGAAAAAGCAAATGTGATCTCGCCAGTTATAAATGATAATGTAACAAGTACTGTTGGCACAGTATCTGCTGGATATCAAAACTTCCTGATATGCATTGAAATGTTTTTTGCTGCTGTAGCATTGAGGTATGCCTTCCCTTATAGAATTTATGCTCATGGTTGTTTAACTGACTCCAGAGGAAGGACTGTCACAATGCAAAGTATTTCCAGCAGTCTTAAGGAGACAATAAATCCAAAAGATATTATGACCGATGCTATTCACAATTTCCATCCACATTATCAGCAGTATACCCAGTATAATTCCAATGACATCACACATCAGCCCTATGAGAAATTATGATATACACAGTATAGCGATGACTAGATCGCTCATGGCCATTGTAGCTGCATTACTCCATTGTCAACAACTTTTAGGATCTACCAACAACGTTGCCTGGTGGATTTTCGTTATGAGATAAATTAAATATTTTAATGTAGTAGTGATTCTGAATGTTACTTAATTTTTTTTACCTGTATTATATAATTAATCTTGAATATTTTCCCACACTCAATAAATGTGTTATGACAACTTAAAGTATAGTTGAATGATTTTGATTTAATTGAAACGGGAAAGCAATTTTTGATAGGTATAAAATCACTTCTCTGAAGTTTCCTTTGTGATGCCTTATCAAAACATTGGAAAGAAATAAAAAATGTAGAGTTCAAATGAAAAAAAATCTTGAGTCAATAATAATAATACAGATGTCTGTTCTTAGGTTTTATGATTTAAATGATATGAAACATGTTTTTCTAACCCATTCATGGCAGGTGTTATGATCTATTGCTTTTTTGCTTCTGTTAGCACTTTTGTTTATATATTCAACTAATTGAAAATGAAATAATCTGAAAAGTAAATAAGTTGAAATAGTTTTAATTCACATTTGAATCACTAATTACAGCACGAGGAAGCGTATAATATTCTTAGGTTCAGGCCTACAGAATTTTTTCAAGAACTGCACATGTCATTATATTTTTCCATTGATATAGTCCAGCCTGTCCTGTTACCAAATATTAAATACTAAATTATATCTGGGGACTGCGATATTGCTAAGTTTCCAAACGATATTTTAAAACTGATTATATCAAGTGACAGAATGACGGTAGTAATTTAAATTTCTTAAATTTTTGGACATTCATCACATTGAAACAGAAGGTGTACATTTGAACGAACGCAATTCCAAAGAAAATTACTATCAGTGTGAGTCAAGAGATAACATCCTATCTTTAGCTCGTACATGTTAAGGAATATTAACTAATATGGTGTGTCTGTATGAAATATATGGTGGTGAATTAGAAAAAAGTCTGAAAAAAATTATAAGCTAATTACAAGGTATAAAAGATGAGTTTGGGAACTGTGTATATTTAGTACATTCATTGTCTAAATCTCTGGCAAACCGATGTATTTTCCGAACCAAAAGCAACTTTCCACAAATCAACCGACTCTATTTCAAATTTGACTCACGTCATTGGAATCTCGGAAATTATAGGGGATACGAGACAGTAGGTACTTGAATTGGGGTAAAGTTGCTCATTCATGTGATCAACAAAATTCTCTTTGTTAAATTTTAAAACTCCAAGTGTTTCTGGACGGAAAATCCTTAAATTTTTTTCGTTAAAAGTCCCCTTTTAACATTCGGTACTTTTCATTAAAATAATTTTGTGTGATATGTCGAAGCGGAGGGGGGTATCAACATTTCTTTTTCAAATGGAGGATGGGGATTATGACACTAAACCCAGGGATAGATCGTAACAATCAATTTACTGCTAAAAGTCTAATGAACCAATCCTGGATCATAAAATCAGAACTACTTTGTGTATAAAACCCTTCTTGAATATATAGAGATTTGAAAGAATTCAGACACGGTAACAAAAGTCCTCCATTCGTATTTGAAAAAGAAGTTGAAACCCTACTCTTTGTCACGAATGACTTCAATAACTTTTATTCTTCCAATAATGAAATTTGCCGATACTTAATAATTCCTGATAATTTTTCAGGAGACTCTTCAGTGAAAATCACTCAATGAATTATTTCTTATTACGATATTTTTTCGTCAAAATTTTCTGAAAATGTTGCCTTCGATATCCTCAATAATCAAAGTGAGAAATAGAATGAGTCTCGCCATTCAGACCATTTTTTCTGGTGAAAACTGAATAAGTACCTACTTTTTGATATCAATTAAAATAAACAAAGGAACTGACTTTATAATTGAGTTTCTATTGAAATTGTGATATTTACCGTTTGTTTGAAGATCATTTCAGACATGAGTGAATACTTAATATAATTTCTAATGACACTTGACATAGTCAGTGGGCATACTTGAAGACTGGCGTTAAATCAAATCATCTTTCGAACAATCTGTTCAGGCCAGTCTCAAATTACCTACACAGTAGGTTTCGGCTGGCACCTGTCAGAAAACAACTACTCCCCTGGCTAATACCACGAAGGGCATTGAATTATATCCGACCAGGTGCCAGTGCAGGTTTCTTCACAGAAGTAAACCCTGCATTTGCTTTCGTCGATACAAATGAAGGAATTGATTTTCAATTATAGGGACGGACACACTTGCAGACCGGTTTCGGGCTATTTGGCCACTCGTCAGTGCAAGGCAGTGCCATCATCAACATGAAGTCGATGATTTCCCATAATTAAAAATCAAACTCCTTCACGAGTATCAAGCCCCGGCCAAAGCTGATGCGAACAACGAAGTTATTACGCCATCTACCAATGAACGAGGTATTCCAAAAGCAAACCGAATTCGCCCATTCCTCCTGCGAGGAAAATGTAAAAACACTTGACATAGTCAGTGGGCATACTTGAAGACTGGCGTTAAATCAAATCATCTTTCGAACAATCTGTTCAGGCCAGTCTCAAATTACCTACACAGTAGGTTTCGGCTGGCACCTGTCAGAAAACAACTACTCCCCTGGCTAATACCACGAAGGGCATTGAATTATATCCGACCAGGTGCCAGTGCAGGTTTCTTCACAGAAGTAAACCCTGCATTTGCTTTCGTCGATACAAATGAAGGAATTGATTTTCAATTATAGGGACGGACACACTTGCAGACCGGTTTCGGGCTATTTGGCCACTCGTCAGTGCAAGGCAGGTGCAAGGTAGATGGCGTAATAACTTCGTTGTTCGCATCAGCTTTGGCCGGGGCTTGATACTCGTGAAGGAGTTTGATTTTTAATTATGGGAAATCATCGACTTCATGTTGATGATGGCACTGCCTTGCACTGACGAGTGGCCAAATAGCCCGAAACCGGTCTGCAAGTGTGTCCGTCCCTATAATTGAAAATCAATTCCTTCATTTGTATCGACGAAAGCAAATGCAGGGTTTACTTCTGTGAAGAAACCTGCACTGGCACCTGGTCGGATATAATTCAATGCCCTTCGTGGTATTAGCCAGGGGAGTAGTTGTTTTCTGACAGGTGCCAGCCGAAACCTACTGTGTAGGTAATTTGAGACTGGCCTGAACAGATTGTTCGAAAGATGATTTGATTTAACGCCAGTCTTCAAGTATGCCCACTGACTATGTCAAGTGTTTTTACATTTTCCTCGCAGGAGGAATGGGCGAATTCGGTTTGCTTTTGGAATACCTCGTTCATTGGTAGATGGCGTAATAACTTCGTTGTTCGCATCAGCTTTGGCCGGGGCTTGATACTCGTGAAGGAGTTTGATTTTTAATTATGGGAAATCATCGACTTCATGTTGATGATGGCACTGCCTTGCACTGACGAGTGGCCAAATAGCCCGAAACCGGTCTGCAAGTGTGTCCGTCCCTATAATTGAAAATCAATTCCTTCATTTGTATCGACGAAAGCAAATGCAGGATTTACTTCTGTGAAGAAACCTGCACTGGCACCTGGTCGGATATAATTCAATGCCCTTCGTGGTATTAGCCAGGGGAGTAGTTGTTTTCTGACAGGTGCCAGCCGAAACCTACTGTGTAGGTAATTTGAGACTGGCCTGAACAGATTGTTCGAAAGATGATTTGATTTAACGCCAGTCTTCAAGTATGCCCACTGACTATGTCAAGTGTTTTTACATTTTCCTCGCAGGAGGAATGGGCGAATTCGGTTTGCTTTTGGAATACCTCGTTCATTGGTAGATGGCGTAATAACTTCGTTGTTCGCATCAGCTTTGGCCGGGGCTTGATACTCGTGAAGGAGTTTGATTTTTAATTATGGGAAATCATCGACTTCATGTTGATGATGGCACTGCCTTGCACTGACGGGTGGCCAAATAGCCCGAAACCGGTCTGCAAGTGTGTCCGTCCCTATAATTGAAAATCAATTCCTTCATTTGTATCGACGAAAGCAAATGCAGGGTTTACTTCTGTGAAGAAACCTGCACTGGCACCTGGTCGGATATAATTCAATGCCCTTCGTGGTATTAGCCAGGGGAGTAGTTGTTTTCTGACAGGTGCCAGCCGAAACCTACTGTGTAGGTAATTTGAGACTGGCCTGAACAGATTGTTCGAAAGATGATTTAATTTCTAATGATTTAAGAAAGCCAGAATAATTCTCGAGAGGAAATATCTCAGAATTTATGTTGAAATTTTCGGCTTCCTCGATACTTTTCGTGTTAAACATCGGTATCTTGAATGTATTTACAGTTCAGAAAATCGTATCTCGAGTTTCACTGGCGAAATCTATATGTAAACATTTTTCCTGATGATCAGATATGATTTTGAATACCTATCTTCATGAAATGAGTCATTCTGTTTGTCGTTTTTTCCCATTACTCTGATGACGTTTCAGCAAAACGATAATGGGTTCATTAATCAACTATTTATTCGATTTCCACCGTTTTGGCAAAAAGCCTTTATTTTCAGTGTTTTTTTTTATCATCTAACTACATGCATGATTGATAAGATTGAAACAATTGATGTACTGCTTATATCCAATCAAAATTGGAACGGAAATTCGTCCCACAACAGGTTGCGCATTGAACTTCGTGTAGGTTTTTCAAATGGCTGCTGTCCCGCACTGTGCAATACGTCATTTCGGTGCCAAGATGAAACAAATCGACCAATTCCTCGTTTAAGGAAATACTTCTCACAAAAGTCGGTGAGCACATTTAAAGACTGGCTGTAAATCAAATCTAAGGAATCAGAGTTCAGGCCAGATATATGCTTTTGGTTAGTACATCGTTTATGGGCTGGTATGATGACGGCTCATTTTGCTCGTTGTTAGCTTCATCCTTGGGGTGTGTGATACTCAGGGAATCTTCGGTCATTTTCCTTTTTGAAATAGATAAGTATAGCTGATCTTCCCCCTTCCCAGTTTCCATGAGCTTTTATCATACATTTCCATAGAAACATCCTTGAATATAATGAACAAAACCCAAAAAGTGCGAGTAGTAGAAACTGCAACTGTTTATCCATCGGAATACCTAGACTTTACTTTTGGAGTGTTATTGTCGCAACACATTCTTTCATTTTTACATAAAGTTGACAATTATTTTGGGAGCATTTTTGCTGATGATACGTCATCTAGTGTACAGGTGGTTTGTGATGAACAGATTGCGAAAAATTCACCAGATTGCATCAGTCAAATAAAAACTTGCATTGCAAATGGCCTGGAATTGAACATCTCTAAAACATAGATTTGATGTATTTTAGTTCGAATGGGTGAAAAGAGATTCTAGTATTCCTGTGCAAAGAGAAAATGTAAAATGGCTCACATCTAGATTAGATAGAAGGCTTGCGTGGGAGACTCATATTGAAATGACGATCAAACAGCTTTCAATATGCAACAATGCGATATATAACAACTCTATAAAATAATCTTATAACAACTCTATAAAATAATCTTAATATCCACTCTGAAAATGTTGATGGATTGTTATGCTGGGGAAATTGTACAAATATTGAACGTATACTAATTTTTTAAAAAACGTATCCTGATGAAAGGCAAGTTCAATATCTTAAACTCATTCGTATCGCTCCGTATTTGCTAATGAGAGCATGTTAACTGTCATTAATCTTTTCATTTCGAAGTTGTTTCTTATGTGAAGAAACATATTCATGAATGTCCAACCTTCAAATACGTTAACTACCTATTTACCCTAAGCTCATACAACACAAGTTCACAAAGGATTTTTTATGATATCAACAAAAACCTAAAATAACCTTGCTTCCAGTCAGTATAAGAAGCGAATATAGATTTATCTCTTTCAAAAATCCACTAAAAAACTGAAAGGCCATGCTTTTTATTCACTCGGGGAATAGATGGCAACTGAAACAGGACTACTGAAATCAAAACCAATTTTTAATCTGATTTGTGTTCTATGTAAAGTGTGTATTTGTGTTTTATTTTTCAGACTCATTCAGTGCAAGCTGCTGTACCGCTGACATTTTCGATAACTTCATGGATCAAATTAACATAAACATTATCATTGAACTTGACCTACTCAAAATCTGTGTCGCATTCTTACTTTCAGCAAGCATTCACCAGTCAAAGTTGGCACACTTGTGAAAGACGTCAAAATGATAAGCGACATTACTTGATACTTGTAATTTCGTCTAGTAGACAATTTTGCCATTTGAAAATGATAAGGGGATATTCTCTATCGAAATCTTTGTAGGTTTCAAGACAATTTCATTTTGTATAAGTCACGCTACTTTTGCGGGATCTTGCTACACTCGGCAGAAATCGTTATACAAAATTAAAAATTTTATAGATGGTTCCATATTCATTTATATTGATGTACTCAAGGCTTTTTTGGTATTCAAGCCATTTTTGAAAACGATGCCGCTATTACCTATATTGTTACGAATCTCCTAGCGCCGGCCCTGACGATCGTGAACGCAATGGTCGAAGAGCAAAAGTCACTTTTCCAGGAACTGCTGATCCGCGTGGAGAATTCGATAGACATCATCGAGGCCCTTCTCAAAGACTCTCCATAGGCGTACGCAGGTATATAAGCAGACGCTTCATCGCGGAGGAGTTAGTTATTTAGAGAGAGAGAGTTCAGCAGAGTTATTCAGATAGTTATTCGGAGCTTAGTGGAGAGCTTTGGTGTTGCTAAGTACACAAGTAGATAATTTTCAGTACAGAGAGTTTTAGTACCGAGCGTTGGAAATTTAAGCGATTGGGTTGTATTTTGTTGTGACAAAGAGTTGTAAAAAAAGTAGTTTAGTGTTGTTTGGAGTTGTAATCAACGAACCACAAGGATATATCGTAACAATATCAAAATTTAAAAAGCTTGCATGTCATTTGATGCACATCAGGACGGAGGGAGTCGTTTTGAAACTTTCTTCTTTCACGTGAAAGATATAGAATTCTTTCAATTTTGTAATGGGTAATTTGAGACAGTGAAAGACCTTTTCATACTATGTCATTTTTTAGATAAACTATTGAGAAATGGGACAAGAAAGATTCGATAACGATTACTCAATCGTGTAAATCACATATTCCTAATAAATTTTCCCACATACATCAAATCATATTTTACCATTTAAAATGGCATTCTGTAACGACTGTACTTGTAATCGGCCCGAAAAGTTATCCCCAAAAAAGCAACTGAGAATGGATTCAATTAGTTTTGCTTCTCAGTTGTTATTTATGAAATAAGTATATTTATTATATATAGGTGACTGTATGGCGCCTACGGAAACATCTCAGTGATTTTAACCTCTGACCACATGTGAACGATCGACATTTCAATTATCGTTATCACACACAGAATTATCGAGATATTCACTCAATGATTCGTTTTTTGTAGCTGTGAAATGAATGTATGGTTACCAAAAAAAAATATGCAGTTATAAATCTTTTTCAGTTGATTTGATACGCTGAAAATAATTGTAAAGCACTGAAGTGCAAATGTTCAGTAATTATCATGAAATATTTGGCGAAGGCAGAGGTACATATTATTTTATACATATAATAGGCTACTTAGCCTGAAGTCAGTAATATACTACCTCCTTTCTTTTCTATAAAACACCTATTTTTATTCTAGTTGAACAAATCACCCCTCATCTATCTACTGAATAAACTAGGATTATTAATATAATATTACTGAGATTTTCAACAGTTTTCAATATACATTGTGTTACAAAACTATCTGTAAAGATTTTGTGAATGTTCATGAAGTCAACCTGAGAGTTTTATCCTATAAACATAAGGTGAAGAAAGCATCTCTACAGAAGCTACGTTTAAACGTCGTCACGATAGAGAATGAAATAGAAAAATATTAAAATAATACAAAACTCCTTTGGTATATGCAAATTTAATTGGCGGTGGAGATGTGGAGAAACGTTTATGGCGGCTATGGTCTGAATGGACGATTGAATGCTTGGACAGATTTTTATTCCTACGTGCTGAAAATCGAACGTTTGGAGATAAGAACCCATTTATCTTTAGCTCTCATAGGTGGATAACGGTAAAACCAATTTGAATTGAAAAATTATATTCTGAAGGTGCTACGGAAAAACTAAATCTTTCGGAAAAGAAACATGTACAGTGAAATAATACAAATCAACACCACAGTAATAGGGGTTGGATGAGAAGAAACAAATTCAAATGAATGTCCATATCGAAACAAGACCAATACTTCTCAAATTCAACAGAAACATCTTACGACTCAGGGAAACTCAAAATTAATATTTTTGATAGTGAAAACTCTCAAAGAAAAATAAGATCTTAACCAGTCCTGATAGAAGCTAGCAATGAGAATTAAACCGCTTACTCAAATAAAAATGTGCTCTTTATCGATAATAATAAATAACTGATCAAATTGGGCGATACTTGATGAAGATCTATGATGCTTAAAAAACACTTCATTCTGTGACTTTCACTAGTCAGTTTACAAAACCATTGCACTTGAAGTTCTTCTAAGTGTGGTGCTTCGCCACCTCTCTCATTATCACCCATTACATAGATGATGATGAAGATTCACGATGAAACAAAAAATAGTTTTTTACGAATTTGTCAATTTTGAATTTGATATTACTGTCAAGAAATAAAGTATCAAAAAACGTAATTATTTATCATTAGTAGATATAAACTACATAAGTATTTGAAGCTCACCATAATTAATTCTGGAAACTCCTGCTGAGGTGTGCAGCATGCAACCAAAAACTAGAACTATTTTGAAGGCATTCTACTATCGACTTCATTGAGCCTAGCAAGGATTCTGAAGAATCACAAAACATACTTGATTATTTTTACCTAGCCTACAGTTATAACACCACCAAGAATCAGAATAAATATATCAACTACAATAGAAAATAATACCGAGGTAAACAGGTACTCGAATTATTTCAAAAACAATTCTCAACTGTTGTCAGACCATCTATTTCAACTATTTCATCTGAAAATTGTAGAGAATTGAAATTCAAAATAA
Organism: Zygogramma bicolorata; assembly: GCA_032362365.1. NCBI lineage: Eukaryota > Metazoa > Arthropoda > Insecta > Coleoptera > Chrysomelidae > Zygogramma > Zygogramma bicolorata. Next base: position 2,531,848 of record JAVJAQ010001667.1, read on the forward strand.
TCCAAAAAATTCTGGACTTTCGCAACAAAAAATTCATAGTATCGAGGCCATCACTGAACATTTGAAACCCTAATTATACAGTTAATTCAGTAGATTCAAAAAATAATGTTCATCGAACACGAATAGAAAATCAGGAGTCAAATATAAAGGGTGATTGAGGACAAAAATAAGACAATCTAAAAATAGAAGAAGAAGAATAGAATAGAAGAAATTTGACATAGCTAGTCTGAGAGCATACTTGAAGCCTGGCGTTCGATCAAATCATCTTTCGAACAATTCACTATCTACACAGTAGGTTTCTGGGCTAGCACATGTCAGCAAACAACTACTCCCCTCGCTAATACCACGAAGGGCGTCTTAATTTTCTTCTGTGAAGACATGTTTTGAATATTCTCCCTAAAATATACCTAATAGAAGAAACAAAATGTTGAATATTTCTTTTTCTCTTGTTGGTACAAGACTTATAATTTCATGATACAGTGACTATAAAAAGAAAAATATTTCAATAGCTGTATATGATGAAGCCTAGAGTTTTTCTCATTCTCCGAATTGTTCATAAAAGGAGATGAGCTAAACCTAAAACTAACCTGTGGAGCAGGTCGATAAACATGACAAATCTTATATAGAGATATGAGATATCTGTCCACTTTGATATTAATTTACTTTTCTAACGGTTTTGTTGTCATTATCTAGTATTTTGACGTCAGGAGAGATCGTTCTGACGAAAGCATCTATCTCGATGCTAGGAATTGCGATAAGCTATACATTCATATGAAAATTCCATGTGAGATTGATTCCCAAAAGCATGTTATATTCAGATAATGGCACTTCCTTAAACAAACAGGGACCCCGCAAGGCTGAGCGAGACATTATTTTGGCGCCCTTTATTAATATTAATTAGTTCGAAATCGAGTTGAAAAAAATATTTTATATAGTAGGTACAACAAATTTTTTTTTAATCAATCTCATTGTAACTGATTTCAATGAATTATTAATTATCAACAACAAAAACATCTTTTATCCGTCACTTGAACCTACATCTTTCATTAGGTTGAATAGGTGTTTTTCTTGATTTAACGGCAGCAAATTCCTTTATGACTCCATCAAAATCGATTTTGTCAACCATCTCCTGATCTATAGCTGATAATGCTAGCCCAGATAGTCCCTCCTGACGCATAGTTGATCAAATAATTTTTATTATTTTCAATTATAAAAATGACCTCTTCCCAGACCAAATACTGGTAAAGTTGAGAGTATTCTAAAAGAAATTGTAAAATTTGGCAGGGCAGGGATGAGGTTGAATTGTGTTCTACTATATATTGCATTATATCCAGAGGATTTGAAGAATGAGGAATGAAAATGACTTTGAATCTTCAATCTTATTGAAAGAAACATCTACCCCAATATCAGCCTCTATCTTTACCGCAAGTAGTAAGCTTCTGTTGTAGAGCTTGGCAGTTCTTTAGGAGATCATCATCACATAATCTGAAAATATTATCAAGATTATAAAAAAACAAAAACATTTTCATAATTAGAGATCATGTAGTACTTGATCAATTTTTTTTAACTTCAAACGAGGTTTTGGGATCTTTATTTTGTTCTCACGGTGAGTGTATAAATTTCAATCGAAAATATATTTCAGCGGCCACTAAGGGTGAATAAAAAAAAATGAACGCTTTTACTCGTCAACCCGAAAGTTAATACATGTAAATTCCTAAAGAATGTGGCCACTAAGTATTCGCATGAAACTTAATTTTGTAAAGGCATTTACTCTTACTACATCGCAAGTTTTTCGGGCTTGAGGGCCGTGTCCTGAAATTTTGAGTTCCGGAGCTTTCGGCTGCATCTGCCGCAGCCGTCTTCAGCGTCGTGGTCTTAGTTGAACTCCTTCCTGTGAGTCTACTATGTCTACTCTGTATAGTATAATATGTATATGAAGATGGCTGCCGCAGATGCAGCCGAAAGCTCCGGACCTCAAAATTCCAGGACACGGCCCTCAAGCCCGAAAAAATTTGCGATGTATCAACATCGGCCGTGAAAGCCTACATTCTTTCATTTACTCTTACTATTTATTTTATTCACCCTGAGCATTATTATTTTTGATTTTTTTTTCAATATTTTTTTGGGTTTTTGAATTTTATTTTTCTTATCACGTTGCACAAGCTGAAAACTGAGGAATTCGTTTTGGTAATGCTTCGCTTACAAACTCACTCACTATCTAGAACACTGTGGAAAACTCAGCGGCTGGTTCCTCTTCTGAAGTTTTTTTTTCAACGGCCGTTGCTCCATCTTAAATATCATCGATCATTCAGGCTCTGTCAGTTCCTTCGCGGTTGATGCGACAAATGCAGTCTTCCCACCCTATTGTTGCGAGCCTGGAGATCTGCCATTTTTTTTTCGTGGTCGTTTTCCAACAGAGTAGTTGAGCTTTGGAATAAGCAGGTTTTTCCTATATAAAAACCTTAAATAATTGAAATTGAAGGCTCATTTGTATTGTCTTCAACTGGGATTCATGGGGTCATGTAAAAATATTGCCAGAGATTGGATTGAACATTCTTCTACTGCACTTGTAGATTCAGGGACTATGTCAAAAAACATGGAAGCTCACAAAGGACTTTGCTAGGTTGTGTGAGCATAAACCTGAAAAATGCATGTCCCAGTATAACATACTGTTACGTCCTAGCGCCGGTCCTGACCAGATCGTAAACGCAGATGGGGAATCGCGTCGTAGCGGACGTCATTTTCCTAGAAACCGTAATGCCGCCTGGAGAATTCGAGACGCGTCATCGGGGCTTCTCTCGACGATTCTCGATTGGCACGCAGATATATATACGGGACAGGTTTCGCTGCGGGAAGAGAATTTGTATTACGGAGAGTTAGTTAGTCAGACAGTATTCAGAGCTAAGTGGAGCGAGTTTAGTAGAGCTAAGTGGAAAGAGTTTTGTTATTGCTTAGTGCGAAGGTGTAGAATTGTTACTTCAGAGAGTTTCAGTAGCGAGCGAGCATTGGAAAGTTATCGGAGTGATTTAAGTGATTGTGTTGTATCGTATTGTGATAGAAAGTTATAATAAAAGTAGTTGAGTGTTGTTTGGTGTTTTAATTGACGAACCCAAAGAAATATCGTAACAGTGTCAGAATTGTCAGAATTGAGATTTTCCAAGGGATATATCGTAACAATACAATGAAATACAAACTCATGGGGAAAAAGTTATACATCAATTGAATATTTTAACTAGTAATAGACTTTCCATTCATTCTTATTGATACAGCATTTATGTTTCGATTGTTTTTTCGTAGCCAAACGGTGAGGATATTTCCGAATAATTGAAAACTCTCTGTTGCGTGGTAAATCAAATATGTTTATCTCAAATTGAGACTTTGCAGGCCCTGACGATATCTTAAATAAGTATGCAAGTTGTGTCGTTCTCGTCATTGACAATTCAAGCATCACAAAAAAGAAATCTGTACCGATATTTAATTCTCATTTGTTTATTATAATTGATTCAGGATCAAAAATTAACACGGACATATTTGGCAAAACCAGATATTCTCGATCTGTCAACGATTTTCAATTAATTCAATTACCTGACTCTGACCAATGTACTTTTAACTTAGTCCTCACAACGGATTTTTGTATATCCTTGAATTTTTTGTTTTTTGTTTTTTGGGCGGGTGGCTTACGTGGAAAGTGAATTCACTTGAGGATTCATTTCATATTCAAGTTTTAGATCCATTTTCCTCATAATGGAGTCCAAGGGTTCCACTTATTCCATATGAAGCGGTTCAACGGTACCGCTGATAAATTTCTCCTGTTGGCATGTGGCATATTAATAGGTTTGTTCTAGCAACACATTTGACCGTTTGGAAATTGGTCTGAAGCAGTCAGAGGCATGCGCAAGATGAATATTGGAGAGCGAAATTCATTTTGCGCATGCCTCTGACTGCTTCAGACCGTTTGGAAATTGGTGCTAGAACAAACCTAATAGCACCAACAATAATTATCAATTCCGTTAATTGGCAGATGGACTAAACACATATCTAGTGCAAGAGCTTTCAGTTTGGCATTCATATTGAGATCTGGAAAAAAGCTTCAGTTTTATACACTTTATATTCATATCTATGTCTGATTTCACATTATCTAGTAAAATTTTGCTGGCAATTATAACATTGAAAAAAGGAGTAATGAAACGTGTATAATATTTATCGCCCATTGAATGATTTCCAAAAACAAACTACAAAATGCCTCAATCAAATTTGAATGGCTTACCCGTTTCTGAAAATTATGAAGAGTTAGAGCTAGATTTCGAAGACCTGAATAAGGTGGCACTTCTTCTAACAGAATAGGATTTGTTTGACCAGATTGGAAAAATGTTACAATCAGACAGAACAGATTGAGAAAGTATATAATATGTGAAATAATGGGTGTATTCAGGTTCACAACAGAAACAGTCCAGGAACGGTTCGAAATTGAGGCGTGAAGGGTTTGTGTGGAATAAATCTACAATAAATGGGTGAGTGACTGTTTTGAACCGTCCTAGATGAGTATTTATTGCGAACCCGAATACGGCTAATATCAAAGCAAACAAAATTTGATAGACAAAGTGTCCGCAAATATTAGTCGATTGAATGAATACAGTCCTTTTTATTTTGAGTTTGATAGAAGTGAAAAGTAAAGAATTGAACATATACTTGTCTTTGAAATTTTGGTATCAGGGTGGTGGTTGATATTGGGTGGGTTTGAAGACCAAAATCGACGCGTTTCACAATCCTTTCATAACCCAAATATCAAGAGACTCAGTTATCGAGCAGGTCGTTTACACTTAAATTTACTGTTTGTGAAATAAAAATGAATAACGCCCAACAGTCCTAGGACCGGCCCTGGCTTTATGTCGCCTCTCAGATGATATGGAACTGTAAATCAAAACTGATAAGTTTCAGTCAGCTGTACGAATGTCTCTTCCACCAGAGAGGGCGAGATTTAATTAACATTCCAGCTATCAGGATTTCGCCGATCTAATCTGCGTTATGAATCAGTGATATATGATCAGAATTGACCGTTGTAAATAGGATAATGTGGCGCCTAGCGTACGCACTTATCACGACCGTTCCAGTCAAGAAAATGTAGGAGCCACCAAACAGTTAGACACAGTCCACCGTTGAGTTAGGTTTCATTCAAAGAAACGGATATTTCTGGAACACAGGAAACTGTGCGAGCTCTCAGTGAAAAATAGTGAGTTGTGGTTTTGACTCATCATGTCGGTCCTTCTCCTGTCCATCCTTAATGTTTCCCTCGTGATGCAGCACTGTCCGATGAGGAGAGAAATCTCGCCCTGCACTTGCAGTATAGACTCTTTCAAAATTCCTTATATAACGTGCGATAGAATGACATCGTTTCAGCAGGTGGTGAATCTTCTCGGAGGGAACTTTCATCCCAAAGAAAAAGTGTTCTTGCAACTGTCTTCCTCAACGCTCAATGATCTTCCATATCGATCTTTTAGTGAGCTCAATTTGACCATTGGTAACCTAAGGATGAACCATGACGTTTTCGGGTAAGTTGAGTTTATCTTCAATTCTTATTTTGGCGAGTAGTGACACTTTTAGAGTATTATTTATTCGAATATTTCCATCGTATGTTAAAAATCCCATATGAAGCGGGACATTTTCGATAAATTACAGTGAATATTTCCATGGTATGTTAAAAATCCCATATGAAGCGGGACATTTTCGATCAAAAACAGCGATAAATTCCCGGCGGGACATTTTCGGGCTGGTAAATACCCGGTAGGTATCAAAAAATACCCGCTCGGTCCGTGTATCTATAGTAACGATTGTTAAAATGTACATTTGTCATCTTGACAGGCATAAATACTGCATTTTGAACGTTGTTGTTCCAACTCCGGAATTACACTTGTGCATCAAAATAAACCTGATAATTTTCCATTGAAGCATGTTGTCAGTAAAAAAACTGCATTCGGTTATTTTCATATTTTGCTAAAAGCGCCCTCCTCCTTCGGAGTCGGTCTCTTTCGACAAAATATGAAAATAAACTCATGCAGTTTTTAGACAACATGCTTTCATGGAAAATTATCGGTAATTTTGAAGCTCTTGTGTAATTACTCCCGATAAATTCCCGGCGGGACATTTTCGGGCTGGTAAATACTCGGTAGGCATCGAAAAATACCCGCTCGGTCCGTGTATCTTTAGTAACAATTGTTAAAATGTACATTCGTCATCTTGACAGGCATAAATACTGAATTTCAAACGTCATTGTTTTAACTCCGGAAATATTCTACCGAATTACACTCGTGCATCAAAATAAACCTGATAAGTTTCCATTCAAGCATGTTGTCAGTAAAAAAACTGCATTCGGTTATTTTCATATTTTGCTAAAAGAGCCCTCCTTCTTCGAAGTCGGGCTCTTTCGACAAAATATGAAAATAAACTCATGCAGTTTTTAGACGACATGCTTTCATAGAAAATTATCGGTAATTTTGAAGCACTTGTGTAATTACTCCCGATAATTTTCCTCCTTTTGACTTTTTTCACGCGGAATTCAAAACCGCCTTGGATTGAAAAGAATACAGACCCATAGATAGTTTTATTGGAAAACTCACAATTCTAATCCAGCTCAAATTGATAAATGATACAGTGGGGCATCAATAAAAATTAGTCTCAGAATAAAATATTATAAATGAACCTGATATGACAAAGAAACGATACAGTTGTTAATTATGCGTGAAAGCGAGTTTCAAAGTAATTTTGTATTTGTTGTGCAGTGAAAAATAGATAAATAATACTAATTCCCATGTTAAACTGGGTCAGATTGGGATCCCGCAAAGTTTCAGGTGAACAATGTTTACTGTAAGTTATACTGTAACTACTCAGATAAAACTGCATTAACTCTAGAATGAAAAGAGTTAGAATGTCTGACAAAAAAGGTGCAAGTCGCATTGATGGAAGCAACGGAACTCTTTTCGGCATCTGTTTTTTTATCGAATCGGCATTTAAATGATCTAGAATGAAGCCAAGTTTTTCTGTGGCACAGCCATATCTCAATCGAACATTTTTGTCAATTTATAAAATGGTAATAATCTGTCAGTTCTCCAAATTTGAATCCGCTAGAGTTCTACTAGCAGATGATTTTTCGTAACAGATCCAGTTGAGCAGTTAACCGTCTGTATAGTTTTCAAATGGATACTTGTCCCGCAGTGCGGAAAACTTGATAATTTCGCACTAAGATGAAATTATTAAGCTGTCATATTTTTTATTATGGAAATATTCAAACCTTTTTTATCAATTTTTTCAGATATCTGGAATGTAATTTCATAAAATGACTCTGCATACCACTATTTTCATTCGGATTGACCCCTTACATAATTTAGTTATGACATTTGTATACAAAGAAATAAAAAATTTTCCTCTTCGAGCGCACACCAGTGCTTTATTCCACCAGGCTGAACTGGCAGATGGCTAATTTAGTACCTATTTTACCTCTCAGTAGGAACTTTTTGCGTATCTCATACTTTTTTCTTGTCTGGTGGAATACAAGAAGAAAAAACCAAGAAGTGTATTTCAACATTTTGATCACTTGCATTATATTCGATTACTCGTGTGCCTTATACGTTGAAATTAAAGCAGTCATCTTCAGTTGTCAAAATTAGAAATGAATTTAATATCAATTCGAAATAAAAAGAATTATGCTCAAAATTAATATAAATCACCATATTTATTTAAGTTTCATTTTGTGTTTGAGACACTTTCAACAAAAATAGAACAGCTAATAACTCAGGAATTGCTCATTCGATTATCAAAAATGAACCAATGTTGAATAATGACATAAATAATCTCCTAACAAGATTTCTAAAAACTGATAACTATTAGAAAACACGTTGAGTGCGCCATCATGGCGACCAGTGACGTCATACAATGTGTTTTTCGCAATAGGATTTGAAATGGGTTTTCCATTAACTAGATGATGCCACCTTACCTTTGTCAAAATTTGTCCGAGCAGTGGATTAACGAGGCCTCACCTTTCAACGTGTGAATCCCAGCACGTCTATTCGTGGGGGAATTGAGAGCTTACCTCTACACTACCAAGACCACATGTACCATAATGTACTGAAAGTAATGCTTTCCCACCTAAATTTTGTCCGACCAAGATATCTTCAAAAGAGGGGAGATATACCCATGACAAATTTGTTTAATTTTTCAGAATTCTGAATCCAGAATCATTCAAAGGTTTGTCCAGAGTAACTTCTCTCAGTTTGGCTGATAACAGTCTAGATGAAGTTCCAGAATTATTATGGAGAGAAATGCCTGATATAAAAACTCTAGATTTGGACGGAACCAATATCAAATCCCTCCACAGGTCCAGTTTTGAGGTAAGTGATCTTTACTCAGGGTCGGTCGATAGATAATACCATCACGATTCCTGCTTGTGACAATAGAAATTTTTTCTCGTTCTACATATAATCAAGGCTTATAACAGAAATGTTTCCCATTGTGTGTCGGACTTATGTGAATTCTTTGACATCGATATATGCTTAATCAATACATTATAATTTAATGAAATTTGACATTTCCTGCAATACGGTATTGTATTCGTTGGAAATAAATGGCTATCAATATCGCGTTAGGAGCTATATTATCCCATACTCCTTGGGAAAAAATCCACAATAGTTTATGGAACCACGAACTCCAATAGCCACCTAAAAAGTATCATATAGCATCGAAAACTGTTATATAAACTGGATTTGATGGTGATTAAGATCACAGATTCCAACCAGAACGAATGCTTTCACTTGAGAAGACTCCATCATCAATGATTCATAGTCGAAATGATTGTAAAGATGTTCTGTTGGGTTGCTCGAAAAATTTTTTGACGTAGTGGAGAGAATCGGATACTTATTCATAGTACGTGGGCTCACCATTTGACTGCCACAATAAAATCAGGCATTGATTTTGGTTGAAAATACTGAGCACTTGAGTATACTAAAACTAATATTAATATTGGAAACAATTCAACTGGAATATATCCACACTCTCTGTTTGGAAAACAAACAAACAATACGTGTTTACCCACGGACTAACAAATGGCAAGAAATGACTGTCTAATCGTGCATGTGCAAACATTTCTTGTGTTATATATATATATATATATATATATATATATATATATATATATATATATATATATATATATATATATATATGAATCCACAGCTTCTACGAAAACCGCTGCGTATGTTATCGTCTGTCCATAAAAGGAACATAAAAGGAAAATACATCCAAGTTGTTTGATTGAGCTGATAATTCACAAAATACTGGGCCTCAATTTCAGAATTATGTTAGTCTTTTTCCACTGAGTAATAAAGTCATAACTATCAAGAACAACAAAAATCATTCCCTCGACTTGAGACACGTTTATTTGCACTTGTTTTCGATTTGGTGAATGTCAGCATTCAAACATGCAAAAACACCTGCCTTGATAAAAATATCATAGGAGTCTGTGAGCTATGGGAATCGTGATGGTTTATGTTAGTAATGTGATGATCGAATTCAGTATTGACTATTGTAGGATCTACATCAATTAGATTCCCTGATGGTTTCCGGAAATCAAATATCACAAGTGGACAGTCACTGTATTCCAAATCATATCAAGCGGCTTCATTTGGGGCGCAATATTATAAAGGATTTAAACAACACTTTGAGGGCTCTTTCAGAGCTGAACTGGCTTTTCATCAATGGAAACAATTTGACAAACTTGGATGGTCAATTGCCTGGTAGTGCACCCAACTTGAAGCTGATACACGCCTCTCACAACCAACTGGAAAAGTTACCAAATCAGCTGAGGAATTATCCTCTACTGGAATCCCTGTTTTTCGGTAACAACAAATTGAAGTCTCTCGATGGTGCCCTCTCCCAGAATCATAGGTTGCAGAGAGTTGTTTTAGAAAACAACCGAATAGACACGGTGAGATGAGTGAACCGATTGATATTCAGAAATTATCTAAGTCCTTCATTTACAAACATACCAAATCAATTAGTTCTATAAATCAAACAAATAAAAAATTGGTTTGTACAAATGTGGCAAGAATGGAGCCATATGACGAAGTTTTCATTAGAGTAGCGCATGCTATATTTTCTTTAAACATACAAAATGCAAAACTTTGGACTTTTATAAAACTTGAAAACTTTCACTGCCTAAACAGAAATGGTATATTGTTCACCAGATGAGGAAAGCCTAACATTCCTGGATTACTGTGAAGTGCAGGCGCAAGCCGAGACTTAGCAACACAGAGTACAGAAATATTTGACATATATTAATTAAATTTGAAAGAATCGTGAATAATTGTACACACAAATGATTGGTGATTTGAAATTCGTAATAAAATTACTTGGGTTACTATGGAAACTGTTTTCAATCATTTAGGTAGAACAGTAACAACTAAGGAAATATCGTTTCCTTACAGTAAGAAAATCTTGACTTTTCCTTCACGAAATTGAACAATACTTCAAATATCAATTCACTCAGAGTCAAAGTACACTTACCTGTAGACACCTATTGCTTCAGGATCTACCACCTGCTCTGAAACTTCAGGAACCACCTATACTTCTTTGCTCAAATATACAATGCATGAACGTAATGTGAGGAAACTTCATACCATTCAACTTAGAAGAATTAATCATTTCCTATTTCCGATTCGTTCCGTAACACTTTGGTAGTAAAAGATTTCAGTGGTATCATTTATTTGTAACGATTATATTTTCTTTGTTGCAGCTTACAGAAGCCGATTTTTCAGAAACCACGAACCTTGCATTTCTTCTGCTTGGTCAAAATGAAATTGTCTCACTGAACAACTCGCTAACGAATTTGAGGAAGCTCAGGGTCCTCAACTTAACGTCCAACAGAATTGTGGAATTTTCATTTCAAGAAATTGCTGAGTTGAAGCACCTCGGAATCATCGATTTATCGTACAATGAAATTACAACCCTCATCGGTCCAACTCCCGTAAGTTATACATTGAAAAAGTCCTACTTATAAGATGAGTAATTATGTTTTTCAGAATTTAGTGGAATGGAATATCAAGCTAAGTGAAATTAAGCTTGATCACAACCAAATTGAAAGCTTGAATGGTGCTCTATCAGGATTATCTGAGCTATCGAGACTTGATTTGAGCTACAATAGACTGAAGCGAATATCCCCGGATGATTTCATAGGATTGGACCAGTTACGTCTTCTGAATGTTTCAAATAATCAGTTAACAACTTTGGAAGAAACAAGTAGGGTGAGTGTATGATTATCTAATCTATCCCTGATCCAAAACTTACCTATTACATAATGTATCAAAATATATATTATCGAAAAAACTGCACGGAATATATTTCAGTCCTCTCTTCAAGTGTTTGTTTGCAAAACCTCGTCTGGTACCTGGTATGTTTCAAGCTGAAACAATTAATTTTCATAGATTATTTTTTTTTTGGCTGAACTCGAAGGCGAAAGAAAAAATATTCATGGTTAAAGAATATTTTGCATAAGGTCACACACCGTTTGGTTTTTTGAACATCGTACTACGGGAGACCATTCTGAACATTTAGCAGGATGGCGTCTTGATCAAAATATTCTATTCATTATTTCAATTCTAAAGGGAACGTTCGTGTGCTCTTCATTCACTCAAAAACGGTAGTACCTGTGTCAAAGCACTATTCCCATAACAAAGTCATGATGTTCAAGCACATACAAAAAATAACTTCAGACAATGTGTTGTCGTTTGTATCTGTGAATCCAATTGGGAAGGTTGTACCAGTAATGAAAATTTGTATACAGCTTTCATCCTAACAGAGTGTTGATTAAGTTCTCTATTACATTTTTTCATGTAGCTATTTCTTAGCTTATATCTATACCTATAAAACACTACCTGTATAATACTTCAACTACTATTTCATTTTTGTTTCAGACATATCTCCCACGGTTGTCGGAGTTGATAGCAAGCCACAACTATTTGTCAGTTTTGGAGAAAGATTTCCATGGATTGCCTGTTCTATGCGATGCTGATTTGTCCAATAACCAAATCGTTGCTATCGGCAAAGACTTGATAGCCAAAACACGTTGCACCATTGAGCACGGGGTTCATGAAGGAACCTGGGATACATTGAAGATCAACCTTCAAGGTAACACTCAACCTGATAACCATATGGCTGATATTGTAAAAGAATGATTTTAGATAACCCCATACTCTGTGATGCTGCCTTACCGGATATAGTGTCCATAATGGAAAAGAACCACACCAGAATTTATGGGGTGTCTCACTGTCCTCCACTGAGTGAACAACCAACCCCTTCGAAACACAGTGACTTTTTTGGTTACCTTCCTGAAACAACGCCTTCATTATTCACAATTATTTCAGCAAATCATGGCAGTGAGTTGAATGACCTACAAATCATCGATCAAAGGAACCAAATGAAGAATTCACCCGAGGAAAAATTGAATGCGACTTCGGAGCCTCCTAACCATCAAACATCGCATGACTTCTCTATCGAAACAAATGAAAGGACCGTATCGGCTCAGCAAAAAAATGACACTAAAATGTTCAGTGATGATATCAATAATAGAATTGAAATGAAAATAAATACAGACATTTTCGATACTATGATGCAAAGGCAGCAGATTGATAAACTTGCCATCGAAATAGACGAGTTGAGATCGCGAGTCGATATTTTGCAATCACAAAATCAGTTGTTCAATAACCAACTCAATATCATCACTAACACAAAATCTCGTAGAGACTTAATAGAACTCAACAAGCCGTGAATGGTATCAATTTGGATTTGAAATGGTAAATCACGACGTGAAGATTACTAGTCACTTGATTCTACCTCATCTCGAGACTGTGACAGCTGAGGAGCATTCGAAATGCGGAAAGTATAGGTACTGATGTGTTATGATATGACAGTGGAATCATCAATTGTGCAATACAATGTGAGAATGACGTAACTAATGTGCCATACATTTCTATAACTACTGACAAAAAATTAAAAAATTTGATTTTGACTTTTCCCAGGTGACAATGTACATAGTGCTGTATATAATTCTGCTAGTTTTACATATTATAGAGAATAGGAAAAAAGAAAGTATTTGTATTTTGTTGTCGACTACAATAGGAAATAGAATGTTTGTAAGAATGAAATATAAAGTAAAAAAAAATATTATTTTCGTATATAAACCTTCCCCGAGGAACCCTGACAGAAAAAAATATTATCTACGAGATTTGAAATCAAACTCAAACTCAAGGTTTCTTTAAATTCGTCCCTTGTCCTGCCCTGCGCATTACGTTCCAAGATGAAATGGATAAGCTGTACGCTTGTATAGATTCAAATATTATAGCTGAACATAAAAACAACTTCAGTAGTCGACAAATAGGTAAATCAAAATTAGCTGAACATATATTACCAACAAATGATTCACTCATGGTTGAATTAAATAATTTTTATTAACGCATGACAGAACAGAATGGAACAAAAAAAACTCAAAGAGGCTACTTGCATTTTGTTGAACGGAAATGGGGATATTACTACTCGTTCATGTTTACAAGAGGGAAGTTGAACTAGAGTAGATTCAGTTCGAAGTAGGTTGTGTCAAAAACAACACTTGTTAGAGCTATTGATGATTCAGTCATGCCAGTTTCACATTTCCACACTACCCAGCAAAAATTTTAATCTTGTTACAAGTTAGCAGAAAGGCTTGAAGCAGGTGGCAGGCTGGCTTCCATAACCTTTTTTTTTGATATTATTCTGATTCAATCTACGAATTCTTAAAAAATACGTTACGTAACTAACAAAAAAATCAGTCAATTTTGCTATATAATATTGCAGTTACTTATCGGGGCAAAATCGTGTTCATAGCATATCTACCTCCTCAAAAAACATTGAAACAATATTGACAACCCAAGAAACTACGAATGAAATCTTTTCTAAGTTTTCACACCTTTGATTTCCTATCTTCATCCACAGTCAACACAAGATAAGACTCAAATTCGTACCAAAATATGATAGTGAAAAAGACACATTATGAGTAGATCCAAAGCAATTTGAAAAACAAAATTATTTTCTCGATGTCAAGTTTCAGACGAACAGAAAACTTCTGTTCACATTTCACAGAACATCTTGAGGATAAAAATAGATACATTACTTATCACAGCGGTTGATATCAAAACTGAGCACTGCCAAAGACTGTACAGTTCAAGAATATCGAATCCAGCTGAACGTACAAAGTAAAAGCTCTAGGGCCACTTTTTCAATGTACTTGCTCTGAGCTAAATCTTCGACCAATCGAATGTGTTTGTCAAGCACTTCGATTCACTGATTAGGACTTAGCTGAGAGTGAAGTCACAGCTCAATAAATTGCTGTAGTTAAGTTTCTTAGCATGAGATTGAAAAACCAGCCCTTCACTGTCGAATCCTAGATGACGTTCTGTTAGTTGAGACATCTACTATATGATAGATCCTTCTCGAAAAGACTTTCGTATGCAAATATTTGAATATCCGCCGAAATTTTCCGTAATTATCAACCAATATTTTGATTACGAAAGATGGAAGATCAAAAGTTTTTTACACATCCTCTTTTTTGAAACACTCTTGCGAATGCTTCCGGAACCCAGAGCCTTATGCGGGCAAGGCATTGCTGATGTTTCCGAGTACCATTGCGCTGCATTTTCCATTTAGATCGTAATTAAAACCAGAAATCAAGTTGATCTCAATTATTCCGTTATTCATTAATTTTTTCGTCAGGAAAACAATTGTATATTGTTGTTTAACAAGCAAGGAATGATAGTCATTCCCACGAGTATGAAGTTTGCAGCATGAGCCTTAAGTTGGAATTTAGCATTCCGTGTAAGCTATACACTATACTTTTTCCATGGCTATAACAAATAAAATTAAATTAAGTAAGTATATAGAGCTGTCATTGCTTGAAATTTGATATTCCATGGAAGACTTGAATTATTATGAAATAATTTTGGTGAGTGGTTAACCACATTCAAACAATGATTTTGCTATCAAAGGAAAACGCTTCTAACTATAGTGAAACTTTCTTGCTACTAATGTTGATTTGTTTCCGCTGAACATTTGTTGTAGCTTTGCTGTATCTTCCCAGAAATTTATACGTGACTAGGAAAAAAATTTAAGTGAACTTACATGCTCAGTTAGAAAAATCTGATTTTCTTGGCTGTTCCAGATTTCTGAAAAAAATATATATTAACGAAAATATCCCACAACTTCGAAAATGTTTAAAGTAGACGTAAAATGAGGCAAAAATCGGTTTGATGTTAATATTGACTAATAAAACTGTGTTCAAACTGGAACTCCGTGGCGAAAAAGTCTTTGGTGTTTTCCACGAATCAACTCTCAAAATTGTAATTATATAATAAACAACTGAATCAGTTTCGCTTGTCTGTTGTCAATTAGAAAAGGTGTATCAAGTGACGCCTACAGCCTCGAATGATATTTGAGACTACTGAAAGGCCATAACCTTTGATCTTATGTAAATGATCGATCATACTAATTGTCATCATCAAAATATAAGTCTTGCAATATTCAATAATCGACAGTATATACGTGTCGAGACAATTGGTCCGAAATAAATTTTCCAGGTGCCTAGCTTTCCGTTTTCGTTACAATTCCAAAAATAGTGGTAAATGTTATTCATGGCCACCGATCACAGAAACAAGTTCAGATAGACAACAGCATACTAGTAAAAATCAAAAAATATTGCGCCATTGGTGGTTGTTGACCTCAACTATTCACAAAATTGGATGGATCAGAGAAAACTGTAGAAACTACAAATGCAGATTACTGTATTATCGACGAGCTGATGATGGATTTTCTATACTTGAATTCGATACAAACGAACAGCGAGCAGCAGTTTTCTACGAACATATGGCATCACATATCCTAAGACTTTATATTCAAAAGAATACACATTAGTTTTTTTAAGTTACCATTTTTTGTAATATACAAATTCACACGAAAGGGGAGAAGCCCTGGAATGGAACAGAAAACCGTGTGATTCAATATACAGAAGACACGAATTAACATTAACTTACAATTGTCACAACGAAGGGGTGGGAATTCCGCACCCGTCGAGTCATCTGTTCCTTTTACGATGTTCAAACGAAGTGACTGAGTCCATGAGTGGAGAAATACTAACAAGATATGAATAGAATCAAGAAGCTTCAATTAATGTTTTGGTGCCGAACCTCACACATGATAACTATATTCCAAGAAAGGCCGTATCTGTGCCTTGTAGATCATTAGAAACTCACGAGAAGTAGAGTATTTCCTCGCAAGAAATAGAAATCCATGATTCTGGGAAGCACCTTTAGAGATCGATCTCTCTTGGTTTTCCCATAAGAAATTATTACTGATCCGAATTCCTAGCATCGAGATACTCGACTGTGTAGGAATAGTTTACTCTTCACATCTGAATATTGGATGAAGATAGATCGGCTTTATTTGAGAAGAAACATGTCTGGGTTTTCTCAGAATCGAATTCCACCAAGTTGATGTTATCCATGTATCATTTTTGCCAAGTTTCTTTGTATTTTTGTTTCTCGTGCTGATATGGGGGCTCTGGAAGACAAACTAGAATGAAGAGTACTATCTTCCGCAAAACTATGCAATGAACACGATGTTTTCTCCAACAAATCATTGATATGGAAAACCTTCATTTATTGAGAGAATATCAGATGATACTACATTAAGAACCACATGTAGTGACCTATCAGAAACTCTTCAACAAAGCACACAATTGAAGAATTAAACCATGAGACGGCAGTTAAGAAAGGGGACCCCAATGCCAAACTCGATCAAACGTTTCTAAAATGTCGAGTGCAACAGCTAACATTTCTCCGAATTTTTCGATTGAATACTACCAAATATGTGAAAAACTTATTGTCGATCATTAATATTCCTGATTTCTCCAGATATTCGAAAAGCTTCATATTTATTTAAGAGAAATGAGAGCATTATGTAAGTCTTCTTTCAGTGGTGACAGCGTGAATTCCGAAGATAATTGTACTTTGAACACAAATTGTTGGATTAGAATTCGATACCGAGATTAGTATATTATGCAACGATCGTGTAATGATGGTTATTAATACATGAGCATAAACCGGGATACGAAACAAGCCGAAGGTGAGTTTCGTATGGTTTATGCGAGTGTATTAATAACCATTACATGAGAGTTGCATACGCTATTTTATCTACACCCAATAAATAATGAAGAACTAAAAATATTATATTGTTAGGTATTTATATTGAACACAATAATAGTAGGTAATCAACCGTATTTCTTTGAAAAATCCTACAAAATTATAATTGATGGAATAACCACGGAAAATACAACAATGAGAAATGAAAAGAAGAAAAGATGAAAAAAAAATTCTACCGAGGTCAGGAATTGAACCCGGACGTAACTATTCACTGCCGGCGCCTTTGACCACTCGGACATGAGAGCTCATATAATTTTGTTGAAAATAAAAGCATATGTGTTGCAATTGTCAAATGAAAAATATAATCCTTTCGATTGAATTTTTTTCTTGTCTAAGACAACTGTGGAGGCTCGCTGGTAATTCTTCTAAATCCCTGCTATAAGACATTTTCATACGATTATCGAAATTTGACTAAATTCTTCAAAAATTCAATACCTACTGATTTTGACTTGACAAACGTCAAAATGCTAAACTTGTACATCATGCTTGATTGAAAAATGATGGGTTTCTATTGGTTGAAAATCTGTATCGTAATGAAAATCTGTATCGTAATGGATTTCATTATAAAACGGGTTGTGGGCATATAAGTGTATTATTAGAGTACGGGTGTAGATAAAGATTTTTATAGTTTGGTGGTTTCATTCAGTCGATCCAAGTAGAGAAAAATCACTGGATTATTTTTGACATAAACGATTACTTTTCCGCGAATTTTTTAGGAAACATAGTCATCATTTACTTACTGTTGAATAAAGAACAGCTCATAACTCGCAGAGAACTATATCGTCGATATCAATTTGGAAGTGTTGCTTCAGAGTATTGAAAATTTCAAAAACGCATTACATGTCAAATATGTGTCAAGTCAATTGAAACTATGAGCGGATAAGAGAATCCTTTTGGTAGAACCCGTATAGAGTCAAGGTTGGTAAATACACGAGTGCTGTCAAAAATTTGCACGAGTTCTACGTTTCAGTATCTTCACTCCTAGTTTGAACAAAATAACCGCCATCAGCGCCTTCGGTGGTCGTTGACACTAAGTTTCCAAATTTCGCTCGGGCAGGCCGCTGTTACATTTCCGGCTTAATTTCTGTGTTCATAGTATATTAATCCCAAATACTATCGACTGGGATCGTAATCTTCCAGCAAGTAGACCTTTTTACTGACTCCCTACGTCATACCTCAGGAGGAACATGATTATTGGCGGACTCGAGTAGTTAAGCTGTGATGAAACGTTGCAGAGTCGTTTTCCAATTCGACATAAAACTCTGGAATTAAATATCTTCCCAATTAAGGAATCGGGCCACAACTTATCGATCAGGAGACGTGCACAGAACAACCTCCGCCAACCCCCTTAATTCTAGATTCCATATTAATTAAAGTATTCACAACTATGAAGGTTATGGTCACAATTGAAACCATCTGATTACCCGGAAATAACCCACTGCATTATTTAATATAAAGCTCTCCAGTTTGATCGATAGACGAGTTGTCAAGATTTAGAAATCATTTTGAAATTGCTCATTTTTTCTCTTCCTTAGGAACGATCAGCATGGTTATTCGCTAATTCATATCAACCATGAAACGTGATTGTATCATTCCTCGATGCGACAAAGAGAAATAAAAAATATTTGCCCACCTGCGGAATCGAACACAGGACCTCTCGGCCATGAGTCATTCGCACAACCACTTGTATTACCCAATTGTATTAACTACTTCAGTAGGAAAGTAATAATGACTGAACAAATCACATTAATCTTCGTGCTTTCAAGGAGACACCTTAGTCAGACCTCCAATCCAAGAACTGAAGATCTGGAGTTTACATAGGTCAAAGAGAGAAAGAAATTTCTAGTGGGATGAAAGAACATTGAAATCATTTTGAGGGGTGGGATATATTGAGTTGGCAGTAAGTCATGATAGTTTTCCTTTCTGTCGTTCCCCTGAAGACTGCAACCATCAGAAGTCTTAACTTATGCGTGTTGAGGATTATATGAAGGGATCCTACATATCAATGTGCTGCAGAACTTCCTCGTAAGTTTTTATATATCTGGGAGGAGAACTTTCTGGTAAACTTGGAGGTGACTAATGTCAACGACTAGATACATGGCTGAATGATTGCCCTTTGTTCAACAATGTACTCTGATGCTTAGTATAAAAGCGATGTTTAAAAATTACGTAATTTTGAATATTTCTACTTCAACTGGACTTCTACTTCAATTGGAATTCTGAAAGGAAGCTGTTTGTGCATTCATGAAGAATTACAGCCTCATTATGGCTCATTACCAATTATTATTTGCAATCAAATCGTATTTTTCAGTACGATCCAGAATTTACTAGCGAAATCAATTCCTCTACAAGTGCTATGCGTTTTAGTCATCTCTTGACCGCTTTGTTCTTTTCAATAGAATGTTTACAGCAGTTGAACTGGTAGTAAAATGTCACCGATTCGAAAACAAAAATAAAAGTGAAGAAACATTCAGGCGCCTGCTCCATGTCAGGCCGAGGATTGTGTCATAAGAATGCTGTTAAAACTATATCTCTTCTCCGTGTTGACGTTACAAAGTTACAAGTCCGTTCAAAACAATTTATACAGAATCGTTGGGATGCTGTTCTGCCAATCTATAATGAGTTATTTCTTGCAGAAATAACTGACAGTATAACTGATAAGTGAACACAATGATTGTGTAGCCTGTGGTAGAAGTCCATTGTATCTCAAAGTGGAGTGTAATAGATTTACGATGCAGAAAAACTCAAAGTCGTCTCCACAATTTAATATTTGAAAGATGTCAGTACGGTAATTCAGCACATGTTTCGAACCTACATAGGTTCATCATCAGCTGAATTTACTTTGAATTCTACAATAAAGGAAGAGTAATATAATATTAGTTGATAAATGAAGTATAAAATTTACTTACATGGAGATGAAAAAAAATTGGAAAATCACATGGTGAAATTCAAAAAGACATAAAAACTATTGTAGTGAAATTGGGATTAATTTGATATTAGGGGAATTTGGGACATCCCTAACACCATAAATACATTAAAGATTGGGAGGCTTGGAGCCCTTCTTTTCCCAATCTTTAATGTATTTATGGTGTTAGGGATGTCCCAAATTCCCCTAATATCAAATTAATCACAATTTCACTACAATAGTTTTTATGTCTTTTTGAATTTCACCATGTGATTTTCCAATTTTTTTTTCATCTCCATGTAAGTGAATTTTATACTTCATTTATCAACTAATATTATATTACTCTTCCTTTATTGTAGAATTCAATGTAAATTCAGCTGATGATGAACCTATGTAGGTTCGAAGCATGTACTGAATTACCGTACTGACATCTTTCAAATATCAAATTGTGGAGACGACTTTGAGTTTTTCTGCGTCGTAAATGATTGTGTAGGCTACAAATTGAAAAAAACTTTCTTTGCCGTTTTCTGAAATTGTGAAAACAAACACAGTTCCCTAACTCTTTTTCAATGCGCTTATTGGCAGATAAACTATTTTGAGCTTATGCGACTACTAAGTGGAAAATGTATAGAATTCCAGGTATTTTATTAAAATCTTAAACAGGATCGAAGACCCATATAACATTCATTTCAGAGTACAAACTATCCACATCATAGCTCCTCTAGATTTAGAAAAATGACCTCATACTATGAGCAGGAAACTCATACACAAAATCGGAATAGTACAATATTACCAACAGGAGAAATTATTTTCCGATCTTGATACTTCCGCGCAGATAGATAACTGTGGGACTTGATGAAAATTTCGCCATGATATTTATTTTATCAGCAGTCGAGGGTAATTTTTACAACATGCGTCAAATGATTTCTATATCAAAACTGCTAATGCTGCTACAAACACGGTGTTCGTTAAAGGTTTACAACTATACAATTTATTGCCAAGAGAGTTGAAAGAATGCTCTACATTGGGTAATTTCAAGAGCCAATGTATAGAATATATAAAGGGTCTATAACCAGTTATGGTAATATTATGTAATATATCGATTTTATTTGGGGTTTGTTTAATTATAATGTTATATATATATATATATATATATATATATATATATATATAATAGTTCGAAGCTTTGGTTATTGGTCAACTCCAGAAGAACACCGGCTTTTGCGAGGTATACACCACCGATGATAGCTTTTAAGCAATAAAACATAAAGTTAGATGCACTTCTCATTCACTTGAATAACGTGGAATATCAATTGAATTCACCTTGGGAAGAATTTCAACACATCTTCCAAATTGAAAATGAGGAGGACTAAGGTCATTTAGGACACATCAACGTTCATATACGAATAGGGAACTCATAGCGCTGTAGCTGAAACTTCCAATGGTGGTCAGATATTCAAATGAAATTCTCTCAGAGACGTATTGATAAGGATAATCCCGCGTTGAGCAAGGAAGAGAATGTACAATTGAATGTTTGGAGGTTGTAAGACTCCAGAAAAATTTCCAAAGTTAGTTCGTCTGCTGGAAAACGTTTCCGTAAACAGAAGTCTTGATTGCTCTCCAAGTTTAAAAAAAAGAAGACAGCAGCCTCGAGCCAACTGCAAAAGAACTAACAAATAAGCCAGAACGGTTGATATTTTAGAAGAACAACCATGCAAAAATCTATCACACGAACAAGTCTTCAGATTGGGTGCGGGTTTGTAAGACAAGCATCACCAACCAAACAAATCCAGTAGCTTCAATAGATGTTTTGGGACCGAACTCAACACACAGATACATTATTCCTGGAACAGGCTTGGTTTGTGTCTCATTTCGGTTTTTCAATCCAATGTTAAGGAACTCAGCTTTCATCTGAGTCCTCAACAACAAATCGGAGTGCTTGTCCGGGACTTATAATTGGCTATTGTGGACTTAGCTGACAGGTAAATTTCTCAACAACGGATTGGAAAACCAGCACATAGATAGATAGATCTTTATTTAACCACATTAGGCTTTTAACATTTGTAGCAGGTCACAGAACATAGTATGTACCTACAAGAATATATGTGCTACCTCTTACTACTATTCTAAAACATTGCCAACCTCGAATATCCTTAACGATTTCAGGGGTGGGAGTATGAAAGGTTACAAAATAACTACATGAAGTAAATAATATGAGTCAAACAATAATGGAACATATGAGGACTGACACTGGAACGAAAAAACATAAACAAACTAAGAATTCACAAAGAAACAATTTGAAATTTTAAATTTCATTCGTAGAGCAGAGGTAAGTGTTCGCTCCAAATTGTAGTGAGAAATTTTTCAATGGAGTAGAAGCAGTGTAGCAAAAGGTATTTGTCACTGTTTTTTTTAAACAAGCCGTCCTTTAGACATCTACTTTCACCGGTGATTTGCTGAACAGATCAATATTCAATGAACTTTGGTGGCTAACATTTAGCCTGTTTTTGGTTGACCTTATCTGGTATAATGACTATGAGTATCAGCATCAGTTACGTGTCGTTTTTTATTATTGAAAATCTCGAGTAGAGTTTCAAAAATATTAATACACGGTAGTGGTAACATGTTATAGTTTTCAAATAATGATTGGTAGTGCTCACGATAAATTTCCCTATCAAGAATTTACTTCTGTAGCTTAAATATTCTAATGGAATGAGTTGAGTTACCCCAGAGAAGTGTGCCATAATTAAGATATGCGTATGAAATGGTGAATGGTAAGAAGTTAATAGTACTGGAGAGCTGAGGTGTTTTCTCCAATTCCTCAGTAGGAATAGCTGGGTGGAGAGTTTTTTGCAAAGCTGATCTATATAAAGAACCCAATTCAATTTAAAGTCAAGTGTTTCACACAATAACGGAAGAACCATATATGATATTTTTATTCGGTGAATAGATAATGTTTTGAGTGTTTTCTTGGTTTAGTTTAAGATGGTTAAATGTGAACCATATTTTGGCTTTATTTTCAGCTTTTATTGTTATAGTGTTTGATATTTGATGAATCAGGCAATTTACAACATATGTCTACACAACAAACGAAGAATAAAGAGTGCAATGAAATTCCACTCACTGGGGATATCAAATCATTCTCGAAAGCACAGACAAACCTGAGAAAAAGATTCCTTAAACTCCTCAGATAGAATCTGGAGGCTAAGCAAATTTCTTTTCTCTGTTGACCTATCTATTGTTGATGATCTCTCCTATTTGCTTCGATGTGAAAAAGTGAGCCACAAATCGAAAAAAAAAACAGAGATATACCTATCATTGGAATCATTGTAGATGGATCCATTTCCGGATTATTTGGTATGTATACACTGAATAACATTAAATACTACTATATTCTGATGCCCACAAACTGAGGCGAATGAATCTGCTGTCTCGTTTACTGGAAAAATTTCTCCTTAGTTCATTTCACACTTGGAGTGAAGATATATGTCATCGCTCACCTGAATAATTTACCTTTCAGTTAGCAATACAAACGATTCACCTAAAATAGCGTCTTTTGGTTATAAATGTGAAAATGTCACCTACGCATTCGCGAATTGTCCCACAAATACAAATTCTTTTCAAATTTAGAATATCAAAAATGTACGCGTAGGTAACAACATTGTGGTCAAGTTATTTTTGAATCTTACTCCAACAAATTTATTGTGAGCATTCCATATTTTTTTTTGAGTTGACGTTGTTATCACATAATTCTTCAACATTTTCATCCGAAAAGTAGTACGTAACGTACAGGGGCATATTTATAACTCGGAAAACTGGCGCGTGCAAGGCCTCTTTATCTGCAAACAGAATCCAGAATCAGAAACCAGCTCAAGTAGATCAATGAGGAATAATACTATTTCTTCATTATACGAAGAACTGTGAAAATAGGGATTATAAGATTATAATAATAATTTTCAAGATAGAATATACTTATGAGAAGAATATCAGAAGAATAGAATGTTTAGGACTCAGCATTCTTCAACTGATATTTCAACTCTGAAAACGATGAAACGAGTGATTACACATTGTTTTGATAATGGGGGTCAAAAAATGAGAGACAAAAAATGAAAGGCAACGTTCATATTGTGAAGTATGATGCTGAGGTATACAAAAGGTATCATTTCTGAGATCCTAGAAATAGTCTAAATGAATATGAGACTCTTTAGTGAACGATACGAATAAATAGGAATATTTGTTCTCAATGATATATTTATATATATATATATATATATATATATATATATATATATATATATATATATATATATATATATGCGAAATTGGTATTCTGGGAGCTTATCCGTTGATTTGTCGGTATTGACTTTCGACGTTTCGCCAACATCTCAGT
This sequence comes from Zygogramma bicolorata, assembly GCA_032362365.1. Taxonomy (NCBI): domain Eukaryota; kingdom Metazoa; phylum Arthropoda; class Insecta; order Coleoptera; family Chrysomelidae; genus Zygogramma; species Zygogramma bicolorata. The sequence goes on from JAVJAQ010001667.1 coordinate 2,556,410, forward strand.
TGGCATTTTCAAGAATGTTACTGCTCCTACTTGGTGCTAGCAACTGTTGTTTGAAAAACTTCTGCCAGTTTTTAAATGATTTCTTGGTCGTAAATTGTAGCCGATATGATCTGCTCCCTCAGCCGTCGGATTGATTATGGTTGTCGGACTTTTGGCTAATGACTGTTCAGGTAGTAACGGTCGGTCTGGTTTGTGGTGACCTGCATCCACTGAAGGACCATTTCCTGAACTGTTATTCTTTTTTTGTTGATCAACATAGAAAGATTGAATCTGAATTTTTATGAATTATTTAGTTTCAAAAATGATGTTTTGACTACATTTTTGCAGATACAACCCAATCTACTACAGTTTCATCCAATGATACTGTATGCATGCAGTTAATTTGTGATTGCGTCCATTTTTTACTGAGAACAGTGAAGTTCTCTTTAAATCGTCATTAATTAGCGCTGTACTATTTCCGATTTCCTGAGATTCCAATGATAAATATGTCTGTATTTAAGTGGTCACTTCAACTGGAAAATATGTGAGGGAAATCGAAAATGAATATTGAAAATATCAAAGGACCTGAAATACTTCCCTGTGGAACACTAGAACAAGTTTATCTGAAAGGAGAAGAGGACGAGAAACTATTGATAACTATTTCGTGGGAGAATTATCGAATCCTATATACCTCAGTTTACTGAATAATATTGATGATTCAACAAACAAAAGCTTTTTTTGGTCGGACAAAACCAACACACTGATATCAAATCGATTTCTTGTTCTCCCTATGTCATCAATCACCTTCAATAGATCTGTTTGGGTTACATATTGTCTTAATCTTCTCGATTGCATTCCAGGAAATATTCTGTGGCTATCAAGAAAAGTTTCTATTTGATTTGAAATTATTTTTTCAAACAATTTGGAAAAAGTAGTCAATATATTAATTGGGCATGAGTCATTATATGCGAATATTGTATTTTCTTGGTATGGAAATGACATTTACCATCTTCCAGAAATCAAGAAATACATCGTAGATCATTATGATTCATTGAAAATATGCTTAAGTGGGGTATAATTAAAGATTATTATTTTTTGATATTTTTTTTTATTATTTGATATTTTTTTCTACTCCCATCCGTAATTTCAGTCAACTGAATTATTATGTATCATATCCACTTATCCACACAAGGTAAGATCACAGAGAACAAAATACTTGGTTAACTGGGACAGGAAATGGTAAAATTCTATTTATCGGGCGCCACCTGTTTTTTGAAAAATTTTTTTTTCAATGTACGTATTTCGGTCTCCTGAACAAGAAATTCTCATGAAAATTTTGGCGGTCTCAACTAGTTTCGGAGATACGGCCCCCCAAAGACAGGAAAGCGGGGTTGACGCTTATGTTTGTTTTTCAGCCAATTCCGCTCTAAATTCCTCCTTCTTTATATCAGCACAATATACACATTCTGTACCACCTTCTTCATCACTTTTCAACCGAATTAAAAGCATTTTGTCGCTACAAGATTGAAAAATATATCCTGATAGGAAAGTGAGGTTAACAAAACAGTCGAACGCGCAAGGCATCGCCGATGCGAGTTATGTTAACCTTAATTTCTTATCAGGATATATTTTTCAATCTTGTAGCGAAAAATGCTTTTAATTCGGTTGAAAAGTGATGAAGAAGGTGGTACAGAATGTGTATATTGTGCTGATATAAAGAAGGAGGAATTTCGAGCGGAATTGGCTGAAAAACAAACATAAGCGTCAACCCCGCTTTCCTGTCTTTGGGGGGCCGTATCTCCGAAACTAGTTGAGACCGCCAAAATTTTCATTAGAAATTTTTGTTCAGGAGACCGAAATACGTACGTTAAAAAAAAATTTTTCAAAAAACAGGTGGCGCCCGATAAATAGAATTTTACCCAGGAAATAAGTCTACTTATATCTGAAATATTCTCTAGTTTATTAAGACAAGTTTGAATTGTCACAATTGATTGTTTTTTCGTGGAATTGGAGTACTTACATCTACTCGTTACAAGAATAATTTGCTAAAATTGTACAGTCCAAAGGGCCTAGTTCGTTAAGGCATACGCCTTCGGCATTGTGCTCAAACTTCGTCCTCGTGCGATATGGCCACCATATCCACTCTTGTTGAACAAATTTCTATCAGAGTTCAAATCATTGAGGTTAGATATCCCACCCCAAGGAAGACTATCTGTCTCGCGTGAAGAAATAATTCACGTATACATTTATGTAAGACAAGAACATTCTGTACACGTATTAATACCCGAAAGGACTATTTTTATATTCCGGCATCCGTGAAAAACATTCATTTCAGCACCATACCGAACGGGCAGGAAGGCGAGGGATCTGATAGAGCGATGCCGTTTTACCGATAGACGTATAACGAGTTTTATCAGTTGTCGGACCTAATTGTGAGAGGAGTATCTTGAATATCACTGACCTGAAGTCGAAACAGGCAGTCGAAGTCTGTATAGACCGCGGGCATGTGACGTCACATGCATCAGCCTGCTGGACGAACAAATCGTAATTCCATAAACAACAATGGTAATTTAATGAGATTATAATTGCAATTATGAGATACAAAATGCATGAATATACCGTTGCCCATTTCAACTTACCAGTACTCAAATCTGCTCTTCTAGTTGCTTGAATCCACAGTTCACGACCCTTACCAGCAAGAGGATTTATATTCTTTCTATTGTCGAAAATATAAGGGAATCGATGGATTGAAACATAACAATCGCTCAAAATTGAGTTATTATCCAGGAAAAATATTTTGAAATATGACACAAATGCACGATAAGCATTTGTAGATCCGTTTGTTTCAGGCGCGTATAGAAGGGGGGTAAAGGGGGTAATTACCCCCCCCCCTATGATCAGTCAGTCACATAACATATTACAATATATATTAAAAAATAAAGGGAGATATCAAAAAATATAATAAATGAATGAAAAATCAATCACAATTTTATTTCACCTTTACTCCCTGTAACCCTGTAAGATCGCAGAGTCCAGTAATTAAATTCAAAATTATTATCAAAAGCATAGAATATCTTAGAAGATTATATAGTCTCTGGTATTTCGGGAGAAATCGATAAACCTAAATTTAAATTTATTATTTTATTTTTCTGTTGCATTATCTTGTGTTCAATGAGTATATACTTTACATTCTACTCATATTGATATGTAGTATGATAAATACATGAACGAATATTATTATAACTGTTTATTTTTACTTACGTGCAAGGCAAATGTTAGTAATTTGTTATTTCTGAAGTCTGAAGTTTATTTTCATCGAAAATTATTGTTTTCTCTACTTTCCAATTTTATTTATGATTAAATGAAGATTAAACAAATCTGACGTTTTTATTCCACAGTTTCCTAATAATTTGAGTCATTGTGAAAGGTATGTTTGTAAAAAGGCCAATATGCATTTGTGTTTTGATAAAATGGTGGAAACGCATAATTTTCTCAGCGATTACCTCCCCTTATAAACTTGGGCTGTATACGCGCCTGGTTTGTTTGTCCAGCAGGCTGGATTTACAACTATCATTTATACTGTCGTCTGTCAGATATGCCCGCGGTCTATTATGATTTGGAGAATCAATCCATAGAGGGGTTGATTGGTCCGATTGCATTATTAATAGAGGTATGTCTGTGATTTCTTTATGAAGACTCCAGCATCCAGCATGAGAGTCGAACAGTTCAACAGTTCAAATTACTATTTTCCACAAAACAATACAGTTATTCATTGGCCAAATTAACTATTTTTGTACATCCACCCAAAAAATGATGTTGGAACTGCATTTTCCATAAGTGAGATATAGGTAGGGGTGGATTCATAAAAGGAAGGATGAACTTCATCAACCATAGTAACAAGCCGTTTACACAGTTGCTTCCAATAATCGGCGATATTCTCTAAACAACAATTCACGTAACAATCCACGTCATCAGATAGCGGTGTAGACAGATTCAATGGTAAAACAACCCAATCTGTAATAATTTTACGATTATTTTATTACTCTTGTTATCAATTTATCAATATGTTATCAGTTAACACACATCAACACGACCGATGCCATCAGACCCATAAAATCAAATATTGGCACCAAAAAACCCCTAAAATTTAATTTATGTTATTTTTTTTAAAGGTCAGCGATTGTGGCCTTAAACAAATCTCGTGATTACGATAATTGGATAGTGAACTCCTAGAAAGCGTCTCTAGAAAAGTAACATGGCTTTGCTTTGGCCTCCGTCAGCCGGAGAACAGTATATTACATACCGAAGCGTGAATAATTTCTCTCGATAGAAAAACCTAGCTTACCGAGGCTGAAAGCTGCTTATAAATGTAATTTTACTACTTGAAGGTTAAAATATGTTATACTTTTTGTTTTCGTTTTAATGACTATGCATGGCATACCTATATCTCACAGATCTTAGTTATGTACCACGAGGATTGCTGCAAATATTTTCAGCAATGAAAATTGCCTTGATGAGTGACAGATTTTTACCTAGAAAAATGGCTGAGGGAGTGGGAACATTTCATTTTTGGAAACTGATTAAGGAAGACGATTAGGGTTTTAAGAGAGAAAGTACCTATACATTTTCTCTAAGTTTCGATACAAAAATGGTGTCTGGTAACTGTAATATCTTGTCAGTGCTAGCTTGATTTGTAAAGTACATTGGTGGGTAAACGTTAGCGGGAATCTACACTTTTTTAATTCTTGGCTTGAACAACTTTTGAGGGTTGACGGTCAAGAGAGGGCGGAAGCTGGTTACCGGAAAAACTCATTCATGGTTACGTGTTTTACTTCTATTACAGGTAGGAGTTGTAATTATCAGCTCTTTATTCAATTATTTCAATATCAATTACTGACACACACAATAACAATAGAAAGAATCGTATGAAGAAGGAAAATGTTTATTCAAACACGACACTTTCACCATAACATTTTGTTAACATTGTTAGAACTGTTTTAAAGTAAAAGATGAATTAAAAGTAAAGGATTGTCTGTGAACCAGGCATAAAACAATTTTCGTCAAGAGATTCCAATAAGTTAAAAAACGGAAGAACGAACTGGTAACACACAAATTTGACAGATGCCGATGGTTTAGTACTCATATAAAACATTGAAAGGCTTATACAGGGTGGGCCAATAGAAAAAAACGAGACCGATTTCTTGTAGTTTGCGTTGAGAAAAAAAAAATTCGAGCCCAAATATTTTTGTTCCGAGGGGGAAATTATTGATCATATTCACAAACCTTGTCACTTCCACTTAACCCTTAGAACTAATGGGATTGAGGGTCAAAATCGGCTGAAATTTTCCAGCAAGGTGTTTCTCACGAACAACGAAAACTTCGACATGGTCTTTCGAACAATTCGTTCAGGCTTGTTCGAAATTTCAGGCTTGGCCTTACGCCGCCCAGGTGGTAGAAGTGGGAGGAGTTGAAAATATGTTCGAAAGATTTTCCCCACGAGATAAAAATCGACGAGTTTGAGATTTTTTTTTAACGCCAGCTTTGGGTTTTCGGCCTTGTTCCGTTTTAATTGGCCCACCGTGTGTAATAATCAAATCAACTATATTTTCATCAGTCACCTTAACCTTAAGGTTTATCGATATTTTTTTATCAAAACAATTCATAGGTCATGAATTGAAATCTGGAATGTGAAAAATGAAAGATAGGATGAAAAAGGACTTAGCAGAGCAGAGCTTTCCAAGTCGAAAGCGCTCTGCTACGATTTTAATAAATATATTTCTGCACGGAACACAAAAGCCATCTTTTTTCAAGTAAATTGGTACGTGCACACAGCTTGACAAAATATATCAAATAATTTATCTCGGGAATATGGCTAATGATGTGCCCTCCAAACTGACTAGGCCTCAGTCTCATATGTTGTTTGAAAATGGTATGAAGTTTAAACTACGGAACTATTTCTAGTTTTTTTCTGCTCCGAATGAAAAAATATGAATTACAACTTCTATGAAACAAGTTAGATCAAATTAAATTTTACAAACACTCTCAAAGGCGTATGATTCCTTCACACAAAGGAAGAATAAGTCCAACTAGAACAGATACTTCCCTGCCGATACGGCACGACAGGCATTAAGTTATATGGGAATCATTTTTCTTGTGCTTCTCAGTGGACAAATGGATAAATTATGAAACACTTTCACCCTTCGGGACCTAAGACAATTAGCCGACCCTTGCCCGCGAAATAGTGTTTGATGATGGAAAAGTGTAAATGAAAAAAATATATCACTAGATATATCATTACCGAAAAATTCAACTCATGACTATTTCATCATCAACTCATTTAATTGATAGTCATTCTCGTGATAACCAATATTTTTGTAAAAGGAATGAATGTAATTTATTTATTGTTTCATTCGGGAAAGAAAAAAGCTAAAAAATAGTTCCTCAAACTTCATTCTCGTCACAAAAATACCCAAGTTCATAAATATTCAAAGAAGGGATTTGACAGAAAATGCAAACAATTTTTTTTCGGATCCTCGCTGATTCAAAAATGTATCATCTATGAGCATTGGACCCCCTTAATTTCGACGTGTAGTATCCACTACGAAAAAACCACTGACATATTCACCTACTTAAAATACCCCAAAACCTCGTGCCTTGGGTGATGAACAACGTATTAAAATATTCGCTCACAGTTGTTCGGAATACTTGGCATACCGGTCCGATTATCAGTGATTTACATGTATGTTTTCGTTTCATATGTCTAAATACCGAATATTTCATTGCCAAGATGTCGAGGAATCTCATGAATGTGGAGAGCATCATCTCCAAGAGGAAGTTTTATTAATGGGCTAATCTTGATTTGTTGGATGTTCGTACTAATGTAAATGCCAGTGAATTATTTATTAATGAAATTGATAGTCATGCGGTTTGTGAATGGGATCGTACGTAATATCGTTCCCAGAAAAAAAATGGTTTAATTATGATGATTATTGAGTAGGTGGATGCGCGTTGAGTAATATTGATAAGAACAGCACATTGCCTTTTACTAATTCATATATTTTTTATCGTTCCTACGAGCAATCCTCAGAAGTCTCCATGAGACTTGATACTAACTCCCTGATGGCGGTTTTTCATTCTACTTTTGAGAAACTCAGCTCGTTACTAGTTCCTTAATCAAATGTCCCAACTCCACCGGAGATCTTACTTGGTAATTTCCCTAAGTATTTCCTAGACCATGATTTAAAATCATTTCACTTTCCACAATATAAAAAATGCAGACGACGAGACAAAGAGTCGAAGTCGGGAAAAGGGCATCATATTTGGTCCATTTTAGGAAAAAAACAAGTAACATTACTTATCGCCAGAAGGGGACTACTAACTTTTTTCAAATACGATTAGGGAATTTTTAGTACCTTGTTGGGAAGAATTTTGTTTTTTCATCCAACCCTTGCTAATTTTTTGACAATCGAATGAGACTTTTCTCAATTATTAACAGTTGTATTTTGTGATCGATAATATTCAAACAAAGTATAAATACCGTTATTCCAGAAGAGCAATAGAAGGATGTAGGACTTTGGTCGATGGTTTTTTGAATGTTGTTCTCGGTTCGATGAACAGCACTCAATCTTTTTCTTTCTCTCTTTCATGAAAATTTGACTCAAAATTCGCTAAAAACCGCGGCAATGTTTCGTATTTCCCAAAGATACCAAAGTTTTTTTTCTCTTTATTTAATGTCGGCCTATATGCGCTACCAAGGTCAATCACCGACGCCGGTGAGCACACTTCCCCCAACCAGAAATTTTGCCGTACCCTCTGGCATTCCAACCAGAGGTGGGGATCTTTTACGAGCCCAACATCCATGGACTCAGGACCGACGGCTTTACGTCCCCTCCGAAGGACGGCATATCCTCAATATATCTTGTGCTCATTGATATATTGTCTGCGAGCTATGATATGCTATTCCGCTGCAGCTGTACGGGCTTTCGACAGGGTATTTTCCTGTATGGTCACTCATCCAAGTACTAACCGCGCTCGGTGTTGCTTAACTTCAGATATCGAATGACTGTCAGTCAACCTGAAGAGCTGGGCCGTGCCCCATGACTTAGTTGAATAGAGGTTATGTATTGATTTTTAATAGAACATCTATTTGTGTAACATCTAAGAAAACGGGGTCTTATGATTGTTGGAAAGACCTTTCATTTCTCAATCAAATTCTGGTTCATTTTTGGCAATCAAATCAGTCGCACCTGAGTTTTATTGTGTGTTTGAAGGATCTCGAACAAAAAATAAAATTGCTAACGACCGTCTCTATCTAGAAAAGTCAATAGATGTTCGATAAAGAAATGTAGGATTTTACCAACAAAATTCTACACGACCAGGTTTCCATTAAAAAGGGACATCACTCGAATATTTTTTTCTGACAAAACAATGAAGTTCAAGTAAACTATGTCCAACCTCCACCTTGGAAGGAAGGATTTTTTACAATCGCACTGTTGTATCATTTATACAGTTCAACTTTTTATGAAGGGCTCACTTTTAGGATTCCGAGAACCCTCAAAATCAGGAAGTCGATTAACTTATAAATGAGCTGCAAATGCCAGAGATCATTCAAACGATGTACTGAGATAGAAAAAAAAACATTCAATTCCTTCAAAATATTTCAAAACGGAACAGCATTTTTCCGTGTGACATTTTGTAGCCTTTCGTCTCCTGCAATCGACTATGTAATTTCAACCGTTTCGATCATAATTCGACCTAGAAATTAGAATTTTTCTCTCAGCCCATTTTTGAGATGAGAGATATAGCTACAAAATTTCAGAGGGATCGTGGACATTTTCGAACAGAACACCCTTTCGGAAATTTTATAAGGTAAAATGATAGTGTACAAGAAACACATAAAAAAATCGTTGAATTTTTTGTGTTTTGAAAAATATAAGCACTAGATTAAAAACACTTTAAATCGATTTTTTCACATTTTGAAAACGTCTGAATCGTCTTTCGATTTTTGTATACCATTTGATTGACTTTTGAAGTACACAAACTTTCTGTATTCAATCGATCTTCTATCTTCGAGAGTTCTCGAGATTCTATATTAGCCCACTGCGAAAAAGGCAGCCAGTATACGCTTTGTCATAAATACTGATCAAAATTATCAGCAATTTCTTTTAGATCCTTTTGAATTTCACATCAATCCTGGAGGACACAATCAGGCGCGTATACAGCTCAAGTTTATAGGGGGGGTAATCACTGAGAAAATTATGCGTTTCCACCATTTTATCAAAACACAAATGTATATTGGCCTTTTTACAAACTTACCTTTCACAATGACTTGGATTATTAGGAAATTGTGGAATAAAAACGTCAGATTTGTTTAATCTTCATTTTTTTCATAAATAAAACTGAAAAGTAGAGAAAACAATAATTTTCGATAAAAATAAACTTCAGACTTTAACGATAACTAACATTTGCCTTGTCAACGTAATTGAAAATAAACCGTTATAATGGTATTCGTTCAAGTATTTATCATACTGAATATCAATCCGAGTAGAATGCATTTTACCCATTCTGTCTAAGATTCTTGAAAGGAGTATCGAAGTACAGATAAGAGAACATTTGTCTAACTTTTCATTACTACCCACTGTTCAATCGGGCTTCCGAAAAGGTCACAGCTGCACTACAGCTTTACTGAATATTGTTGATGATATAATTACTTCCATAGATAAAGGTCAATGTACAATTTTAGTTCTTCTTGACTTCAGCAGAGCTTTTGATACTATAAATACTGACCTGCTACTTAACATTTTGGGTTATATAGGTTTTTCTGATATGGCCACCCTTCTTTTACAAAATTATTTAAGTAATCGTGAACAGTGTGTAAAAATTGATACAGTTCAATCTGAATATTTGGCATTGAAATCAGGGGTGCCTCAGGGTTCTATCCTGGGCCCGTTGCTTTTTTCTATATACACTCTCAATTTGATCAAATCTCTGAAGCTATGTAAGATTCACGTATATGCAGATGACACCCAAATCTATTACAGTTTTCCTCCCTCACTAGTAGATAATGCTTGTGAAATTATAAATCAGGAATTAGTAACCTTCACTGATTCAGCTTCTGAACACTGCTTGTTGATTAATTGTTCTAAATCTAAATTGCTGTTGTTTGGTTCTGCTTATAATCGTGCTAAAATGCCGCCTATAAACATTAAAATTAAAGATGATCCGTTAACTATAGTTAAGGAAGCCAAAAACTTAGGAGTCATCCTAGATTCGGATTTGAGATTTGAAAAACATGTTAATAAGCTTATTCAACGCGCATATAGCTCACTAAAATTGATTTATGGGAACCGGCAGTTTTTTCCTCAGAGTGTTAAAATAACATTATGTGAAACCTTAGTTTTGTCAAATTTTAATTTTGCTGATTCATTGTATGGCCCAAATTTGACTACTGTCTACATAAATAAAATCCAGAAAATACAGAATTCCTGCTTAAGATTGATATATGGCATCAAAAAGTATCAAAGAATATCACACAAATTGGCTGAAATCGGATGGTTGAATATGGAACATAGAAGAGTTCATCATGCAAATTCATTATATCACAAAATTATTTTAACAAAAATTCCCATATACCTCTATAGAAAAATAACATTCAGAACGGACGTGCACAACTTGAATTTGAGATTCAGAGGTTGGTTGTCTCCACCAGTATTTAAAACTGAAATGTTCAGACGTTCGTTCACTTACCAAATTTATAAGTTGCGTAACTCCGTTCCGGAATCCTTGCAAAATCACAGTATTGAAAGTTTTAAGTCAAAGTATAAAAATTTCCTACTTAAAAGTTAATGACAATTTGATCCTAACATGCTATCCTGTATTCTCTCGAAACTCAATATAAGTATATATGTTAATATTTAAATTATCAATCAGAACCTGCTACCTTATTGATGTAAGACACACGTTATAGGGTTGAGTGGAAGAACATTTTCCTGATGGAGTAAGCGATTGCTTCATTAGAGAAAATGAACTCCGCCTTTTATTTTCCAAATTATTAAAAATCATTGTTAATTTATATATATATATTGGTATATACTGTATGAGGAAAATAATAAAGACGTATTATTATTATTATTATTATTAAAAGTATATGCTTATTGAACACAAGATAACGCAACAGAAAAATCAATATTTGTTCCGTAGTTTTCTGGGTTTGTAACCTACCACAATCTGAAAAAATAAGAATTAACATCGGAATCTATACAAGTGTAGAAGGGCAGATTCTCAATCTACCCCGAAAAGTTGCTGCGTCTATTGAAAAACAGTTCTTTCTCCGATTACGAAAATTGTCTACACAAGATATTTGCCTCGATATTTGCATTCGAAAATGAATTTGCCTAGAAGTTTTGAGAACGGAAGTGGATTTAGTTTCCGAAACGTTAACGATAAGTATTTTGACAAAATAGTTGAGGCTTTCGCGGCCGAGGTTTTCAGTATCACTACTTTTATTCGGGTTTGAAGGCCGTCGTTTTTTGGAATTTCTTCCTGACGTTTCGCTGGCTCGAGTGGCTAGCTTCTTCAGAGGTTCATTCATCTTGGAATTCACTCCGATGACTGGAGATTGTTTCTTCGCAAGTTGTATTTATGCCGATTCAGGTAGTTTCCTGTGAGTTCGGAGAATAATCATCATTAATATCTGAAGAACTACCTGCAGTTATTATCGATTTTCTTAAAATGGGATTCCATATTCGGTTGAGGTTGACAGCTTCTTCTTTTCTGTTGAAATTATCCGTGTGTTTGTGGATTTCTATTGCCTCCCGTACCAGTCGGCTATGGTATCCCTGGTTGGGTGCAATCAGTTTTGCATTTTCAAACAGAATCCTGTGGTTTCCCTCACTAAGTGCGTGTTCCGCCACAGCCGACTTGTCAATTTGCCCTAGTCTGCAGTTTCTCTCATGTTCCTTTAGCCTAGTTCCCATGATCTTTTGGTGGTACCGATGTATACCTTCCCACAGGTGCACGGTATGCGATAAACCCCTGCTGCAGACAGTGGATCTCTTTTGTCTTTAGCCGATCTGAGGCTCTGTTGAATCTTCTTTGTGGGTTTAAATACAGTTTTTATGTTGTATTTACTCAGGAGTTTTCCAATTCTGTCTGTGACCCTCGGGATGTATGGCAAATATGCATGTGCAACTATCTGAACGTCCTCCTTGTTTCGAACAGTGGAATTCTTCAGTTTCATGGCCCTGTTGATCTCGGGTACACTGTATCCATTCGACCTCAAGGTCACTTGAAGATGTTCCAGTTCTCCCTCCAGATGTTCTGGTTCGCATATTCTTCGAGCACGTTCCGTTAGAGTAGAAATGACTCCTCTCTTTTGGCTGGGATGTTGATTCGATAGCGCGTGCAGGTACCTATCCGTGTGTGTGGGTATTTTCATATATATTAGTTCTTATTATTTTTTTGATGGTCAAAATTTGAGTTATACGAGAAGTTGCTGACTAATTGGACTTGTTCTATCCCGAAATACCAGAGACTATATAATCTGAGATATTCTATGATTTTGATATAATTTTGAATTCAATTACTGAATTCTGCGATCTCACAGGGTCACAGGGAGTAAAGGTGAAATAAAATTGTGATTGATTTTTCATTCATTTATTTTATTTTTTGATAGCTCCCTATATTTTCAATATATATTGTAATATGTTATGTGACTGACTGACACTAGGGGGGGGGGGTAATTACCCTCTTTACCCCCCCTTGTATACGCGCCTGGACACAATCATTGATTTTGCTCTTCGTCTCACTGATTTTATTTCTCACTATATTTCTAATATAATGGTGAATCTAGTTTCTATTACTATTTATATCTGCAGTATTTTCAAATGAATTATCTTTAATCAATAACGGATTTGTGAATTTCACGATTCCAATGTGGTTCTTATTTCCACTGAGTTCATATAATTAGTAGTGAGAAGATGCAGATCTAAATGTACCAAGAGTGAAATGTCAATTGAAAAATAATAGGAGATTAATTAATTTACTTTGGATTTTGAGTTATTTGTGAATGGCGATGTTTTTTAGGAAAAAAATATCAAGTGATGACGTGATATGGCATCTTTAATAATACCATCTGCAAGCAGAAGAACCTTCCTAATATGGTTGAATGGATAATAAAATTCTCCAGATTCATTTTTTCTCGTTTTATATTCATCAATCCATTCTCAAAATTTTCATGATCGAACATCATCCAACTCATTACGGAGCATCCGTATCACACTTTCCTCCGCTCATTTTTCTCTTGCAAAAAGAATATAAACTAGAATGAGGAAACGCCAACTGTCACAGCAAATGAACCGATCGGCGGTGACGGTATGAGTTCTTGAGGCGCCATCACCGAGCGATATAAATCTCGAGCACGATGGAGTGTGGAGCCAAACAAGAATGCAATCAGATGTCGAGAATCCAGAAGCCACTCTTACATCGCTGATGATGCTACCGAGTCAAAGATCCAATTATGTGAAGAATATTTATACTTTTCATTTATTAGCTGTCATCGCTTCGCAATATTTCGAATGAATGGTCGTTTGTTGAACGTTTTTCGTTCGCCCCCTTTGTGCGACTGAAGAAAACATGGGGTCTTGCCTTTGGTATAGAGTTGTTGATAATTTTATTGACTGTTTCAATACAAATATAAATATGTTAAAAATCCCATATGAAGCGGGACATTTTCGATCAATTACAGCGATAAATTCCCGGCGGGACATTTTCGGGCTGGTAAATACCCGGTAAGTATCGAAAAATACCCGCTCGGCCCGTGTATCTATAGTAACGATTGTTAAAATGTACATTTGTCATCTTGACAGGCATAAATACTGAATTTTAAACGTCGTTGTTTTAACTCCAGAAATATTCTCTCGAATTACACTCGTGCATCAAAATATACCTGATAATTTTCCATTCAAGCATGTTGTCAGTAAAAAACTGCATTCGGTTATTTTCATATTTTGCTAAAAGAGCCCCCCTCCTTCGGAGTGGGCTCTTTCGACAAATATGAAAATAAACTCATGCAGTTTTTAGACAACATGCTTTCATGGAAAATTATCGGTAATTCTGAAGCACTTGTGTAATTACTCCCGACAATCACTTATTGTCTGTGGTCACGTAAGAAACAATGATCGTTCCACAATAGTTATTTATGTAGTAAGTGCAAAAAGTAAGTGTTTATGGCACGTGACGTGAAAGTGTCAAACGAGTCCGATAGGCCCTTTGACAACACATCGAATGCAACTAACACCCATTTTTGCACGACTTGCGTACCATATATTTTCTAGGTGCATGTAATCAATCAAATGACATTACATATGTGCAATTTTCTGAATCCTTGCAGAAACAAATTTTGTGAAAGTTACAGAAGGCTTGCCGTAGACAGAACAAGTGAAGATAATTACCTATACCTTCTCATAATTTCGTTTTCGTATGAAAACTAGTCTCGCCAAACAATGCTAACATTTTTTTGAAGACAGTCGTATTTTTTCTTCGGTTCCCAGGTGTCTCGATGGTTTTTTGACCTTGTTGATTCAAAATTACCCAAGGATTATATTTAATAAAATTTGCGTGCCAATTTGACACAGTTGTTAACATAAAAAGACAATATTTGATAATTTTGAAAACAACAGAGTGGTTCTACTGCAGAATAACAGAACTCCGGAGCTTGTGGAAATATATTTATAGATTTTGTTTTTTGTCGCATGATTCCATCTTCGTCTTCGTAGGGTTTTGGGGCGAAATGTTTTCGTAATAGAAATCAGCGAATTATTCCACATTGAATTAATTCCATAAGCCATTTCTCAGCTTCTTGTCAATGTACATTAATCATTGTAGTAGAATGAAAGGTGAGTGCAATAAAGAAAAAGTTTTTTTTAGATATATCCCAAGATTTTTGAGCCGTGAAATCTTTTTATCTTTCATGAGTTTTTTTAGAATTGCAGGCTTGAATCCCCCAGTCTCAACTAGCAGCATGGTGATCATAATAAGTGTCATCATAAGTAATTAATAATTTTGACGTTGTCCTCAATCCATATGAAATAAAACACATACTTTTCCTGATTTTTCTCCTGAAAGTACCTTACTGTTATTTTTACAACGATACAATGCAATAACATTTTCTAAAACCGCAATTTTTCTTTTGAAAACTCCATCAATATTTTTGCTGGTTCCATCACTCCTGAAAACAAAGAAATTGATACAAACAGAATTTTTTCCAACTTTTGAGGTCCCACTGTGCATCCAATAAAATTCCAAAGATTTCTCAAGTTTTCAAAATGGTGCTAAAGTTTTGGAAATAAACAAAGGATTTTTTAGCGAATGTCGATTATCTTCAATAATTCAAGAGGTTCAAGAAGTAATCGTCATTATCATTTTGAAATCTGTGTGTTTAAAATTATCTGATTTCCCAGACATATTTTTTTTATATAAAAATTCACAAGAAAGGGAAGCCCTGTAATGTTGAAAGAACACAGTGTGAATCATGGGACAGGAGATACGACTTGACATTAGGTTCTCATTTTTGAAGTTTGTCAGCCTCAGGAAAAACCTCCCTCGACAAGTACTGCCAAAGTTCAGCTGTTTTAATGAAAAAATATCCCTTTGCAACAGAGGTTCGACTGGTATCACATTAAAGGTGTGGGAATTCTGCACTCGTCGAATCATCCGTGTTGATACTACCAAGGATGGAACGATAAACAACAATTCAGAAGGGCACCGACCGCGGAAATGTCTATAGAAGAGAGACAAGTCCACTATGTTTCAACGAAGTCCGTGAGCGAAGAATCACCAACAAGGCGGATAGCTTTTTTCTGAATATAATCAAGAAGTGTTTTGATGTCGAACCCCACAAATGAGAACAATACTCCTTGTAGATCATTAGAAGCTGACGAGAAGTAAGTAAATTTATTCAATTCAGGAATAAGACAGATACATAATCGTCGATGACTGATGGAAAAAATATAAAATATGTAGATTATATACACAAAATCTAGAAGTAACATAATCCTAGGAGAACTAATAATAGTTTCGGCTACCTAAGCCAGCTTGTATTGTAGCCAGCAAACTGTATCTCCAATCCTATATAAAAATCGTAATTTTCCACAGTGAATAAAGGGCGCGATAAGGGAAAGAAGAGAGAGGAAGATAGAGAGAGGAAGATAGAGACAGAAAGAGAGGGATCAGTTTGTGGTGGCACTTCTAATAATGGTTTTTCTTCATTCCAATATCCGTAGAAGCATATCATAGTTTATGTTAACAAATTTTTTCAACTGCTTTTTGAATTTGTATTTGCTTGTCATGCTTTTCAATGATTCAGGTAGAGTATTATACAATTTTGGTCCAAGATACGATATGAATTTTTTATATTGAGTGAGTCTGCAACGTGGAACATTCATGGTCTTGACTGAACTGCTGCGAGTATTGAATCCATGCTGTACATATGTGATTGAAGAATTAGCAATCCATAATAAAGTGAAGTATTTCTTCACACGAAATAGAAATCCAAATCTCTGGGAAGCACCTTCAGCGATCTCGCATGGTTGTCCCATGAGCGATTATTACTGATAGTCATTCCTAGCATCGAGATATTTGACTTTGAAGGAATAATTACTCCTGAACATTTTTCAACTGAAATAGCATATTGGGACAATTTTATAGGGAACAAATTCATTCCCTATTATTTTTCACCGAGTTCCTTTTGAAGATGCTCCAAAAAACTGACGAATTTCTTATTGTTCGCAGTTTCTAATTATTCCTGCAAATTTTTCAGGTAAACCTTTCCACTCTTTACTTTTCTACGTCGCGTTTCGGCCATACGTGAATGGTTGTGTTCCCAATTCTCCCGGCCTATAGCGTTCAAATTTTCGCACATCTTTATACATTTTCGCCGATCCAATCTACGCTATGATTCAATAACATATGATCAGAAGTGACCGATGTAAATAGGATATTGTGGCGCGGCGCCTGACGACTCTCCCCATACTACTTACGAACACGAGGCGCCCCAGTCAAGAAAATTCAGAACCACCAAGTGCAGTGCAGCTGCAAGTAGTCAGTTACTGACAGGCTACCGTTCAGTCAGGTTTGATTGGAAAGCAAGACAGTTTCCGGGATCATAACTGAAAAGTGTTGCATGTGCGAACTCCGAACGAATCAAAGTGAAACGAGTGACCTGATGATAAGTCGCAACTTCGTCATGTCGGTCCTTCTCCTGTCCATCCTAGGGGTTTCTTCCGGGTTGCAGCACTGCCCCATGTGGAAAGAGATAGCGCCCTGCTCCTGCAGGTTGGACAGCTTCAAAATCACGTCGATAAATTGCGAGCGGATGACGTCTTTCCAGCAGGTGGTGGACGTTCTCGGGGGGCATTTCCAACCCAGTGACAAGGTGATTCTCAGACTGGCTTCATCGATATTCAACGATCTAAGCTATCGGTCCTTCGAAGAGCTGAATGTGACCATTGAGAACCTCAAGTTGAATCACGACGTTATCGGGTAAGCTGAAAATATTTTGGAACTGAACCGTAGGTGGAACAGTATTTTTGCGATACTCCTTAAATCCAATGAAGGTTTATTTTTAAAATAATAGGGTCATCCAGTGAAAGGTTGTTTATCTATCATTTCACTCAAGAATTCCTAGTACCAGAAATAGAAATAAATAAACAACTCAGGGGTGAAAGACATTTAGGATTTACTATTCAAACTGCCCAAGTATTCTTACAATAAAATATAAGAGAACCTTAACCCAGCCCCATTTCAAATAATCATGAAGAACGATGTAACCAATGAGTATAAGATTATCATTCCATGAAGTTCACGTCGATTATTATTCAAAAACTTGATCAATATGGAAATCCAAACAACAATTCAACAAGAACAGCAATATTTTGAATGGGTACATGTGTTTTGGAAATTATTTGGTTTCTCTCAGAAAAAGTAAAATACCTCACAAATATTTTACCACCCGGAGTTAGACGTAATTCACAAAGCAGAATCTTTCACTCACAAAAAGGGTAATAGAATCTCCTCAAACAACTACTTGAAGTTAATTCGTGGTTCAAATATCCTTCAGTGAATCAAATTCATCTTATTTTTCTACGTAATTTATTGAAATCAATCTTCTTATTGATATTTCACTCAATATTATTCTTATTGGCATGCATTTTCTACTACTTCAAATGTGAGAAGAAATTCAGATGCTCATATATAAGAAATTTGCACGAAAGGAAGCATTTCAAGGATTACATTTTATATCAATGAATATGATTTTCTTTTCTGTAAGTTTCATTTATTTTATGAAGAAACTCGTAGTACTTATAGCCAAAAAATATCTCGAAAAATAGTATTGAATTGAAAAGGATCAAATAACTGAGAGAATTTGCCTATATTTGATGAAATCCATAATAACTTAATTAAAATAAATAACACTGTGTGATTTTCATTAGACTATTCACAAGACTGCTTTACGTGTTTCACTGTAGAATTCAGACGTGTTATGGTATAAGATTAACTTTTCGAATCAATACCTGCAAGGGGTAATGCTGGATCTAGTCTGAAATAGTCATTTCCAAATATGTATTCCATCCATATAAACTGGTGCATCCACCAATTTATGTACGAGATCATTCGGAAAACTGAAAAAAAATACAACTCAATGTTCCCAATCCTCTTTACATTTTTCGGCACCATCAGTTCTTGTTTATATGAAATCAATGATAAATATTTATTTTTAATGGATCCAATCAATCGATCCATCAAAATATAGGTACTATTGACAAAGTAATAATATAAAAATGCATTAATCCTCGAATAAGATATGATACCTATTATTCATAGAAAAATATCGAAGAGACCTATTACAAAACTATTGAGGGCATTGCAAATTAGATTTTCAGTGAAGAAATCCGTTGTCAAAATCAGAAAGAAACTATATGATTTAAAGGAATATTCTCAACACAGATGTCTATAAAGAAAATCTCAAAATGATGTGTAAAATGATATCACTGTAAAATTATACGATCACTGTAAAATTATACGATAGACGCTTTGTCACTTGAAGCTATTGCTGTTTGATATAATCATATATCATATAAAGACGATACATTATCCCACTCTGAACTTGAATGTTTATGACTGGCAATACTGTTCAGAAGAAACTAACTCGACTAACAATAAAGCAACGGTAATAATATATCTATAAAGAATGTCTAAATTGGTATATTTCTAAAAGTTCCAGGTTGAGTATGAGATATTCTTATATTTTTTTCGAAGATGTAGGTGCTAACTCTGCTTTTTAACTGTTCACCTTATTACCCTTTTTTAAAAGAAAGTTCCACCAAGAAAATCATTTATTTTTATTATTATATCAGCGAATTGAGCGAGTATGTGAGAAGAGTACCATTAAGAGACTCATTGCTATTTCTGAAAGGAATCCAGTAGCATAAATATTTTGTACAGGAACAGTATCTGGCCTATAAGTAAAATGTTGAGTTATAGTCAACCTAGTGGTACTAGTGGAGTTACTTGAAATCATTCATAATTATATTGAGACGAGTACAAAACTGGAAAGGCGAGCCAAGTGATGGTAGTTTAGCGAAAGTGCCCAGTACCAAACGCGATATAATGCTTTGGATAGGTCGAGTAACATGATTAAAGATTCCCAAGCAAGAATACACTTAGATGAAGGAACTAACCAGTGATATATTTCTGCCTATAGCAACTGATCAAAATTCACGAAACATATTTGAATATTCGATCAGCATCGATAGAATGTTGACGTTTTGAAATTTCGATTGTCTTCAGTAGAGCTTCTAACCTGACATAAGTAAATATATGGAGTATATCTAGAATTTCTCATTGAACCCTGTATCAGTTTGAATATTCACTTCTCTTTCGGCTCCGATCTAGGCTCTTATTGAATTTGATGCTCCAATGTACTGTGATTTGGCCAATTTCGTTGATTATATATGTTGCTTGTTTCGAGTTGATAGCTCAGCAGTTAATATTGAGGCACGGTTATATTATATTATCTATTATCATTTCGAAAAGTTTTAGAGAAGAAACGTAAGAATTTTGTTGTGGCCATTTGGGAAGCAAAAAAAAATCCATGTCCCGCCTCAATGAAAACATGGGTATTTTTACCCAGTAATCAATTTACCCCATTGACCGTTTAACCTTCTGTATTCATTCATAATAAAGGTTAAGTATCACATCTCATGCACGGCTAAACGTTGGCATTAGAATTCAATCAGCATATATGTTCCGATAAATCAGAACACGTTCGCACGTTTTTACTGCCTCATGTTACGGCACAGTCTGTTGTTTTATTTGTAATCCAATTAAATTTTTTTTCCTTTCCTTGAAACACTATATCGAGTGCACCCAGAAGGCAGAGCCTTGTGCGGGCAAGGGTCGGCTATTTTTCTTGGGTAAAGAAGTGCTCTGGAGCGTCTTACTGATTTTACGGTAGCACATTTACTATTTAAACAGTAGGGAAACCCAGAATAAACCACACTGTTGCCTGCATTCGGCAAAATTTTAAGAAATTCGTTGTAACTGGTTTATTCGTTGAATTATTCAAGGAATTTACATCTTCCGTGTAGATATTGGTTTGAGCCTATATTTTCTGTAAAACTGACTATATTGAAACTTATCAAAAACCAAATTGGATGGAAAAACTATAATAAATATAACAGAATCGAAACAAGAGATTTTAAATGCATCAGAAAATTTGGATATTAAATTTTTTAAAGTTGGAAGTGAATTGAAATTAGCAGAAATTTAATGAAAAACTGAATTGAAACATGGAAAAATTCAATTGATTTTGTCTGTTATCACGTCGTGTGTTCACCCAACTTGAAACTTGTTTTTAACTCTTTTTCATTTCCTCTCATATATCGTTTGTACCTAGGTACCTACTTTTTTTTCTAATTCCAATATTTTATAATAATTTTTACTATTTCTCACGCTGAATCTCTGCTCATTTACTTTTCTTCCTCTGGCTACTTCACTATTCTTAATTTTCGTTATTTTATTCAATTTTTCATCTTTAGATTTTAGTGCTTCGAATTTCAATTCAGTTTTCTAGGCCAATGAATATTTCAACAGGTTTTTATTCAATTTTTTGTTTAATTTCTACTCATTTTTCTAATTTTGGAATCTAATGAATTTCAATTGCCTTAGTTTCAATTTCATTATATTTCAATTAGGTAAATTTTAAAGAGAATGGAATTTCATTGGCCTTTTCTTGAAATGCAATTCAATCCTCTATACTCAATAGAGTATATTGTTCATTTTTGAGGATTGGAATATCAACTCCGCAGCCATTTTCAGTTGCGGCTTGGGAGGTAGCTTTTTTTCAAGAATCTGGTCAGAGACTTGTGCGAGCAAGTGTTACCTTACTACCCTTGACTGATGTAGAGTTCCGGGGCAACTCACTGATTTTTCTGGAAATGCATTCACTATTTAAACTGTAGGGAAACCCGGAAAACTTACACTACCACAGCATTTTATGTATCCCGACGAAATATTCTATGGGTCTCATAACAGGCGATCTATTTAGGTAATATCATTTGTTGCTTCGAGGCTGGTAGTGACGAAGGACTGTTGGCGACAGTTAATTGGAAATTTCGTTCAATTGTCACTGGTTCGCTTTTGTATATCCTAGCTATTCCTAACTTATTATGGAATTTCGAACACAAAATTAAACTTCGGATAACTGTAAAACACCAAATTTGATTCTCGAACATAAACTACTGTCGGCAAGAGAATTTAGAGACTCTCCAAATGAATTGTCACAGGACTCGAGGGCGACTTATTCTACAGAAAAGAAAAATTCAAAACTCTCGTAACAATTCGTCATATGACCTTCTCTTTCATTAACAAAAATACAATGAATAACTCCAAAGAGAAGATATCATAACAGCAAATTACATAATTTTGTTGTCAGAGGACTGATAGAGGCATCAAGAAAATTCAAAAGAGAAACGTCAATCAAAGGTGAAACGTTTCTCGACTCTATCCAGGTATTCCAAACTTAGACTTCGAAATTACTGCCATGAATCAAAAAGCATATTTCCAGTCTAAGATAATTCAATATAACTTGGCTGGCAACAAATAAAAAAAAATCAATATCAAAAAATATCACAGTAAATATTTTATTTCATCCAAAACAAGAATGAAATAAAAAACAATCAAAAAGGCACAAATCAAACGACTTGAAGTAGAAAGCAAAATTATTCAGTATATTCGTAACGAATGAATATAAGACTTTGTATCCTTTCTGAATGTGAGTTGTTCCTTCTGAGTTCACTCTATAGAGACATAAAATTCCCCCCTCAACCACATCAGAAAACAACAATCGTGTACCAAGCTATCATCCATTTATATAACTAAAAAAATTGATGAATGGCATTAGTCTGAACTTCCATTGTTTTTATAATTAACTTTCGAAGGTGTTGAAAAACTTATAAGATCGAAAGAATATAAACTAAAACACTGAAATGCGAATAATGGAATTGAAGTACACAGTAAAACAATCAAATATATAAATTTCAAAATGAAAAAATTAATGAGCAGAAGTTTATCAAAAGGCAAAGACAAGAATAAAAACTTATTGAATAATTAGGTCAAACAGCTAAATCAAAAAGGGGCACTCAATTCCAAACAAGAAATTGAAATGGATGTAGGTGAAAGAATAAAGTTTAGAAAATTCAAATAGTTAAAAATGTAAATGACCAGACAACAATATTGAGAGAAATAAAAATATATTGAATGTGAAAACAGTAAAATCAAACAAAATTTTTAACAAATTGTTGAATCTCCTTCGGGTGATGACTGAATGATATTTTATACTTATCCCAATATTACTGTTTGCTCATTTACATTTTTGACTATTTGAATTCTTTAAATTTCATGCTCGGGCCAAAATCCTTTTCAATATTCTTGTTTGGATTTGTATGCCTCATTTCGAATTAGTTTTTCGACCTAACTGATAATTTTTTATCTTACTATAGCTTTTCGATTAACTATAGCTTTTAGATTGAATTTCACTCATTCATTTCAAATTTTGAAATTTATGTTCGATTGTCTTACTGAAAAAGAAACCAATACCACTTAGTAGGGAATATTGTCAACCACATTCAGATAAATTGATGTATTGTCCAGTCGGAAAGTTAAGAGGGCAAGGACTTTTTACGACCTCACTGTATATCATATCTCCTTCGCTAACACGTTATAGAATGGCGTTTGTGGGAAGTCTTTAGGAGTCTAAGTTTTTAGTGGTATGAAGTTGATAAAACATTGCCACGTAATTGGTGTGTGAGATAAGATATTCACTGTTCATAAACACTCTTGGAATTCAAATTTTGATAAAGCATAGCAACAATATTTCACTCGAATGAAGTGAATAATATGATGATTGAAAAATTCGCCAGAAATAATGGCTAATTGACTTCATATGGAATGGAATGTATTCATCCAGTGGGAAAAAGTCTGCATAAAAATGTTTGAACTTTTCACTTTTTTGGAACACAAAGGATATAAATGAATGATTTCGTTCATTTGCTATTTCTGTCACTTTTTGAATTGGATGTCGTACCTCTATAACTAGTAAAAATACAGTTGGATTTTAATCTCGGGACATTTCTTTCATCTTACCGCTTCATCATGTATCAACAGTTTCTCACCCCATCCATGCGATTGAATATGCCTTTCAATAAATAATGTGATAAACCAATTGATAAATTAGATGAATAATTGAAAAACTTGATAAATCGTATTTTAATTGAAACATGTGACACATACAGAAAAATATTATATGATCCTTGCGAAAACACGATAAAGGGATCAAGAGGTTACCTTTGAGGAAGGCAAATAAATCAACATCTACAGGGTTGAACGAAACAATTTGAAAACACTTCTGCTAGAAATACTGGAGACGAAAAAACAGGACTTAATCGTGACGACCAATCCAGACTTTCTCTAAAGGAAAATCATGGTATCTGATAGGGCATAAAATAACTTTTCGAAATATTCAGGATTTCAAGAAATATGTTTTTTCAAATATATACCTGATGCTTGTTAAGACGATGGTCGAGTAGATCCGTGGATTTATGAATATGATGTACCTAAGTGAATTATTCTCCAAAAAAACACCGTTTTCAAAAAAAGATTGTTGGAATTCAAAAATGAGCTTCTGAACTATTGAATATTCATTGGTGAAATTCCGATTATCATCTTCGTATTGGTTATTTGCAAAATTTTTCCATAGTCAAAAGTATTTCATTATTTAAGCACAACTGAACAGCTACCTAATCCAAAAATGGAAAGGAATTGACGCCAAAGGATCGGTTACCCCTGTTGGATGGTGTTGTGAATTTGATTTTAGTTCGGAAAAGTTCTTCAATATCAACAGCATGTATTTGGAAAATGTTGAATTTTCAGTTTTTTTTTTTTTCATTTCACCACAAGAATATTTATAAATTCAAATCTGTGTCAATTCGGCAATTATTTTACACTTCATTGATATAATTATCGGAGAAATAATTGAAACCCCAAATATATCGAAAACAGCTGATCTTACTTCGAATAGAACTCATGTGAACAAATACGTGTTCAAAATGTAACACCCTATCAGATACACCACTGGGTAATCCAGAGACCTGTCAAATCAAAACCAATATGGCGGCTGTTGACATACATTGGATTTTCTCATAAGCGATGATGCTGATAAAACTGTTTCGTTGCGTTATTTTTTATGGGTCATTTAATGTTTCAATTAATTGTGGTTTATCATTCGTGCTTCAGCTGTAGAAAAATGTCTCCTATGTCCATTGTAGTTGCTGTGGATCTCGTCTTGACAGGGATAAAGTCTGATTTTACTCTGTTCCTAATGTTTTAAAACACAGATTTTTAATAAATAAGATTACCCATCCAGCTCTAATCTATGATCATTGTATCACATAACATTGAAAGGGGCCCTTATAATTATTGCCTCGCCGCATATTATACTCATTATTATGCTCAAGGCTTCTCTAGCTGGTTTTTGATCAAGTATTTCCAGAAAACACCAAGAAACATCCAATGCAACTTTCAGTTTATCAAAAGTTTGAGTTTTCATAAAAAGAATGAAAACTTCAAAAGATTCAAAATATTTATGAAACTTCGAAAAGCCTTCCACTGCAGTTATTAGCACTGAAAGCTGACTCTGACATACGAAACAATACCCATACATATGACAAGATGGACATCAACAATTGGGTATATAATATAATATTCGATGCGTAAGAATGTACATAAGTGATAATCCCAACTTCATGATATACCTCTACAAATGATGATAAAAGTGTAAACAAAAGATTCAGATTTATTTTTACCAACGTCTCTGTTTTTCAACATTGCCTTAAATAGTATCCTTCAACCCCACTCAAACTGCGAAAATAGTGAGAAATTTAGTATTTGCTACTGAAGGATCAGCAGCACAATGATACTCGTAGAAAGAATGCCATTGTGGGCCAAAAACTGCCATTTTTTGTCACGTGATATAGGTTGGCTAATATTTGGTAGTTGCTGCTATTGAAAAAGTCATCATTCATTCCTTTTCCTGTCAATCCATTAGCATTTACAGAATTGAAATATACATTCTATTTTCGCATATAGATATGGAGTTTCAGATGAAATGCTTTGAATACATGATCAAAAAGAAAGTACGAGTATAAACGGTTTTTTTTTTCACCAACTAAATAGAGTTGTATTTGATTTAGGCAATGAAAGATCTAGACATCATCGCTTCACACTGCTCCCTGGAAAAATATACTGATTTTTCTAATTAGTCAGTTTTCGAATGAAGAATTATTTCTAGGTCAAGAATATATCTTCTTTAAATAATGAGGTGCGAAACTGTTTTAAAAAAAATTAATGGGAATAATCGTCGATTGAATTTCATTGAAATGAGGCTTTGCGTCCACAAGAAAATGAAGCGATACCAATATTCTCTAATACATCTACTAAATAGCTCCCACTCGACATTGATTCCGATAAATATACGTACTATTTTCTGTTGGTAATATACTTGATGGAATAAAATGAAAGAATGAGAAGTATTTTAAACTTCAAGAGCCAATTTTTCGTTGAATAGCAACTGTTGTTGATTCGAAACTTTACAACAGGTAGGTATTATAATATTTGGCACTCTAGGAATGTTCTCAGAAAACAATGGAGCGTTGACAAGAAATGCGACAAAGATTGTAAACATCACCTTTTATTCTCAGCACCTGTATCCATCATATGCTCCCATGTTGTAGATCTCGGGTATGCATGTATTAGTGTCCAAATCATATCAACGTCAATCCAGTCAATTGATGTAATTATTGTTTTCCGTCTAGTGAGAAGTTGGTACATCGCACTTTTGGTAAATTAGCTAATTCCCAAAATGGGTCAATTTTAATTGAACGAAATGATCGGAAGTTTACATTTTCGAGATATTTTAAAGTTCATGTATGTGTAGGGCGCCTCTTGTTATCAACTCAAGGATATAAAAACTGAGTCTAGTCAATCCATGAGTGATGGTAGTGTATATAAAGTACCTTGGACGTAAAAAATAGGTTCAAGATAGATATATATGGACTTTACCGATTGAAGACTATGACGAGATTGAAAACATACCAAGATGCACTTCCTGATTATAAGTTGGAAGGAAACTTTTTGCAGAGATCAATTACCCTTAAACCAAACTGATAATATTTGCATTCGATTTATAATGATTTCAGTTTGGTTTAAGGGTAATTGATCTCTGCAAAAAGTTTCAACTTTCACACCAAAGAAAGGTTCGAATCTTATCGTTTATCAGTTGAAAGGCAGTCTTCCGGAAGAAGAATATACCGGACCAACCATCCCAGCCAGCTCAATACAGGAATTAGGATTAGAAATTTCAAAAGAGTGTGCTGTTTATCCTGACAGATATCAGAAGTTAGGAGAAGAATTGAGTATGAATCAAATATTGTTATTTTATTCAACACCATTTCAAGATACTCCAGCACAAACGTAATGGTGCTAGCGGGTTAAATTCTAACCAAATTTTCGTACATTACAACATGAATTATTCCAAAAGAACGAATATTACGGAAATTTCTCAAATAATAACGAAGATAATGTACCTACACAATTCCATACGTACATAGTAGGTTGGAAGGCAGTCATTTGTCAAAAAAAAACTAGTGCTTTGGCACATGCCATGAGAGAAGTTATGTGTAAGAGTTGTCAGATAAGTAACCCCTGCTTCCGTTAGTCCTAGTACAGCGACTATAATTATTATTAGTCAATCATATGTACTTCATTGACGATATGCATTTCGATACGAGGTGAAATTTTGATCATGTATCGTCATTTTTTGAGAAATTTTTTATAAAAACATGTTTTCTGATGAGTAGAGTACAACTGAGAAGGCGAAACAAGACGCAGAAAAAGGAGTTCGCCTATAAGACCAGGCCGCTGAAGATGGCTGCCGAAAAGCTTGCGATGTACCTTCGCCTGGTTCAGAAGTTATCGCCTTTCAAAGTTGGGAAGAAGGGCGTATTTGAAGGAAAATTGAAAGTGTATAGTTAGCCAAGCAGTCGGGCAAGTAATACTTTCAATAAATTGATGGATGTCTCATCTACCGTGGTAGATGGGAAACATAGAAAGTTTTATTTTCCATTTTTCAAAACTACACATTTTCAGCTGCCAGCGCCTGAAAGTAAAAGAACAGCCAGTCTACTGATTATACATTCCCAGAGCAATTTACCAAAATTTTCTTTTTTATTGCAAGCGCCATCTGAACTATCGCAGTAGGCATGTATAGCCAATTTTACGCCAAACTTTCACAGGTATCAATTCCAAAGCGGTTTTCTAGTCATCTTAGATTCGGACTATAACCTCAAATCTTTATATTCGTAGACCACAGAACAAGAACAAGCTGCCACTGTATTATGGTTTTCGAAAACAAAAAAAAATATATATATATATATATATATATATATATTAAGGGATCAATGATGGTAATAAAACAGAATCGAGTGTATTGGCAAATTGGCTAATAGAATCAAGACGCGTTGGCTGCTGAATTAGTTGTCCCATTCTAGATAATTCAGGCCACGTTGTTATTGAATGATTTCAGAATTGAGATGCTTCTGTTGGAAATACCCAAGTATTCCAATTCAAGATAATATTATATTGGCAGATATGACAGCAGCGATGGTATGAGAGTCTTGCTGAAAAAAATCTTATTCATTCTGG
Source organism: Zygogramma bicolorata (assembly GCA_032362365.1). NCBI lineage: Eukaryota > Metazoa > Arthropoda > Insecta > Coleoptera > Chrysomelidae > Zygogramma > Zygogramma bicolorata. Next base: position 2,584,703 of record JAVJAQ010001667.1, read on the forward strand.
CCTTTCGTCACTCTGTTGAGTCCTTACCCTGAACAGTATTCAATAGAATGGTCCTAGCCCAGGTCTTATCTATCTCCGTGCGATCCCAAGTACGACTAAGCATGAGAAATTGAAACCTGTCTCAGCAAGTGTTGGTGGTTCGCTTCAGATGTAAACACTTGGGCTCCATGAAATCTCTCAGCATCTTCATGGCACTCATATACGAAAGAGTTGAAATCATGGCTTTCTCTATTCTGCGACTCATTTTTTTTTAATGAAGCATGATCCGAGCGAAATTTAAATTGAACGTTATCGATTTGGAATGAGCGGTAGACAGCTATCGAATATTTTAAACTGGCGTTGGCGCCACATACCGTGGAAATCTACGTCGGCATAAAATGTTATCGAATGAAAATAGTTTAATTGTGATAATTTGGTCAGATCGACCAGTAGTATACGAAATGGAAAACAAATTTAAATCACTTTTATTGAATGTTTATCAATTTATATTTTGACACAAGACCAGTAGAATAATATTATTTGAAACTCGATTGAAATAAAATATAGGAAAATCACATATTAGATATACAATGTGTTCGAAAAAATTCTTCACTCTAAGTATTTCTCAGACGACCATTGCGTATAGCAGGAATTGATAAAACTTCCTTCTCTTCGATTTCAATCGTATGAGATGCAAAAATCTGATATCCTCACTACCAAATGCTTTTTTAGTTAATTGTGTTAAAAACAGGAAATTATGAATTAACATAACCCCCAATTCAAAGTAGTTCAATCTGAAAATACCTCTCAAAATACTCTAAAAAATTTAGTTCATCTAAAATCATGTAGGTTTGGGGATTCTGGAATCTTGGATTAAGACGCTTCTAATGAATTTATTTGTTCGCGTTTTGACGGCCAGTAATTGGGGCAACTAAAAAATAATAAATATTGTTTGAATATTTCTAAAATTGATTTTTCTCTGCCCTGAAAATGAAAAAGGAAGAGCTTTTAATTACTAAAATTCAGTTTTTAGGCTAAATTGGTATATTTGCCCCCATTAATAACTGCAATATTCAAAAAAAAGCAAAACTGACTGACTATTTTTTCAATTATACCAATTTCTCCTTAAAATAGATATAATAATGTAAAGCTCTCTCTTTTGCATTTCCAGAGGAGACAAAACCAAAAAATGGATTTCATGAAAATAATGTGATTATACATTTTCTAGTACGCAAGCCGTCATTGGTTTTAAAGTCGAATTATCGCCTCAAAAATAGGTAATGATACACATGAGAAAGACAAATTTTTTGCGCTTGTGTTATAATATTCCAATTTATCAAGAACAATGGAGATCGTTTCTTGGTTGGAGGCAATCTTCAGATTTAGACCACAATATTGTCAATGTTGTGAGTGTTTATATTCTTTTTGTACAATTCGTGAAAATCAAAGCCAAGAAATAATATTTTATTTTAATTGAATAGCATTTTACAAAGCTTCGTTAGAGCCCGTCACATAAAAACATTACTGAACTTGCATCTTCTAATATACCTAATTGAAATCTATTTTGTATGGATGTTGCAGAATACAACCCACTATCTTGGTTATCAGTCAAGTACAGTGAGGTTTCAAATCTTTTTTGTTATGACCAAAAATCAGATGGGTTTAAAATGGGTTTTCCGTTAACCAACTGACAATGGTAACGAGGCCTAACTTTTCAACGTGTGCACCCGAGCACGGTGGTTTCTAGAAGAGATATGAATCCCGGTCTTGCGAATGACAGTCGGATACGAATTTTATCACCCATTCCTTTTACTGACAAATCGAGTAGTAAAATACAAAGGAATGAGGATGTTGAAATATTTCAAAAACTGGCGAAGTCGCTGGGTATTAACTTGCTGTCCAGACTGTGAGAGTTGTGGTCGATCCTAAAAAACAATGAATTCGAATATCCTACTGGTGATTTTGACAACATAATATTCCAAAGTCAGTTGTGTTATGTCTCAAATATGTAAAATTTCAAAATGATGACATTTTTGTATTAAACACAATTATTGTTTTCAATACTAGCGTATAATATGAATACAAGAACCCCTTATGCAATCAGTGCTGCTATAGACACCAATGGAAATTGTGAATTATAAAGGATTATTATTATTCATAAGTAAAGGATTATAGTAACGGAATGGATCGAATGAAAAAAGTTGCATATTTCGGAGAATAACTAATATTTGGAGTTGAAAATTGCACCTCGGTCGAATCAATCGTATTTTTGTGATTTGAATTACCGTTTTTTCATATATTCTCTTGTTGAACACTCTCATCGCTTGTGCACCCAGAAAGCACAGCCTTGAACGGGTACGGGATTACTAACGTTTTTGATTACTGATTTTTCGGAAGTGCATTTGCAATCTCAACCTAAAGGGAAACTTACAAGGACTCTATTTCTAACAAGAGACCTTTTAGCATATACTTTTTCGGATCGAATCCAAAAAGCCACTAACTAGTTTATAGAGGTAGTCAAGGCTAACCATCAGCATGGGTTACGTAATGTTCTGATGCGAAAGGTCTCTTCTGGCGAATGGGTACCCAGTACTACCAAGTTAGTTGGTGTTATCCAATGCATAGACCCTGCTAGACAACTATTCAGATTATTTACGTAAATGGCAAAGGGAAATGACTTACACACAAATAACAATTGAACACATATTCATGTATGGTCTCTCTTTCCTTGGTCGGTGGTCCAAGAATCGGTGGCCAATCGATAGGGAGAAGTTTTGAGTAACCCAATTTCCTAACATAATTAATTTTTTCGGGAGATTAAAGGTTCTACTGAGCTTTTTACCTTATTGATTCAACGAGTTTGCGAATGGAGAGACATACTTGAGAAGGTAGAACGTTGAACACAACTGCAGAATAATTCAAACACAGCTGCGATTGGTTTCAACATGATTAGTAATGAATTTGTTCACCTAAAGTTGGCTCTATCCTGCATATAAATAAGACTTTGTCTAGAGATCAATTTTCCTAACACCAAACTGAAATCACTTGCACTTGCAGGTGAAATAATTTTGGTGTTAGGATAAGTGATGACTAGGAAAAGTCTCAACTTTGACACCAAAGGTTCCAATATCATCATTTGGCCATTCTGGATGAAAACACTATATAGATATAGACACTAGAGCAGGGCTGCTGTTTTAGGTACATTTGTACTTTTTTGGGTACACTTCGCAAGAATCAGGTACGCGAGTACATTTTGATGATTTTGATAGGTTTTCACATTTCGACAGTATACATGCTCTTTGAGAAAGACACAGGATGAAATGAAACATTTCACACAAAAATATAGAATGTAATAATTCGATTCGTACTCTATGAGACCACCAAGAGTGCCAAAAGCGCCCATATGCCCTATGTGATTGCTCTTTCATGTCACAGATCGGCTTGAAAGCGCATTCACTTGCATCTAAATTTCGCATTTTCATTCTACAAAATCGTCAAAATCGTCAATATTCAAAGATTTTTGACAATTTTGATAGACTTCCGTAAAGGAAAAGAGGAATTGTGTTGACCCCTATAGGTGTAACTATGGAGAAGGTTGAAGGAAGTGGAAAGTGGTATAAAGGACACCTGTAGTTTCCGACTTTTGGAGGAAGAGACTAACGCGTGTTAAAGTGATTTGTAATCTACGCATTAGAATTCACAGGTACTATCGAAAATGTTTCCAAAATGTAATGTGAACTCACAGATTTTTTAATAATTCTGAATTCATCACGAACCAAATTCTCATATTATATGAGGAAAATGTATGTCAACAGAATAGATACCAACTAATTTCTGAAACGCCCTGTGTGCAAAACATATAGTATTTCAGTTCATCAAGATTGGCCACTGTTTTAATGGCTGGATGTAATGATAATTTATTTTGATTGTTGCTTTTGAAAGTCTTTATTGACGAAAAATCGCCGGACTTTGCGGCGACTACCAAGTATTTGAAAGTAAACTCAATTACATATAATCAATTAATTTTTATGATAGCAAAGAAATAAATGGAAGAGGTCAACGTTCCAAGTGTGGCGCCAAAGACGATGGCGCCTACTCTCTCGATAGGTACTCGTTTTTTGTACTGTTTAGAAGGACTAATTGATATGTGCACGGTGTAGGTACGTACAGACTTGTAGCTGTATTTTTACTTCCGACTTCTTTTATGTACAGGGTGGAAGTATGACCAGGGAATAGACGATTTATGGAACATTTTCTATCATTTTTAATACTCCGGTTACTATATTTTTCCAAAGAGTAGAGTAGAAGAGAATATGTTTTATATGAATCCTGTCACTATTACTTTCAACAGTCTACATCCCTTTATGTAGAATACATGGTCTGGAAAATTTTCACTAATATTAGCGGCAGGTATCTGATAATGAAATGGCTACCTCCTGGAAACATCATCAAATATTAATTTCAATATCTATATTAAAATAAATTGAACGTCCCATCATCCATTACTGCCGTGTACATTATCTATGGGCGAACAGTTTCTGAACTATAGGAATGAGTTTGAAAAGCTTGATTCAGGATTTCAGCCTGACGCATCTTTACTTTTCCAAAGAATTTCTCGTTGTTTCTTACAGCAAACAGACAAAAATTTCTGCCTATATTTGATAAACTATACAGTTTTCCACATTCGTATTCATAATTGAAATCATCTTAACGAAATCGGTGGGAATTTGAGAAACGTATCCAAACTAACTATAGCTATGAAGGTATTTATTCCTTATTATACTCATTTTTTTTCAGAACTCTGAATCCCGAATCATTCAACGGCTTGACGAGGGTAACCTACCTCAGCTTAGCAGATAATTGTTTAGAAGAAGTACCAGAAGTATTATGGAAAAAAATGCCGATCATAAATACCCTCGATTTGGGAAGAACCAAGATTAAGTCCCTCCACAAATCTAGTTTTTCGGTGAGTACCCACTACAACAAAACTGTCAGTTACTATCACGAATTTCATATCATCTCAAACCGACTTTATTTCTTACATAGGAGTGCATAACCGAATTTGAAAGATCCACGCAGAGGAAATTCAATTCCAGGACCTCTCTCTAAGACCATATTCCTTCTAAATATTCAACAGCTCTTTATGACTGCTCAAATCACACAAAAATTTCCTCGTCGATAAATCTCATTAAATCATCATAAAAACTCAATAAGGCCGTTTGGGTTGATTTTTCTGTTGCATTGGTATTGAAATCATCCACGAAATTCATTTATCGTTCTAAACACGTATTCATAATCTTCATAGCATCGCTGGGGAATAGTAATCGGAGTGAATTCTTTTTTTTTTCTTTCATCTCGTGACTTGTGATGAAAAAGGTAGACAAAATTGTTTTCTACTCTGTTTTCAATTTCCTCAATTGAGGCGCTGTGATGTTCTTCAAACACTCTGTGATAGGTGAGTTCAAACTCCGTTACAAATTATAAAAAAATTATCATTTTTGTTTGCTAATATTTCTCAGAATAATATTTCATCTGTTCGTCTCAGATCCTCAACAAACAAAACAACTAACACTTATCCAACGCTACCTCGGTTTCAAATTGCTTTCAGTAATCTCGTCATCTTCATCAAAGACATTTGATTTTCCTGGCCTGAAATAAAGTTCTTTGAAACGAGTTTTGATGCATTGCCGATTTTGACCAATATAAACTTCAGAATTTTTTGTTGAATGATATGAAGATCGAAGATTGTATGAATAGAAATTTTCGATTGTAGGATTTACGACAATTAGAATGTCTGGTGCTTGCCGGGAACCAAATAACGCAAGTGGACGCTCACTCGATTCCGACTCAAATTCAACGACTTCATCTGGGACGCAACTTCATCACGGATCTGAACAACACCCTGAGGAATCTTTCAGATTTGGGTTGGTTATTCGTCAATGGTAACAACTTGACGAACTTGGATGGTCAATTGCCCCGTACTGCGCCGAATCTGAAGTATATCCATGCATCTCACAACCGACTGGAAAAACTGCCGACTCAACTGAAGAACTTCCAATCTTTGGAATCCTTATTTTTCCATAACAACAGGTTGAAGTCCCTAGACGGTGCTCTCGCCAAAAACGATCGATTGATGAGAGTTGTATTGGAGAATAACCAAATTGACACGGTACGAAAGATTTCAAATTTAATGAAAATCATAAAGGATACAATATTTTTTAATTCTATATAGGTACTATATCATAGTGTTTAATGATACCAAAAATATGTCTTTAATTCTGGTTGGAAATGTTCTCTATTCTTTCCTTTTTTTTTTGTAAAGTTTATTTCAATCTACTGGGAATCTTGGGGTATTCACACAGTTTTGGCAGAATTGAAAACATGGAATTAACGTTTTGTAGTTTCAGAGCTTGCAGGGGTAATTTTTTCCCTCGAATACTAAGTACAATACAAAATCAATAGAACGTTTAGTTTTCATTTGTTATATCTGATGATGCTATCAAACTTACGAAATCAAAATAACCGAATCAGATGACCTCCTTCAACACCATTGTACAAAATACCCCAGATTCCTGTATAATTCCCTCTAACAATGGGTTTATAAAACCGCGAGACGTGTTTCAGATGTTTTGATTGTACTGGAGCATTCGCGTATTGGATCGGTATTACTGCTCTCTATTAAAACATGTCACGGACTGATTGGGTCAAGAAATAAAAAGATAATTTTTTCAACTCGAAATGTTAGTGGTGCGATCCGAAATTATGGGAAAATAAAATAATATGAAAACGATTCAAATAGAAGTATCATTCAACAGAAGAATTTTTCAACGTCATTTGAATATATTGAATACGAATTTGATCTCTGAAGAAAGCATTACAAATGTGTTGTTCAGTGTTCACGTGTTTGACGAGTTATATTTGATCTGTTGTAGCTTACAGAGGCCGATTTTTCAGCAAGTATGAATTTGGAATCCCTTCTCCTCGGCCACAATCAAATTTATACCCTGAATAACTCACTGGTGAACCTGAGAAAACTCAATTTTCTCAACTTAACGTGCAATCAAATTGTGGAATTTTCATTTCAAGAAGTTGCCGATTTGAGGCAGTTAAGAATCATCGATGTATCCTACAATAAAATCGCCACCCTCGTAGGTCCAACTCCCGTAAGTTGATCATCGATTTCCAAAACCTGGTAAAAAAATAGATAATTTTTGTGCTTTCCAGAATTTAGTGGAGTACAATATAAAGCTGAATGAAATCAAGCTCGATCACAACCAGATTGAAACCTTGGATGGGGCTTTGTCGGGATTTTCTGAACTGTTGAGGCTTGATTTGAGCTACAATAAGCTGAAGAGAATATCTCCAGAAGATCTTATCGGGTTGGAACAGCTACGTCTTCTTGATGTGTCGCATAATCATCTAACAACTTTGGAAGAAACCAGTAAGGTGAGTAATAGTACAATCTACGGACGGACTATTTTGTATCGGAGAAATTTCAAAAATGTTCTTTTGAACATATTCAGTTTTTTGTAGATTGCCGAATTATGAATTAGTATTCAAGCTAAGACCTTTCATAAGCATGCAGAGCTTAATAATAATAATAATGCATGAAGTGTTAACATCTCTGAGATCTCCCTTATATTTCACATTATGAACTTTATAGCTTGACAAATCATTTAATGTTTTCGATGCTCATTTAAGAACAAGCGATAGCTGCTACTATTTGCCGATACTAATACTAATACCGAATTCTTTCGATAGGACTAGTGCAGAGTTAGTGTATTTCTGTATTTTTTCAATTCTGTGTAAATAGAATAATGAAAAAACACGAGATCAATCAAAAATTGCACGAGTTATTTCAATTCTTCTCAGCAATAAAGTTCAATACTTTATTACTTTTACATTTTATATGAGTCATAATAGCCACTCAGCCCATGTAACTGGGCAAATAGGGGTGGGGCTTATTTGGACTATAATATCTAGTCTAGTATAACTACTTTCTTCGGGCTTGAAGGCCGTCGTTCTTTGGAATTTCTTCCTGACGTTTCGCTAGCGCGAGTGGCCAGCTTCTTCAGAGACTTACTCATTTCCGATGACTAAACGTTTCGATTTCTTAAGGCGTATTTATATTGATGCAGGTAGTCTGGAGTGTTAATTACTTCTGTCGGGTTCGGGGAATAATCATCATTATTAGTTGCCGCACTACCTGCCGTGATTTCATTAGTTATTCTGTATTTCCTCAGAATGGGATTCCAAATTCTGTTTAGAATCGACGCTTCTTCCTTTCTGTTAAAATTGTCCGCATGTTTTTGGATCTTTATTGCCTCCCGTACCAGTCGGCTATGGTAACCCTGGTTGGGGGCAATAAATTTTGCATTTTCGAACAGAATCCTGTGGTCACCCTCACTCCGATTTGCCCCAGCCTGCAGTTCCTTTGATGCTCTTTGAGCCTTGTACCCATGGATCTTTTCGTGGTACCGATGTAAACCTTCCCACAGGTGCACGGAATGCGATAAACCCCTGCTGCTGACAGTGGGTCTCTTTTGTCTTTAGCCGACCTGAGGCTTTGTTGGATCTTCGTGGTCGGCTTGAAACCGTTTTTATGTTATATTTCCCCAAGAGTTTCCCAATTCTGTCAGTGACCCTCGGGATATACGGCAGATATGCATTCACAACTACCTCCCTGTTATGAACCGTGGGACTCTTCAGTTTCATGGCCCTGTTGATCTCAGATACACTGTATCCATTTGACCTCGAGGTGGCTTGAAGATGTTCCAGTTCCTGCTCTAGATGTTCTGGTTCACAAATTCTTCGAGCACGTTCAGTTAGAATAGATATGACTCCTCTCTTTTGACTGGGACGCTTCAGCTGCGGCAAAAATTCTCTCAAAGGCAATGGGGTCATGGTCGAAGTGTACTCTGCTGCGAAGCTTCGATCAGTCAATCAATCAAAACTTCGTAGTACAGAGGGACGCTTCAACCTTTGTATATTATAGTCTATATTCAAAGCTTTAACCATTGCCGTATCGCCATTGAAACCTGCAGACCACGGCTTATTAGTGCCCCGGCAATAGGTATCTAACAATTCATTAGATACCGGCCAATAAAAGGTTAACATTTTTTGATGATACAAGAATAAACCAGACGATATGATATTGCTATTCAACAACTTATTAATATAAAAAGCAATTCATCCACGGAAAATTGTTGAGAATAAATCCGGAAACGATATATAAATAAAACAGAAGAAAATTCGTAAAAATTCATACTGACTCCATACCAGTTTCCGAACTTTCAGTTTCAGTGTATCTTCTGGAATAGATATAGAAATTCAAACACTGTGTTACCGCACAGTTGTAACCATATTTTTTCTATAACTCTGCTGGTACAAAAGATTTAAATGGGGAATAAAAAATTCCTATACAAGTTGGCTCGAAGAATCTTTATCCGTGTTTCAACAATTAGTGCATGCAAAAAAGTTGAAAGTAAACAAAATAATGACTCGACTTGGCTTGTGATCAAGAGTACTCGTATATTTATCCAATCTAATATATTTTAACGAGCAATTCTTGTATATTGTTCTTTTAAATTGTTCGTTTCGTTAACCAGCTGACGAACGTCGAAACTTGTGCGAGCAATGGATTATATATAAATATATAATCTAAATCTTGGAAGCGGCTCCAACGATTCTTAGGAAATTTAATATGCAGGGGTTCACGGGGACGATAAATCGATCTAGCTAGGTTTCATTTTCAGAAAACGTGTGTTATCCGTGTTTTCAAAACGTCGCACCCTTGATTATTTTTTATTTTTTCATATTTATATTTTCTTTGTTGAACAGTGAACACTCTAACGAATGCACCCAGAAAGCAGAGCCTATTTTGGGTGCCGAAGCACTCTAAGGCGTTTCACCGATTTTCACGGTAGCGCATTTGCTATTTCAACTGGGGGAAACGCAGAAAAACTCACAGTGCTACCGGGTCGATTGTATAGGTTTTCGGTGACCATAAATCGATCTAGCATCTTAGCTAGGTTTCTTTTTAAAAAAACGTCGTTTTATCTGCCTTTTCAGGCGAAAAGTCGCATTCATTATGTTTAATATATTTTACATTTATATATCCCTTTGCTGAACACTATTACGAGTGGGCCCAGATGGCAGAGCCTCGGCTAATCACCTTGGGTGCCAAAGCGCTCTGGGGCGTCTTACCGATTTTAACGGTAGCGCATATTTGCCATTTCAACTCTAAGGAAACCCAAAAAAACCCACAGCGCTACCGGGTCGGTTGGGGTATTCAATCCAGATATCCCATCTACCAGGATTGTTATCTAGGCAACCCACAATGGCCTATCGCACTGAGCTGGTCAGAGTAATTCTGCCCCGACCACACGGTTCCAACCGGCAATGAAATAGCCAAATTGAAATTAATAGAACCGCGCCTCAGATCGCTTGGTCACACCCACCGATATAACTAGTTCATATTTTTTATGCCTGAGATAAAAAAATATTTATATTTCATCAGTATGTAATTCGTATCTAATTTCATTTCCAAAAAACACGATTTACCAAAAACAAAAAGTACCGAGCGAAGCTCGGTCATCCAGGTACAGGTATATAATTTGCCCTCACTCTGAAATGTAGAACGGCAGCAGAATATTAGTTTCTAAGATACTATTTGGACTTCAAACCAAAGGAATTTCATAGTGAATTCACTAACACCACAGTGATGTGACACACATTACCTAGGTGTATTGAGTGTTTCTAACGATTACAAAATTGTCTATAATTGACGCTAGTAACCCATAACAGGATATCTTATTTTTGATCAAATAATGTCGTAATGTCTTAAGACGTTCAAAAGGTATCCCAAAGATATCTTATTCATCTCATCTTTGAGATATCTTGGAAATATACTTTACCAGACCAAATCCTTAACAAAGGATAACTGATAAATGTTTACAGATATACATGTACATCTTTAAGATATCATAAATGTCTTGGATAAGATAACTTTAAGATGTCTTCTTGCTATCTGGGATAAGCTTTTGCTAGTAATATCTCTTTCACTTTCAGACATATCTTCCACGACTATCTGAGTTGAAAGCAAGCCACAATTACTTGACCATATTGGAGAAAGACTTCCACGGATTGCCTGTTCTTTGCCACGCTGATCTATCCAATAATCAGATCATTGCTCTTGGAAGAGACTTGGTTGCCAAGACTCGTTGTACCATCGAGCACGGAGTGCACGAAGGAACTTGGGATACTTTGAAAATATACCTTCAAGGTAATAATCAATTTGAAATGAATCTAGGTTCACAGCGTGATTCCTAAGTAGTGTCGATAACTTTAGATTGTTCATGATATTATTACCCACTCTTGCATCGTGTCCTCTCATCATTTTTGAATACACAACTATGCACTCCCATATACCAATTTCGAACCCTTTGGGCTTCATCAGTACAAATGTAGGTTAATAGGTACGACCTAAAGGCCACCATGCAGTTTCGATCAAGAGAACTGTTTCGATACAATTCATAAATTTAGAGGAAGGTATTTTCCCGGATATCATTTGTAGTCAACTAACCTTACCTATAAATAGTTAACAGTAACAAAGTTGATTATTGCACGCTATATATTCTCAAGATGTGACTTTTCAGTTAATTGACGTTCAAAGATCACCTGTTACATAAAATGAAGAAAGAAATGTTCGGTAGGTGTTCAGGCTGACAATTTATCGGGTTAATTGTGATGGAAGGTTGATGAAAATGAAACGATGTAGTAATTGAGAAGAGCAGCGATTGTGATATCTATGACAGGACAAAAAACAAAATTCCATTTCTATTTCGCAGTGGAGTTATCTACATTGTATATTTTGCTGCCGATATCAACTAGTCAGCGAAAAAAATATTATGAGATGAGAATGCGAGAATGTGTCGTAAAATCAGCACACCTTGTTCGGGCGCCAAAAATACTCATCCCATTAGATCTTGTTATACATAATATCATGTCTCTAATGAATGTCACTACATCTAATAAAACATTCGTTTCTAGATAATCCGATACTTTGCGATGCTGCTCTCCCAGACATGATGTCAATAATGGAGATCAACCATACCAGAATCTACGGCGTGTCCCACTGTCCCCCGCTCAGTGAACAACCAACTACTTCGAAACCCACCGCATTCTTCGGATACATTCCTGAAAGGACTCCCGGATTACACGCAGCTATTTCAGCTCACCATGAAAATGACTTCCAGAGGGAACAAACGAACGACCAAAGAAACAAGTTGAATTCAGAACCAGTTGATAATCAAAACTCGCATGACCATTCAGTAGAGAAGAACGAAACTTTTGCGTTCGTAATTCAAAAAGACACGAATATAAATGATAACAATAATGATAATGTCACTCTGAATGACAACCGAGCACCTGCAGATGAAAACGATCAACAAACAGATACGAAACAAAAATCACAAATATTCGATCCGATCAAACAAGGCCAGCAAATCAACAAACTCGCAACCGAAATAAGAGAACTGAGAACAAGAATCGATGCTCTGTCATCACAAAACCAACTGTTGCTGAATCAACAGTCTAATAGCAGCAATAACAAAGATTCCCGTGAGGATCTATCGGAACTGAGAAAACCTTGAATAGAATTCTGGCAATGGAGTCGCGATATTAGTTTCTGAAAATAACTTATTACTAGTCATTTAATACTTCTACTTAGACTCGATCTGTTATCATCTTCAGCAGCTGAAAATAATTCAAGGTGCATAAAGTCAATGGTATTTAATGTTACGTCCGGACCAGAGAAATGTTGACAATAAAAATGTGATAATAATTTACAGAATTTCCACTTGAGTGTGCCATACATTTTTATAGTAAAACATCTGAATGTTTAAGATTCGAATATATTTTTTTAGTCTACACTTTAGTTACTGCTGTAAATAATCTTAGCTAGCTTTACGAAAAATAATTACTTTAATAAGAATTGTAATTTTAGACATTATTTGTATTCGTGTCGTTTTACTACATAGAATAGAATGTAATGTACAAATAAAATAAATATAAAGTGAACGATTGTTTAATATTCTTTACTGACCTTATACACCAAACCTAATTAATATATTTGAAAATATACAATTTTGTCTGCTCTAAGTGAATAGGGAATCAGGAAATACTGTCAATTACGGCAACACATATCACAGTTTTCAACTTTTCAACTCCCTCGTTTCATATTTGTCTACGCAACATAATATATTGCCCAATATCACTAGAATGACTCCAAAAATTGTCCCTGAAAAAAATGAAACTCAGAACAGTTTTCCGCATGTAAAATCAGATTATACAGGTTCAGGAAAAGCAGTTCAGTACATACTGAGGCGAAAGTACTCAAATTTTTTAACCATTGGGAACACTTGATCGAGAGAAAAATGTCGAAGTATTGTACAGGGTTATTGATTTATTGCAATCATTAGAAATAAATTATACCGTGTGACACAGACTCAGGGTACACCCCCGTTTTCTCCTTTGCTTCTCTAGCTATATTTCTGAAATTTGGAACATTGAATATGCTCACTGAGCAGCACTTCTCGACATATCTGAAAGAAAGGAACAACTTCCAATTTTTCCGGAAAAGATATCAACTTTCGATTCTTGAATGGGACACCCTGTATATTGTTATATGATCGGCTAGGGATGATCATGAGGAATCCAACGATACCAGGTTTGATGATGTTATCTCCAATGACTGCGGAGATATCGCCATTTATATCATTCATAAGCTCAATGAGTGGGAGAGAGAATTGGATGGACCCGCCAGAAAAAGTTTCTCTCTCCTACTCGTTGAGCTTATGGATAATATAAATGGCGATATCTCCGCAGTCATTGGAGATAACATCATCAAATCTGGTATCGTTGGATTTCTCATGATCATCCCTAGACGATCATGTAACAATATACAGGGTATCCCATTCAAGAATAGAAAGTTGATGTCATTTCCGGAAAAATTGAAAGTTGTTCTTTTCTTTCAGATATGTCAAGAAATGCTGTTCAGTGAGCATATTCAATGTTCCGAATTTCGAAAATATAGCTAGAAAAACAAAGGAGAAAACGGGGGTGTACCATGAGTCTGTCACACGGTATATGAAAAATATAACGAACAATAATTAAATATACAGCAATTCTCTGTGAATGACATACGCCTACGTAGAGGTCAGACATTGTTTCTATTTGACGTGAAATTTGAGCTCTTTTCATTACTATTTGTGGAAGAATGGTTGGTAGTTCATTGAAAAATAATAGAAAAATTACAAAGTAGTTTTATAACTGTATGAACTATACTGAACTAAACGAAAAAGGGTACCCTCAAGAACCTCGTAATTTTTTTCTGTGAAGAGCAATGTAATAGTTTTCAATGACTCCTAAAACCCTCAAAGTGTATCCGTATAAAAAACCTATGTTGATTTCAAAAATTAAAATTACTTATTAAGAAAAATCATACTTTTGTTAGGAATATCTTCTCCCACTATCCATCCAGAAGCTGCTGTGAATACAAATGTCAAAGAGTTTGCTATTGGAACCGATAGTGTTAAATCAACATTCTGCAGTGTTATGAAGTACAACACTGATCCCAACTGATTGAGGGCCATCGGTATCAAATACTAAAAATGAACAGAGAAATGAGTGCTGACAAATGAACAGAGAAATGAGTGCTGACAAATAAACTTTGAGACAAATTCGTTCTACAATACAAAACCCATAATGTAAATTCCTCTTGTTAACAGTTTTCAGTAAGACACTGTTGAAACTAACTCATTGACACTTTTAGGTACCGACAATAATTTCCGTGGTTCGGCTTACGATCGATAGATGGCGACACAAACAAGAGCTCAACATTTCGAGTTTCAGTATATTAATATGCATAGCTTAATAGTAATAGGTGGGAGAGATACCTCTGCGGTCTACTGAATAACAATGTTTTCCTATAGTTGTCAGAGTATCATTAGTAACGTTTCATACAAATAAATATAAATCAGCAAAACGAAGAGGTGGAATAGTCCCCTTTTCTGAAATTTCAAATCATGGTGTCTCTACATTGTTTTCAAAACTGGCTAGTCTTTGGTGTAGATATAATATCCAAAATGGAATTATTCGGATAACCAGCTGACGTTTCCACACAAACGCCAACCCTTGAAATTCTGAACATGTACGAGCTAAGGATTAACGAGGTCATACCTTCAAACGTGTGATTCCTATCATGTATACCAAAACACTCTTACTTATATGAGAATATCATAGTTTCGAGGATGGTTTCAGATAATTGAAAATCAAATGTTTTCAATGCCCTTTTCTCACAAATATATGTATTTCAGAAGCTCTGAGGCTCTGTGCTCATGGATATCTTCACTTACCTGAATATTAGTGGCTAAATATTTCAATTCTGAGATGAACTGTACGAATTTTGAATCTGCTTTGACTTTTTGAATACCTTTAGATCTCTTTTTTATCAGTGGGTTGGTTGCTCCCCATAGTAATGCAACTATTATCAGATTTACTGAAATCACAACTGATAAAATGCTGCATAAAAGCAATCAGTTAAATTGTTCACACAGTTTTGGTGTTACTTTTACTTACATATTTGCATAAACATTTCATGTGCTCGGCTATACTTAAAAGTGTAGAACAATTTCTTGTTTTTTTTGATTCTTATTCTCTTATATCAATTTTAGGTTAGGAGAAGGAGAAGAATGAAATTCAAAGATTGTAGGGTAGGAGTATAAGATGTCTAGAAGGATGGTGCATGGTGCTGGGACCGATGCGATATTGTTTAGAATTTTATGGCGACACTTTTCTGTCATTAGTGTCATTTTTACGTATCGTGGTATGCTTCTCAATTTCATCGCTAGTTGACGCTAATTGGAAGTGCATAGTCAACCGATCGATCGACAAACTATATTCTTTGATTCAAGCAGTCAACAAAATGAGCAAAATCTAATGTCATACTCATAAAAAACAAAAGCGAATGGAAGGAACAGAATTATAGGGAATTTGGCCTGTATTCTAAACAAATAATATAAGTTGTTGATCAGTCAGCGTCCAGAAGTAAAAGTATAGCCAGCCGTCAGGTCGGCCGTTTATGCATTTCCTACTCATTTGTAACTCTTCGTTGCAAACGCCATCTGAACTGATTTGATGTCGAAAAGCCATGATGCTTATTATCATAGTAGGCATGTGTCGCCAAGTATACCCCAAACATGCCCAGGTCATTGACGTAATATAACATGGACTGGGTGTCGCTTAACCCTCAAATACAAGTTCTTGCGGCCCGAACCAACTAAGGGCATCTGCGTCATAGTCGACATCGTCATAATGTGTTACGTCATCAGTAATATGTGTTGCATATTTAGATTCCGTAATCAGTTCCTTCCTGGTATCCTATTGATTCTTAAATATTCACTAGATTATTGAAAAATATTCAAGAATGTTTTAGCCATTTGAGCAAAATTGCATTTTGTTCAATAAACTGCATTTATTATTATTATTATTCAAGAATGGGACCAAATTTTCACTGCAAAAAATGTCAAATGAAACTCCACAAAGGCATAAACACTAAAAAGATAATCGAAAAGGTCTTAAATAACCATAGAGATAAACCAATTCACTATTGAACTCTTCGAATAGCTTCAAAAAATCGCAAGAACAAATCAACAGATCAACAACCCCCTCACTCCTCACTGTAAAACGGATTTTTGGCTATGCAAATATGCAACAAGTGATACATTGTGACGTCACTCGTAAGTGGTGACGCAGTTGCCCTTAGTTTTATATGTTCATGCCGTTTTAGGCGTGGGGATCAATCCTCTCACTCTAATGCCCAGTCCATGTTATATTAGGTCAATGGCCCAGGTATAACCACAGAACACCCTATCTCTATCTACACAGAAGCGCAACTTAAAGGCGGTCCCTTTGATCTTTTGGGTCAATTTTTCGTAACCTTGATTTAAAGCTTGGCTTGTATAATGTCATTTCTTGGCGGTAAATTCAAACTGTCGATTGATATACAGTTCAAGTGATATACCTTTGTAAACTTTCTAGACTGAGCATTTCTGCTTCTGAACTGAAATTGGGGCAGTTTTAATTCCATTTGAAGGTCTTAATAATTCAGAACTTACATTTCCCCTATCAAATTCGTCTAAATGATGCGTTGATCAGCAATCTACATTCCCTTATTCTCAACAAATATAAACGGAGAATTTGGATAATTACCAAAATAATTTCAGTGAATAGGCTTACTGATTTTTGCACCTTTAAAAAAAAAGTAGATATAAAAGTTCAAATAGTTTTAGAGTAATCAACTGAATTTTGCAGGAACGAACTTTTAAAACTACTCTGATCTTGCTTTAATCCGATATTAATAAAATTTATCAGTAGTAATAACCCAAGGACATTGATAATTGTTCGAAAATTTTATAACACCCTAACAACACAAATGTGAGGTTGACAATATACAAGCCAAGCTTTCGATTCGGTCGGAACGCTTCAGTTGCGCTTCTGTGTAGATAGGGTGTTCTGTGGTATAACTCAGTACACCATTCTTCTAGACATCTTAGTTAGAGGTAGGATATTCTTCTCGAAAACGTACTAAATCTAAGCAGATCGTACTTATTTTTTTGACGTCAAACTTGCACTAGATTTCACTGAAATGTACCAACACTTCTTACCCTCTTTTTATTTTCTCCTAGTTCTGAAAAAAACTAATGTTGGTGGAAGTGCAAAAGGGCAACTTTTTTGCGTACGGCAATCAGTAAACACGTATTGAAACACTTATTGATTTGTATGTATAAGGGAATTTGTACGGATGCAGGAAATAAAGGATTAAATTATTTTTCCCTGGGATGAACTCTTGGGATTTTCACTTTGGAGAACAGCAGAAAGTAGTAGTAAATGCTATGAATGTCATTGTTCATACCATACAAATGCCTTCAGTCAAAAGTCTCGGTTACTAATCTTCTCAGGAGTAGCATGGTGCATGGTATATTCAATCCCTACCTCTGACACATTATTATTAGTCTTTTTAAAATGCTCAGTATGAGGTTTGAGATTTGAAAGAGGATAATATGTACCGTTATATTTTCACTCGGCGGCAAAATATTTTCTATTTGTTTAAATGCCATTCTCTTATTCCGATCTCCCCTCGGATATCGGCGCCATTGTGTTGACCTTTCTATTCTATTGCTTTTGCTCCAGTGAGTCAAATGAAGACAGCTAATTTATTCGACGCATGTCATTTGAAATTTCTCAGTGCATTTTCCTGTTGGTATATATTGTCAGATTTCTGACAAGGAAGGTGCCAAAGTTAGTTCAAGGTCAAATATTACTGTTTCTCTTCTGTATACAGTCTTTAAGTATTCTGTGCCTTAGATCAGAGAAGCTGTCACCAGTCAGTCATACCTGTTCCCTGTCTTCCTGTCTATGACCACAGAACACTCTATCTACACAGAAGCGCAACTGAAGCGTTCCGACCGAATCGAAAGCTTGGCTTGTATATTGTCAACCTCACATTTGTGTTGTTAGGGTGTTATAAAATTCCCGAACAATTATCAATGTCCTTGGGTTATTACTACTGATAAATTTTATTGATATCGGATGAAAGCAAGATCAGAGTAGTTTTAAACGTTCGTTCCTGCAAAATTCAGTTGATTACTCTAAAACTATTACACCACTTTCATATCTACTTTTTTTTGAAGGTGCAAAAAACATTAAGCCTATTCACTGAAACTATTTTGGTAACTATCCAAATTCTCCGTTTATATTTGTTGAGAATAAGGGAATGTAGATTGCTGATCAACGAAGCATTTAGACGAATTTGATAGGGGAAATGTAAGTTCTGAATTATTAAGACCTTCCTAGGGTCGTATCTTCAAATGAAATTAAAACTGCCCCAATTTCAGTTCAGAAGCAGAAATGCTCAGTCCAGAAAGTTTACAAAGGTGTATCACTTGAACTGTATATCAATCGACAGTTTGAATTTACCGCCAAGAAATGACATTATACAAGCCAAGCTTTAAATCAAGGTTACAAAAAATTGACCCAAAAGATCAAAGGGACCGCCTTTAAGTTGCGCTTCTGTGTAGATAGGGTGTTCTGTGCTATGACTTCCTAGTTCTTATATGTGTTGGTGCGCTGGTGCTGTGATGTGACTGGATACTGAATGCCGAAAACACGATAGCTGAAGCCGAGGTGTATTGATAGCATGATAATAAAAGTTTTAATTATAGCCTGAAGAATGCTACTATTCAAAAAGGACAACTGAAAGCCAACTTTTTTTATAATATGGCTGGACCATCAGCTCTTTCACTGAATGATGCAGTTTTAAAGAAAACATCAAATATTGCACCTTTGAGAGAAAAAGTTTCTGGTTACGACTGGAGCAATGGGCTAGATTATGATAAAATATTACAAAGTTATTCACAAACTGGATTTCAAGCAACAAATTTCGGACTGGCAGTTGATGAGATCAATAAAATGATCAAATGTAGGCAACTACAGATTCCTGAAGATAAGTTCATCGATAATGATGATGAATTTACTGTAGTTAAAAATAATTGTACAATTTTCCTGGGTTACACGTCAAATTTGGTTTCAAGTGGCTTGAGAGAAACTATAAGATTTTTAGTTCAGCATAAAATGGTGGGTATTTTCAATGTTTTAGTGCACACATTATTTTTCTAGAAAATTACAGGTAGATTGTATTGTTACAACTGCAGGAGGCATCGAGGAGGATATCATAAAATGTCTTGCACCCACCTTCATGGGTGACTTCACTTTGGATGGCAAAACTTTGAGAGAATGTGGAATCAATAGAATAGGAAATTTACTTGTGCCAAACGACAATTACTGTAGTTTCGAAAATTGGATAATGCCTATTCTAGATGGCTTATTGAAAGAACAAAAGGATGGGGTTTTATGGACACCTAGTAAGATAATTGAACGACTTGGAAAGGAAATCAATGAAGAGAGCAGTATATACTATTGGGCAGCAAAGAATAAAATTCCCGTGTTCTGCCCAGCTCTAACAGATGGAAGCATCGGAGACATGATGTTTATGCATTCGTTCAGAAATCCTGGCCTAGTAGTAGACATTGTTTCAGGTAAAGGTAAAATTTGTTTGGGTAGTAACCTCTAGAAATTGAAAAATAAATTGCATGATTATAGAAATTTAGTAGTCAATTCAACATGTTTGAAATATCAATTGTTTTCAAGTACAAATCAGAGAATTATATTTTGACATCCAACTGAAGGCAAATGTTTGGGTTTTAAAAACTTGGCGTTAGAAAGTTATATTTCCATCACAATAAACAAATATTTTCGTTTGCATGTTGATTTACTACTTCCTTTGGAAAATATATATCTGTAAAATTTCCCTCTTTGTCTTTCAGACCTACGTCGTCTCAACTTAATGGCAATGAAATCATTGAATACTGGGATGATCATAGTAGGGGGAGGCCTGATGAAACATCATATCTGCAATGCCAACCTAATGGTGGGGTGATTCTGTACCTCGGTGACCTTTTGATACTTATTGATTTGATTTTCAGAGAAATGGTGCCGATTTTGCAGTATATCTCAATACATCCCCAGAATTTGATGGAAGTGATTCTGGAGCAAGACCAGATGAGGCGAAATCTTGGGGAAAAATAAAACCAGGGGCAACTTCAGTGAAGATTTATGCAGATGCTACACTAATATTTCCTCTATTGGTAGCTCAAACATTCGCAAAATATTGCTTCAAATAGACTATGATAAGAAAAAAAAGTAGAAGTTATAAATGAAACCAATTTTATGTATGTATATATTTTGTACTCTATGAAATAAGATATTATAAAACTTACAAAAAATATGAGTATTGAAAATGTATACATCTTTGAAACAAATTGATTTTCCAAATGCTAGGATAACAATCGGAATCATTCTTCATATAAATATCAAAAAGTGGCATAATGAAACTCAAAATCTTTTCATTTTTGATAGTTCAACAGCTTTTGATAGAATTATCTGAACATCCATAGGTGGGAAATTCTGAAGGAGTTTTAAATTGGAGGGAAAATCGCCTTCTAATAATTGGTTCCTTAATATTCTAAAAATAAAGATTCTGATTATGACACTAATTCCAAGATAAATTACACTCACATAATCATTGCACAGCAAACATGAATGAGAAAATCGAATCTCTTCATATCAGAAAATAGAGAGTCCCATATTCTCAGTACATCAGGCAATGGAAACTCTTGAGATAGTAATAGTGTGATCCATCTAAAAAACATATTATTTGTATCCAAGTGAAAATCTGTACATAGAAACACATAAAATAGACATAAGACAATTATTCGGATGTAAGATCAAGATTTATATCCATAAACACAAATTGAATATAAATTTCAATAATCACATTTATAATACAAGGAATAAAAATAATATCACATTGAAGAATACAGTTAAAACAACAATGTCTCAAAAAAAATTTAAATATCTATTGCCATTCTACTATGATTTGAATCCAAATCATGTAAAAATGATCAAGTCATAAGTATCTTTCAAACTACAGATAAAAAATTGTTTCAAGAATCACGTCGAAATTTATTTCATGAAATCTCTCACTTCAATTAGGAAAATTAGTTAATTTTTCAATATTATTTTGTTGAATTCTACAAATTTATCAAATATATTATACATTAATGTAATTCGTATCTCTCGCAACAAGTTTTTAAATTCGCGGGTTATAATTGAACTGTTTATTCACCTTTTTTAAAATTGATGTATATGCTCTTTTTTATGAATTTTGAATAAACTTCAATATTATATTATTATTATATTTGGTGCTTTTCGAGTTCATGCAGGTTATAATTGTCCAAGAATGAATGAATTCTGAATATAGAAAGTTGTATTAGATATTAAATCAAAACTTCTTGATGCAGAAGTTTATGTTGTACATCTGTTCTCACCTAAAACTATAGTACTGTGGTTTCAGTTCCAATTGCTGAAATTTGAGCCAGACATCTAAGTCACAGTTTTTCAGTTGTGTTAGTAACCTGTTCATCATTTTATTGATGCCTCTGTCTGATTCGTCTAAACTTTTAATGAAAAAGTCCCTTATTTCTGACATCAAATTCGTGAAACAGAAAAAACAATCAGCTTCAGCATACTCTGAAAAATTTCAATTTTAAGTTTTCAAAAAAAATATTGACATGCAGAAACAAATCCCATAAAATACTCGGATCAATCAACAAATAATGTGAAGTAGGAATATATATTCTTTTTAATTACCTCTAAATGTTACATCAGGATCACAAGCAAATGCGTGATATATGGGACCTACTATTTCGTTCATTCCTTGAACATATCCTTGTCCTGGATTCAATTTAGCATATAAAAATAATATTCGCTCTACTACTTCCCAATGTGCTTCTCCGCCTTCATCCATAGGAGCGTAGTCTTCATTTGCTTTTTTTATTGAGAGTGCAATCTATAAAAAAAGCTAAATGAAATTTCTGCTTTGAAATCCATCATGCTGATGTAAATTGAAATAGTTTACACCGCACCCCAAAATCATAAATACGATTTTTAAATGCACTTGCTTTCTCTCTATTCTATTCAAGTTATGTTTGAAGGAAATCGTTCATTAAATCCCTCAACTTTATTTGCAACTAACGACCCCCCCGGCTTCGCACGGATAAAATCCGTGGAGTGTTATCTCTAAGAGGTAGACATAATACCATCGCGGACTTTGTTGTACAGCTTTTTAAGGTATACAATACTGTAGTACATTATTCTGATCCATTTTGTAGGTTTCAGCCAGCGTTTGCAATGTAAGCACAATAAATTGTGTTTATTTATGATATCACATTAGAAACCTCTAAAAGTATCCGTGTTTCTCTACTATATCATGTATGTATTATACATATAAGACTTCCTCTTGATTCACTATCCATTAAAAAAACTCATAAAAAAAATATATTTTGGGTCAACCCTATATTGGTATGGCATTAGTTCTTTATGCTCGTAGAAAAAACATTTTGTTGTTTGTCGGTAGTATAGATGTTAGCACATTAGCCTTTCAAGCGGAAGACCGGATTTCGATTCCCCGCTGGGCCACCGTGCAGGAAAATCACACATTAAAAGGTAAGGCCTCGTTGATCCATTGCTCGCATAAGTTTTGACTTCTGAAGGTTGACGTTCGTCAGCTGGTTAATGGAAATGAACAACAATTTTAGAGAAATTGATATTTCATAAATTAGCACAAAGGAAATGAAAATTGGTTTTCAAAGTTGCAGTGGAAAATGGAACACTTCTTGAAAAAAAGCCATCAAAGTTGTTTCTCTTTGTGGAGACCTTACTGAAGATACACCTCAGATTCGAAAGCCCCAGTGTTTATATATTCCCCAATCTATTTTCTATTCATTATCAATGCCAACAAAAATCACTTGAATGTTTTTACTATCTAAGTATTCAAAAATACTATGCAATAACATGAAATTAGGGCAACTCTTTTTGATAGATTTTTTTAAACAAAGTGATGAATTCAGTTTTGAATAAACTTTTCTGTTCTATTGATCAAAATATTTTTTCGGCTTTTTTAATCAGAAACATATTACATTTCTTTTATACAATGAGGACATTTTTGTGGAGAATTGGTTACTCTTCAAAATCAGTGTAAGCACAAATCCGTTACTATAATTATTCATTATTTATATGCAAAAATAAACATGTTTAAACTTTTTTTTCATTTCACATCACTTTTTCAACATATTATTTTAGAACATTGTGACATCAGCTTCTATACTGTCTCTGGAAACAGTGGACTAGAGTATTAAGTTCTAGGTCATGAAAATCAAGAGATATGAGGAACACCTTAATTTTCATAAACAAATGCACATAAGTAATTAACAAAAAAAATTAATCACAGATTTGTGTATATACTCTGCAATCCTCCACAAAAATTGCCTTAATGATTACAGTCCTATCTCTGTTAGTTCAGAAGATAAAAGCTATTAAATTTCATCACTGGTGGATGCCCTAAGACTTATTCTTAGGACAACTATCAAGAGATTTCCTGTTTTTCAACTTGTGAGCACGACTACAGAGAAATGTATCTGGTACAAGATGGAATTCCCTTTCAATTCTCAGTCATCTGATTTATGGATAGGTATTATGTAACTATTTTCCAAAACGAAAATCAAAACTTTTTGTAGAGATCAAATATCCTAACACCAAACTGATATTATTTGCTCCCGACAAAGATTGGGGTTAGTCCTTTAAATATTAATATAATCTAAATACTGGGCTAAAAAGATAGGCCCAATGTTACTATTCATACTTTCTTTATATTCTGGTATTTCTGGGCTCGAATGCATTGAGCAACCTTGTGACAGAGTGTAGATATAGCAAAATGTAAAAATAATATGATTAGCTATTTAGTTGGTTGTTGAGAAATTAATTAATGCAGAAGTCCATATGCGACCAAGCAAAACCTTTGCATAACCTCAGATTGTAAAGTAAGTAAATAACTTACCCTAGTCCTTAGATTAGGCATCAACTTTCTTCTGTTAAAAATGTAAACTTGTTAGCAAAAAGATTGAGATTGCAAATAGAATTAGTTTGGTGTTAGGATGATTTTTTATCTCTACATAAGATATTTTAACTTTTACACCAGAAGTTTCAATCTCCCGTTCAAAACAGACAATAACAAAAAGCTCAAATACTTTGGGTGGTTGAACAAGAAAAATTTCATGCTACTTGAATTTTGTATAAATTTACCTGCTACTAAAACGAATCCATATGTAGAACTACGGGTAGAATAATAAATATAATTAGAGCAGCAAAAGCAGATTCAATCATAATCATTTACAATACCTTCGTTATTCCCAATCCTTTCCTCTCAACATTTGCACATTTCAGTACCCGCCTCTGCACTCTTGTATGCAACCTCTTCACATCATGGCTATTCACTATCTCGCTACATGGAAATTCAGTAGGTTGCTGGAAGAATGATATGTCTGGGCACAGTCTTCTAACATCTTTATCAATTTGCAATAATACTTCATTATCTTTGAAAAAAGTTTGCCATTCGCTCTCTGGGTTAATACTCAAAGGATGGTCACTGTGAGTGACATCTCCACTTGATTCATTCTCCCCTGGCATCACTATCATTTCCTCTGGAAAAATAATTTTTTAATCCAAATTAAAAATCATCTACTCAGTATAGGTAGTACTTGAAAGTTTTGAAAATAATTTTTTGTAGATATATAAATTCTGTAGGTCAAAAAGTACCCATAAATTCTTCTCAAACTACAGTAACATTTTCACATTTCGATTCTAGGTCATTCAACATTAATGTGAACTTATCTACCTATCTACTGCAGTTCATTAGTTTAAAATACAGAAATTTTGAAAATGTTTCACCTCAACTTATTGAAATCTTTCAAACCATAGTACAAAATAGTTGTCAGTGTGATTTGTATTCTTCGAATCAACTAAAATGCAATAATAGAAAAGTCCCAAATTCAAATCCTGTAAGATGGTACCATTCCTTCTAGCGAAAAAAATAAGTGATGTCTTGATTCAAATTGCTAAAAATGAATCTCGAGACCCTCGTAAAGGAGCCCAAAGGATGTTGCACAAAGCATTGAAGTGAAGTCAATAGCTACTAACTTATGAAGTGTTTGTAAACATCTCTCTTTTCTCTCAAATATGATTCCCATTTTGTTTGATCTGCTGGTAGAAAATTGAGAAGTAGTCTCCAGCACAGAGATCTTCTGCCTTGATCATCAGGAATACCTAAAATAAAATTTTTATAATGCGAATCAATGAAAGTACACCCCCTAACCATGAAATGACAGATTTTTAAGACGATGTATATCAATAATCTCTTGCTCAAGAATATCATCAAATTCTTTCAATCTGCAGAAAAAAAACAATTAGCCTGTAAATAATGAAATTTTACTTTTGAATCACCTTGCCTTATATGCCATTTTTCTTGACAGAAAAAAAGATTTTTTGGCGAGATACGGTTTGTAACCGTACGGGAGACATGAGTGACGTAAGATTTGTCGTCATCATTTGTAAATCGGTATTAAAATCTTTACTAACTACAGTACTACAGAGACAACTAACGTTAGTTGTCTATGCTAACTATTGACTCGTGTTATTTGCGTGGAAACGAGTGGTTACAAACGGAGTATGGAAGGGGATGTAACGAAATGTTATAGGCGGCAAAAAATAAATGTTGACCCAGCTAACACGAATGAGGGGCCCGGTACACGTACACGAAAAGTATCCCCTCTCCAGCAAATAATATGCCCAAAGAGCACTGCAAAACTTTGAACGGTCAACATCCTGGCAGCTGGCCATACGGAACTTTCCCAGTAACGCAAATGATACTCCTTTATTTCAATTTATTGATGTATTTTGGTTATTCCCCATAGAACATTGATACGAAGACATAATACCATACTCTACCTTCAACAGAAGCTATATCGCTCTTCAATATGTTCAAAATATTTCACTTTCTTTTTTACACAATGAAACCAATGATATATACTC
Organism: Zygogramma bicolorata; assembly: GCA_032362365.1. Taxonomy (NCBI): domain Eukaryota; kingdom Metazoa; phylum Arthropoda; class Insecta; order Coleoptera; family Chrysomelidae; genus Zygogramma; species Zygogramma bicolorata. The sequence continues at coordinate 2,611,286 of JAVJAQ010001667.1, forward strand.
GATTCTTATCGATATTTCACTTTTCTACCTCTCATTCCACCTCAACTTTTTTCCTCGCGATGCATTTTCATTTTCGAAGAACTCAGTTTTGGATTCTGGAAGTTTAGACAATTTGATGGCCATGTTGGATGCAATATGCCATATAATCAAACCTATTGCGAAATTTCCAATTGTTTTTTCTAAAAAGAAACAATATTTGCGAGGAAAAAATTAAAACTTGTAAATATCATTGTTTTTATTGGTCAAAAAAAGTCATAAATTCTGACCAGAGCAGTTCGTCTACTATTCAGAACTTCAGAATATTCCATCCATATTATATTCTATAGACTCTATAGAATAACTGGACCATTTCAATAGGTATTCAATTCAGTAAGGAATATATTAGAAAGAGAAGTACTCAAGAGGAATCGATTCTTATCGGCATTATTACGCTTATTTCCATGCTTCAGAACACAGGATCAAATAAAGTTGATTGATGCTATTAACTCTATTTTATCCTTTGTTAGTAAACAATTAGTGTTTATGTTTGGCATTATTATAAATGCTTGGGAAATTTCACATCCATTTCAAGCCTTATTGTACATAAAATATTCATTCTAACATCCAAAATTACATAGTGATTCCGTGAATTGAAATTCTCTCCACAACATGACATTACACACTAGTCCAGCCAAGTTAAACATGAGAAGGGGGTCGTGCTTGCAAAAGGTTAGGTCATTACGAATTTTTTATATGTTGTTCGTACCTAAGCCGAAATTAAAAATCCAGATTTGCAATTTTCAAAGTGCTGTGCGAGCGGCGGTGTGCCCAAAAAACCTTGAATTTTTTTGACTATTTTCAGATTTTGCTCAATATCTCAGTGAAAGAGGGGTCTGACCGGTTTAGAAACTCTATACAACTTTAGAGAACAGTAAATTTGCTATAAATTGAGACCAAATGCAGCTCCGTACAACCAGCGGTTCTCAAGATATGGGCCTTGGAAAAAAGCTATTTTTCCTGAAAACTGAATTTTTTTCGAAATGAACCTTCATTTTATAGAATATCTTGAAAAATACTAAGCCCACACACATGTTATGGAAAATGAAGTTGTAGAAAATGTTAGTAGCTTTCATTTGAGACAAAACTGGTTCATATGAGCTTAGCAGTTCTCTCAAAAACGACAGAAAACCAAAAACAGTCAAAAGTGGGTTTTTAGGGGAATTACATATAAACCGTTCTCACGTCTTTTTATAGTTTAAATGGACAAATTATATCTAGTGGAATTGCAAATGAACTGTTCTTACGTGTTTGTATAGTTTTATTAATAAGAAGTTTACAAAAATTATATTCATAAAAAAAGAAAACCGATATAATCATGTAGTTAATTGAGATTTGGTTGCCAAATTATGGCTTTCTCTTTATTTTAGAGGGCCCGGGTTTGGGATCGCATGAAGATGGTGTTTCGATGGACGCTGGCAGAGGAGCCCAGTATGTTGTTGGATCGTCCTCGTCGTCTGAGCATCTTATCTCTACATCCGGGATGTTATTGCACGTTTGTCCTCCGCATGATTGGCACAGGACCGAGCAATGCAGACCTGCCTTCCTACACGAGCAGCCTCCAGAGCACCCTTTCTTGCATTTACAAGAAATTTCACAGTTCAAGCACTTTTGGTGCGTTACATCACCTACGTCCGTGGGCACTTTGGGAAGAACGTCTCTATCGTTTTCGACGGCTACCCCGAAGATGCTACCAAACAACATATAAAAAATTCGTAATGACCTAACCTTTTGCAAGCACGGATGTACATCTTGACTGGACTACACCCCGAGCACAGAAATTTTACATCAATAATGGGTAGTTGCACCAAGATATTTAACGGAGGTTTAATGTTAAACTTGGATTGAGAATGGTCATTTGTCCATGTTTAATCCAAGTTTAACATTAAACCTCCTTTAAATGGCTTGGTGCAACTACCCATAAGAAAATTAACTGTCTGCTGCTACCTTCACTCTTTACCCTGTTCACAGTCTTCTACATAGAATGGCCTAAGATGCTAGGAATATCCAGTCAAAAATTTTTATGACATATGAGAGTTGACAGATGTCATACTATTTTCCACAACAAAAATAATATTTATACTACAAAAACATCTGGAAATTATTCCTTAATATATAAGATTATTTTTTGGATGTCGTATATCAAGGAATGTCATGTGATAGAATAAGTATAGAAACTATATAAAAGGTAAAATATGTATATTGAAGACCCATTTATTGTATTCAGGAATCGTTTATTTCAGATGCTCCAAAGTAAATGTAATCACTCGAGTGCTATACCCTTCGAAATATGTTCATTTTGTAATTCTGCTGCACCTGAAGCTCTACTGGACATTTGCTTTGATTATATTAACAAACATTTAGAAGCTATCTGCAAGTATGACTCTCAAACAGGAGACCTAGTTCTAAGGGATGGGTTGGCTCTCCCTGTAGAAATTTGTGAACGGTTGTTGAATGTTAGGTGTAATAGTCTTACACCTGTTAATTCTAAATTCATCAATATATTCAGAAATACTGAGTGTACCAGACTGAAACGAGTCAGATTAAGGAAGTCTATGATACTAGACAATGACTTGGAAATTTTACTCAAGCATAAGTTAATAGAACTAGATATATCACAAAGTCCACTTCTTTCTTCAAATTGTTTAAAGTACATAACAGAACATGGGTCGAGCCTGCAGTCACTCAATTTGAGGGAAAACACTTCAATTTTTCCATCTAAAATATTTGGTGACCCAAACTTTCTTGAACAGTATGACAAAGAATATATATTTCTAGCTCCTAATCTCAATAAGTTATCCCTCAGAGGTTTGAATACATTGAAACCAGCTTTTTATATGCTGTTATTGAACCCCCTATCAAATTTAACTCATTTAGATCTATCTAGTTGCAGTGATTTGCATAACTTTTCATATGCAACACATCTTGTGAATGTGAAATCACTAATTCTGTATAATGTAGATGCAATTGATAAAATGGTACCTGCAATCTGTAAATTAATCAACTTGAGACACTTAGATATATCCCAATCTAGAGATGATCAGGGTAAATATGAGAAAGGAAATAAGATATTGAAAACCATTGTTGAAAGTCTGCCAAAGTTGACTTCTTTGGACATTTCTGGAACAAATTTAGCTGGAAGAGGAGTAGCTGAGACAATGAATGGTCGTGTCTCTGATATACCTGGTCTAAGTTCAAGAGTAAACAATCCATTTCATTATTTAGGACTGTATGAAACTTCCCATGACGCTTGTTTAAGACATGACATACCTGCAAAGCTGGTGAGATTATGGAGGTGTTTATCAATTTTTTGAAAAAATAAAATATATCTTTTTCAGATTGCTGGAAATGCAAATGAAGAACAGATTTTAGTTGCAGCACTTGCTTACTTAGATAGAACAGATATGTTACAAAAAGTAATGAATGAGCTTTTTCATTTATTTCGTTTTGAAAATATCGAACATATAGGCCAGGCTCTCAGTATTGTGTTGGAGGCTATGGGAAGACATTTGCATGAAAGACATATACAAATATCTGGAAGGTATAATACCTATCAATATATCCTGTTTTTTGTTTCATTTTAAGATTCAAATTACTCTACATTTCTGAAGTACATTACGCTATACTCCAGAAATCAAACCATCAGATATATTACTGTTACAATGTTTTTTTGTTTTGTTTTAGTGCTACATTATTCTATATCGTTAAAGGTACTGGTAGGGAACTTCATGATGATGTGAAAGTGAAACGTAAAATAATCACAACCCTTTTGAATGGGATGAGTGTTCATAAAACAGATGAAACAATGATGAGAAATGGATGTCTCACACTTTGTCAGTTCAAGATACCAGTTGATGTTGTAAGTTGTTTTTTTTAGCTAATAAGGGTGTTTTTAGTTTTAATTTTCTAATATCACAATGAACTTTCTAACAGTTTTCTGTGAATTTTTATTTTTCAAAAGTTGCCATGGATCTCTGTGATAAAATCAATATGGAAAACCTATAGAGAAAGTATCAGCTTATCAAGCTGAGAGGATTGATTTTATAAAAAATCTCAATCACATCAAAAAATTCCGAAGACAAGAAAATACTATACATCAATAAAAGACAACTTCAACTAATTTTTTTTGGTTGAACTGACGTTTGTTCCTTATAGTTTTATAGTTTGTATATAACTATTTGTTATGTGTTTTAATTATTTGTCCCTATAAACATTAATGTTTCTTGGGATTAATGAACTATTATTATCTCTCACACAATTTTAATTGCACTATTGAGTTAGTTTGATTTAATAATAATAATTTATTGCACTAAAATACATATTGAAAGATGTACAAGCCAGTCAAAGAATGAGCAAAATATACCAGAAGAGCACCCAATTATGCCAAACATAGCAGCTATAAATGAAAATCAGTTAAAAAACACAAATTGGAGGTATTAATTTACAGTGTATGGCTCCAGGTCAACAAGAGTCGCAAAAAGTGATTTTTTTATTTTGTCAAAGTTTCTATTGTTCTTAATTCTACACGGTAAATGATTGAAAAATTTAACACAGGAATAAAATGCACCTCTTTCAGTGCCTGATAGATGATGATAGGGTATATTATAATTACATGTATGTCATATGCCATATGAATGTGTTGCTTCCAAAGATACAAAATAGTGCCTATTTTTATACAAAAAATTGATACATTCATAAATATATAGAGCTGGCACTGTCAAAAGTTCCATCTTTCTGAAATAACCCCTGCAGGAATCTGAAAATTTCAAATTGTTCCTAATTACAAAGATTGTAGTGGAATTATTCCATAATTGTCAGTATCCATGATTGTAAAGTTATCTGAATGATTGTAATCAAGAGAAATTTCTGAAATACCATCATCATCAATTTTTTGGTGTCTCATTACTCTTTATGACCATAACATGAACAGGATGAGTCAAGAAATAGAAAGGTTACTTTTTATCCCCTTATTTTCAAATTGCAGAAGAGCCTAGTTGGTTTTCACATAAATATTGAAATTGATTTTTTCAATGAAAATGCTGACTTGGTCAGCAAATCTCTCTTCGCTTGCAAATTATATCATTTTGGTGTTAGGGTAATTTCTCTTCAACTGGAACAACTTTTCATTACCAAGAAAAACGGATCCTAACCTCAACTGGCCTCAGCATTCATGCTTGGTTCATAGACCAAACTTTTACTTTTAATTCATCTTCTACTTTAAACAAGTTCTCACAATGCTAATCAATAAAAGCGTTCATACACGACACTTTCACTTCAACATTCTGCTTATGAACACTTCCTTCATTAGCATTGTGAGAACTTCCCTAAAGTAGAAGATAAATCGAAAGTTTGGTCTATAAACCAAGCATTCAAGATTCTCTGCACTAAACTGGCTAAAACAGTATACACTTCGAAAGTTGCTGCATGGCATTGAAGTGAAAACATACTCTGAAGGTATTCTATAGTACACTTAACTGGAGTCAAGCTTCTGAGATTTCTAGTATTTTCATATTGCAAAAAGTGCCATAGGCGTGTTGACTAATTTAAATACAATGATAGCTGCAGGGTAAATTTTTTATCCTGGAGACTGAATAGGTGCAAACTCTCTTTCACCTTCTGCAGGGGTGGGTGCGTTGAGGGTTGTATTATTATTACCCAATGAACTCATACTCTGGCGGAACACATCTAATTACTATTTCGACTGATACAGATATCTTAAGGTGGCTATATAGACATCTTAAGATAAATACTTGATCAAAGGTTGGCCTCTCTACGACCCCGCCCCCAACTGTCACCATTCCCTAGTTCAGGGACGCACTCAGGTTCAGAGCCACCACAAGACTGCGTCTTTTTTTTTCCAAAAATGGATCTGTTATCGAAAAAATCCACAAAGATCATCAATACGCCATAAGGCATGAAGAACTTTCATTGCCAAGCAAGCATTGCACTAGTCACTAGTCTGTACCAAGAAGATCTGTTATATGGTTGATGCTAAATGTTCAATAAATCGTCTTCAGATTAAAAAAATATACACTTTTGATGAGAAGTTGAGAGTACTGGTGGGAGAAAAAATTCTGTATGAAAACTTTCTCACTGTCGTACTCTATGATTTTATTGTATCTGTATTGTAACCATGAACTGTCATTATTATCTCTGTTGGAAGTTTTTACACCGAAAGGCTTTTGTTTTTCAGATTTTTGATTATGAGAGACTCGTCAATATACTTCTACATTCCGTAGACGGAATAGGTCGGGAAAGTTTTGTACAAAGGATAGCAATATACTTGTTGAATTCTCTGGCTTGTCAGGTGGATGGAAATCAGAAAGTAAAGCTGGGCGAATTGGGAACTATAGAAGTGAGACGCGAAATGAGTTTTGAAACGATTTCGCTACATCTTTTGATTTGTAGAAAATGCTGTGGTTGGTGAAGGAAAAACTGATGAAGGAAATTTGTGATGATGTTCTGGAAGTAGCATGGTCCACCATGTGGAATGTTACTGACGAAACTCCTCTGAACTGCAGGAGGTTTCTGAAGATGGAGGGAATGCAACATTTCTTGTCCTGTCTTGAGGTGAGTTTTGAATTTCATATTCTGAAGACATTTGACATTACCTTTGTTACAGAGATTTCCAGATAAAGAGGAACTACTTCGAAATATGATGGGATTATTAGGAAATGTAGCGGAAGTGCAGGAGCTGAGGCATTACCTGGTAACTCCAGAGTACTTGTCAGTATTTTCCAGACTACTGGATTCTAGCAGTGATGGAATTGAAGTCAGTTATAATGCAGCAGGGGTAATTTCGCACATTGCTTCTGATGGACCTGAGGTATGGACAGTAACGGAACCTTCTAGATCATATGTTTTGAGTAAAATGGTAGCAGCTATAGATCGATGGGATATAAACTCTCAGAGAAACATAAATTATAGATCTTTTGAACCAATCCTGTACCTGGTGCAAGTATATCACACCCCAGAATGTCAACAGTGGGCAGTGTGGGCTTTAGCAAATTTAACAAAAGTTTATCGTAAGTATTTCCCCGTGTATATTTATTGATTGAATGAATCATTTCTATATCTATATTCGATACTGAAGTAAATTCCAATAATTCTCAGCTGGTTAACCAAAAACATATAATAATTTGAACCCCACATTTTTCATTATTTACCATTCGACAAGCTATGTCGATGGAATGATGGTTATTTTAGAAAAACTTCCTGTTTATATATCTATACTAATATTATAAGGAGCCACTGTTTACAAAAACATTGTTCCTTTCACAGCTTTTTCATGTCATTTTTGGATTAGAAACTTGATTCTATTGCCTCATCTCATTGAGGTCTCATCAATTTTGAAATGAAAATAATAACATGATTTGTAATACTTATTTTTGAATAAGACTATTTGGTTTCAGCTGGAAAGTATTGTGCTCTGGTGGAAAAAGAAGGAGGCCTTCGATTACTTCAGGAGTTGATGAATAATCAATCTTCTCCTTCAAGAGTAAGGGATTTGGCTGCCATCGTTCTAGAAAACTGCAGAAAATTTCAAGAAAACGGTTGGCAACTTTTTGCAGAGGGACCTCTTGATGGATAATGTATATCCGCCTGATTTATCTATAATTGATAAAATACTCATCAGAGCAATGTAAAATTTGTTTGTGATTACATTAATTCACACAGATACTGACATACTAGCATGGTTTATGCGGACTGTTATTTTTTATTGAAATGTAAATAATAATTTACAGACGTTTACTATTACTGGATCTTATTTTATTGTCTTCTTTCTATCCAAACAGAATAATTTGTGATTTTTATTTATGCAATAAAGATATATTTACTACTAAAAATATATCGTCTTTTCAAAAGTCAGCTTTATTAAAAACTATCACTTGTGGAGTTCCACAAGGCTCTATTTTGGGTCCTGTTTTATTTTTGATCTATATTAATTCTGCTTCAAAATTATTATTGAAAGGAAATATCAAATTATACGCAGATGATACAACACTACTTTATTTTTCTAGTAACACCAAAAAAATATATGATGACATGATTGATGACCTGAATTTGTTATCTTCTTGGCTAAATTATCACAAATTGAGTTTGAATTATGAAATATCCTCAGTAATGATAACCAAAAACAGAACCACAAACAGAGAATTTGGCTTTTGAAAACAAAATTATTAAATATTGCCAAACAAAATTCTTAGGGCTGTACATTGACGAAATTGGAATACCCATAAAGAAATGTTGAAAAAGAAAGTCAGGCCTCTTCTAGGAATAATATTTAGAATCCAACGGTTCCTAAAAAATATCTGAGGTGTATTTATTTCTGTTTAATATATTCAAATCTCCAGTATCTGATTTCAATTTGGGGAACAGCCAATACATTGATATTGAATCCTCTCGAAAGACTTCAAAATAAAATTATAAAGTGTATATTCAAATTACCATATCTTGAACCAACATCAAATTTATATAAACCGCATGGTCTTTTGAATATTCAATCTGCTTTTCAATTAAAAATTTGTTATTTTATACATTCAGTTAGAAAAAAAATCAAACATTCAACTATGAACTTTAGTGAAATTAATACAATTCATGATCATAATACGAGACAAACCAAACAATTAATTGTTGAACCTTATCGTTCTAAATTTGGAGAGAAATGAATATATTGTTTTGGTGTTAAAATCTACAATAATCTTCCAGAAAGACTGAAAATGATTTCGAAAATAACAAAATTCAAATATGAATTGAAAAAATGTTTGCTCTATAGTTGAAATTCTGATCTCCATACATAATTAAAATTTTTTGATTGCAGCTTTCATTTATTCTCTTTATTTATACAACTTTCATTGTTATTCTAACATTATGTAATGATTAATTTGTGTTGTACACTGTTTCACTTGGTAACCAAATAATTTAGTTGATTACGATTGATTTTTTTATTCCTGTTATAAACTTTGTAGTTTCTTGGAATTAATAAAGATTATTATTATTATTTATAAAAATTGAACTTAACGCTTCCTAGTCATATGTGATTTATTTGGTCACTCATTCTACAAGTGAATGAAGAAGTTGCCATATTCGAAGTCGTTATCCAGTAAATGGCATTCCGCAAATCCTAACGTCTTCGGGTATGTTGATCTCCAATGAGTTTCTAAATTTTTTGACCAACTAAGCATTTATTTAATCTGAATTCGGATCTCAATAGACGACTCCGAGACTTCATTTTTACTAACGCTCCGAAGATTTAAAATAATGGTCTGAATTACCTTGTATATATGGCTATGTGATATTTATAAAGCATGCTTAAATATTCTTGATCTTTATTAAGATCTTTCACTAAAATGAAATAAAGAATAGTCTACGCCAACGCTTATGAATTGGAGTCGCAGTCGTTGCGCATTATATTGCTTATTCTGATATTGAAGATAGACAGAAATATATGATGAATAAGGAGTTCAAGTAATACTTTGAATCGACTGTAATTCAAAATTGTTTCGGCGCCTCGTCCTTGATATCACTCAGTGCAAGGTTCTCGCGTACTCTGTGCTACAGCACAATTGATATGAACAAGAAAATTCATTATTTATTTTAATTATGTCCCTGTGATAAACATTTATGTTTCTTGGGATGATTGAAGATGTTATTATTTTTAATTATAAATCTCTTTCATTAGGCAAACAATTTCAGATGAATTTTCAATATTTCTGAGTAGGAAGGTGATATCCACAGACCAGGCACCTTATAAAATTGAGATTGAACTTCACAGGTGACCCTCAGTGTCAAAACTGGTGTCGCTTTCGCTTTAGGTTCACCGATCTTTAAATATAACTGGATGAGCATTGCCATACAGTAAAATTACGCCAACTAGTATATGACGTTTTGGAGCAAAGCACATGCGCATTAACGAAATGTCAAACATGGGCGTCTCCGTTGTGTTAGTAGGAAATGGTCTCGAAAATTAGAGAGAGAGTCAAAATTACAAGAAACGAATGAACCTTCTTTCACTATAACTTCGCAACAGTCACGTAGCCAAATACTTTCACTTGAAAACTGCAAAGACTAAAATGAAATAACTTAACAACTCAACTAATAACTTGAACAAACCGACCGCCACTGATAAAATTGACGCTGTAACGTAATGACAATGACACTTTGGAGCAATGCACAGGCGCACTTACGATTTGGCAGGGTTCAATTTGGCGTAATTTCAGCAAGGGTCGAAAGCAACACTGCTCATCCAGTTTATATTTAAGATCGGTGTTTAGGTTTAAGAGAGATTTTATTCGATTCGTGAAATAGTATCATGAATCATGGCTCTGGAAGCGGTTTCCCGAACACTTTACACTTTCCCCTGATGCGAAGCATCAAACATGTTAGGTGGTGCTTGCATGTTGAAACGAGCACAATATGAAATGTGTTCTGTAGTGATATATTATCAGTCAGTGTTTCTCTTAAAGTAACTCCTATCCGTTCTAACGCTACCGCCGCACTCATTTCTGTAATTGAAGGGAATGCGCTCGATAAAAGAAGGTTTCGGTCCAATCCGAACCAATCTCTCATATAACTACTGAAACTTGAATCATCTGAGACCACTAACTTATTTCTCGGAGGATCCATAAGAACGCGAGCAAACAGTGGCTTCGTCTAACAGCTTACAGGGCTTAAGACCACTTTACACAATTTAACATTTCACTTTCGAAAACTGTAAAATTTTGTGCGGCGGCGGCAGCAGCCTGTGAACTTATAGACGCAGCCAGTGATATCACAAAATAATGCAGAATTCTTTTAGCGCGTTTGTTGTTGCTCCAGGGGCCTGATTCCCAAATGTCGACACTTAATTTCGCATGCGACAAAATCAGTGCGTTTCTTTCATTGCTTTTGCATTGAAAAGAGATGGGGATATTTTGTCGCATGCGACAATGGGCAATAGACATTTGAGAATCAGGCCCCAGGGCTTCTATTTATAGCTTTAACATTGGTTGAAAAATGACAAGCGGTAAATTTCACCAATGGTGAACCTAGAATTAAGAGCCCTGGAGCGGTAACCTCTCAAAACGAAAGCAACATCAACATCCCTTATTTTTACTTTGACATTTTTGACAATGACATATTATTGATGACAAGCGAGCTGCGAGCTCAATCAAACTGTTTCGAGGTGGCTGTGTTATTGAAACCTAAAATGTAACTGAAAATTTAAATTGAATAAATATTGATACTTGTATTAGCAAACTTGCAAGTGATGGCAAAAAATGCAGAAATTTTCATCTGTTTGATAGTGAGCATTTCAGTAGTGATTTTATACATTTTAAACAAATGTATTTTGAATACAGCCTTGGTACAGAATCCCCCTGAAGAATATAGTTGGATAATACACGGAATTCGCAATGCGTTGGGCTATGCTACTATATTTTTACCAGGTTATTTAGTTTACAAATACATTCAGAAAACCAATTATATAAGCAAGAGCGGCAGAGGAGTGATTGGTGCCCTGATCAGAACTTGTTTTGGAGATGATTTTTTGCCAGTCAGTACGAGCTCACATCCAGTTGTAGCAGAAAGGACCCCTTTACAAGATGGATTCCTGCTCTCATTCTACTTTTTCGGACTCCAGATATCCTATCTTTCATGGGGCATTCTCCAAGAAAAAGTTATGACACAAACTTATGAAAATTCTGCAAAAGAACTAGGATATTTTAAAGATTCTCAGTTTTTAGTGTTTGTTAATAGGATACTGGCCTTTCTTATATCTGCAGTTATATTATTCTGCAGAAGACAATCTAGGCATAGATGCCCTCTATATAAATATGTGTTTTGTTCATTTTCAAACATTATGAGTTCTTGGTGTCAGTATGAAGCTTTAAAATATGTTTCTTTTCCCCATCAAGTTCTTGCAAAAGCTAGTAAAACTATTCCTGTGATGATAATGGGAAAAATTGTGTCAAGAACTAAGTATGAATATTATGAATATGTGACTGCTATGATGCTTTCATTGGGAATGTTGTTTTTTATGATTGATACTGGAAATGATCGCTCAGATTCAACAGTAACTACATTTTCAGGTGTTATACTACTCTGTTCCTATATCTGTTTTGATAGTTTCACATCAAATTGGCAAGGGAGTTTGTTCAAAAAATATGAAATGAAACCTCTGCAAATGATGTGCTTTGTTAATTTATTTTCCTGCATTTTTACATCAGTTTCACTCCTTCAACAGGGAGGTTTTACAGGCAGTTTGAAGTTCATGATGAATTTTCCTAGTTTTATACTAGATGCCATTCTACTTTCCCTTTGCAGTGCAATTGGTCAGCTATTCATTTTTAATACTGTATCTACTTTCGGTCCACTTGTTTTTGTTATCATCAGCACCATAAGGCAGGGATTTTCTGTTTTGCTGAGTTGTATTATTTATCATCACCAAGTGAATGCTGTAGGAATAATTGGTCTTGTACTAGTATTCTTGAGCATATTATTGAGAATATACTGTAGTTATAGAGTTAAATCCTTAAAACAACTCAACACTTCCAATGTTAAAAATCTACAATCCTAAAATCTAGTTTATTTTGTAAATAGTTCATTTGACTGAACAAATAACTAAGAATGAAGCCTAATGTTCAAGTATTAGTAATTATGGTGTACCGTAAGGCAGAGTTCTGAGACACTTTCTTTTTTGGACATGCATAGCTAGAATCTCCGTAGTTATGATCTTTAATCTTACCAGATGACTGATTTGGCTCAGGATCTGATTAAACTTATTCCTGCAGAGCTATTTCTTCACACAAATCTGTTATTATTTCGAAATATTTCAATCAACCAACCAAAACTGGTAATGAATTGTTTTTACAATTCTAGAAATTTATACATTCAATTTTATCTGTGACTGCATTTAATATTTACTTCTGCAGGTTATTGTAATAACATATATATTCATTGTTATATATTTTTGTAGATCAATAGATTCCTTTGTACATTTATATGTGGTGTGAATCCATTCTATGAATATCACCTTTGATATAAAATATTAGTTTCAGTTGCTATGCCTCCAAAACCCTATTTTTTGGGAAAACACTTGAGATTGCTGAAGCATTAGCACATATTGGCTTCAGTTCTGGCGCCCACTTTGTTTCTGCTTCTTTGCTGGAGAAAACATCTTGTTCAGTGCAGAGTCCCCTTATCAGCACAAGAAACAAACATTCAGAGAGGCTTTAGCGTCACTAATATTAACGATGACTTGGCGGAAATAATAGAATGGGGGAACATCTACGTGGAATTAATGCTGGAAAAACCCAAAAATGTATTTTCTCGAAGAATGTCAGATGTCTTCAAAACCTAAAAAGTCAAGTATCTCAGTGCTAGGAATTATATATATATATATATATATATATATATATATATATATATATATATATACATAAATATATAATCTCTCATGGGATTCTATTTTGTGTGAAGAAATGCATCACTTCTCGTCAGCCTCAAATAGAATGTAGTTCTCGTATATAGAAAACATTTGAACAAACGGACTCGCTTACCTCCTGGAGCATCGTAGTAGAGTCGGAGACTAGTCGCCTATACATATTTTCACGTTCGGTCCTCTTCTGAATTATAGTCAATCGTTAGTATCAACACGGATAACCCGACGAGTTGGTACGAGAGAGTACAACCCCTTTGTTGTGAGCTTGGCTACCTGTTGAACCTCTTGCTCAGGGATCTTTTTTCAATAGAACAGCAGAACTTTAGAACTCCTCACCGAGAGGTTTTTCTCAAGGCTTGCGAAAAAAAAATTAAATTAATGTTAATTTGTATCTCTGACCCTTGATTCACGCGTGTTCTTCGAACATTATAGGGCATACCTTTCGTGTTAATCTGTAGTTAAAAAAAAATGTGTGATACCTATAAGGAAACTCTCACTACTGTTTTCTCAAAATTTGCATATATTTCTCAATACTCTGGGTGCCACTCATAGTAACAAAGATATAATGCAGATTTGTCACAGTAATTTCTTCAATTATTGGTATAATTTTTAAAATTTGAAATATGTTACCTTTATTATGTCTGAAATCAATTTATTATTGTTTAGTATATTCCAAAATTCAATACTTGATTTCGATTTGGGGGGCAGCGCCAAAAACCGTAATGAAACCATTGAAAACATTACAGAATAAAATTATAAAGTGTATGCACAAACTTGATCGAAAAGAACCTACAGCTAATTTATACAAACAAAAAAAACTTTTAGACATTCCTTCATTATACACGTTTTAAATAAATTCAAGCATTCAAATTTGATGTTCAAAATGAATAGTGATCAACACAATCACTCAACAAGGTTTTCAGAAAATTTGGCATTGATGAAAATTAAAACAAATATAGGACAGCAATCTGTTTACCACAGCGGAATAAAACTATACAATTGTCTACCGAATTCATTGAAGAAATATGGAAAATTTCGTTTCAAAAATAATTAAAAAAAACATTTGATATCATAATTTTTTTTATTGCCATATAAAGATCTGATTCAATTACTCATTTTTTCGTATTCTATTCTTTTTTTATTGTATGGCATCAGTTTAATTTTCCCTACAATAAGCATGTATATGTTTCTTGGAAAATAAATCGTTATTATTAAAAAAAAAATCCAACCATGACCTAGCAGTCGTACCCATTAATCCTTTAGAAGAATCTGAACCCTATCAACTGCTCTTTATAGTCCATTCCAAGCTGACCATTTAGATTCCTTGCAATTAGGTAGGTCCAATGCTACCACCACTAGTAGTTGAAACCCTTTGCCTGAATAAAAACTGGGAAATTAAATATGTGAACAAAAAAATCTAAATGTAACCAACTTCATATAATAACAAAATTCTCGATTACAAAAAAAATCAGTATAATAGAAAACTTGAAATATATTTAAAAAACAATATAAAATATATTTTTATACAGCAACATGCACAATTCAGTATATATTGCAATGGAAATAAAAATCCCTTAGTTGACATTATGATCATTGAGATGGTTCTTTGTAACATTGTCCTTTTCATCAAATCAATAAAAATACAACTCCAACAAGTGAAATATGAATGTTTATTATTTCTCTAGAGATGTGTATCTACATTATCCACTATTCGTTTCGAAGTAGAGGTCTATGGATGATATACAGATCCCTGAGTGTTTAGGAATATTATTATATTTCATTCAAATCAATAATGTATTTGGTGTAAACAAATGATTTCGAAAAGCAATAGAAACTAGGAACGTCTGGACCTTTTTCGACCTTATGGGTTGTTTTTCATCTATTACTATAGATTCATTAGCAGTTTCATGCAAGAGTCTCTCGAACAAATAAAAGTGTTTATCAGGTACAAACTCAGCAGCAAAAAATTAACGAGAGAAATATTCCTATGACTCAATGAATTGATGTACATTGAATATTTAATACAGTCCTGATCATTTTGACAAATAACTATGATGGAATCAACATGAGCTTTGTACACCAGAAATGCAATCTGAAAAAAGTATAGTATTTTTTTGGATTTGTCTTGTACAATATTGATTTGGAGAAAAAGCAAAAAGTTTTCCGTTGTATACTTACACAAAAATAATTTTTCTGTCATTGTACAACTGTCAACATTCTGAATCAGCAATCAATTCACTCATTAAACATTCAACAGAATTCAAAATAATGTAAAGGTTACTTCAAACACTGAATATCAATAAGACGTTTCCAACACTTTATATTTTCTCCAGGGCACAAGTCTTTGAATTACCCAGTAATAATGGGCAAACTGTACAAGTATTGTTTTATAAGTGGTAACAAAAATTATACAATATTTTCTGAAGTTAGGACCAAATATTTATTCAATTTGAATAATAGATACATTTTTTCAATGTAAATCTAATTTTCGCAATGTTTTTCGGATTTTATTAATGTAATAAAGTCTGTGAAAACATGATCAACATAATGAAATTTGAGAGTAAAATGAATATTTACACAAAACAATATTATTGTAAATATCACCAATGGAGAAAATGCACGTTGCTGTGATATATTAGAAAAACTGAAAAGTCTAACAATTTCTCTACACTTCAAAAAGTATATGAATATCTTCTACTAATGAAATTAACTATAAATTAGTTATTTCTGGAAGAGATTTATGCTCCTGTTCCTCTGATTCTTCGTTCTGTCTCTTCTCAATTTCAGCCTTGAAATTCTCTATATCCTCTTGACTGAAAATTAATTATTATTTGAATGCTGTATTAAAAAAAAGGAAACTATTCATACCTTATCTGAACAAATAATATCCCATTAATAACATTAAGCATGTCCAAAACAGACCCCATGGAAGGGGGCTGAATTTGAATGGGTGGCAGTGTTGCTCCATTTTTGCCAGTATAAATTTCATTCATCTTCTTCTGAAGAACTACTGCTTGCTGTGTCAGATGCTTCAAACACTCTGAAGATTCTTTGGTTTTTTCGTGATTTTCTCCAAGCTATGCGAAACAATCGGAAAATTTATTGCCAAAATAACGGGTTTATTTTCACTCACCTGCTGTTTATAAATTGCGTATGCCTCTTTTTCGTGATTCAAGGCAGATCTGAAGTTGCCCATACAGCTTTGTGTTCTCGCGACAAGGTGATAGCTGACAGCAACTTTGAGAGATTTGGCTCCGTAGTATTTGATATTGAGAGCCAATGCTTTTTCAAGGAAACGCAGTGACAAGTCGTATTCCCCTACTGCATGAAGAATCAAACTAATATTACTCTGAAAAATAATAATACGTTTAACGGAATTCTGGAATACTTCTCGAATTATGATCTCATAAATATACGTGATAAATAGAAGTCAGATGAAATATGTCAATAAGAAAGATACCTAAAGAGTGTTATAATGATAAATCTGATGTGAAATAAGTGACGTTCATAGATTAGCACCCACTCGCGCTAGGAAGTATGTTATATTATATTAAGTTATCAAAAACGGTAGCACATATAACCAATTGAAGAAAATTGTTTGAAGGAAGACCGTAGCGACAACTCCATTTATTGTCTGAGATCAAGCATTCAAACCTAAAACTGAGCTCGAATGGTCACGATCATTCAACAAGAAGAGCAAATGATTTTTCTTTGGCAAAATTCAAAACAAATTTTTATGAAAAATCTATATTATACGAAGGCCTCATCTGCTATAACAGCTTACCAAAATCACTGAAGGTCACCAAAAATCTGTTTTCATTCAAAAAAAAACTGAAAAAGTGTTTGCTATCATGATATTTGTTTCGTGTTCGTGCCATTTCATTTAATTTGTTAGAATGAGTGTGCATTGGTGTGTGTATGTGTCCGCGCCTCATGCATAGGTGTGTTCATTATTTTTTGGTACAAATCCTTTTTTGCAAACTGCATTCAACTGCTTAAATCGAAACTGTTCCCTATCATAAATAATTGTCATTTCTTGGGAGCAATAAACATTATTATTATTTCAATTTGGGGAACAGCCAATACATCAATACTGAATCCTCTCAAAAGACTACAAAATGAAACTATAAAATGTTTTTTTTTGAATATTCAATCTGCTTTTCAACTAAAAATTTGTTGATTTATACATTCAGTTAGAAAAAAAATTGAACATTCAACTATGAACTTAAGTGAAAGTAATACAATTCATGATCATAATACGAGACAAACAAACAATTAATTGTTGAACCTTATCGTTAAAAATTTGGAGGGTAATCAATATATCATTTTGGTGTTAAAATCTACAATAATCTTACAGAAAGACTGAAAATGATTCCGAAAATAACAAAATTCAAATCTGAATTGAAAAAATGTTTGCTCTCTAGTTGAAATTCTGATCTCCATATATAATTACAGTTTTTTGATGGCGGCTTTCATTTATTCTCTTTATTTATACAACTTTCATTGTTATTCTAACATGATGTAATTATTAATTTGTGTTGTACACTGTTTTACTTGGTAACCAAATAATTTAGTTGATTACGATTGACTTTTTTATCCCTGTTATAAACTTTGTAGTTTCTTGGGATTAATAAAGATTATTATAATCGAGGTAATTCATGGAGACGTTTCTATGATGTCATTCAGCTTTAGTGACAAAAATAATCTGTTGTTGAACTCAACACATTATATTATGAAGAGGTCGGTAAGTGCATGACTTAGACGCCTTACCTTTGGCTTAACAATAAACGAGACTAGCGTTTTGACAACAGTTACCGTAAATAAGCTGGACTTTGCAAAAATTATCACAAATAATTCTGCAATGGAAAACTTGCGCAAAACTAATGCATAGTATAAAAACATGAAAAACTGGTTAGACAGCATAGTTATAAAAGGTAGCAGGTAAGCTCTTCACACAAGTTGTCTCGATATTGAGATCGCAGTGCCATATAATTTGAGGAATTTCTCAGAGGAGAAAAGTTCAAAAAATAATTTCTGAACTTCATTATCTCCGCACATATACTGAAGTTACTCCAGGTATTTCATCAAATGGCTACTGCCTCAGGTAAATCCTTAATTCTATGCATTTACATGTAATATAATTCAGCATATCTGCTAGTTATACAGTATTATTATTATATTATAATGAGACTTTGGAGTATCTTCAGCTAACTTGCAATATGTAAAAGCCCTGTAAAAAAAATTACAAGTAGTCTTATAGGTTGAAGGTTTAGAGCCGCTTGCCACCTTAACTTGAGGTTCATCTTGACCTGAAGCTACACATGGCTAATCATAATTCAACTAATAGGATAAAGCAATTAAATGTATTTACAAATTGCATTATCGTAAACCCAATGTGAATGTGTATACACCAAAAAATTTACTCAATTTAGAAAAGCTATTTAAATTGAAGACCTGTTTATTTATTCATTTGACATCATCCAACAATAAACATTCGACCCTAAAATTTACTCCAAATTCGAATATTCATAACTATAATACAAATGATTTCGATTTGATTAAAATCAGAAGCAATTTTGGTAGAAAATCTCTGCTATACTCAGGAGTTCTTACTTACAATATCTTGCCAAAAAACTTGAAAGAAATAAAAAATATAAATAAGTTCAAATCAAAATCAAAAAAATATTTCTTGAGACAATAGAATAGAATTTCCAAGTATATAAAATTCCTTTATCGTCATTTTAATGTTATGATCTAACGGTTTAATTTATTCTGTGTTTGTATCTTGTTATTGTTTTTCTATATGTATATCCCTGTATAAGCATTAGCTTCTTGGGATCAGTTACTCAATAAACAATAAACATCAAAGATGATGTTCAATATCAATTTCAGCACCTACTTCAAACTACCTATCAAGTTCCTTGAAAGTTATGAATTAAACCTAGTTGTCAAGTGTTACTGAAAAAGCATTTGTTTTTGTTATAATGTGTTTGTGACCTACGAATTCAATAGATATGTTAAGAAATAAGAATCAAACAAATACTTACGTCCAGTAAGGCAACTTCTGGGTGGTTTTCACCACAGACAATAACAGCTAAATATCTTGCTCGATACAGTAACTTCAAAGCAGTGCTCACTTGGCTATTTGCAAAACAATACAGTGCAAGATGCGCCTGAAAATTCCACCAGAATTAAATAGTAACTTGGATTGATCAAGACAGAAACGAAAGCAAATCAATTTTCTTTATGATGAATCACCACAGTACTTCTTTGAACAACCACTTATTCAGACCTTTATGAAAAAATAAATCGTTTGCAAAATCGAGAAACTACTAAGATATGTCACCTTCGGCAAAACACCTGATTATGGGTAAAAAAGCCAAAAACTTGAGAGTAAATTGAAAATATTTGTATTATCAAATATTATATTGAAGACTTTCTCACCACATGACAGACACCAAAGGCCTGTACATACGAATAAGGCGATTCCCAATTTTTCGATCGAATTATTGTACAAAAAAGAAGGCGGGGTATGTTCTTTTAGGAACATTGAAGGGCTGAATTTTAGATTCGTGTTCCACTCAATCTCCAGTTTTGTCGAAATCAAAGCTGATTTATGAAAGAATGTAGGCTTTCACGGCCGGTGTTGATAATTCGCAAGTTTTTGTTATATATTATTGTTATAGGTTTCGGCCATAATTCCAGATGAATATGTCATTTGTATGGTTGTCAATCTTCACACTCGTCCCCCTGAATGTTATTTTTTTTACCATTTTCATCAAACATCTAGTTTTCTGTAATTTGAACAGTTTTCCGACGACTTATTATACATGATGCATTGTTTGACAATTCAAAAATTTAATATGCTCATTTTGGCGCCCAACCACACAAGCATTCATTCGGAATTATTGGTAACTACTATGTCAATAATAATATAATAATGATCTTTATTCACAAAATTCACAAAATATCACAGAGATTCGTAATTCAGAATGGCAACGTGAACGAAGGTGAACAAAGCAGCAGAAGCCGATAAGTGCGAAAACACTTGTTTCAGCATTACATAGAAAACAAATATAAAATACAAACAATAACCGTTTAGAATACCTACATATAACAAGAGTTGATAATAATATCAATACGATTCAGTTCAAGATTAAAATTATAAGTGCATTAAAATATAGGATATGCCTGTTAATAATATTAGAAGTAAAATTAAAAGATGATATTCGATAGATAAAATCGTGTATATATGTGTCAGTTTGTGAAAACAGAAGGTGGATAAATGGTTCAGTGTCACTGGGATAGAAACATTTTCAATGAGTGAAAAACTACTAGTTCAGGGAGGAGTAAGAAATTGTGATTTACATAAATATAAATGAAAGTAGCCTAGATATGAACATATCAGATCAAATAATGGCATGTAGTAAATTATACAAGTCATTGGATATAAACAGATCAAAAATCATACTCACATATTTGGTGATCGTATAAGGATGATCAATTCCGTGAACCCTTTCGGACATCAGCACCGCCTTCTGCTGGTAAGCCATAGCCTCTCCGTGCTCGCCCATAATGTAATTCAATCTGGCGATCATCCTCAGGCACTGCGCGATTTCGGGGTGCATAGCTCCGTAAACGTTGTTGAGTAAATTCAACGCTTCGCTGATCAGTTCGTAGCCCTCCTTCAAATAACCCTGCTGAATCTTGCTCTGACCGGTCGTATAAAAGTTGTAAGCGTCCGTAGCCCTCGGATTAATGTGCTTGACCAGCGGAAATATATTGAGAATATCTTCTTCGTAGAAAATGAGTTTGTTTTTGGAATCGAAATTGTAGTCCCGCAACAATATTTGAATTCCCGTTTTCAGACAGAACGATCGTAGGAGCGATACTTTTTGCAAAAAGTACGTATCCATCGTCGAATCGATATCGGTCGACTGTAAATCGTAGTCGAAGTACGATTTCGACTCTGCTTTCAATTGGTTCCACAACGATTTCGGCGTCAGAGTGGCCCATTCGTTATTGTCATTGCACGAAAGAGGATTAACTCGTCCTCGCTTCTTGTTTCGCTTTTTGTTATTTTTACTCTGAAACTGAACAAAAAAATTATTGCGATCACGATCGTTTTAATACGATTTCAATATACCTCGTCCTGCCCTTGCAAAGGATTGGTGACTGTTCCAGAAAATAAGAAGCAATTCAAAAAGTGGGCAATAGCGACAGATAAGTTCATCATTTCACAGCCCTACAAAAAAAAAGATACGTTATCATCTGATATGATCCAACAAAAAAGTTTACATATAATGCATTTTTTCTATCTGAGATATAATCACTTGAATTCACAGTTTGTTTTGTTCCAAAAATGAGTCCCATTTTGTATGTTACATGCAATTCTGGACCTGTCAAAATCATAACGTATTTTATTTCTAATGAATCTTCAAAAATAAAATTTTTATATTTGATGTTCAAAAATTTTATAGGAAAAAGTTTTATTTCTGCTGTAACTCCGCATTTTATTTTTTTTTTTAAATTCTGCTATAATGATTTAGACAAGGATATATTGTCACTGCATATTTTTTACAAAACGATCTACATTCTACATTTCATATATGGTAATTTTGATCTTTCGAACTTTGTCAGACTAAAACGCAATATGATTCTCTTCAGGTGAAAGTTGAATATTGAATCTGAGACAGTTTCACCTCAAATTTGAAAAACTAGACAAACTTTGCACCAAGGAAGACAAATTTGAGGAGGTACGATTTCTGGCAACAGGTTACTAAAAGTATATAAATATTTCAAATTTGACCACACTCCTATAAGATGTGACAAGTAAAATAGGACTCATTTTCACTCGTTTTTCGAGCAAAAATCAACTCAAATTTTTACTAGAAAAAAATGCTGTATAGTGCGGTTGAGCATAACCGACTATTAGTAAAATTGGCAAATATTGGATTTCGTGGCATGGTTCATAAGCTCCTCAAAAATCATTTAGAAAATAGAATTCAATATGTTGAAATTGATGAAGCTAGAAGTGAAGAGAAAATCCTTCAATTCGGTGTACCGCAGGGAACCGTTTTAGGGCCACTTTTATTTAATATTTATCTCGACGACCTTTTAAAAATTGACACTGTAGGTGAAATTCATAGTTTCACATATGATACTGTCATATTATATGGGGAAAAAAACTGGAATGAATTACAAACCAAAACTACATTAGATTTTGAAAAATTAAAAATTGGTTTGATTATAACCTACTCACAGTAAATTTTGAGAAAACAAAATATGTCCCATTCTCATTTTATAATATTTTCCTACCGGACTTAGGACCACTAATACTTCATGATAATACTAGCATTGAAAAAACTGATAGTATCAAGTACTTAGGAGTTATAATTGATAAACATCTGAAATGGGACAAACACATAGCGTTCCTTTTAAGGAAATTACGAAGTTCATTATCAAAATTCAAGTGTCTCAAAACATTTATGAGCGTAAAAACCCTTAACATTCTTTATTTTTCATCAATACAGTCCCAATTGAATTATGGGATTCTGGCTTGGGAAGGGGTCATGAAATCCCACATTAGAAATCTTGAAGTTCTTCAGAAATGGTTTTTGAAAATAATATATAATAAGACTTATTTGTATCCTAGTGAAAATCTGTACATAGAAACACATAAAATGGACATAAGACAATTATTCGGATATAACATCATGATTTATATCCATAAACACAAATTGAATATAAATTTCAATAATCATATTTATAATACAAGGAATAAAAATAATAACACATTGAAAAATAGAGTTGAAACAACAATGTCTCAGAAAAATTTTAAATATTGCCATTCTACTATGATTTGATTCCAAATCATATAAAAATGATCAAGTCATTAGTATCTTTCAAACTACAGATTAAAAAATGGATTCAAGAATCACGTCGAAATTTATTTCATGAAATCTCTCACTTCAGTTAAGAAAATTAGTTGATTTTTCAATATTATTTTGTTGAATTCTACAAATTTATCAAATATATTATACATAAAAGTAATTCGTATCTCTCGCGACAAGTTTTTAACTTCGCGGGTATAACTGAACTGTTCATTCACCTTTTTACAAATTGATGTATATGCTCTTTTTTATGAATTTTGAATAAACTTTATTATTATTATTATTATATTACGTCACTGTATATCGTGAATGAAGATTTGCCTCACCTGTAGATAAATGGTGAAAATATGTTTTGCTGATCGCAATATCAACTCTGAAACTGCGATACTATAAAGATATTCGAGTTGTTTGACTTTTCCCAACAGGTTCGTTACTTTTCCCAGGTATCTAATATTGATACCCCTGCTGTGCAAAGCTTCCGAAAGAGTTAGCCCATCCATTGGGGCAGAAGAATGGTCCAAACAGTCACGAATCTATAAAAAATATCCCAATTTTCTTTAAATTTTTCATTGTCCTGTCACTTACGAAAGTCGGGATTTGTACTGTCAACAAAAATTCTGCTGCGTCTTTAACAAGCTGCCTTTGTTTGGCGATTGGGGGATCGGAATTTTCGCAATGTTTAATGCCAGGCGAATAAACGTCAGGATTGAATCTGATATCGAATTCAGTATCTTTCAACGATCCTACAGCCATTGAAGCTGTTTTCACAATGTTTTTCGTGCTCTCTTCTACTATAAAAATGTTTATAAGATACCCAAAATGCAAGTTGAAAACTATTTTACTCACGTTCCAATTTACTACCGTCAGTTATACTTTCGACAATCTTTTTGGCCTCCGCCTCTTCGATTTGGTTTCTTCTGTCGGCCTTATTTTCTTTTTCAGTGTCCACATCTTTACTGTTCTCGTCCTTTTCATTGTTTTCTTCTATCTTATTTTCGTCAATTGTAACTTCGTTGTTAATAGCTTTATTCTTCTTTTCCTCAGTCTTCCGTAAATTCAGCTGTTGCAAGTGATACGCTGCATATTTAATAAACATCATGTAACGAGAATCGACAAAACTATCAATTAGTTCTTGCCTCAGACAGCAGAGCTTGTGTTTGTGGTCGATTGGGAATCCCAAGAACCTCACTTCAGTGCTCAGTTCCTCCCCTTCCACTGAAAAAAAATAAATAAAATATTTGCATACATTCCAACGGTAAAAAAAACGAGAATATCAGCTCTTCATTCCCCAATTAAATTTCGGGATTTTTCGAAATATTTCTGTGGATGGTGATTGTTAATATAAAAACATCGTTTATATTGATCATAATCGAAACTGAGATACACCATTTCACAAATTCAAACATATACAGCCCTGTAAATGTAACTGCGAATCAATTCAAACAATGTGTCTGATCTATGTATCATCTTCCCTTTTACCAATCCCGTTATATTACACTGTAGTCTACATAGAATTGACCAATCAATCACTCTATGAACTGTTAACGTTAATTATCAAGATTATGGTATGAAACCAACAAACATTTTAGCTATGCATTTTCAAACTAGCCGCTTCTTTCACATTCCTGAGAAATTGTGGAATTTGAAACACGATTTTTCGAATAAAACCACAAAATTATTGTTTTTTCAGACAACCGCTGTCAAAACTTCTGAATGGTACTTGATTACTTTCATAACATACCCATAAATTCATAACAAACAAATATGACATAGACGGTAGCTATCTAGGTGGCGGTTTCATTTTCCAACTTACGTTTCAAAAAATTTACATCCGGAGGAAACGTTCTGAGTAAGTCCAAAATATAATAACGTCCATCGTTTCCAATTATACCCTTACATTCAACACTTGAACATAACTCCACAGATTCTCCTTTATCATTTACGACGTGATGAGGTAGAATTTTCAACTGTTGTCCAGCCTTGTTCAGCTGAAATTCGATTGAATATAGGTGTTAAACAAATGTTGATGTCATTATTTTTGAGGCACTTACCAAATCCAGATATTTAGGGTGAGATAATACTGTTTTTCCAAAATCTATCGACCCATAAACAACGGACTGCTCTTGCTCTCTCTCTAGAATACCCGGGATGATAGACTGAGCTGTCACCCTGTACCCTCTGTAGTCTATGACGACTGTACCAAGGGTGTATAGACCGGGTAAATCGACTGCGCTGTACACTCTTACACCTTGCAAGTCATTTCTCTGAAAAAAAAAAACAGCTATACTCCACTGATTAATTGAAAAAGTAAACATTAACTACGGTTTTTCCAATTCATTGAAACAAAAAGGTTTGACTTTTATTATATCATTTTTAAATAGGTTATTTTTCTCTGTGAAAAATGCTGGAACTAATCTGGCAACCTTGTACGATATAAACTAAATAGTGAAATGAAGTTGAGGTTTTCCTTCCACAATCGCCCACATGATCTATCTTTAATTCAAGTTAATGCAAATTATATGTATCTATAAATGAACATTCCAATTTGAAGCCAAGTCTGGACTCGTCTGGATGTGTTGGAATGAACTAAGTGACAATGATGCAAGCAACATCTCAGCGTATACAACAGTGTATTTACAACTTGGAAACGCCAAAACGACTTCCGCTATTTTGCCAGTCTGTTGTAGGATATCTAAAAACTCTGCTGTTGCAACTGATACGATATTGTTTAGAATCTTATGGCGACACTCCTACGGATCACGGTGTGTTTCCTAATTTCAACGCAGTTGAAGCAAAATGTCGAAAGATTTGACGTTAATTTAATTTTTTTCTGTGTAGTGAGTAGTTTCCTTATTATATATAGTTCATGTCTTCAGTTATTCAGTAACACGTACGATCTTTACCATTTCCATTATGTGCAATACTGAAGTAGAGATGGGATCTACGTTAATAAATAAAATTTTATCATTTACGGAATGATTATGAAACATAATGGAAATGTGTTTAAAATCAGTTTTGAAGTTTGTTCCTAGCTGAAGATCGACAATTTGAATTTAGATTCAGTTTTGTTATCATGTATAGTAATGCTTTTAAAGCTATTTTCACAAAAACTTTTAATCCGATATGAAGAAAACGAATGAGAAGGAAAAACGCGGCGCTTTTCCTTGGTTCAGAAGTTATCTCCTTTCAAATTTGGGCATATTATTTCACCTTTTTAGCACTATACAACCAGTGAAGAAAGTGTTAGCCGTCACCTATTGTCTAGGTGAATATTTACATTGCACATGAAAAAAGTCGATTTGAAATTACTTGACTTTTTAGTTAAGAAATTGGGAGTTTAGTCACTCGACCGATCGACATATTATATCAACAAAATAAGCAAAATCTAATGTCATTTTTATGAATAACGAAATCGTATGTGAGGAACACAAGTGCAGGGTGTTTCGCCAGCATTCTAAACAAATTATATAGGCCGCCGATCGGTCAGCGTCCAAAAGTAAAAGTATACTTTGTTCAACCATCCTTTGCCGTTACGTCATAATCGGTGACGTATTCTGCTGTTTTACGTTTGTCTTATATTAGTTTAATGTTATTTTACACTCAACCTCAAAATTATTATTAGTATGTATTAAGATGTCTATTAGCCACCTTAGTATGTATGTACCTACCTGCAGAATACATCGCATACACTCGTGTTCTTATTGCATATTGATGTATGATATAAATCGATGATCCTCGAGCAGAAACATGTCAGGCATGAACTTTGATTTCGTAGTCTTTATCTGTTTTTATTCCAATTGTATCTAGTTTTTGAACAGTTCTAATATATATTTCTAAAGCACCAGCAACACGCTATAGAATTTAATAAAATCGAATCAATAAAAACTTACATTTTGCATAACTTAGGTAGATACATACGTTGTACACTGTATTTAACGGTAAAAGCGGCACTCCAGCATCTCTTTCTCTTGAAAAGTAGTCAATCAACTTCAAAATTAAGCTTTGCTCTTTCTCATTATACCGGAAAGGCATTTTGACAATGAAAAATGAACTGAAAAAGGCGAAAATGACCAAAAATACTGAACGAATCAAACTATGACAACTAAACTGTCAAAAATAACAAATAAAATTCACATCGACATTAGACATACGTTAATGACGTTATAATTCCGTCTCATCCATTTCATGAATGAGAGATAAAGTTGGACAACGTATGACGTAACGGCAAAGGATGGTTGAACAAAGTATAGCTATCCATTTCATAGGAAATTTGACCCAAATTTCGGAACTGGGCCGTGAAGCCTATTGTTAAAGTAGGCATGTGTCGCTAATTTCACCCCAAATTTCACAGGTGAAAAGACCCAACATCAGTGTTTTTAAGCAATGTAGGCTGTTGGTTGTAGGTAATATCTCCTGACCCTTGATTCAAGCGGTGTTCTTTGAACATTACAGGGCTTCCCTTTCATTTGAATCTGCATATAAAAAAAGTGCGAGTGGCATATCATCAACATGATATAAATAAATTAGATTGGGATTGACTGTGAACTGTATGATCTTTGTTAGACTACGTTGAGGATATGATGCGAGCGACATCTGTTGAGCATCTAGAAACAGCGTATTTACAACTTTGAAACACCAACAAGGGAGCTTTCGCTCTTGCAAAAGAATAAATCAGAGGGTAAGGTGATTAGTGATACTGAGAAAATTTCACAATGATCTCTCAAGCAACAAACTACTTCATTTCAATATTGAAATTGTTCGAACTTACCGGCGCCACGAACGCAGCAGCATCTCCTCCCAACTCCTTATAGTGATCGCGAACATCGAATCCCAACGAGAAGAAAATGTTGTTCCAAATGAACATTTGCATTTTCGCTTCCTCGCCGGGATTTATGGCCATCACGTTGCCGTCGATGACAGCCATGGCGCCTCTGGTGGCGGCGGCGACAAAATCGCTGTGCACTTTGAAAATCGCACGTTCGCGCAACAATCTTTCTGGCAACGTTTTTCTCGGCAGTTCCCTGGTCGTTTGCAGCTCTTCGTTCCAATCTCTCGTCTGTCCCGGAATGTGTTCTTCGTATCCCAACTTCGAGGAGAATGCTAAAATAAATCGTAGACAACTTCTCTTGACCAACCATAAAACAGACGGCAGTGACAGATTTATTGGACCAATTTTATAGTTTTGTGCGAATTTTCCTTTGTATCAGAGGTAGAATATATGATAACTTTTATTTCCCAAGAAACTACAAAGTTTATAGAAGGGAAAAATATTAACTCTAAGAATATTATACATTAAAGAAAAAAAAAGCCAATAAAATCAGACTGTTTCATTGAAGAAAATGAAAAAAAAAATATCAATAAAAAATTAAATAAAAAATTGCCAATTACCTATTTCATCAAATGGTTTTTTAAGTTGGATTTGAAACGGAGTTTTCCATATGTCTTCATTGCATCTGGTAATCTATTATGAAAAATGATTCCTGTGTGATAAATTGACTGACGTTCTATGTTAGATTTGAATTTCATCGTTGATAAATTTATGGAAGATCTGGTTGAATGACTGTGCTGATCACCATTAATTTTGAAGATAAGATTTGAATGTTTTAGTTTGTTTTTAACCAAATGTATGAAAGTACAAATTTTGAGTGTATATAATGATGATATATCCAAAAAATTATTAGGTTCCCGATAATCAAGTTTATATATACATTAAATCAATTTATTTTGTAGGGTTTCACAGGTTTTACTAGGGTTTTTGTTGCCGCTCCCTAAACTGAAATTAAATACTTGGAGTTTGGAATATACTAGAGAAAAATAAATGAGTTTCAGATATTTCATAGAATCATAGGTATAAAATTTCTCAATTTGAAAAGGACACCAATCATTGGAGATATTTGTTCTCTCAACATTCCTATATGTTTGGTCCACGTTAAATTTTCATCCACATGTAGTCCTGAAAATTTGACAGCAGAGGAATATTCAATTATTCCATTTTTTAATTGAATTGGATCTTCTGATAGGAAGATCTTTTATGTATACGAATATACATAAAAGATGACTTTTTTAATTTTTCTTTTCAATTTCAAATCAGAAAGAGAATTCACATATATGAGGAAAAGAACCGGCCCAAGAATGGATCCTTGAGGAACGCCGCATATGACAGTTTTTGATGAACTGACTCCTTTTCCCATATAGACGAATTGCTCTCTTTTTGATAGATAATTTTGAAACCAGGTATGAACTATTCCCCTAATCCCTAGTTGATACAATATACTTAAAGGAATTTTGTGATTAACTGTATTAAAGAATACAGTGCTTTTGAGTGTCACGGTAGCAATTTTAGAAAATGTTGCCACACCAATAATAACAATAAGTAGTAACATTTGTTGGGAGCTTCATGAAGTTCGTCTATTTGCAATTTATTGAAATTAATCTATTAAATAATCATTTCTTTTTCATTATATAAAATTATTTTGAACAGATTGTTCGAAAGAAGATTTAAAATTATTTTGATAATTATGAAGAAAATATAGTATATAAACCTTAGGCAGATTTTCTTTCTCAAGAAATAGCTTACCTCGTCTCTAAGCTATATTTTCCTCGAGAGACAAATGATTCACACTCCGCCTCGGTATGTAATATACTATTTGAATATCGAATCGCTTAAACGATTCCCCAGGTCCAATTATATTTTTCCTTCCAATCTGAAATCCTAACCCAGCGCAATTGGATACAAACCGTGATCTCAAATTCATTACTGACATTTCCTCAGTTCTCAGGCTCAAACTCAATTCCAACAAGTCTGCGGTTATGACTCTGGGTTACAGAAGAACCAAAGATTTCAATGATCGGCAACATGTAGCTCAGATACACATTTTTAGGTTTTCAAGTTTGAATGCATTTATGTTTCATATTATAAAATTCGACTGTTTTCAATTGAACAATTCTCTTAAAATGATTGCTACTTTAAGATATAATCCACTTCATGAAAAATATATTCTTTAAAGAGGTTATAGAATACAAAGACAAACATTAATAAATTTTGCAGGAGCGCCATTCCATTCAATGATGGCTACCCCTCTTGAATGAAAAATGTCACGTAAAATCTCAGATCTTTGAGAGAATTTCGAGAAACATATACAGCAGAGAAATACTAAATAAATAAATGAATAAATAAATATGGGATTTATTCATCGACAGCTACGATTAGATGAAATTTCGTATTTGGTAATAGTAAAAAAAAACAATCAATGAAAGGCGAAGTTCAGCTGAAGCTGTTCTTCAACTTAACCACCTTCGGGGTGGATCAAAAGCTTACCTACACTTGTTTATATTCTAATATTAATTTTTATTTCTTTCAGATTGTGATGGGTTAATTAACAACTCAAACTACAGCAAAAAAAATATCCACCATAAAGTAATGACTTCCAAAGAGTATTGTTTTTGATTTCAGGTTCATACCATCAATTATCAACGTTCATAGAATTTTAGAAAGCCTTCTCAATGATTCTTTGTTTCAATAAGGCCCTTCTTTGATCCATCTTTCTTTCCTCTGGAGTTTTGAAAAATAAACTCTTACTGCATATTTGGGGAGCTGGGAGACAGTAATGTATATTTGATGTTCTTTTCAGTGCAAGAATAGCAGCACTAAGGTATACCAGAGCAACCACATATATGACACACAAAACTGAATGAACTTCATGATAAAAGTAAGCACTACAGAAAACATGAAACAATAACTGCAACAAGAAATTATTACGAATATTTCCATCGTATGTTGAAAATCCCATATGAAGCGGGACATTTTCGATCAATTACAGCGATAAATTCCCGGCGGGACATTTTCGGGCTGTTAAATACCTGGTAGGTATCGAAAAATACCCGCTCGGTCCGTGTATCTATGGTAACGATTGTTAAAATGTACATTTGTCATCTTGACAGGCATAAATACTGAATTTTAAACGTCGTTGTTTTAACTCTGGAAATATTCTACCGAATTACACTCGTGCATCAAAATGAACCTGATAATTTTCCATTCAAGCATGTTGTCAGTAAAAAACTGCATTCGGTTATTTTCATATTTTGCTTCGGAGTCGGGCTCTTTCGACAAAATATGAAAATAATCTCGTGCAATTTTTAGACAACATGCTTTCATGGAAAATTATAGGTAATTTCGAAGCACTTGTGTAATTACTCCCGATAATATTTATATTTCTGGCATTACATATAAACTGTGCGACAAAGTGACATCATTCTTTCAAGGACCAGAGAAAGTATTACTTCTGAAATCTTAATAAGTTTAAATACTCTGAACGGCATAATTAAAGAAATCGGTACGAAAAATCTGTCACCATCGCCCAATCTTTCGACGAAGAGTCTTACTGTCTTCAGCCCGAATGGCGTCCAGGGTGTGTTCCATAGTGGGTGCTGTCCAGGCGTACAGCTGGTAGGGAGTAGCAACTCTCTCGAACGGATGGCGTTGGCTTCTCTTTTTTTGTAACAAGGCAAAGTTACGCTTGAACTGCGGCGAAATTTGACTTAGTAGTTCTATTAACGAATGGCACAAGTGACTAGGTGATGCTGGCTTCGGATTGAAATCTTCAGCTCCAGATCTTCAAAGAAATTGTTATTCGATAATAATTGTTATGAGGAATATGGAAAAATTGAAGAGAAAACTTGTAGACATTAAACAATGAAATTCTCAGCTCATATATACATAATTATTTCACTCATTGAAATAATTGACATATATCAAGAAAATTAGCATAAATTCAACCTGCTAGCAGTTATCATTAACCAACATCGATTATTTACACACTCAACTATTTAGTGGATAGTATTGACCACATAAATGGAAAGCCATTCATAAAATCGGTAAGAAAAAGAGTTGAACTGTGTAACGAGTTGGATTTGTTGGAGAGCAGTTAGTTCCATGACCATGTTCAAGTCTTGATAATGACTCAAAAAATGCGAACCGAAACGTCGACAAACCTATAATTTTCAACCGTAATTTTAAATCGACAAATATATGACGGCAGAAACCCGTCCGTATACTCCGGTTTTATTTTTTCTTTATATGTTGTTTTATAAACATACATTTCTTGGAATTGATGTTACTATATTTTGCAATATTGAACAAGATCAGAGGATACTTACTGGTTAATATAAAAACCTCGAGCACACGCAGATATATGGTAGTGCTTGTCCTCTAAGGTAACAACGTATAAATACATCAGGTCCCCATGAATTTTTCGGTAACCAGGAGGAGGGTTCCAAGCGGAAGTGGTTAACACTTTGACACACTGAGGTGCTCTTTGGTCTTTGAATTGCGGCTGCAAAGCAGTGAGTGGCCTTTCTTTGCTATCCGGCATTATATAATCTGGCGGGGTACAATCTACACTTTCGGGTCTCATTTTCTTTTTTTCTAAAACGAAGCCAGGGTCAATAACGCAACAGTAACTAATAGGATATGCTATATTTTTGATATTATTAACAGCAGCCTGAAACCTCTGGTTAGAAAATTGACATTACAACTAATGGACTGGCCCTCATGTTTTACATTGAGCAAGGAAAGGATTTTTAGAGTATTCTCACTTGCTTATTCCGCTGGTCTCTCTCTCTTTTTGGGCCGGTGTATCATTTGTAATGTCAATGAATAAAACGATTTTATCCTTACCTAATATATCACCCTGAGTTACCGCATTTAAGAAGCTCAAAGAATTGCATTCCACCCCATTATAGGCGTCAGCTGGATCCAAAGATTTGAGTAAATCTCGTATATGTCTAACGTGGATACGAGCCTCACGCATAGTATAAGGCTCTTCCACCACTTTGATGTTAGACCCTTCCTTCAATCCCTCTATACTTTTGAGTTCCGCAAAGTTATCTAAACTATTGCCATCGAGTTGAAGGGAAAAGCAAGTTCTGTGACAGGTATCCTCACGATCCATCAGTAGTTGATGAATTTCTTGTACCAACTCCATACTCGATACCTACACAATTTTTTTTTTCAAATTTTGGTAGGACTAGTTTATGTTATATTAGTTACCTGGATTTCAAACGGTTCTGCTCCTGGACTCAGAATTTTAACAGAAAATCCAATATCTTGTATAAAAACTACTTCATCTTTGCTTTTCCCTTCTTCGGTTTCATCTTTTTCCTTTTCTTCTTCATCTTTGGCAAGCTTTGTTTCTAGAGCAAAAACCCGAAAATATATATATGGTATTACCCGAAAACTGCCACTTGTGCATTATTTCATGCAAAGATTATTTCATTAACAAAAATCAAAGCAGTTTTCTTAAGATACATATTTCAAAATACAGGGTATAAATATTGTTACGAATCCGCTAGCGCTCTCCTAACGCCGCCGGTCCTGACGAGATCGTAAACGCAGATGAGGGATCGCGTCGTTAATTTCCAGGAACTGTTGGTTGCCGCCTGGAGAATTCGAGACACGTCATCGGGGCTTCTCTCGAGGATTCTCGATAGATACGCAGGTATATAAGCATCGGGATATCGCGTCGGAGACAAGTTTTTATTCAGAGAGTTAGTTATTCGGAAGTTTGTATTCAGAGCTGAGTGGAGCGAGTTTAGTAGAGCTAAGTGGAGATAGTTTAGTCATTGCTTAGTGCAAGTAGTCGGCGTGTAGAATTTGTACAACAGAGAGTTTTGTTATTGCTAAGTGCAAGTACTCGGCGTGTAAAATTTTTAGTACAGAGAGTTTTAGTACCGAGCATAGGAAAGTTATCGGAGCAATTTAAGTGATTGGATTGTGTTGTATTGTGATAGAGAATTATAATAAAAGAAGTTTAGTGTTGTTTGGTGTTTTAATAAACGAACCTGAGGAAAAATCGTAACAGTGGTGTCAGAAGTGGGATTTTGCAAGGATTTTGCAAGGACTGTATAATTTGGATATATTTATAATTATTTATTGTGTACGATGTTTAGAATAAGTTTTGTAAATTTTAAATTTCGTTTATCTTGTTGTGACGTGTCTAAACAAATTATGTGTGTTGTCTCTCAGTGTACATAAGTTGTAATATGAAGACCAATAAATTCTATCTATCTATCTATCTATCTATCTAAATCGTAACAATATTATTGATTTATTGATGATCTTTCTAAAATCAGTAAAAATTACCAACATTTGAAATCAAACAAGGTTATGGAAGTCCTCTAGGACTCAACAAAGAGTTTTACGAATATGTTAAAAACTCTAATCTGTGATAAACGCACAAAGATAGTAATATGGTTTTTAGTTTTCCTCAAAAATGAAAGTTAATTAATACACCTTCTATATTCTCAATTTTCAAGTTCGAACAGTTTTAGTAGTATTGTTTCTGACATGTTCTATATTCTTGCTGCATTTACTGGAACAAATAAAAAATATATTCATTGACTAAAAGGTGGTCCTGCAATTCATGTTGGACCTTAAATTGATTTAGTGTTTGGATATTGCCCTCACTTGTCCATATATGTTGCCATTCTTCTCTGCATCTTTACACAAGCAGATCCTAATTCATCTAGCTCGTTCTGGTCCTCATGCCAATTTTTATTTATATGCTAATGACTTGAATCGCTAACAAAGTGGAGTGGCACTATCAGGCCAATAATCAATATGGGAGTCTGTCATAAGGGTAAGTATAGGAACTGGTAAAAACTTGAAACAAGAGTTGAATTTCCCTAACACCAACTGAAAACACTACTACTAGATTCGGCTGTTTTGTTGTTACAAAATCTTCTGGCGCCACCCCTGTCGGTCGTAAAATGCTAAGTAATATGAGGGGTGGAAGAGAGCATGTTACATGTGATCGAGTCCCGAATCGCGTAGAAGTTTCGATACCCGTCGTCAAGGCATGAATGGATAAGTCCGGAAGAATCTCCATAGTCGTACACAGAGTATAAATAGGGAGCCACTTCATCGTAACGGAGAATTCAGAGCTTACTGGAGAGTCGAAGTTGTATAGAGATTTTAGTAAAGAGCGTGGATGTTTTAATCAGTTGAGAAGTTGAGTTTTTGTAAGCGATTTATTAGTCAGTGCAGTTGTGTTATTAAGTGAAGTTAATAAAAGTAGTTTAGTGTCGTTGAAAGTATTATTTTAGTAAAGGAACCCACTTATATCATAACAATATTCAGTTTCCATTTCTGCTCCTGATAGTTAGCGAAACGGGCGTCAGGTCCTACCAGAGATTGTAATCTTACTCACATTAAGAATTGGTGATACGATATATATATTTGGACAACCAAAATAAATTAGTAATATACAATGCTTATTTTTTATCAATATTTCGTTACTTGATAACAAATTGGGGAGTTTGCTCTAAAACACTGATGAAAAAAATGAAAACATTGCAAAACAAAGTAGTCAAAGTTTTATTTGGTTTCGATAAGGGAACAAATACGGATTTGATTTACAGAACCACGGGGATTTTACCACTAGAAAAAATTTTACAAATTGAACAGTGCAAATACTCATATAAGGTCATGAGGAACCAACAAAAATGTAACACATCCATAAATCTAATAAGCGAAATTCATAACCACAATACCAGAGCAAAAAATCAAATTTATTTATCACGAGTAAAAACTAATGTGGCTCTGAATGACCCACTTTCACAATGCTTCCAAACGTACAATGCCTTACCAAATTATATTAAAGTCAAAGACAGCTATGCAACATTCAAAAAAGAACTGATCACGTATATAAGCACTCATAATATGTAATTGTTTAAGACACTTGTGTGTTGTATTCATTTCTGGATATTTATTATTGTATTGTTGTACCTATTGCTATCTATTGTTAAATTTAATATAGATATATTTACTACCTGTTATTAATTTTTATGTTACAAACTCTGTTATGTTCCTCCACCAGCACTATTGCTGATTTGGAATAATACTTTCTGTTGTGATTATTGTGATAGATTCTTTGGTGTATGAATAAAGTATTTTTTGGAAAAAAAAAAAATATATCATTCAGTTACCCTAGTAATAAACTGTGAAAGAAGTTCTTCAAAGTTATTTATGTTCTGAATCAAAAGATGGATTCTTACAACAATAACTTTCACTTTCATTTCAATTTCATTGGTAAAGCTTTATCTAGTGTCCTTCGTCTATAATTTGCGCATGCGCAAAAGCAAATTACACTTTTACCTCGAAGAGTTGAGCTTTCTATAGATGAAATGAAAATGTTGGTGCATAAAATGATTTCCTGAAAATTGGAGGCTTATCTTTCATAGTGAAAGTGAAGATGACTGTTGCATATCCACGTAAAGAAAATATGTTGTTCATATTTACCTTTTGCACTCTTCAATCATTCATTTTGGGTTAAGTTTCAAATGATCATGATAAAAAAAATATCCCACTTTCTTTCCCAGTCAAAATTCAATAAAATCAATTTGAAGGAATTCAACCACAGAAAGAAACCAGTCAATTGTTTATGAATAATACACATTGACAATAACAAGTTTACTTATATCGAAAAAGGGAGTAACTCAACTCTTACCAAATGTTTCAGTATGGCCATTTTGGATTGGGGTTTTGTCATTGTTCATTTTATTGTCATCTGAAAAAAATATCACAAATATATACTTTCAATATGTTAATCAATAATTTGGCTATCAATCGACTCTATATATCAGCTACGAGCTACGATAAAAAATTTTTGGTAGGGCAAATCATTGAATATGATAAGGCCCCACAAAAATCATCTGCATGTTATTCCTAACAAGCTCTCTTTCTACCGCGCGCGGGTAGGTTTTGCTACATATAGGAGAATTCTGGCTCGCTTGAACTCATGGATAAGTCAATAACTTATGAACTAAGAAAAATAAATCATCAAAAGCGGAATTCGAGGTTAGGAAAACAGTAGAACCTCGAATTTGTTGACGATTTACCTTTGAGAGTTTTGTAGTGAAAAATGGAAACATGCTTATAATTCGGTTATAAAGTAATGAAGAAGGTGGTATTTAATGTGTATATTGTGCTGATAGAAAGGAGGAATTTCGAGCGGAATTTGCTGAGAAGCAACCATAGGCGTAAAACCCAGATTTCCTGTCTTTGGGAGGCCGTAACTCCTAAAATAGTTGAGAGCCCCACAAATTCCATTTGAATTTTTTGTTCGGGAGGCCAAAATACGTAAGTTCCACCAATTTTTTTTTATTTTTGAGGCGGAGAAGGATCAACGGAATTTTACCAAAAAATCTCTGCCCTGTTGGGGAATCAAACCCACGACCATCGGATCGTGACTCGGACGCGGAACCATAGCCCCAGCTCCCTTGCCTCACTTCATATTTATCTCATATTTACAAGAAGTAAGTAAATGAACTTAACATACTTGAGTGAACCTCAATAATATAATATTATGAATACCTCATTATGATATAGACGTAAAAAAGGGATTCTGATTGATTAAAAAATGGTTATGTACTTATAGGTTATATTTTGGTATAACAACTGCTGTGTGCATTTGTAATACATCTTATGGACTAAAATATATCCTATAACATAATAATTACCTTACAGATTCAACTCCTTTGATCTCTGCTCATGTAAAATCGAAATTTGATGCAAAATAAGCCGTCATTTTGTGTCCTCTGGTATGACATTTTGAGACAAATTTAAATTTCATGCATATTCCCTATTGATTACTTCAATGTCTACTAATGTTCAGTAATTTTTTATACCTCCTTCAGTTGTAAAATATCCACTGCAAAGTGCAAGTGAAATAATCAAACAGTATTAATAGGACAAGCTCCATTGATGCAATTGTCCGCTCTCTGAAGATAATGGTCAGGTGTATAAGAGGCGAAGTTCACAATCCCGATTCCGTCAATAATAGCATTGGAAATATGGACAGAATATTAAAACCATCTTATCACAGAATGTACCAATTTCGACATTATTTCATATATACAGTTGTGGAATTTGCATACTTCAAATCAAATAGTTGTCCCAATTCCATTGAATGATTGTTATTTGTTCAAACAAAATTCACCGTTATTGAGGAGTTACGTAATGAAAAATCGGCGCTGAAAAACAAATTGTTCTTCTACCTACCTGCTGTGAGTCCTGGTTCTTTAGTGGTTTCATTCACCATTCCACTGTCAGATCCCAAATTATTTGATTTAGATTCATTTTCTGCAGCAATCACAGACGCACCAAGAGCCATGACTTGAAAATAAATTGACTACTTTTTGTACAACTTTTTATCCAGGAAAAATAACGCCTCAGAAAAGTTTGATGATAATAATGAAAAACTGAAATACACTCAAGATCTTCAAGAAAATTTCAACATTTTCTAAGACACGTGCTTCTGAAGTAACCCCCTCTGACACTGATAACACTACTACATTTCATCATCTAAACAGAGCGGACTCGTATTTTGAAGTTTGACGCATATACATTTTATTTGGTTTGACCTTAGAAAAGTACCTATACTATATTTCTATGGGTTTGACACAGAAAACATTTTGATATTAGGCTAAAAACATCTTGTAGTAGTGATAAAACTAACAAGACAAGTTTTCCACCTGAGGACAGGAAAACATCAGGTACAGTTTTTTTTCAGTCTAAAAATATTTTTTCAAATAGTTCACGCTCGAAATATGATATCCATTCAATTTTGCCAAATAGTAACTTCGAATTGCAAAAGTGCAAAAGCGATTCGAAAATCACTAAAATCAAAATCAGTGCAAAAATGATCAAGTGCGCTTGCGCTCAAATCTCTCTCTTCTGTTATTGGCCGTTGTTTCCTTGAGGTCAAATCAAACTTTTTGACAGTTTTCCATTGTCAATTGTCAAATTTTGAAAAGCTGCCTTAAGCGCTGTAAGCTGTTAGGCGCGCCCATTGGCTGCGTCTAACAGCTTACAGCGCCTAAGGCTGGATTCAGACATCCGAAATCCAATGGTACGTCGATCCGACAGCTTTCTGATTGGTGTAAATTCCGCTGGAAGTTCAATCACAACTTTTTGGCAATTATATACAGCGCCTCTTCCGTAGATATAACTGATCAGCAAGTGCTCTAAAAAGTATTTTGTCCAATTTCTACATCAATAATTGACCATTCAAAAATCAATTTTGTCAAAATTTGAGCTGTTTATTGTGTCTGCCACACACAAAGCGAATCACTGTAGGTACCTTTGAAGCACTTGGTCAGTTTTTGTAACCTTTCTGCATAGGGTTTTCCAAGATGTAATTCAATAACCATTCCTAGTAGTTGTTTTCCGACAGACACCTGCTTCAAAAATACCACCAAATTGAAAGATTCCCTGGTGAGGTATATTTTCTTCAACATTGTTCCTTCTTGATTCAACTTTATATACAATTTTCAAATTTCTTTCATTTTCTTTTTGTGTCTTTCGTGCCTATTTTATACTCATATTTTTTCCTTGTTGACCCACAATCAGACGGAATTTTCGTATATTTCACATAACATATAGCAACGTAAATTTTGTTATACCAAAGACAGTCCATGGTTTTGCGATTTTCATTTTTTTAATGTAATTTGTTATCTCATTATGTTTAATATTTATATTTATACAATTATGATTGTCACATATATATTTTCGAACCGAGAGTAAAAACGTAACAATTGGTGTCAGGCGTGGGATAAGTGACAGCGAAGTCCCAGACATTTCATGGTGAATACGAATTTGAGGCGGCTGCAGAGAGCGATGGCTTGGAAGAAAAGGAGAAAGCGACAGCCCTTATGCTGCCTCTGAGAGGAAAAGCATCCGGAATACTGCAACTCATTCAGTTGAAAAGCAGAGGGACTATGTATAGTCGTATCTGCTCTAGTAGTACTTGAAGTAAGTATGCCAGAGTCACTTCAAATCGAAAACACAAGGAATATCAGAGACTCATCTTCAGGGATATGGGGCTGACGTTAAAAGACTGGTCAGGCGTTGAGGCTGGGACGTCACCGCACAGTGAAAGATGCCCTTGTCTATGCCCTTCACTTCGAAGCTCACAGGAATATCTCACGACAGTTTCAGCTGAACGAAACAAAGAGAGCCTGAGTAAAGTCCCAGCGACCCTAGTCAAAAAGCTGCGTGCTTTGGAGAAATGCTCGCCAACGGAAGTACCTGACAACAACCGATAGTGGTGGTCAAAATGTTAGAACTGCAGCGAAGAACGGCATTTGAAACGTGACTGCCAGGCTTGACCAAGGTCCGAGGAAGAAAGGAACCCGAACGAGAATAAATATATCCGGAAAACTACACTCCGTCGATGTAAGGGGGCGTACATTGGCTCACCCATCCGAAGCCCCCAGGTTTTCAATTGCTGCAAAAAGGCTCACCGGCATCAGGTCTAGTTGCTGATGGGGTTCTGAACGACCATCCATGCTGTTTCACTGCCGAAACGGAAGCTACAAAATTGGTGGTGAATGACAATACACATGACTATTACCCGGACATCCATTTTGGAAACAGCCACTGGAGATCGTTTTCGGAGAGTCAAGTCAGGATTGGACATGTAAACTTGGAGACGGAGGCTAATGTCCTGGTGGCTGATATCGTCGACGAATTTATTCTTGGGCTCGACATCATGACTACACATGGGTTCGTATTTGATATCAGGAACAGAACCTTGATTGTCGGGATCGCGTTGCCAAATGTCTAGTGGACTGTAGTAACAATAAAATGGGTTCATTGAGAGTGGCCAATCCAGAGGCGAAGGATCACACTCAAGAAGAGGCTGGCAGCAGTCGAGAGCAGGGTGCAGCAGGACTCGTAGCCACTTTCGAGGAATCATGGAGCCACCTCTCGGAGGATGAACTGAAGAAAGCGTGAAACTTTCTGGAGAAAGAATGCGAATTATTTGAAAAATGGAAAATTACAGGCCACACGAATCTAGTCCAACATCGGAACAACACCGGCAATGTTGCTCCCATCCAACGCAGCCACCAAGGTGACTGCCGTTTAGTGAACAAGAGGAAGCCACAGCCATCACGACGGTAATGTTAAAAGAAGGGGTGATAGAGGAATCCAGTAGTTCTTGGTCGTTGCCCGTAGGAAGGGCAATCAAGAAGGATGCATCAACAAGTTCTGTGTGGACTACAGAAAAGTCAACGATATCACAAAAAAAGACAGCTACCCTGTACTCAGAATAGATGACACCCTGAAAGTACTTACCAACTGTAGTGGACCTGAAGAGTGGATATTGGCAGGTGGCGGTCCACCCCGACGATAAGGAGAAAACCGGCAATGGACTCTACCAGTTTCGAATAATGCCATTTGGACTCTGCAATGCCCCTGCCACCTTCGTACGTTTGATGGAACTGGTACTGTGGAGGCTCCTATGGAAGACATACCAGCCCCCAGATTCTATTTCACGAATTCGATTGTCGAGTAGCTCAGACTGTGACTGTAGAATGCGCTGTACCAAAAATATACGCATATTCTAAACAATTCGATAATCGAATTCGTGAAATAGAATCTGGGCTCTGGTCGACCTCGACGATATGACATTGTAATGAAGAAATTTTGACGAACATCTGTCAAATTCTAAAGACGTCTTCAGCAGGCTAAGGAATGCCAACTTGCAGCTGAACCCCAAGAAATGCATTATTTTCCAAACTGAAGTCTACTTCCTAGAACACGAGGTGTCCTCGAAGGGCATTGCGACTGATGCGGACAAGATCAGTTGAGGAATGGCCAGTACCCGAAAACAAGTACGAAGTCAGAAGCTTCCTGGAACTCTTATCAGCTTCGTACGATGATCTGTTAAGGTCTTCGGGAAGATAGAGAAACTCTTGTGCCGTCGACATTCTTTTCTTGGTCAACGGAGTATCAGCAAGCTTTCATTACCCTGAAGAGAAACCTGACTGCTGTTCCAGTTCTGGCATATCGGATATTTCAGCAAAACGTTGGGGAAGACATAGAAGAACTATTGAGTGACTAGAAAGAAACTCTTTGCAGTTGTAAAAGCCGTAGAACACTACCATTCATTACTCTACGGCCGGAAGTTCATGATCACCCACTGATGCAGTGCAAACATATGACTTGGAAACGCTATCCCAAAGGAAGAAGTAATGGAAACGCACACAGTCTCTAAAGAAAACCTTGCCTGGAGAGGGGCTTCAAGTTTTGCTTGCACCAGGAGATGAAATAAGATGGATTGCCTACGTACGACGATGAAGGTTTGTCTGAAGTTACAAAAGGCGCCCAGATGATTTTACTGACAGAAAAGTTGCAGCAAACCATAACGGCTATCAACGACGACGGAAATGGCCTAGTGAATACGGTGAGGGGTGCACAGA
Organism: Zygogramma bicolorata; assembly: GCA_032362365.1. Taxonomy (NCBI): domain Eukaryota; kingdom Metazoa; phylum Arthropoda; class Insecta; order Coleoptera; family Chrysomelidae; genus Zygogramma; species Zygogramma bicolorata. The sequence continues at coordinate 2,653,898 of JAVJAQ010001667.1, forward strand.
AACATGACCCAGACCTGAAGAAAATCCGGGAGTAGATGCACGAACGGGCAAGAACGCAGTGTCAGGAGATGAAAAAATAGCAAACCAGTTAAAAGTTACTGGCTTCAATGGGACTCGCTGAGTCTCCGAGTTGATTCAATCACCCGGAAATGGGAAAGCCTTGATGGAAAAATGGTCCATATTATCAAATGATTCTCCCAAGAGCACGCGTACCAGAAGTTCTCGAAGAGCTACTGGGTAAACTGTCGCCAGGATGTGGAGGAATACTGCAAACGATGCGATATGTGCTCTTCTAAGAAGGATCCTAAAACAAGGCTCAGGAAAAAATTGAATAAGTACCCATTTGAAAAGGATCGCATTGTATATACTAATAACTTTTCCCATGAGAACTTATAAAAATAAGTACGTGATGGTCGTTATGAAATACTTCTGAAAATGTCCTTAAGTTGAAGCTGTACCCAACCAGAAAGCGAAAACGGGTGCAGAAGCCCTTCTGCAGAATGTAATTACCAGATATGGACGTGACCCCCCAATATGAAATAATCAGATGAATGTTGTTCGGGACGAACAATTTCATCTAATTGATTTGGAGAACACCACGGCCATTGACCGTTATCGCGAATGTTTGAGAGATATACCGAGTACCGACCGTCCTCGTTTTCACATGGATAATTACCACATCACGAAGTTTCGAAAAACGTCGATGCCCGTTCGACGACAGAACATTCCAGAACCATCTAGCTGGCGACGAAAATGGCGGGAGTTGGTTGATTACAGACAGCGATCGAGTGAATGAATAAGCGAAACAGTAATAGGTTTTTGAGTTGTAAATCAGCTTTTTGATTTTGCCGTACCAATTATCACGTAGCTAAGCGGTAATTATATTCAATTTGTGTTTTTCCTTGATGGTTCAATACGCGGTCGGGGTAGAATTTTTCTGGCCGGCACGGTGCGCTAGTCAATTGTTTGCTGATATCCTGTTGGTGGGATATCTGAATTGACTACACCAACTGACCTGGTAGCACTGTGGGTTTTTCTGGGTTTCCCTTCAGTTGAAATAGCAAATGCATTAACGTAAAAATCGGTAAGACGCCCCAGAGCGCTTCAGCACCCAAGACAATTATCCGACCCTTGCCCGCGCAAGGCTCTTCCTTCAGGGCGCACATTGGGTCAATTTATTAGAAACTATAATTCCTACCCAGCCAACACATCTGTGACATGACATCCCTGCGATGTCACTATCAAGTAACACTGAGACATTACTTTTGTTAGGTCGTTGCGATGTACACATTTGGCATGTAACTATTGCGATATCGGGTAGATGTGATATTTGTGACATCCAGTAGATATCGCTCTTTTGATGTCCAGTTGATGTCGCTCTTATGATGTCCAGTGTATATAATTCTGGTAATATCCATGAAATATCAATGATACAGAATACAGTGATCAGTTGATAAAAAATGACATGTACAATGGATCAGTATTAAAATATATAGATACCATAAACAAAAATTGACAAATTTTCATTACAAAAATACTCTGGGGGTGGAGATAAGGTTAGTATTTTGTTTTAGTAGAAGACATGTACATTCATTTTTCGATTATATTCCCTTCAGTGTTGCTTATTTTAATACTCATTGTAACGGCAGTTCATACGTCGTCGTTTGTTTACAGTTTTTCCGCCTTTACCGGTTAACCTAAAATCTGATTTCTGATTTGCCTGATATCGCCAAATTCATGTGATCCTTTCTCAAATATTTGATATTTCGGAATTTTCGGACCAGAGTGTACCTAGTCGAGGTGGCCAATTAGTGTTATTAGTAAGTTTTCTTTTTCATTTACTGCTACACAAGATGGAACGTTATTTTTCCTGTTTTTCTTACCGTCACAAAAGGCGCTTGATTGTAAAAAATTCAGAAATTAGTAGTGAAGGTGAACGAGATCAACAAGCACATAATGTTAACGAAGAACGAAGATTGTATACCTGTTTCGTTAACACACTGTTTGTCTGATTCTGTATCATCTGCATATGCTCCTGGTTGGGCCAACGGGAAAATATCCAAATATGAAATTTGCGGATAGTTACATTAAGCCGTAAGTATTATCTTTTTGGTGATATCCGGTGACAGTATTTCACAATATTTTTCCAACAACTCCCAGTAGATAATGGTGATATGTATTGTATGTGTATGAAAGAATTACATACATTTATCTCAAAGGTTACATCCCACTTGTTTTTTTTTAATATTCGAGTGTTTGCCTCATTGACACGAAATTAGTAAAAAGGTATTTGTTTTTTATTTGCTATATTTACACAAATAGGTACTCACACAAATAGAAAATATCAGTGACCTGCAACTGGTTTGTTTAATCTTTGGATGACATGTGATATTCAAAAATTCATTGTGATAATCGTAAAAAAAACCTGTTGGCAATTATTTTCTCTTATTTGAATAGATTATTATAGCAGTGACTTATTTGATCTGAAAGTTTGGTCAAATACTGTTACATGAACTTGCTAATCTCGTTGATGTGCCATTAAGCGATAGGTTTCAATTCTATTGAGGCTCTAGTGTAATTAAACATCAGGATTCAATGAAATTACCAGTAACTGTTATTTATTTAACTACTTCCATCTCAAATCGGCTACGGCATGCAGAATCGTTACAACTTCTAACTTGTTCCTGCATATTTACCACATTCTAATAGAAAATTCTTCAAGAACTCGTACCCAATGAATAATAAGTAATGTATGGGATTATGGTTTTTTTTTTCAGAGCTAAAATTCTTATCTCTTATTTTCAGGAGTCATTGTACAGGAGCATGGCGAGACACAAAAAAGGGTGCAGGAAGTGTGCTTCTACTGGTTTCGTCATGCCTGGCAAAGGTTGGGACGATATGAGAAGAAAAAGGGACAGACGGATTAGAGTTAGCTCTTTCATTATTTTATTTTATTTTTGAATATTATTTTTGTTTTACACCTTTTTAATTTTCATAGAAAATATTTTATTCTATTTGTTATATATATTCTTATTTGTTAAAAGAATTATTTTTGTTTTACAGTTTTTTAATTTTTATATAAAATAAATTTTATTTTGTGTTGATAATGAAATGTGTTTTGCTGCGTATATTTCTATATACAGGAAAAATACTTCGTATTTGTTTAAAGTGCTGGATTGAGAGTTTTCTAATGAATTGCCTTTGGGTTTCATTTCTTATTATTACCATAAACATTTGTGAAAGATTGGAAGAGGAAGGCCTGCTAACATTTCTGGATAGATTTCAGAATATATCCCACATATTAAAGGTAGAAAGTATGTCGCAGATTCATAGCGAAATAAATCGCAGTGGCATCGCACATCTTGTCGCAATTACGTCGCAAAATTGATCTCAATTTTGTCACAAAATTTGTCGCATTTTTGTCACAATACTTGTCGCAATTTTGTCACAAAACTTGTCGCAATTTTGTCACAAAACTTGTCGCAATTTCATCACAAAACTTGTCGCAGTTGTGTCACAGGCGATGTCGCCTGAGTGTGACATCGCGACATGCGAGCGACGTAAATGCAAGTTCCCTGCGACAAGTTTTGGGACGTCACACGCCTCGTCGTGATATCGCAGGGACGTCTCTGCGATGTAACTGTGTTGGCTGGGTATTGTCCCATTGTCTCTAAAGAATTGTATTTAAAGCTCTGATCTATGAATTCACTTCAATTGAAAAGTCGACATTTTCATAAAAATTGTGAAAAGTTTCATTAAATATCCATACTTGTATAGTACCCATATGTAGGATAAGTAGTACCAGGTCCATAATAAATAATGATGTATCATTCTGGTTCTGGAATTTTATTTTTGAATAACCAAGGATCTTAAATATGAATAACAAAAATATCTAACAGGAGCCATCGTGTGTATTGGCCCTTCTAGGTACTGAAAAAAGGAAAATATGAGTTACCGTAAATTATACAAAAATTACCAATCAATTACCTTTTTCATTGTACTGTGACTAGGATCCTTCTCATACAAATGCCTGCTTTTTACAGTTGACTGAGCTAAACTCAACTTACTAACTGGCATCGCCATTTTAAACAATGACGAATTAGTTTCCTCTACATTTTCGGGAACATAGGCATTACTCTCTTTGTTGGTCACACAGTATAATTCCTGGAATAATACAAATCTATCAAATATCGAATAAAATAACGTATCGATGATAATAAACACATCCAAATACATGTTTTTGAATATTCAATGTGAAGAATGTCAAAGGTGGTGCAAGTTTGTTGAGGTTCTAGCGTAAGTGACGCTGCAGTCTTTCAGCTGAATGCAACTAAATTGAAATAAAAGTAGCAACGATTGAAAATGGATGATAAAAATCGGGTACAAGTATATCAGAAAGGTAAAATGACATATCTAGTATTGATATTTCAGATAAGCGATACGTCCCTTGGTATGTCAAATTCGGTACTAGATTTAACGACAAGGTACTTTATTGTGCGCAGTGAAACCAGTTGAAGGTACAGACCGGGATAAAAGTAGGTACAAAATTAAAGTAATTTCGGCAAAAAATCACTTCTTTATAATGGAATGAATATTTGCAATAATTTATCCAGAAAAGTTAATAATTCAAATAGTATGTTGGAATTCAAACGTGACTTGAAGCAATAATTTGCAGTTATAGATATAGTTTTTTTTGTTCATTTCAGTTGTCATTTCGATCTATCTGTTATTTTTTTCTGTATGTATTTCTTTTCATATAGTTTTTATTTTTATACTTACATCCCTTTACAAGCACATGTGTTTCTTGGGATTGAATAAATAAACCAAAACAAAATTGGGGTTATAATTGCTTGATCTGTAACAGGCTTATAATAGATATAATATTATATACCGCTATGTTGAAAGCAGTGACCAAAACAGAGAGAAAAGCTAACGAGCAAAATATATTTACATTCTCTTTAAATATTGGCACTAGTAGCATGTCAAGTTACCAAGACGGCGGACTATTGACACACACTTGTGCATACATACACATGATGAAAAAGTGCTTACCCTTTTCGAAGAGATCAAATAAATTTGTGATCTTCCATCATAACCAGCAGCCACTATTTCTCCAATATTCTTCAGTAAGTCGCTGCTTGAATAAATTGGTACATTTGACGTAGGGGAAAATATAAAAACTGAAAATATCCAAAATAAATTAGCTAAAACTCAAGATTTTTCATAGATAGGAAATGAGAAAATTTGAATTAGTAAAATATTCAATTCAATTAAAATACAAAGATCACTCATGTTCAACTGGCTTAATATAAACATACAGCAATAATATCTAGTTACATTATTATGAAAAATAAAATTAAAAAAACAGCAAACCTTTTTTATCTCGAGATATCACCGCCATTTTATCTGACGAAGGGTCAGCAATCAATAAAGACACAGATATGGAGACTGTCCACACTAATTCGTCTGTAAATATGTTCCAGACTCTAAGCCAATTGGCAGATGCGGAAACTACAAGAGGGCACTGACTACCATAACCAAACTGGACTTGTTTTATCGTCTCCTTGCAAGAAGGAAGGTTAAGCTGACAGTTCAATTCACAGGATTCGGGGATCCATACGGTTAATATAGAACCAAAACCGATAGCCATAAAGGATCCATCTTGAGAAAGTGATAAAGACGAACAGGAAAGACCGTGGAAAGATCCAATAGCAAGGCACTCCCAGCGTTTACTTTTCTCTGCAAAATCAAATTATTGAAAGAATAATCAATTCATTTTCATAAATCACTTACTATGTACTGTAGAATAATCAACCATGTGCCAAACTTTGAATTTTTTGTCATTACCCACAGTTATACATTTTAAATCATCGTCTGAATCTTCTGGTTGAAACAACATGGCGTTGATGGAATCATTGTGCGGAGACTCAATGGAGGTATTCAACTGAAAGCTGTAAAATTTTTTTGTAAATGAAACATATACTGGATGGCACAGTGAAGTACACGATTTTGCGTTCCATTTGTTCATCAAGAATTCAGATCTTTTTCACTTGAAATGCATTTGTATGACGATACTTGTTAGTAAAGTATCAACTTTCTTTTCAAGACACTTCTTTCGAAAATCGTGAGAATCAGAGAAACTGTTAGAACATCATATGCGGTTGTAGCTTTTTTAGGGAAATTCAAATAAAAGGCAAATATTACAATATCAGTCGATATTAAATTCAAAACTCACTTTAGTTTTTTTGATTAATGTTCAAGATATTCACCACTTGCTTTTTACCAATTCATAATTCTTCAATGCAATTTGTCATTACAACTCAAGAAAGTTGCATGTTATATTTTTATTATTCTTTTTCTTTCTTTGACAATAAAACCAATGCAACACACTACTACACTACTTTTTCCCATGACAATCCCCATTCACCAAGATCTTCTGCATTGATTTGTGGGGGTGATCATGAAGAGAGTATTTAAAAAGGTGAAATAAGATGAAAAAGGGGCCTGACGCCTAAAAATGTGTTTGTTTCATCTCAATAATGTGCAAAAAAAAACAACAAAAAGAACTTGGAAAAACCTGAAAATGTTTAAAATACAAACTTACATTTGCTTTTGTTCATCAAACATCCAGAATTTCATTCTCACTTCATTACCAAATTCTACATCTTTTCTTTCCTCAACTGTAGCTAACCAAAATCCAGTTTTGCTTATTGCTAATTTTGCTATTTCGGTATTGGTCATCACACAATTTCTCTCATCTGTGACTCTATTTTGCCCAACTATATCAACCTAGAAATTCATTAGAATTTTTTAATGTTTATTTTATGTACATGTATGATACAAACTCTCTGTGATGCCCTTTTTTCCTCTCTAATTTCTTTGACTACTTCAAACATAATATTTTGGCCAACACAATTGATATTGAAAATAACTCAAATGGGTTTAAAAAGAGCTATTCTTTCACAATTATAGGTGAGTCAATTTTAGTAATATTATGTTTCAGCAGATATAGATTTTTGTATGTAGGTTTTAGATCTTTTGTAGCAGAAATAATGATTAAAAAATGTGATATAATTTCCTCTGAAAATTATATGCACTTTTGTCAACAAAACAATGTTTTCAAAGCAATTTCTGTAAAATTAACAAACAAATTAGGGGCTATCACAAGTCTGTGTTACATATAATCCATTGTTAACTTACACTGTACATTAGAGTCATATCATCAGGTGAATAAAACTGGACTTGGCCTTGATTTCCATTCATTATTAGAGCTCTAGTCCTAGGATCATAAACAATACCACTATCATAATGTTTACCCAACACTAAATGCTGAATCAATGTTATTTGATTCATTGTACTATCCAATATTCTAATAGCATTATCTCTAGTCGCTACAGCTACATATAAATTGTCAAAGGCAACTGCAACATGTTGTATTTCTGCAGCAATGCGAGGAAGGTACTTTCTATTGTTCACATTTTCTAACTGCCACCTCACTAAGACACATTCACTGCCTCCACTATAAAAATAACTTGGAGATGACGAGAAACTCAAAGTTTGAACGGGCAATGTATGCCAATGGAACACTGCCTGTGTTTTTTCTTTCAGGAATATATTTTCCCACACTACTACTCGACCCGTACTATCACCAGTAAGAACTATTTCTTCAGATGGGTGGCAGGCCAGACAAGTGAATGTACGGGAAGCGTTCATGGAATACCTAAAAAATTAGCTAGTGTCATTCTAAGTTCACAAGGTAAATAAACATAAGTACCTAGAAAATTCATTATCTCTGGACATTTTGATGAAATAGATGACATTACTTTGTGCTACAGAAAAATATTCCTTACTCAACCCTATGAAATATTTATTTTCAGGTTTTATAACGAATTTGTATTCATTGACAATTTCCTCTTTGATGTCAACCGAGGCAAATCGAATATATTTCTTACTATGGTAAGATACTACTATCTTGTAATCCTTATCATCTGTACATATAATATTGAATGTTTCAATTTTCTTCAATCGAAGTTGCTAAAAATCAGTAAAAACATGTATCAGTACGAACTGAATAAAAAATATGTTCTAATCTTACCTTTTCGGATATTTTGAAATGTGTCAACGTTTTCCATGATACTACTTTGCCATTCTTTGAACAAGCTGTTAAGCAATGGTGGGTGTCGTAAAAATGGCAAATGAATCCAATTATAGGATCGACCAATCCCTTATACTCGTGGCAAAGTTTACCAGTTCTTGTGTTATATTCAAGTATGGTGTTTTTGGAACAAACAAAAATACTCCTGAAAAATGAAAACATTACTATTTTGCTCTTATTGAATGTTGAATACATACTCTCCATCAATAGAAAACACTGGAGGCAGTTCTACCAGGGAACCACCACTCTTGAAATTGACAGTCAAATCCATTATCACAATAAACGAATGAGGCAGTAATATTCAGGGACAAATGGAACAATTCTAATAAATAAATAAAAATTTAAAACTGAAATGTTATAATAGGTTATGTAAACATACAGGTTATGTTGTAAGTTCTTCTTCCCTTCTCAGTTGCTCCACTAGTCTATTCCGTTTTGCTATATTTGGCCAGCTCGTAACGAAGGGTACCAATTTGTGCCGAAGTTAATAAAATGTGATCCCGGTGATCATGCCTCAACTCGAAATATATAAAACAGATTGAAAAAAGTGCGATGAGAATACTTACGGTATGGTCCGATCGTTCTGGGATTCAACTCGAATTAAGGTTGATTCAGACAGATCCAATGCCATTCTTCGGAGGGTACGTAAAGCCGTCGATCCCGAGTCCATGGATGTTGGGCTTGTTAAAGATCCCTACCTTTGGTTGGAATACCAAATACCAGAGGGTTCGGCAAAATTTCCGGTTGGGGAAAGTGTGCTCACCGGTGCCGGTGATTGGTCTTGGTAGCGGAAATAGGCCGACGCGTTGAATGAAGAAATTTAAAAAAACTCAATTATGGGTGATTGTGATGCTCCAATCCATCGATTCCCTTCTATTTTCGACAATAGAAAGAATATTTATCCTCTTGCTGTTAAGAGACGTGAATTGTGGATTCAAGCTACTAGAAGAGCAAATTTAAGTACTGATAAGTTGAAATGGGCAACGGTGCATTCATTCATTTTGTATATCTGCCCCCAGATTCTATTTCACGAATTCGATTGTCGAATAGCTCAGACTGTGACTGTAGCATATGCTGTACCAAAAATATACGCATATTCCAAACAATTCGATAATCGAATTCGTGAAATAGAATCTGGGCTCAGAATTGCAATTATAATCGCATTAAATTACCATCGTTATTTATGGAAATACGATATTTGTTTGTTCAGCAGGCTGACGCATGTGACGTCATGAATCATGCCCTGTGTCAGCGCCACAGCTACAGCGCTTAAAGCCGCTGCACAAATTTTACAGTTTTTCATGGTGAAATGTCAAATTTTGTGAAGCAGCTTATGCACTGTAAGCTGTTAGACGCAGCCAACGAAATCGCTATTTCGTGTCACCTGTCACTGTCTGAAATAACCTATATGTCAAAGAGTGGATTGTAGACAAACAAGTTTTCGAAAATAAATATGCCCTCGAAAAAGAAAAAGTACAATGCCAGATTTCCTGCGGTAAGTAATCTATTCAGTTATTTGATCACTTGACATCTTTGTAATTTCAGGGAAGAATTAAAAAAATAATGCAGACTGATGAAGAAGTTGGAAAAGTAGCACAAGCTGTACCAATCATTATCTATATCCTTTTTAATTTTTTTTGTGATAAAAAACGAAAGTTTCCAGTAACTTCTTAAAGGACTCAGAATTTATGAGCTTATTGCTGAACTCCGTTTAATTCTTGAGTTCTTGTATTCTATACCTTGGAGGTACCATAACTTCTATGTGATTGAAACTATAGTAACAGTCATGACTGTTTTGATAATTGGCGCGAAGCTATGCTTGTTCAGGTACTTACACATGGCTAGGAATCTCAAGATCTGATGCATGAGACGAGCCTTGAAATCCCTATTATTAAATGACTTCTGTCAGTTGAGACTGGTTTACATACTCGGACACTGATCTATAAAAAATAAACCCTATAATCAACCCAAGTTGAGATTATATTTGTAATTTGTTTTTCATTTCTAGCAATTTCAAGCAATTGACATTTATCAACAGAAATAAGCGTTCTAGCTGAATATAAATCCCCAACTGTTTGCAACCCTAATGACATACATGCGCAGTTGGTCAGTTCATAACACTAGCTTCCAACCATCCAAAATTTCATGCTAGAACAAACCTATTGATTCAGAAACTGAATAGGTATGGATTCAGAGGTGTTGTACTGATTTCTTGGGAAGTCGAGAGTGAGGAAGGTTCTTCCAAGAATTTGAAGGATAATATTATGCAGTTCATTGTGTATTCAAATGATATCAGCTGATATATGTTGGTGTGAGTTTATCAACTTATTTGCAAATCATGGTTTATTGGCTTGAAGTGTTGCCAATTCGAGAACAGAATATTAATACAATCCTGGACAGTTTAGAGAAATATTTAAAAGTAAATGAATTGAAACTGCACCTCGCAAGCAATGATACTTACAAGTTTAAGTACTATAAAACAAACAGTTTCAATATACAAATGAAAAATGAACATGTTAAAATTGTTATATCAGCAAAATATTTGGTATTTCAATTAGGCAACTGCCTAAAATTCGACGATTACTACATTATATTACAAAAAAACATCCTCAGAATTGCGTCTAATTTATTGAACAAGATGAAAATTGAAGAGTATAAATCATTGATACAGCTGCATGTTAATTATTGTACCTCAAAAATATTTTCTTTCGATATGAGTAAACTATTGCAAATGCAATAACTACAGAATCATACACAAAGACGTATATGAATCCCCAGATAGACTGCTTTGAGTTCCTTCAGATGGAAGCTAAAGTTGAAAACTTCATATTGATTTTGTGTGGAAAAATTTCATTTCAACACTACTTGTTGAGACGTCTGCCATTTTTTTAGACTTTAATACTTTGTTATATGCATTATTCCTCTCACATATGATCTATGGATCTCTTCAAAGTAATAATCCACCTCACTCTATGAGAGCTTTTCAAATAACTAGGAAAGCTGCTTATTTGAGTCCTCCTAAGTATGAACTTGTCGGGTCGGAACAAAATTCTCTATATTACACTTGCATAATGAACCAGCAAGTGAAAGGAAAGAAATAAATTTCATACCTTCAAAGGCTAAATGAAGAAGTACCTCGTGAACATTAGTACCTATTGTATAGACTAATTTTTGCAATGTATCATACCCATTTTTCATTTCTTCTCACCTATATTGCGATATTTTTGTATATGTTTGTCTTAATTGATTTCCACACTTACCCATATTGGAAATCACACAAAAACAACGTCCTTAGCCTTCTGCGCTCCAAATAATAGGCTTTTTACCAAGTGTATCAGGTAGATGACCCCCGCTAAATCGCGGGTAGATGACGTTTGAATGCAAATTTTGAGAGATGAACTATTACCCTCAGGTCTGCTATATAATATAATTAAATGATTAGAATCCCATACAACAAATAGAAGGATGGTGGTACATTGTATCAATAAGAATAATAATATCGTCTTCATTGTTTCCTTAAACAAAAACCCATTAAAATTCATATACTCAAACGATCAAATGAAATAAAGGGCGACGTTCATCGTCCGTAATGCAATGCATCACGGAAAATTCTACCTCCCGTATTCAAACCCTGAAACTTGATGCACCAGAGGGCTTGGTTTTTGGACATTATTTCCACATTATCTACATGATGTTTATGTAACAATGTTTGCCAATGATACGACAATAACGATATCCTACCAAAATCTAGATGAATTTTTATACAAGCTGGAAATAGTTGTGAATCAGTTTTCTTCTTGGTGTCATTGAAATGAATTGAATCGGTAATCCTTGAATTTTTTCACGAAAAAATGACACGTAATGAACTTTGCGTAATCGACAACGTCTAAATTTGTGCAGGAACAACATTTTTGACACTCATCTAGATGAGAGCGTATTATAATATTAAACAAATCGAATCAACTCTGGATATTCAAGGGTTAATAGCATCTATCATGCCGTGGCTTGAACATACACATATAAACCTGTATATTATGTTGCGGGGTCACAAAAAGAATGTAGAATGTTAGGAAATTGTCTCTGAGAATGATGTATTTAAATTGTTTTTATACGTGTATATGCGAGATATTTATTTTGCTGTGACGTACCATATATACATTTTGTATAAAAGAAAGAAAGAAAGAGAATAAGATTTTGAGAAATTATTTTTTGGTTTGTTCACTGAATCAAAAAAAGAAAATTGGGGACATACAAAATTTCTAAATGAAACAGTTAAAAATCAACAAACTCTGTCGATAGGTATATGTTTCACAAACGTTTGATTAGGTATGTGTATAGCTTTCACGAACGTTTGATTCATTAAAAGTGGCTCTACAGGCTAACGTTAATTAATCAATAATATCATTTTGTAGAAATTTTTCTATAGGAAGCAAAAATAGTGAGTGGTTTGTAGAAGAATCTCACTCACCAGGATCCTAATTCAATCAAGCCCCGACAAAATCTTGCTTCGTTCAGAGGCAATTATCCATTGAGCTTCCCAGTGGTCCAATGGATAAAGTGAGAATTTTTTTTACTGGATTCACCGAACATTTCCAAAAAACATTAATTCAATTTAGTTTTTGGTCTGAGGACCTCAAGAGATGAATTTCTCTGAGCGAAACAAGATTCTTTCTGGGCCTAGATGAAATATTCTACTGGTGAATGAGATATTTCTAAAAGTTCACTCTGTATTTTTGCTTTATGTAGAAATTTTTTATAAATCTATTTGATTCGTGATTCTTATGCTTGTTATACAGATTGTTTGAGAAAAATGACTTCTATGTGATGTGCCTGTCGCGGCTCAGGCAGGAGAATAACTGTTTTAGATAGACTTCCCTACCTACCAATAGAGTTAGGTAACTGTTTTATGGAAGCTTTATATTTTTATATATATATAGCTTTATATTCTTTATAATACTTTCCCAAAAATACTCGTTTCTTAGTATTTTTCGCCGCCCGCGAAAGGGTTGAAACCAATACCATCGTTTTTTGGCCATTACAGTTATACATTTCCACCATCATTTTCCTTAACCTAGATATACCTAGAACCCTGGAACTGTTCGTCGAGTCTCTTCTAACAAAATCTATGCAGATTACACAAGCGAGAAGTGCCAAGACATTAACTCCGTCCCATATGAAACAGTGCATTCTGTCAGAAAGTCGTTTCGATTTCTTGAAGGACTTAGTAAAAAACGTTCCAGATGCCAGTGTACAGGAAGATAATGAAAACAACGCAATTTTCGAGGAAAACGCCGAATCCATGAAAGTCGAGGATTCGATCAAGGAAGAATCAGATGATTCTGACAAACTCAATGTGGAAGAAGACTTTACGGAAAATCACCAAACAACTCAGACAGACACAAACGTTTACAGCCAACAAAGCACATCCACAAGCAGGACACCCGTCATCCAGTATGGACCGAAAATAATGGAAGCGGAGACGACAAGGTTGAATTTTTCAGTTAACAGGTTGTTGGGTCAGGAAGACGAACCAAAGTTACATATAACCATAGCCTCTGAAAATCTTCCTGTACCCCAGCTCGTCCCAGCAAGTAAATCTGCGAGCAGTTTGCCAGCTAGAGTAGTACCTAGTGGCAATGTACCTCCGTTAGTACCTTTTTCACATTTCAGTCCGAACACTTCTGACAGTTTGTGTATTGATGAGGATTATGATAACTAAAGGTGAGGCATTTTCAGATTATTTATAATAGCTTTTAAATATTTCTTCCATGTGAGCATCTTCGAGATGAGCCCAATTTTCAAATAAGCAAATTTTAAACGTAAAAAACCTGGTGCGTTGACTGATATGCTTTTGTTTAGTCAATACTTCTCAAAGCTGCAATTCCCATCAAGCGACAGCTCACGAGTGAATTTCGATACCAAAGGTCTCATTGGCTAAACTCTGGCGGGATATTTCCTTCATCAATGGAATCATCAGTACACACAATTTGTGCTAACCCCTTAGAGACAAGTTTGACAGTTTGATACTTAGATTTGAAGAATTTGGAATTTGAATGCGTTTGGAAAGTCCAATAAACTCAATATCCAATTATTCAGTTTTGTTCGTTTCATTTCACGTTGTACTTCCCACGTTTTTATCGTTAAGGCGCGTATTCATCCGACTAACGGAACGAGGCAAGGTGAACCGAACGAATGCCTCGTTCGTATTTTTTATTGGTTGCGAACGAAGCATGCCGAGGCAACGAACGAGGCATCGATTCACCCCGTGCGAAAATCATCAGCAGTTGGGAAAAAGGTGTTTTTATAACAAAATCCAAGATTATATTATAATCCCAGCTATTATTTTTTTCAATATGTAGGTACACACTACACTGTAAAATACGACTCTACAGACACAATAATATAGAAAAATAAAGTAAATACAACACCAATTCTGTTGCGAGGCGAGGAGAAGCGACTCAATACACAAATGCCGTCCACATATATTCAAATTTTTCTTTGAAGAACCGACACCGATCGGATGGCATTCGGACTGCCTCGGACCGCGCACCGCACAGTTTTCTACATCTTGTTGTGACGTACACACTACGCACGCTCTTTAGGCCTCACTTTGCCTCGTTCCCGGTCGTGCTCAGATGAACACGCGCCTTCACTATTGCTGTTGTTGGATGAATTTTTTTATCTCAAGTTTTATAATGAAGCATTTTGTATATTTAGTGGCGTTAATATTGCCGAATCTAATATCCATCTCCATAATATATCAAGTCAGTTTACTCAAACGACACAATCACTAATGCTGACAATATACCTACTTACAATTATCACAGAACTATTGATATGACAGAGTGTGAAATAACAGTTGCGGATGTGTTTGATCGAATTGCGAGTTTGCCATCAGAATTGTCATATGGTCCGGATGGTGCCCCTCTATACTTTATAAAAAGTTGTATATTCTCTATAACCACACCTATTCATGCCATATTCACAATGTCTCTGAAAAGTGGAATTTTTCCTGATCTCTGGAAACATAGCTTTATAACTCCGATTTTCAAATCAGGAAAAAAAGAGAATATTGAAAACTACAGAGGTATTTGTATTCAATAGGAAATTCCTAAAATGTTAGATTACTTCATAACCACACATATCTCATGGATGTGTAATAACATTTTTATCAATCAACAGCATGGATTTACGCAGGGTAGGTCAACAGCTACTACTCTGTTGGCCTATCAAAACTACATTCTTTCCAACTTTGAAAAAAAGTATCAGGTTGACTCTGTCTATACAGAATTTTCACAGGCTTTTGATAGAGTCAACCATGATATTTTGATTTCCAAATTGATATCACTTGGTTTCAATGGAAAGTTGCTGAGCTGGTTCACTAGTTTCTTGAAAGACCGAAATCAATATGTCAAGGTAGAAGGTTGTATCTCTCACCAGATAAAAGTCTTGTCTGGGGTTCCACAAGGATCCCATTCAGGCCCACTCATCTTCAACCTTTATATTAACGACTTGATGCCTTGTATTATGAATTCCCAAGTTCTTCTCTTTGCTGATGACCTGGAGTTGTATCGCCCTGTTAACACATACCATGATGCTTTACTGTTGCAAGAAGACCTTGATAACTTAGTTCACTGGAGTCAAGTTAACAAATCAAATTTGAATTTTCATACACGATTAACGATCATCAACTATCACGTGTTAATGAAATTAATGATCTAGGTGTGAAGTTCGATGCAAAACTAACTTCCGCCCAACTCATAAATGAAATTACTGCAAAAGCTTTCAAACGATTGGGTTTTACTTTCAGGTTATGCAAAGATTTAAGCTGTAAAACCCTGCAAATAATTTATTGTTCGCATGTGAGGTCCATTATTTAAAACAATTCCATTTTCTGGTCTCCACATTATCATGCTATGTTAAACAAATTGATCATACCCAAGTAAAATTTTTACGATGTAGTGCTTTCAAAATGGGTATAGTTAGGGAACATTGTGAATATGAGGTCATTGAAAAAAATTGAACATCAAAACACTTTCCCGTAGGAGAACTGTATGTGACTTAATATTTTTGCAAAAAAATTTATCAGCTACAATCAACTGCCCTGATTTGATGGCAATTATTACATTGAATACTGCTGTTCGAAATACCCGCAGTACTGAAATATTTGACATTCCTTATTATTCAACCATTTACTGTCGTCTCTCCCCGCTCAACAGAATGAAAATTACCGGTTTTCTCAAACGCTTGATCTTTTCTGTATGAGCGCATCTAAGATCAGGAGGGTTTTGGATGATGTAAGCCTTTGAAAATCAGTCATTTTCAATTTTTGTTTCATTATTTTTTTTTTCATGTAGATGTGATATCATTACTTATGTTTATGCAATAAAAATATGTGCTTAGTCTGTTTCATGTCAAATGTATGTAAGTGATTTCTGAAAATAATCTTGTTATAACCTAATTGTAAATTGGGCTAGCCCCGTAAATAGATGAATGAATAAATAGGTACCGCAGGAGAAAACATACGATGGTTTCATCTATTTCAAAAATAGAATAGTTAATTCTGAAATAGTTTATGTCAATTGATAATAGAACGCGAGATTATTCTGACGATAATGAAAACAAACTTCACCTTGAATGACCTTTCGCAACTTACTTGGGTAGAAGTTATTTTAGTGTGATACACTGACTGTTTTCCATGCAAAAACAATAATTTAAATTCATGGAATAAAAGTTCTTTACCAGATTCATGAAGTGCGCCTCTGTTGGCAACCTCTTCAAGGGATTCCATTGGTTGAAAGGCATGAGTCATCGAACCAGGGTTTTTATGCATATCTGTAGTGAGGCTTATTATTATCTTCAATTAAAATATCAAGACAGACACAAAATTCACTCTCCTAATTCCATCCGGAATCAACAATGTTGTGGTTGTGAAAAATGGTGTAGAAAATAATTATCACTTTACTAGACAAATCACAAAGCCCTCAAAACATTATCTGATTTCTATCTCAGTTGAAATTTCAAAGTCATTGACATGTGTGTAACACTAGTGTAGATTTTTAACTGTTATTGAAGAAATCCTTCAATGCTTTGAGGTCTATGGGAGGGACCAAGGTCACAAATGTCGCTGTGAACCCCATACGAATAATCCTTTGGTCAAAATCTAATTTGGATGCCTAAATATAGTTGACTGTGTCTGACAATATCCCGAAGTCAAAATATGTTCTAAACTAATAATATAAACGATTCCAGGTTGTTATGAACAAATAGTATCCAGTCCGTCATCGTTTCCAGTAATCAGTGTTTCATGTATAGTTAGCTATAAGATTTCAGATTAGAATTTGAAAGAAACTGAACTATATTTTTGGTAATCTCAGTTTGTTAACGAGTACAGGAAGGTTTTGCCCAGTGAGAATAGGTCCAGAAAAACAAAAACAAAAGTTATTATTAGAATTTGAGTCGAAGATATGAATTGTAAGTCAATGACCCTGTTTTATACTTATATTATGTATTACAATATTTCAGAGAAATGTGGAACTAACTAAAAATAACGATTATAACATTCACATGTAGTGGATCAAAAGTACTTGATTCCTAAAAGTTTTCTGTTCTCCACTTCAAAATTTACCAGTGATGTAAAATCTCATACATTTCGACAGTCTTAGTATATTCTACAATTTCAAACATTTTTTCTGTCTTATTTGCTGGTTTTTAGATGAAATGCCGACACAATTGTTTTTGGAATCAGGATATATAATCTCAAACATTCGTGCTACTCAGCATTATCAAAAATTAGAGGACGTCTCCTGATTGTCAGTGATTTCAAACCTTCTCAAATATATATTCTGAAATCATAATCCAAAATGTAGTTCTGTAAAAAATATGTACCCGACGGGAAATTTCATTCTGTTAAACCTGATATTTAAGAACGATTTGAATCAAAAGAATTAGAAAGAGGATTTCTACTTATATTGAATCTGAAATCTCACAAGTCTTCATGAGAGAAAATTAATAAAAGTGACAATTCTACCGGTTGATATAGGCGGTGTTTTTATTGAGATTGCCAACTGTTAATAACTGCAAAATGATTTTGGTTATTTTTCTTTAAAATTCAAATATTAACTATCTCAATACAAACAACGCATATATTAGGAATGTAATAAGTACCTTTGATTTTATATAAACTACCCTTGTAAGTAATTATAGATTTTAAGGTAGATAGAATTAGTCGAGCAATAATTGTAATAATGATGTTCAAAATGCACATCATATTTGTTTAAAATGCGTTTTATTTGAGTCCTGAACCTCACAGGAGCAGATTTAGAAGTAAGATCGAAATAATAATGAGTGAAGACGTCATCTTCCCTACAATACTCCTTAATGGTACGATCAATTGTGTTACATTTGAAAGAAAATCAATTAACAAAAAAGGTGGTTCGTTAAGGATCAAGGAAGTTCTAACATATGGTTCTCGGTAGTGTAGAGGTTAGCACATTCGCTTTTCAAGCGGAAGACCGGGGTTCGATTTCCCGCCGGACCACCATGCTGGGTAATCGCACGTTAAAAGGTAAGGCCTCGTTGATCCATTGCTCGCACAAGTTTCGACTTCTGAGGGTTGACGTTCGTCAGCTGGTTAACGGAAACGAACAACATTATCATCATAGAATAAACGATGAGATTGAAACCTTTGGTGTAAAAGATGAAACTTTTCTTAGATATCAATTACCTTTACACCAAACTGACATGTTTGCACTTGGCTCCTGAAGATGTTAACATTGTTAGCAAAACGCGCGTCGAGTGCGGAAATATCATTTTGGTGTTAGGGTAATTGATCTTTAAGAAAAGTTTCATTTACATCATTGAAACACAGACGGAGTCGAAATATCTTTTTTTGCGTTTTTTACAAAATGATGAAATAACTGGCAATGGCAAATAACCTTGTATAATTTAAAGGATATTGATTGAATGATTGTTTATAGACCTACCATTGAAACTGAGCTTATTTTTCTCCCCTCGAAGCAAAAAAATGTTTGTTTACAAATGGTGCGTGGGTTAAGCCGGATATTGTTTATCGAGGCCGTAGGCAATATTTTCGCTTGAGTGAAATGTTACTTTTGCTGAGGTTTGTATACTGTATTCTATTCATTGAAAAAATAGTTCCAGTTTTCTTATATTTTCATTATAAGGTTCAAAAAACCGCGACACGTGTTTCGCTTCACAATAGGTTCTCGAACTGAAATAGTATTTCTTAAAGTGGATTTTCATAAACTATCGACCAGTTTTCTCAATATATATTTCGTAATAATTCAAAGAAATGCTTCGAATTTAGGCACGCCGTCGACAAAAATAATTCTAGATGACGATAAAGCAGTTCTGAAGATTTGCAAGATATTTTTTTCGTTCCAGATAGGAATAGCAAAAAAACGAATTACATGAAGGTTCCAACCAATATTTGTCAGTGGTGCCATTCTCTGTAAATGTTAGTCGTCTATGTAGAGATTAAATTTAATGTTATATACTTTGTTTTTATTAAATACGTTTGCCATGCCAATCATATAGCTCATCAATCTCTCTGTTTTACAAGAATTGCTCATGAATAGGTTGGTTGGAATGGGTTTTGACAGTGAAAATGAACTAACCCTGACCAATAGAGGCCCGTCCGTTTCGGAAAAGGGGATTTATATATTCATCAAAATTTAGGCATTTTCTTGTCACCCGAACTTTATATGAGGATGCTTCGTCTCTTTGATATTTTCTAAAGATGAACTACCAAGTTTTACAACATTTCAAAAGCTTGTCTGATATTCAAAAATATACTAATCTTACGGATTTGAAAAAAGTTACCACTCGACTATCATTTTCATCCTGAATGTTTGAGGGTTGGTATGAGAAATGGGTGCCATGACAAAGGCTTTATTTTTGAAATGTGCTTCCCCAAAAACCAATGTTGGGGAAACAAATATTATTATTTCGAACATTTATAATCTACATTGCTACATTGAAATTCTCGATACAATTCCCAAATTAGACTATTACTCTGTATAAGTCAAATTCAATATTATGAAATGAGTAATAGATATAAAAATTCATTATTATGTGGACCATATCGAAAATAGTTTGTTAAAATATAATTTTCACATTTTTTCATTGAATGAATACCCTTTTATTCTTGCTGTTTAAAATTTATTATTTTGTGGAAGATGAATGTTTTCTTCCCAAGTTTTTAAGGTTGTTTACCTAACACAATCTGAAAAAATTAGGAAATAATATTGAAATCTATACAAGTGTACAAGGAAAGATTTCTAATCTACCCTGAAAAGATGCTGCATCAATTAGTAAGTTGTACTCCAAGAGAATATTTGAATTATTATGAATGGTGCTGGGTTCGAAACTGAAAATATTTAGATTCTCATAAAACAATATTTTACAGATGAATATATTTATTTTCGGTAACTATATTTATACATTAATTACAAAAAATAGTTAATAAATATTGTGAATAAATTACTTACATTACAGAAGAAAATTGTTATTTGCAAAACTTAATAAATAATTACTATGAACAATTTATAACTAAGAGGGCAATACAAATTTTGTACTTCAGTTGTTAGAATATTAACATTTAATTTTTATGAACACAAAGGAAATGAATGGATTTATCAGCTAAATTCATTTCCTTCATACAAATTCTCGCATGTGTCTAGCAATCTCAAAATTGGTGTAATATTGTAAGGAAACAGATCCTTGGAAACTAACCTAGTGATTTGCATTTTCAATCGTATCAGTACTGTCATAGTGTTATCCAATTCGTTTCCCCTAGGGGCACTACCCTCACCACAACTACTTATGAATTTCGCCCAGTTTCGTTTTGTATACTTCAGAAACCTCAATAGATACAACAAAAAACATGTTTCATTACTAACTAAATAATCTAACAAAATATCGGAATCATGACTAACAACATTCAGAAATTCAATGAATGAATGTATGGGGTTCAACATGTTTATCAAATCAGGAAAGACAGCATTTCTGTAAGAAATACCAATTGTTATATCCAAACTACAAACCATAGCTTCAATCATATAATCATCCTGATCATTGAATAAATGAATGAGTATTTTAGAAAACGGTGTTTCTGGGTGGAATTCCAAACTATTTTTGATGAAAATATCTAGTTTTTTCAACACATCTCTGATTGAGCGTTCTATGACTTGCATGTCTTGATAGAAATCAGAATCATCTGAACCCACACTAGAATCGGAACTATCTGATCTAGTTTCCTTTATAGTAATGGCAACAGATTTCAATACTAACAAAGCCATTTTCTGTAATAAGGTTTTGTCAATATTGGATTGTGTTGGTTGCGAACTGCTAATTGTTCCAACAAAACTATTCACAGTTGACCCTTCATTTCTCCTGAACGGCAGGCTATCCAATAATCGATAGTCTTTGACATACCTGACTATCAAATGGGCCAACTGACAAGTATCATCCGGTAACATATCTTGAAGAGCCAAGGTGCTACCGTAACACAGGACCTCATTGAAGAGTGATAACAGCTGCTTCCAGATTATAGGCGGAAGCTGATTATTCAACATGCTGACAAAGGTCTCCAGATGAG